>JABTTQ020001205.1:0-735872 GCA_016081115.2 Rehmannia glutinosa
TAATTTTTATTTATATTGTGCATCTTTCTAATGACAACTTTCCTATTATAGTTCAATGAATTATATTGTTTTGTGTATCCTTTGAAAAGCCTTTTTTAATACAAGGTCCTGAGACTCAAGTTAGATTTGATCACAAAGTTAATAGTTAGGTTACAATTGTCCAACCAATCAGCCTACAATCAATCAACCGTTGAACAGAGAGGCATGTATATGCACTCCATCATGTGTATTCCATAATATTTTCTATGGAGTTGTATACGCTTTTTCAATAACTTATGTTAATATTGCCATGCATATAATATTTATCTGAAATACTACATATAATAGGAAATAAAATATCTGGATTGCATAAAACTCTATTGATTGAGATTTTATATTTTATGTTCCTATTTGATTCTTGTATTGGATGAGTGTCATGTGTACAAATAATATCATAATTATACACGTGTTATTCATCCAATATAGTAGAAAAAAAGTTGGAGTTATAGCTTCTAGTGTTGTTTGCGTGTGTTTGCTTTTTGGAAAAATGGACAAGAAGTTTAAAGTCGAGGCTAGTATTAAATACTATCTCCATGAAGATGAAATTGCCCGTACAAAAGTACTAACGATTCGCACAATCGTCTCTAAGATACGACTTTCAAGTTCGACTTAGGAGTACTTGCAAAAATTGAACTTACAATGTAAAACGTAAGCGTGTTTGAGAATTTCAAATTTTTGAAAAGGAAGATAATGTAGACAATGTGTTGAATGCAGATTTTCTAGTGTAAAAATGAACATTCGGGATCCGTTTATATAGCATTCGAATGCCCTTTCGAATAGCTTAGGTCCGAATTGATATGGACTTTTTTTGAATCGTGCCTTTTGATGCATTGAGCAGATGCATCGGTCGGCCGAACATGCGCATCCAATTAGCTCCATGCATTTTTTGGTCAAATGACATTGTTCCACTAGGGTGTCTCGCAAGGAGCTTCACATGATTACTCCTTATTAGTGGTGAAGCTCTATATAAACAAGTCAATCATTTAATATGTTTTCCAAGTGGGATATGTCTTTCTATATTCTCACTTTTTATATTCCATATATAAAAGACATTAAATGGTTAACTTTATGCATTAATTTCTCTTTCATCCTAAATTAATTTTGAAAAATTCAAAATGCTACATTCATCTACTCGCGGTGTAGATTATGATTATATCATTTATTGTTCATAACTAATAAATAATCCCACTTAAATAATTTGTCAAAATCGAGTCAAAATCCAATTTTATAAAACCAATTTCCAACATCTACTACTAATGACAGGATTCAATTTTTCTTCCTTTATTCCAAAGAAAGGTTAAATAAGAAAAAGGAATAATTACAAAAACACCCATGAGATTTGGGCTAATTAAAAAAACCGGAGTTCTTTCAAAATTATAAAAAAAAAACCTTGAGGTTTGATTTTGTCTTATATTTTCCGCTGTGATTTCAAAATATTCCAAGAAATTCCCTGATATTTACAAAAATATTAGGAAGATTCTTTCTTAAATTTAAGACAAAATGAAACCTGAAGGTTTTGTAATTTTGAAACATTTCAAGCTTTTTGAAATTAACTCAAACTCAGGGTGTTTTTGTAATTATCCCTAAGAAAATAAAGAAACTTGTGAACATACTGCTATAGTATAAAACAGTACATTATGTTTGTTTTTTTTTGATGGAAAACAGTACATTATGTTGTGCCCATAAAATCTCAGCCTTTCAAAATGAGCATGGACCAGTACTTCTGTCCCAAAACCAAAACAGCCCATTTCATTGGTATATTTTTCTTCTCCAAAACAAACTCATAAAGTTTGAACAAATAAGTTAATGAAAAATAAAAGAAGAAAAAGAAAGTATTTGATTGATTGAGTGAGATATATATATATATATATATATATGTAAACGTAAAAGGAACATGTGGGCTGTGGTTTTATTTACAATTAATGCAGCTGGATAGTGCAAGACAAAAATTAAAGTAACGACATTATTGATTATTACAAATATGATCATTGCGATTTGGGGTTATCCACTGTATGGCTCACTTGTTTTTTATGAGAAGAAAAATCTTGGCAAGGTATGTGGCAGAAAATCTATCGAGGTATGCTACAGTCATGGACTTAAAAACGACTCACTTCTTCTAGGTGTGTCAATCGTTTCGTATTTCATGTTCTGACAGCGATAATAGAGGTCTCATACAAACACAACCCGTTTAATTATTAAATTAAAAAACACGCTTGTGACTTAATACGACCGTTTATGACACGGATGTAACCGACACATACGTGAAAAAACTACATAATTTAAAGTTGACGAAAAAAAAAATAAAAAAAAGGTGAAAAAGCCGAAATCACAAATAAAAAATAAATTAAATATTAAAAAAATTTTAAAAAGCGCATTTAATAATTTTTCCATTATCATATAACCAACTAAAATATCACAAAATATTAAAATTATGTCACAATAAACTTAAATGGGTAACGTAGGTGTTCCGACACACGCGGTCGGCCAGTGTTAATCATGTATGACCCGATTTTGGCCAGGACCGTTAAGGGTTGCGTATGTGCTAAATTCATGTTAGGTTCATTTAACTTTTTCCATCTCTTACAAGCGTTAAGGTTTTTATCTAACTTTTTTAATTTAAGTGAAAACAATGTTTTGGAAGTACTTCAAATTATTTGTTTTATTTCATTTACTTCTCGAAAAATAACTTTTCAAATACTTCATGTGCTGATGTGCATCTGCACCATTAAATAAAGGAATAATTAAAAGGAGATCCTGAGGCTCAAGCTGATTTAAAAAAATAATAAAAAAACTAGATGTATTTGAAAATTCACGAAGAACTCATTTGAGGTTTGATTTAGTCTTACATTTCTAAATTTTCATTTCATAACCAAGAAGCGCATTTCAAAAAACACTGACATTTATAAAAACAATACGGTTAGTCCTTTAAATTTAAGACATAAATCAAAGTTTAGGGTATATTAGAATTAGCCCAAGCTTTAGGATGTTTTTGTAATTATCTCTAAAATACGAATTACCAAATTGAAATAAAGAATGCAAACTATTATGGGAAAAATCACTCGAAAATGTACAAAATCATGATCTTCTAATGATATGCTGGACAAAAAGCACAACAACTAGTACAAGCTGCCAAGAAAAATCATTTTCTTGAATAATTAGAAACCAATATAATACCAATATCTTTTTTTTTTTTTTTTGAGGGAATATAATACCAATATCTCAAACACAAAAAAACAATATAATACCACGGATTGTCCAATATGTAATTGTTTGGATAGATTGTTTAAAGTACATAATTGGGTTGGATTTTTCATATTTTTCCAAAGCCTACTAATTAATTTAGCTGAAATTGGTTTATAACTTTATAGCCCATAACCTAACTAAATAATTATTTTGCTTTTTCATTTACCATTTTAAAATTTTAGGGTCCAACCAAAACTCAAAACTAACTGGGTTGGGCTTGAGAAATCTAAGCCCATATTGTATTGAGAACAATTAATTTACCAATTTTAAAGCACCATGGCCCATGTTCAATTTGGTCATAGAGTTGGCCCACCGCTTGCCAATGCGGCAAGCGGCCTCTTCACTTTTAGTTTCTTTTCAGTCTTATAAAAGAAAAACAAAAGAATATATTCTTTCAAAATCAGAAATTCACCTTGGAAAATCTCCGAGTTTCACAGGTACTAATTCCTGCAACTATTTCGATATATTTTTGGGAAAGTTTATATTTATTGCATACTGCGTTTATTTGATCTCGAGCTTGCTATTTCACCTTCTGTGTATTTCGTATATTATTTTTCCTGGAATTTTTTCATGTTGACGATGAATTGCCCGACAGAATTTTGCGTTTCCGGGATGTAAATTATGAAACGGACATGAATTATTTATAATTTTGAGCTTTGGGTTATTTTTATTTAGAAGTACTAAAATTGCTTGATTTTAATTTCGCTGCCGTGTGCCCTTGAGAGAAGTGGCAGTATTTTATTTAACCTAGATTATTTCTTGATAAAATCTTGGCATTCATGTTTTGGTTCTAACCTGCACTGTGTGTGAGCAAAATGTTAGTTTGCAAGCTAGCATTAAACGAATTTGCACAGAAATCTGTCCCTCAATTTTGAAAGAAAGATTGTATTTCTCATGTTAATGGGATCGATCGTGTTTTTTTTAACGGCGTAAACGATAAATTAGTGTTCTGTAAGTAGTAAATTGTTGGTGGAGTTTGGGTTTCGCTTTTGCGTTCTGTATCACAATGGTTGAGACAAAGTGATGTGTGTTATCGAGTACTTCATATGTTGCATCCTGGTTTAAAAAATGAAACTTGAAAGTGTTAGATAAGCGTAATAGGAGACTTAAAGATATTAAATATCATATATGTTTTCTGAATATAACCTATTTATTAATTTGATCATGAAATGGAACATAGGCCATGGTTTTATGTAGGAATTAGAATTTAGAAGAGAATGAGATAAAAAAAATTAATGGGGATGAGAATTGAGGACATAATTTTTTCAGTTTAAAGTCCATCTCATTGCTGTAATATTTCATATTGCTTGAATGTTTATGTTGCTTATTCATGAATCACGCCACATTGTTATCCATCTTCTACTGCTTATTGTTCAGGCCATGCTGCTTATATTTTATCCCACTTTAAGTAAACTAGATTTTCAGGCAGGTGACTTGTTTCAGCTATATGCATTGTAATTCTAAAATCTTTTCCCTTAGTAATTTGTTTATAGGCTGTGGTCATGTTCCATGATCTACATGTTGATTTTACAATATCAATCATGTAATGGAACATGACTAGAGCAACTATTTCAACTCATCGCCGTCTCATCGTATTTTCCATGCAAGTGGAAAAACCTATGATCTTTGATGGTTTTGGAATTTCATCTCATTTCTCCTTCGTATGAAGGTTGCGTCGAGAAGGGCATCCGTAAAACTTTGTCACTTTGCTTTTTGTGTGAATTTGTAGTGTTAACTAATTTTAGACAATTAATTGACACTATAAACTTCACACCACCGACCCACATAGTGGGATAAGGTGCAGATTGATGATGATGAATTTGTTTATAGGCGTATAGCCGAGACCTAGACCTTTTAACAAGAAATCCGTTCTTTTCCTCTTTATAAAGTTAGTTTCCGTCAATCTTCCGCACATCTTCCTTCTCAGTTTCTCCCCAGGTTTACATGTAACCATAAAATCCTTTTCTTCTTCTACGATAAGTGGCTGATAGGATTTACATCTCCTTTTGTCCTTTTACCAGCCTTCTACAAAGGCATAAAAATAGTTCTATGATTTTCATTGATAATGGATCGTCATGCTTCAGTTGATGATTACTTTACATATTCTATTTTTCTTGTTACAGTTTCAGCTTTCGGAAACTTTAATGGAACTTTTGTTCTGTTCAAATGGTAGTTCTGAGAAACTTACTGCAAATAAAAAATCAATGAAATGAACCGTTTTTTAATTTAACTTAATGTGACTGTCAAATGAAACAAGTACAATCTTTTGCGGTTGTGTCTACTGGTGTTTCTTAATTGATTAGTCAAATAACCATGCCATCGAAAATGCATAGCTTGCTTGAATAAGTTTTCTTGGAAATTTGTGAATGATTAATTGTTGAAGTTACCGAGTAATGGAGTATCTTAATTACAGACCATTATAATCATCCAAAATTCTTTCGGAAGCTATATTAGCCAGATTTGACGGGAATTTTTCCAACAAGCTTTTGCACGATTCTTGTGCATTTCTATGTGAATGGCCTCCAGCTGAGAGATCTGCTTTATTATGTAGAACGGATGATGATTTGTGCAATTACTTTTGCATGCTGTAGTAGAATAGGAACATCACAGCCAATGCTTTTATTGATCTGTCTTATATGCTGTTTCTTACATGAAATCCAATTCGTCACCCATTGGTTACTCAAAATACCTCGAGTTTTCACGTATTAGTGCTCATATAATGCTTATGCAGTCTCCTCTTAATGGCCGGGAGAAATCGGATGCCCCGTCATCCTGATAATTTTCGTGAAGACCCACGTGCAATGTTGCATCGACCCCTTCCTCCTCATCCTGCGGCACTTGAAGAGGAACTTGAACTCCAACACAGAGACATTCAAAGGCTTCTTTCTGAGAACAGACATGTGATTGATGACAATGTGTTGCTTCAAAGGGACTTGACTGCTGTGAAAGATGAAATCCACAGATTAAATCAGGTTATACCTAAACTGAATGCTGACAGAGAGGCGCAGAGTAGGGAGTTGATTGAGAGAAGGCTGAAACTAGAGGCTGAACTTCGGGCAGCTGAACCTCTGAGAGCAGATATTGTGCAATTAAGGGCCGAAGCACAGAAACTAAGCTCACAAAGACAAGAGTTATCTTCACAGTTTCAAACTCTCACTAAGGATGTTAATAGGCTGCAAACCGAGAATAAGCAAGTAGCTGCGATGAAGACTGATATTGATAAGATGCGCAAAGAGCTGGTTGATGCCAGGTATGAACTAGATTTTTACCTGATTGATCAAGCTAACGATGTACCGCAACACAGGCATATGGAATTTAACAGGGAAAGAACCAGGAACCGGGGAATTGGGGCCCGGGGGGAGGGGAGTGGGGGTAGTTGGTAATTACAAAAACTACCCCTAGGGTTTAGCCTAATTACAAAAAAATCCAATTATCTTCAAAATTACAAATATCCCCTTTTTGTATTACAAACACCCACTTGAGGTTTGTATTTACTTAACAAATACCCTCAAGAGGTGCAATTTGTAATAGATTGAACCTCAAGAGTAGTTTTTGTAACTAACCCTAAAATAAATTGTTTACCTATTTCTAATTTCTCCAGTAGCGTTTTCTTGCTTCTAGCGAATGACTTATACTCTCGTACATCTATGCATCTATCCGTCCATTGATTGTGGGCCTTTTTTCCAGAAAATGTACTGTGAAAGTGATTTAGTATTACGCACTCCTTGAAGTACCATAGCTATAGCATTAACGAAAAAAGAACTTTGAGATGAGTTGTCCAAAGATGTTTTGTTTCTGATTAAGTGCTTTACTGTTTCATCTGTGTGCTACTCAGGAGAGTATACGAATATGAGAAGAAAGGAAATGAAGAGCTGGTGGAACAAAATCGAGCGATGGAGAAAAACCTTATTGCCATGGCTCGAGAAATAGAGAAGCTACGTGCTGACCAAGCAAGTGCTGACAGGAGGACAAGGGGTATTGTTTCTTTCTCTCTCACACAGAAACTTCACACTCACACGTACGCTAGGTTTACTGTTATTTCCTCAAGAACCATGTTTCTTCATTGAGGTGGCTTACATTTTACACAGGGGTTGGAGGATATGGAGTGCTGAATGGAAGCCCAGAAACAAGATATCCAGGCCCATATGGAGATGTATACGGTGCCGGCTCGTGGGGATCGTATGAGAAGCGTCCACGGCGTTAGTCCTTGTTGAGGTTAAGGGGAGCACTATACGTAATGTCTCTCGAATGAAGGAAAACAATCGTCAGTACTTTAGCTTGTCTTTGCGTGTTTATGGCACTAAATGTTTCCCTTTCTGTTGTGGAACTAAAGAAACAGGAAATATTCACGAGACCCCTAAATGTATCGAAATATTCTGCTTTTGGTTGGCATTTCTGTCGATAATCCTGGTTGAAAATTAAAAAAAAAAAAAAAAAAAAAACACGAGGTTCAGGCTAGTTACGAAAAAATTCTCGAGATTTTTGAGAAAAAAAAAAAACCCTTGAGGTTTAACTCGGTCTTACATTTTTTCCTTTTATAAACAAAATATATTTCGATATTTGTAGAAATATTATAGTTAAAACTTAAACCCCAAAATCAAATTTGAGGATTTTTTTTATTTTTTATTTTTTTGTAGTGTTGAAACATCTCAACATTTTCTTGTAACCAAACACAAACCTCAAGGGTTATTTTGTAGTTATCCTTTTATAAATAGAAAAAAAAGACATCATCATACACCTTTTTTTATTTTCGACTTTCTCTTGACAAACAGAATGCCCTTCATGGGATTTACTTCAGTGTACGAATGTTTTCTTGCTTAAATTCTTCATGGTTTCTTTTGCGAACTGAGAATTGAAAATCGTGCTTTACTAGAACTCGTGATGAGAATAGAATAAATCAAATACAATTTTACATAAAATTGGGCATATGAATTGAATTGAAACAATAACTCATAATCTACTGTAGTCCAGGATGTCTTCTGCCTTCTACGAGGCCTGAGATTGTCTCTTGTATGAGGATCAATAAATGGAAAAAAAAAGGAAAAATTCTTTATAAATGTATAAATAAATAAATAAAACAGAAATGGCCTAATTCAAAAAATCATCTCTCCTTCAATACTTCAGAAATCGCTCGAATCGTAGTAGGCGTTGTCCGGCAGCAACCTCCGATGAGTTTAGCTCCGGCATCCCTCCATCTCGTGGCAAATAACTCAAACTTTTCGTCGTCGAAACATTTTGATGGCTAAAAAGGAAAATTGCAGAAAATGGATTCTGTTCAGACATTTGGCCAAATTGAAAGTTCATTTTCAAAATTGTTCAAGAAAAGTAAGAGGAGATTATAGGTTAAACTCACCAGCCATCTCTTGGCAACCCCATCCCATATTTCACCACTATTAGGGTACACAACAATAGCCTTAGCAGTCAACTGCAGATACATTTTTTCATTTCACGTCAACAAAATTGGACAATCTTTTTGAATACTTTTTAGGGATGATTACAAAACTACCCTTGAGGCTTGACTAATAACAAAAAAAATCAGAGGTGTTTGAAAATCACAAAAATCTCATTGAGGTTTGCCCCATTTATAAGTAAAAACATTTCAAACACTCCCTTACATTTGTAAAAATGTTGCAGTTACACCCTTACATTTAAGAATAAATAAAACCTTGGCGGTGTTCGAAATTTAGAAACTTTTCTGACTTATTTTGTAATTACTTGAAACCTTAGGGCAGTTTTTGTAATTGTCCCTATATTTTAGGGTAATTACAAAAAGTACCATTGAGGTTTGACCTAATTACAAAAAAAACACCCGTTAACTTTCAAAATTACAAATGGTACCCCTGAAGTTTTATTGTGTGATTTGTGTCTGATATTTAACCCATCATAAGAAAAAAAAATCTCAAAATACCCCCTCACATTTATAAAAATATTACAATTAGCCCCTAAATTTTAACATTGAATCAAACATCAAGGTACTTTTTGTAATTTTGAGAGTCAGCTGGATTCTTTTTGTAATTAGGTTAAACCTCAAGGGTACTTTTTGTAATTATCCCTATATTTTATTTAAATAATTTTTGATTGAAAATTCACCTCTTTGAATCTCTGTATCAGGCTCAGAACAAAATGAGGTGGTGCACAGTTTATTCCGACTGCACAAACGCTGCTACTCTTGTTGATCATGTCAAGACATTCCTGAAAGCTTTCTCCTGATGGTGCATTTTCACCGTCCACCGAGCTGAAACAGATCCAAGATGGTATATCGACATTTTCTTCGTCGAGTAACTCCACACAAGCCTATCAAATCATATTTCTGATGGTAAATATTTGTACAACCACAAGATGCAATTCATTAGTGCCATTAAAATAAGATAAGGTTTCTCATTACAATTCATCAAGTGAAGTAAAGGCATACTTGTGAAGCTTCACTGATATCAGTTAACAAGAAATCTGTGGAGGTTTAGCATAAGCATACAGAATAAGATGACAAAAATTGGAAGTAAATCAATCGTGGGATAAATTGCAATTGTAGTCTAGTAAATTTTAAATTCTATTTGGCAAAATCACCCTATGTCTTTGAAATACTCTCAAATTTAGGCCTATATTCGCCGGAGATTTCAAAACTTCCAGGAAATCTCAGAGTTGCATGTGGATGCAAAAAATTCTGATTTTCGAATCTCCAGCCAGAAATTAGGATTTTTGCTGATGTAATTGTTGGTTGAAGGTAATGGAGATTGGCCCGATTTTCGGCTATAAATTGGTCCGAAAATGGAAATTTCAAAATTTCCTCGAATATCTCATAGAGTTGCATGTGAACAGAAAAAGCTCGGATTTTCAAATCTCCAGCCAAAAATTAGTGTTTTTATTAATGTAGTTGTTGGTAAGGTGTTAAAGGTTACCCCAAGTTTTGGCTGGAAGTTGCTCCGAAAACCCTACTTTTTAGCCGGGAATTTCGAAATCCCCAATGTTCTTGACAATTTTGATATTTGTGACAGAATTGAGAACTTAATCTGAGAGGTTCTCAAATATACAAAATGATTTCGCCAAATAAATTTAAAAAGGATCAGACACACCCCCATGATTACAAAACTAAAATTGCAATTTACCCTTCAATCATGTATAAGCGTTCACTTCCTTGCACGTCAAACACAATCCACAAAAAAAATGCAAAAGGGAAAAGAACAGATCAATAAGCATACCTGAGCCTCAAGCTTGTTGGGAATGGTCTCAAAAGCAAATCCGGCCCTGCTTCAACAAGAACTTGCAGCCTACGCCGGTGAAAATCCTTTAATTTCTCCAAAGTAACAGTCGGACCATAGTTCCCGCTGAAATTAAAAAAACGGCCGACAGAAATCAGTACTACACTCCATAACCGGACTTAAAGTGGTGCTTTCAATAAACTACTGGGATAAAAAGTATAAATTTTAATTTTTATTGAACAATTAGCTTAAACTTGTACACACCTGTACTCAGAACCATCCGCAAGATATGCACCATAACTTCCAATTGAGGCGGCAACCAGAGCCCGGTTGTATTTATGTCCAGATTTCAATTTTACCGAGGCCCAAAACTTATCACGGGCTTTTGTAGCGATTCTCACACTCTTGGTAAGTAATGATTCTGCTTCTTCCATGGACAATCCCCGGGATTGAAATCCAGGTAGAGTTGCCTGTTTTATTCAGACAGAAACTTGACATGAATTTTTTTGTTCCAAGATTTCATAATCCTTCTTTGGTAATATGTAAGATTCATTTTCAATATACAAGTTGAACCAATAAAGTGTTATTAGGCCATTAGATTGAGAATTATTAATGATAGCATTCAGACGAAAACTTGCCAAAACAAATAATCCAGATTCCAGACATGATTTTTTACACATAAGCATTAAAAATGATATCCTAGCATATGATTAAGTTCAACTGGATCCAGCAATTGCTAATAAAAAGAGTCTTATAAAAAAAATTATCTCCAAGTTTCTGATCCATAATTAGGGGTGATTCCCTGACACGACACGAACACAACCCGAAGTTACTAAGAGAAACCCGAACCCGAACATGATTAACACTTAATCGAGGATGTTACCAATTTGTCGTAGTTATTTTATATTTTAATTAACTTTCGATGTATATTAAGCATAACTTGAAATCAACCTGAAACCAAACACGAGCCCGACCCGATAACCCGAATTGCCACCCTATCCATAATGTCATGTCGCTGAATCTATTTCACACACAAAAAAATTAAATAAAAAATAAAATTGCAACACACTTGACCATTGCGAAAAATGAAAATTCAGCAATCTGATTCAATCAAACGCAGAAATCCAGAAAAAATCATAGACCACTAACATTAAACTAGAAAAAACATTATATTGATGTCAACAATATTCTACTGAATTTAACAACACAAAAATCTAATGTGATGCAAAACAAACAGAGAAACCAACCACTTCTTGAATTTAACAACACAAAAATCTAATGTGATGCAAACAAAACACAGAGAAATCAACCAACTGTGAAAAAGGCAATGATGTAAACCTGATACGATGAAGTTACTAAAATATCCGCACCTGCTTCCAAGTATTCCAAATGAACCTGCACTCATCCATATTTTTGTTTTAAAAAAAAAAATTGAAAACGATAAACAGAACACTGATAAAATTAGGCACAAATTGTTTGCAAAATCATTCTTTTTCTATATAAGGAACATACCCTTGTAATGAGATGAGGATCTTTGATAAGACAAAGAGCGCTCCAAAGAGGGTCATTAATGGTGGCGCCGTGTTTCTCCAGCTGGGTGGCGAAACCGCCGTCCACGACGGCGCAACCACCGGCCTTCTCGATCAGATCATCCAACACATTTTCCTTCGTGTTTCCGTTTTCTATCCCCATTTCTCGACAAAATGCGGGTTTTGGCTTTGGTAGAACAAATAGGCACGTTAGCTGATTCGGGGGTTGTTTTTGGGGAGGGTTATGAAGAAAGTCGAAAGCGTGTTTTTGGGTGTATTTGAGGTTTAAGGTAATAAATTATATTGAGCGGTGAACGCGGACGGCTTCTGGTTTCTGGTTCTTACTTGTCCTCCACTTGGACTGGATTTATTTATTTAGTTCCATTTCTTGCGCCTTAATTGCTCCGGATAATTTTTCTTTTTTCGACCCAGAGTATCTCGACAGGTTACAAATAAAAGCACATATTTCATACTTCTTTCGAATTATGGAACATTTGTCCTTCCTAGTGATGGTCCTAATTTTTGGAGGAGGATGGGCAAACTCCAACCCCTCACTCAACACCAGCTGGGGGCACAGACTTCACACTTCTTTTGGACTATAAGACATTCGTCATTCTCAGTGATGATCCTAATCTGAGAAGGAGGGGCAAATCTCAACCCCTCACTCGGCGTCAGCCAAGGTTTTTGAACTCAAGATTTTGAGGTCAAATTGCAACCTCAAGGCCGTTAGGCCAACTCCGGGAGGTTAAGGAGATAAGGTTATTCTGATGTGGGTTTTCCTGCAAAGTTAATAATAAAAATTGGATATAATTGTTCTTTCAAAATCACCTTCAACTTTTTGCATTTTTGTGAACATAGTATTTTGTATGGGTGCAAATGAATCGAGTAGAGCCGTATTTATCTGTTCAAGTTTGTTTGAACTATGGAGTTTCAAAAAATTGTGTTTTTTATGTTTGTGTTTGGCTTTGATTATTGATTAATCGAAACGTGTTTGGTTTGATTCTTAATTAATTGAAATGAGGTTGAACGAGTTTTAGTTGAGTCAAACACGAATCGAGTTCAAATAACTTAATATATTTATATATATTTATTATATTTTACTAATTAGTCGAGCTTTAAATCTTATCAAACATAAATGGGTTCATGTTGGTTTGTTATGTTAATGAACTAAATTTAAAAGTATTTTTAACGACCAATTTGGAGCCGAGTATCAAGTGGTTTAGTTCATTTTAAGGTTCTAGACTACTATCGATATAATTGGATATATTTGGTCATTTTAAAGAGTTTTAGAAGATAAACCCCCAAGGGTTGGCCTTAGGGCTGTAAACGATCCGAGCAGAGCCGAGCTTTAACTTGTTTGCCATATGTTCATTTAATTTTATACATGTTCAAGCTTGGCTTGAGCTTGATTCACATTTTAAAAACATTGTTCGTGTTCGGCTTGATAAATTATTTTAACGCTTGAATGTGTTTGTGAACATGTTCGTGAACGTGTTCGTTTGGAGTTCATGTTCATTATGTTCGCGAACAGTTAATAATTTTATTCCCGAACAATAAATAAACAAAAATAATTACTTTCTTCGCGAACAGTTAATAATTTTGTTACCGGACAATAAATAAACAAAAATAATTACTTTCTTCGCGAACAGTACAAACATACATTTATTCAAACCTATAGATGAGAATACACATAAATTATTGTAAAAAAAAACATAAATTGACCAAACAAGTGACAAGCATGCCAAACTAGATTAGAAATAGTTGAAAAAATATTCAAAAAACAAATACAAATGACTAAATAATCTTGTTTTCTTTTTTGTGTCCAACATCAATCGATTTAGATCGCTCCAACCATTTAGCTCCAAATATCCCGCCAATCGTAGGGACTTCAAATTTTTAAATTTTATTCAAACAATCTTTTTAATTCTATTGTTTTTTCAAATAATCGACTATTAGCCAAGTCCTTAACGAGATGTTCACGAACAATTCTAAAAACAATATTATACGAGCTTGTTCATGAACATTTATAAACGAACACTAAACAAGCTTATTCACAAGCTTTTAGTAAACGAGTATAGAATTGCTCAAGTTCTGTTCGTTTATTAAACGAGCCCTAAAATGTGTTCGTTTATGCTCGTTTAACTAAATAAACGAACTTAAACAAACATTATCCGAGCATATTCACGAGCTGTTTGTCGAACGCTCTGTTCACTTACAACCCTAGTTGGCCTAGGGGTCTTGAGGTTGCAAATTTGCAATTGCACCTCAAGGTTATGGGTTCAAACCTTGACTATCGCGGAGTGAGGAATTGGGGTTTGCCCCTCCTCCCCAGAGATTAGGACCATCCCTGAGAAGGACGGACAAGGGCGTAGATAGGGCTGGGCCAACCTCGGCCCTGGCCCAGTCCTTTTTAAAAAAAAAAAAAAATTTAGTTAGAATTTTAAAAAAAAAAATTTAGTTATAATTTGTATTGTTTTTTCTTGGATTTTCTATTTGGCTCACCCCATTTTCGTGTATCGGTCCACCCTACTATATCGTCCTGGCTCCGCCCTTGAGGACGGATGTCCCATAGTCCGAATGAAGTGTGGAGTATGTGCTCCCGGTTGGTGTAGGGATACTCTAGGTCGTCAAAAAAAAAAAAAAGAGTTTTAGAAGATAAGGCAAAATTATCCAAAAAAAAAAAAAAAGCAGTGGCAGACTGGCAGACCAGCAAAGAGGAAAAAATTGTCCTCCCTAAAATTAGTCATTAGACCAAACTCGACATTTTGATTTATAAAAAAAAAAATATAGTATTGTGCATAATTCTGAGTTCCTTTATAAGTCGGTGATAAAGATAATAGTAGGGCACTTTGTTGATGACCCACCCTCTACTAAAAGTCGGGAGGAGCAACCTTTTTATAGAATTTGCTATTTAGATACACCCTATGTTCTGTCGGCCAAGTTCTAGAGTTAATAAAAAAATTTGTATTCATAATTGTTATCTTTATCTATTATTAAATTTGGGGAATCGAACATAATTATTCTATTTACCTAGGAGGATCTGGTTGTATGTCAGCAGATCCTACCATAACACTGGCAAGTATGTGCACATCCTGCGGTGTGCACTGGTGACTTGGCCGATGAGAAACTAGAGTTCTTTCTCATTCATACGACGTAAAGCAGTTCGAATATGGACTTTTTTGAAAAGTATTTAGGAGTGGATAAAAACTCATATAGGACCGTTTCACGGGTCGTATTTTGTGAGATGGATCATCTATGACCCATGCCCCAACTCAAAAGACCGGTGACATTTTCGTAAATATTAGGCTAATAGACTGGTCTGTTGAATTAAAAAGTCTTAGTTTTTTCTCGAAAAATATTCTTGTTGAACTGAAAAATATTACAGTTTTAGGTGAAATTATTATACCACTTATACGTTTAAATTAAAAGTATTATATATTGAACTGAAAAGTATCAGGATTTCATTTGAAAGTACTAGTTCTTCCCTATAAAATATATTTAGTAGTCTTATGAAAAGTATTAGTTTTCATCTGAAAAATATTAGAAGTTCCCTAAAAAGTATTGATTTTTTTCCCTAAAAATATCAGTAGTCCATTCAAAAAATATTAATTTTTTTCCTAAAAAACATGAATAGTTCTTCTGAAAAGTATTAGTTTTTCCCTAAAAAAATATTAACGTAACATGGTCTTTTATAAAAAAATTGTCCCATTGCTACTTCCAAAAGAATCCCTCTACAAACTATGTTCTTAGTTCTCCTATCACTCTAATTTGCTCAATGCATGTGACTATGTGAAAAGGCGAATTCGTTTTTTCTAAGTCAAGAAATTTGTTCAAAAACAATAATGTTCAGTCAATTACTGCTTTAAAAACAACAGATTTGCAGCAAACTTTTCCAATCTGAGGATTCTTCAGTTACATGGTCAACTCCCTTGATAATTTTCTATTTCGTGTTCTATGTCAATGATTGTGTTTCTTATATGATAAATCTGAGTTTAAAAACACTGAAGGTTGGTGAGACATGAGAAATGACAAGTCTTTACCTTATTCTTCCTCTTTTTTTTTTATGTTTTTTAATTATGAACTGATATGATCTGAAAATTGAAAACCAAGGAACTAAATAATATAACCACCACTTATGTGAAGACTTCAATTCTTCGATATGCACAGATTAACTGGTTTTGGTGATGTCGGTGGAATTAAGGATTGATTTAGAGAATTTCGTGGAGGAGGTAATGGAGATACAATTTTGGGGAGGGGGAAGAGAGAGGTCGTCTGTACACTGATTTTTCTTTCCCCGTTTGGGTAGGGTACAAGTTGGGTTGGAGCTCCATCACGGATTTTAATCCGTGATACGGTCTCGCAAGAGACTTACTCTTAGGAGTAATGTTAAGTGTTTGGTGGGAATGCATTTTAATGCTCATCCAGTAGAGGTGCAATATATGAAATTCAAAAATCATAAATCAACACTTCTACAAGATGAATTTTTGAAGAAGTGACTTCTGTAATTCTATTTAAAATAACCATCACACTGCATTTTTTTTTCCTAAATGGATTTATATACCTAAAAGTCCATTCCAAATGGGCTCCCAGGTCCCAACCATGCTCTTAATATACTAAATCATGCAATTAAATATTTCTCTAAAAAAGAAAAAATAATAGTAATAAATTTGCACTTGTCATACTTCTTGAGTTCCAGCATGATTTTTGCTGGATTAATATCCTAAATGTTTTTCCAATGGCATGTACTTTGTATAAGCAAAAAGGGCCCCCTACCCCAAAGGATGATTCTACCCCTGGATTCAGATAAGCAAGTTTCGATTCGGCACAAAACAAATCAGATTGTAGTTTTCAACATATTTCTGGTCTGGAATAATTATTGGGTATTCTATATAGACACTATAGCTTTTTTCAAAGTTGTCGGTTTAAGGTCGATTTTTGTTATTAATGTAAATGCCATGAATCTTTTCATAGTTTTGTCTTTTATGGTTTTTAACATATTTATTTCTATCTTATATTGTTGTATTGTTAGTTTGAATTAATTAATAAAATTATTTTTCTTGCCAAAAAAAAAGTGACGATATTTTTTTGTTTACCACAATAAAACTTGGATTTAATTTGTCACTACCGACAATAACTAATTTATAGTCTTTCTTTCTATATTAGGATTCACGATAAATTAAATTTGTTATTCAATATAATTTAATTTGACTTGACCAATAAAATCCGCTGGTTATTACTCTTAAACCATAATATCATTTTGAAATCAGAATCTCCACGTGATATTCGAATAAATTTGAGGTTTGCAACAAAATAAACATATAAATAAAATACATTTGAGAATAATGAAAACAAAATAAATATGAACATAATAAAAATTGTGTGCTTTGTCTTTGGAGGCCACCTAATTAATTATGTCATCCAATTAGGATATTCGAACTGATGCAGTGCTACATGTGCTGCATCAGTTTTCTCACATTTGTATCATATTTGATATTACACAGATAATTGGGCTGCTAGAGCCCAATATATGGCATAACATACTGAAAATGAGCCCAAGCGATGTATATCTTTTTAATTAAATAAATATGTATATTTATGAAAATATACATGCTCATCTTTATCCAAAAGAGTTCCAAAACCTGTTTAATAATATTTAAAAACTTTGTTTTGGATGTTAATAATTAAAATAAATTTTTATATTAATTTTTTAATTTGTACTTATAGTACTTATTTATTATTTTACTTTTTAAGATTTTGAATTGCTGAAGTTACTAATTATTTTTCTATATTACATTTAAAAAAATATGACTAATAAATAAATTAAAATTGATAAAAGGTAACAATGGTCAAGGAATATTGGGACTTAAACAAAATAAGGAATAAGGATTGTCCATATATATACTTCGAAAGGATAAGTTCTAAATTTTGCACATGTTTGTTTTCGGGATATAAATATAAACTTAATATAATGTATTTGGGCCTAACCCCTGAGTAATATGTCACCGGGCCGCTCAAAGAGAACATATCCACTTATTTATGCACCACATTAGTTAACTATTAGACTATATTGAAAATTTAATTGATGTAATTAACACTTACACGTGAGAATCTTTATTTTTTTTCCATTAAGCAGATTCATAATCATTGTTCTAGATATTCCCACCTAATCTTGTCTAGGTATTAAACTCTCCTTAACTGTCTATGTAATTCTTCAGACTAGGCATCGTCGCCTAGTGGTTTTGAAAACACTTATCCAAATTGTAAAGGATACCTTTTGTTGTAAAGAAGGGGGAATCAAAGATAGGTTATGTAATGCATAAGGGACATTTCCATTTTAGTTGACATTTTTCACATATTTCAATATTTATACTGATACAAAGTGAGAAAATAATAGTAAAAGACACATGTGCCCTCCGATAAAGAATGCTGGCAGTTGGCATTATAATGCAACTTTACCCATTTTAGTATATTAGTGGACCCAGTTTGAACCAAGATGATGACCTAATATCTTGACCATACAATATCACCACCAAAACACGTCAAATGTATCCACTTGTTAAATTTCATTCTATAAATAATTAAATACCCAATCACCTTCCTTCATAAGATAACTTGTTCACGCCGCCAAACACGGACCACATCTATCCATGTGTTAAACTTTTTCTCATAATTACCAGCCACTTTCCTTCATAAGGTAACTTATTCATGCATTATTGAGTTAAGTTCGAGTTCTTCCGTTTAGACCGTACAATATCACCATGAAACACGTCAAATCTATCCACTTATTAAATTTCTTTCTATAAATAATTAAATACACAATCATCTTCCTTCTTAAGGTAACTTATTCACGCCACCAAATACGGACCACATCTATCCATGTGTTAAACGTCTTCCCATAATTACCAGTCATTTTCCTTCATAAGGTAACTTATCCATGTATTATTGAGTTCGTACAGTTCTTCCGTTTAGATATCTGTTATATCAATTACCTGATCAAGCACCAAAAGGTTATAGCTAGGGGCCATCCCAGCCCGACGTATTTGTTTTTCCATAAGCTATATCAACTCTTAAAGGGTTGATCATACTAGTACAAAATTGACCATTTGCATCGGTTGTAAACGACTTTAAGCATCGGTTCCAACAATGATGCTTATGAAGGCGATGTTAATAATCACATGAAACTGATGCCTAAAGTAAACAATAGGCATCGGTTTCTAAGCAAAAATCGATGCATACAGTCTGTTTGGGCATCAATTTATAACAACAACCGATGCCTATTGTTATTTTTTTAAAGTATATTTTTTTCCAATTTCCGACCTCCCTGCAAAATAAAAATCCAAACCACAAATAAAAATCCAACCCAAAAATTAGTGACATTTTTTAGTCCATAAATTAGATGACTCAATTCAGCAAAATTAGTCAATCACTCCATTTCCAGTCCAGAATATATACCATAACTAGAATATATTTCGTCTAAGTAACAAATTGGGAATGGATATGTCTAACAAAATAAAATCAACTACTGAAAATATTACACTTTATTTTTAATTAATCAATCCTCTTCTACCTCATTTTCGGCTATCATACAGAGCCAATCACTAGTAAGTAAGCTTTTTGCTCCCCCTGCTTCAACAATATTAATGAATCAAAGTATAAAATTTAAAATATCATATAGTACAAGATAAATCAGGCACAAAATTAATATTAATAAAAACAAAGAATAGATTATAAACTTCTTCTTAAAATCTTGATAAAATATCATTATGCATAATATTGTCCATCATTATTTTTGTCTTCATTGAGGTGAATCAGCTGGGTGTCTTAGTTTTTCATCTTATTTCCTCCCTTCAGCATGCCACTACAAATTCTTTGCATCATTTGCATTTGCAAACAAACGTTTAAATCTTGGTATCATGGGCAGATACCACAACATCTTTGCTGGTGGACCTTTCTTATCACTCTCTCCATCATTAACGCCTTTTCTTTTATATCGTGATGCCCCAAACTTTGGACAAACAATCAAGTTCTTCAATTTTTTATGGTATAATACACAATCATTTGGACACGCATGCATCCTCTCAATCTCCATACCTAGTGGGCACAACATTTTTTTTGCCTCGTAGGTTGAACTAGAAAGCTCGTTATCATCAGGAAGCATATCTCTTAAAAGCACTAATAACCCCGTGAAACTCTTGTCACTCCGTCCATTCTTTGATTTTAAGTTATATAGTTTAAGAATGACAGATAACTTGGTGAATTTACTAAATCCAGGAAACAGAAGTTTCCAGCATCAACAAAGAAATAATCAAGCACGTGAGGAATTTTGTTAAAATCTTCTTCAAAATGATGCATCATTGTCTATTTCATCATTCCCGACATCATTATCGTTAATCTCTTCATGAATACCGTCATGATTACTATCCTCATTTTCAATTGTATTATCACTGGTCCTCGTACTAAGAGGAATACTTTCATCATGCCATATACATCGTGCATACCGTTCCTTAAAACCACGACGCATCAAATGACTCTTCATTTGCTCAAAACTACAAAACTTTCTCAGATTCTTACAGTCACAACATGAACACACAATAATTTCCTTGAGCATACATCCAACTATGATCCATATACCACTACATAATATTAAATTCAATAACTATTTAAAACTAAAATATTCCTTGAGCAATATAAATCTGCAACGTATCATTCAATATAATGTACATGCATTGATTCCTCTTCACTTCCGCTCCCTCTATTTAATTTGGTAATGGCCCTATCCCATTCAAGAATGCGTGCTCACTTAATGTGGTTTCATAGTTTACTATATTTGTTTTATGCACGTGAAAATTTCGGCAGCATCTCCTCTCAGTTCTCAAAGTACACACGTTACAGTGCACCCGAGAACAAAAGGAAGATACAAATCGAAACTTTACCATGTATACGAAACAAATAGTATACCAAAACAACTACATTAAAGTACACATAACTGTCCAAATAAGTGTTTTGGACAGTTCAGAATTCAATATCAAAATGAATATTCACAAAATTTGATGCAAAATTCCAAACGGGTCTAAGGTGTTTGAGCGTACATGCATGAAATATATGATCACAAACAATATATTCTCATGAAACAATATGAATATATACACTAATCCTAAAATATATTAACTAACATCTCGCATCATCTCCTTAAAACAAACATATACATCAAAATTCATCCACCAATAATAATTATCAACATGCAATCCCCTCCTCCATCCATTTCATATATATACCAATTATACATATACATGCAATATATATAATATATATTCTTACATACATTAAGTTTTAGAGGTTACCTTCGAACAAAGAATAACTAATATGTAGTCATAAAGTTTTCGTAGTGCTTTCTCTTGACTTAAACTTTTCTTGGCTCTCGCATATGAAAAATACGTGAATTAATCAACAAAGCCACCATTTCACAAGCCAAAAAAAAAAAAAAAAAGGCATCAAATATCATCATTGTAAAAGATTTGAAGAAGTTGCGTTGATTATTTGCATGTAATAATAGAGGGGATGCACACAATTTTCAAATTTTCAGCAACTATAAACATGTAATAAAAAGAGGGCATACAAATTTTCGCTCATCATCATATTGACAATTTTCTCGATAAATCCTCATATCATAGTATCATATGTTAGAGTAGGGTGGCCTACACTCCAATTAGAATTGGATTTATCCTACTGTAAAAACAATTTTATTGGGAATTATATTAATATAAAGGCATTTTTCTTTATCTTATGTTTTACATTTATTATTTAAATTGATCATAGATAAAGTCCTTAGATCATTTTAAGCTATGGGGCATGGTTGCGCATTTGATGGCGATCATAGAACATGCCTCTAAGGCTTTGATCTTAAAATAGTTCCAAGTCAATAGGTTTTTCAAGATAGGACATTGAATAACCCCGTAAGATTTGTGTATATAATGCATGCTCGTGAGATGAGAATGTTATATTCCATTAACATTAGCGTTGAGACGCAAATGCATATATGCGGGTGCTTGTTGGCGAACAAGTTCACTGAACATGACCCAATGGAAATTCTTATATGGAAACTTTGTTTGTCGAATAAGAATTTTCATATTGCAATAGTACATGATTAATCCTCATACTTGAGGCACGATAGTAGCCTTGTGTCTATCCTGCAATACTTTGATTTATCTTTTGATTGATTGACAATCACAAAAGGGGTACTTTGGGTATTGCATTGATGTACATGGAGGTTTGTTTGTGGCCAACATAGAATTCGACACTTGTCTTTTGACAAGGAAATTTCCCGTGTTTTCATAGTTTGTGATTCAAAGACCTTGGCTAAGGCACAATGAATTTGATTCATAAAAGAATCATTAGAACTTGAAATGGAATCACATTTATTAAATCAATTGGGTTTCGATAAATCCATACCCAAGATTTAATCGGGAAGTTAGTTATCGAAAGGATTGTACATGTATGCAATTGCAATTGAAATAGGTTTACTTGCTATTTCACCTAATACTAGGTAATCATGCTACTTGCTAGATGTTACCATGATTTGTAGGTTCTTGAAATTAAAGAGTTAATTTCAAGTATATTAATTAATATGATCAATTAGTAGAATAAATTATTTTATTTGAAAGTTACAAAAGTTGTAAGCATGCAGCTAGTATTAGTTGTGAACCTAAAAGGGTCACACATAATTTTGATTGTTGACATTTCAAAATTGATAAATTCAATGGTTGAATGCAATTAATTAATATAGATTAATTAATCAGGGTTTTAATTTAATTCAATTGTTGAATTAAATATTTAATTAAATAATTTGATTATCTAATTAAATCTAATTTGATTAGAAGGCTCAATGAAAGGAATAGAATAAATTAATCAATCAATTAGATTGATTAATTTAGGCTTTGGATATTAATTATTTGAATTAATTAGTTGGACTTTGAAATTCAAGCCCATATATAATTTAGTAGGCCTAATTGTAGAAGCTCATTAGATTATTAAGGATAAATAAATAATTAAGATTTATTTATATACATATATATATATATATGATATATATGTACATAAAAGAGATTGATAAAACACGACAGTTTCATTTTTGGTACAAGACCACTAGTGTAGTGGTCCAACCCACTACATCATTAGTGGGTAGTTTTTCTTTTTTATTATATTATTAAACATGTTTACATATAAAGAAAAGAAAAATGCTTAAAAACTGAGGTGAAGATTAGTTGCATTTAGAGACAAAAATTAAAAGTGGCCGTGAGTTTTCTGTTTTTGAAAAAGAAAGAAAATAATTTTTGGTTTCTAAAATTCTCTCTTAAGTGTTTATCTTCCTTGTTTGTGGATAATAATTAACTGATAAATTATTATTCTATAACAATTAATTTCCTATCACTAGTTGATTGTGAGATTAAAAGTTCTATTCCAACTATCATTTTGAAGAACGGAATAAATTTTACTAGCGGAAGATTTATTCTGGTGTCTACAATCAAAAGGTGGACTTGATTGGAGGGGAGACATTTGAATCCCTATTCGCGAGCATTTGGAGTTTGGGTGATTGCCACATATCCGGAAATTGATTCCCTCTCAATCTTCGCTAAAAGGAGAAGACTCTACGAGGGTAATTTCCTTTTATCACTTACGAATCAAAATTTGTATTCTCGCATGATAACAAAAAACGCTGATCGTTAAAATCGCTACGTGAACCTACGGGGTTAGTGTTTACTGTGATGAATGCACTTGTTTTAATTAGATTAAAATTTTTAAATTTCTGCTGTGCGAACCCCGTGTGGTATAGCGAACCCAACAGAGCCATCTGCTGCACCATGGAATCACCAAAGTGTATTATAGCAAATTAAAATCAAAACCGATATTAGAAGAAGCAATTTAGCACAACATAATTCGTCATTTACAATTACAAATCTTATTGCCTAAACGGTGCAATTCCATTAATAAAGAAGCAACAAAAAGCAGAAAATAATAACCCTGAATGGCTCATTATATGTCCTGAAGTTAATTCCTACGTACATATTTTAGTGAATAAAGATGAAAAGTTATGCAACTAAAACCTATTCGGAAAATATAGAACTCCTTGACGGTGTGTGTGTATTTGTTACCCAAAATTCCACTCTGCACAAATATAAGGACCAATCCTAAAGAATGACTGACTCAATTTTCACATGTAATAATCAGATTAGAAATGTAAATCAATAGCAATCACTTAATGAACACCAATTCCACGAACTGGGGCAAAATTTCTGGCCATTAGCTTTTTTGATTGGTCATTAGCTTTTCCTTTTCCATACATTTCTGGCCAAAGGAAAAAGAGAGTGGAGCTAGCAAAAAGGATTCAAAACAGAAGACATTTTTCCTTTTATTTTGTTTGTGGTTTTCGATCTAAAAAAATCAGATCCAATCACTTTTCATTCTCGAAAGATTTAATTAGATATGATTTACTCTATGTAGATCGGAGCTCTGAGACATGCAGAGTGGAGACGAGGTCCTTCCTAAAGGGAATCAACGTCAACTGAGGATGCGGAGGAGGAAGGCGACGTATCCTCCCCAAACAAGACGATCGAGCGTGAATTTAAAAGCGGAGCGAGAAAGAAACCACCGAGGATCACGACGACTTTAGAGGGTGCGACAGACCGGACGGGCCGCGGTGCGACAGAGGCGAGCTGCTAGGTGCGCCGGGGATGGACATGCTGCTAGGTGCGACAAGGATGGTTATGTGAATGTTATATTGATAAGGAGATGTGCAGCTAGCTAGGGTTTGAAAAGTAGCTTAAAATTAATTAAAAAAATAAAAAGACTTTAAGTGTCGGTTTTTGTTAAGAAACCGCTATCTAAAATATCTTTTAAGAATCAATCTTTAAAGAGGAACCGACACCCAAAGTTATTAACTTAATTAAAAAAATAAAAAATATTATATGCATCGGGCTTTTCATTAACAACCGATCCCTAAAGTTTTTGTTTTGTTTTCAAAATTGCCACCGACCCACTTTAGGCATCGGTTATCATTTATCAATGGAAACGGATGCATATTAGGCAATTTTTATAGTCTTTTATGTACTAGTGTCATTGAGGACTCAACTCGGATTATCATGTTCGTGTGGCTCTACCTTCTCATTGTCGATCAAATATTAAAAATTATTATTACTCGTCCATTATAAAATAATATCGTCAATATACATAACCTGTTTTTTAAAAAAAATAAGATAATAAATACCACAAAAATTATGGATACAGAAATATGTATTTTTATGCTGTCACCATAAAGCAAATCTAACTGGGGAAAAAAAAAAGATGCAATTATGCGCAGTAATAATATACGGTATGCACATACAATATTGGATAAGTTAGGTGAAACTGAAAACAAATTGCTCAAGAACCTTAAAACTGCAGGTACAAGTACAACCTAATGTCATTTCTCCCCTTTTATTCTTTTTCTTTTTTTTGTCTAATTATACGTATTTATTTCTATACTTTTTAAGATTTTGAATTGCATAGGTTACTAATTATTTCCTATTTTACATTTAAAATGTTTTTCTGATTAAGAAATAAATTAAAATTGATTAGTGGGTAACAATTGTCAAGACATATTAAGTAATAAGGAATAAGGGGTTTCCATATATAATTCAAAAGGATAAGTGTTACATTTTTTAATTTAGCATATGTTTCGGGACATAAATAGACACCTAATGATATAATGTACCTTGGCCTAACCCTTAATTAATATGTAATCGTGCTCCACATGTAGAACAGATCCACTTATCAGTAGACTGGATTGAAAATTTAATTGATGTAATTAACACTTAAATGTTGGAATCTTTATTTTTTCCATTAAGCAGATTCCCAAACCACTAGTCTAAATATTCTTACCCATTCCAACGTAGACGCTAACTATAATTATCCACCTACTTTATTTTTTCGATTATACCCCACACAACCCTAGCAATGTCCCGTCTAGCAGTTTTTAAAATAGGAAGATTAGATATGAACTATGTAATAGAAGAGACATATCCATTTTAATTTGTATTTTATCACGTATTTCAATATTAATATATATATATATATATAAAGAGAGTGATATAATGATAGTAAAAGACGCATGTGCCCTACGATAAAGGATGTTGACACTTGGCATAATAATGAAACTTTATCCATTTTAGTATATTAGTGGACCCAATTTGAACCCAACCCAGATCATGACCCAACATTTTGACCACACAATATCGTCATTCGCCACCAAACACAGACCAAATCTACCCACGCGTTAAACTTCTTCCTATAAATTCCCAACGGCCTTCCTTCATATGGTAACTTATTTACGCATTATTGAGCTCGTACGGTCCTTTTCTCAAGATTTCTATAATCTCAGTTACCCGTTCACTAACTTAAATATCAAATGGTTATAGTTGGAGATTCTAACGACCTTCCTATAAATTCCCAACGACCTTCCTTCATAAAGTAACTTGTTTACGCATTATCGAGTTCATACAGTTTTTTCCTCAAGATTTATATAATTAATTACCCGTTCACTAACTTAATCATCAAACGGTTACCATTGGAGATTCCCAACGACCTTCCTTCATAAGGTAACTTATTTATGCATTATCAAATCCGTATAGTTCCTCCTTTAAGATTTATATAATCAATTACCCGTTCACTAACTTAAACATCAAACGGTTATCGTTGGAGATTCCCAACGACCTTCCTTTCATAACGTAACTTATTCACGCATTATCGAGTCCGTACAATTCTTTCCTTAAGATTTATATAATCAATTACCCATTCACTAACTTAAACATCAAACGGTTATCGTTGGAGATTCCCAACGACCTTCCTTTATAAGGTAACTTATTCACGCATTATCGAATTCGTACAGTACTTTCCTTAGGATTTATATAATCAATTACCCGATCACTAACTTCAACATCAAACGGTTATAGTTGGAGGCCACCCAGCAAACTTGACGTATTTATCGTTATACTCTCTCTCTCTCTCTCCCCCTTCCTCTATACTTTTAGACTGTCACCTTAAACCAAATCTAACTGAAAATGATAAAAAAAAAAAAAAATTGCAATTACGTCACACTAATAATAATTTACATACATTGGACAATAAGTTAAGCTGAAACTGAAAACAAACTGCTCCAAGAGCCTTAAAACTAGTACAAATACAACCTGGTGACATTTCTCCCCAGTTTTTCATTTTTAATTTTTTTTTCATTTTTTTCTTTTTCATTTTTCAATTTTTTGGGAGAAATTCAAATGTCATTTCTAGTGAAACATTAAAAAAAAAAAAAAAACATCCTGGCTAAAGTGCGCCGTCTTCCTCTGCGCAGATGCTGAGATCATCAATCTTGCTAAACTCCCCCATTAAAAACCCATTTTTGTCAATTATTTCCACACCGCGCAGAAACCCAAATTTCTCCTCCGGATTCTCCGAAACCACCTTGTTTTCGCCGGGAGGAACCACCACCTCCTCCACCGCGTCGCCGCCGCTGCCGCCGGACAATTCCGGAGGCTCATTTTCGAGAACCGACGACGGAGAATCCTGAGATTTTTTCTCACAGTCAATTCCCTGTTTGGCACTCCGCATTTTTTCGAACTCACGTTTTTTGGCAAGGTAAGCCTCGGAAGCCTCCTCGGCGGTGGTGAAAGTCCCCAGCCAAACACGTTTCTTCCTGATGGGATCCCTAATTTCCGCAGCGTATTTTCCCCAATTTCTCCTCCGAACCCCAACGTATTTCGCCGACTTAGTCTTTTTGAGCTTTTTCTCGGGAGATTTCTCCGAAACAGAGTCGATTTTCAATTCAGATTGCTCTGAAACAGAGTCGATTTTCATTTTCTCGTCGGGGATTTTCACCTTCTCGTGAATGAAAATCTCGTGGATTTTTCGCTTCGGTTTTTGCTGGTTAATTTCAGGTTCGTCATCGGATGATGAATCGGTGGCGTCTGGATCGTTATATGAAATTATGACTTTTTTGATTCTTGTGAATTTTTCCATGAAGAAAAAAAGCTGAGGAACAGGGGAAAGTACAGAGAAATAATTTTATTTTAGTTTTATTGGGAGAGGTGAACAAATAGTATAAAATATTTTAGTGCGTGAAATGAAAATGAAAATTGGGCCCTATTTATTGAAGACCTAAAATTTTTGGGTTTGGATATTTTTTGGGTTTCAGCCTTTCAGGTCAGCATGAAACCAATTGATTTAGAATATACTGCTGGCATATTAATGGTTGCTGAGTAATAAAAAGGAACTATGCAAAATTGGTAATTTAATTTGAAAGATTCGGTAGAGAAATCCAGAACCCTAATGGGCCGGGTCCAAATATATATGGACATTCAGCATTAATAGAAAAAACATAATTTTGAAATCTGCTTGGTTACTTTATATAAGATTTAATAAGTTGTGGCCAACTGTAAATTTGTGTACATGTATGTATGGTTAATCCCATCCAAAAGTTTACTTACTTTTATGTTTTTAATATAATCGTCATTCATTTACATTTGACGTGCATTCAAGATACTTCGAATACGACTTGGCTTTTAAATACTAAGAACAACAGTTAATATTATAATAACTCGGGAAGATTAGGTACCTAGGTTTGGATGCGCTCGATCCGAGCTTAGATAATTCAATTCCCGATAATCTACTTGCCACTGTTAAGTTCATTAGACTTGTTGAGGTCGTCTTCAATAAATTATTTTTTTAATACTTAAGTTAATTTAGGTCGTGAGATCTTTTAACTAATGAGAGACAAGAATTTGTAATCATGAATAGTTTTTTTTTTTTTTTGAGAAGGCAAAACCATTTCATTCATAAAATCAGTGAGGAGTTTCCTCAAGGATCAAGTTCACAATGTGTTGAGGAAAACCTCCTCTAACAGACTCTAACGGATTCAAAGAAAAAGCATGACATGCTAAATTATGTGCCACTAAATTACCAAAACGTCTAACCCAACTAAAAGAAAACGGCGAAAAACGAGGAGAAGCATCTTGATGTCCTCAATAATATTTCCAGGTAGGAGAAGTCCGTCGATCCCGAACTTAGAGCATGGAATAAGCGCATGTTATCCATTTTCAAAGACCACGCGTTAAAGTCCGTCCGAGCAATGCAAACCCCTTTTTGCATGCTATCGCCTGTCGCAGTAATAACCTCCATATCTTTACGGTAGTCGTCTTGAAAGGCACTCAATCGCACATCCATTATGGTCCTTTCTAATAACGCCAATCCATGTTCCTTGTTCTTGCATTGTAGAGGCGTCAGAATTGATCATTTTGAATTGGGTAGTGGGTGGTTGCTCCCATGCATCCGCCTCGATCCTCCTTAGGGCATTAGAAGGGGCATTTCGCTAGTGGCTACGTGTTCGTTAATCTCCCGCATGCCAATTCGATGAACCATTAATGCTCTACAATTATGTGTCAGTAAGTGAGCAAGTTACGCCCGTGCCATGCACTCCAAAGAAGCATAACAAACATGCCATGAGATTCTCAAGGTATCTTCTCAATCCTCAAATAATCCAATCCGTTAGCGAGCCTACTCCTATGTGTGCCTTAGTGCATAGTCGTAGTGGGTCAACCTCCCACAGAAAAGCCACCCATGGACAATCTCTAAGCGCATGCACATCTATTTCGACCTCCATTCCACATCTGCTACACATCGGATCGGTTCCCACTCCTCTTCTATTTAGTGCGCTTTTCACAGGGAGTATACCCTTGAGGCATTTCCATAGGAAAAGTTTTGTTTTTGGGAGTATACCAAGATGCCAAGCCCATTTCCAGATTTTGCAATCCTTCCGAGACGAAGATGAGATACTGTTAGAGCTCGCTTGAATTTTCTTCGCCATCTGATACCCGAACTTGACACTAAAAACTCCATTCTTCGTGTAGTGCCACATGACCTTGTCTGTCTCATGTTTGCTATCAACGGAATAGCTCGGATAGCCCTTATTTCTTGTGGATTAAACATTTCATTCAGCCGCTCAATATTCCAACGAGGTGAATCGTCATGCATCAAATCTCTCACCATTAAATAATCCGACCAATCTCCGCGGGAGTTAATATTCAAAGTTTGGGAGATCCAGCACCCAATGATCTTTCCAAAATTTCACTGGGTAAGCAACCTATCATTTTGTGGATCTCATCAACTCATGCATCGTCATATTGATAGTCATAATATTAAGATCGTTATAATTATAAAATGAATTATTATTTCCTGACAAGATTTATTAGATAGCTCTCTAATTATTTGGGTAAAAATTTACTTGTGATATCTATTAAAATAATTATAGATTAGAAGCTATTGAATGCAACGGGAAATTTAATTTACCATTTTTATGAAATGATTTAGTTAAAGTGAGAATCTCAAATTTCAAAAACCACACCATCCCATATAGGGATGGCAAAATGACTCATCCCGATGGATACCTGCCCCGCCCCATGACTTGTGGCGAGGTGGGGCAGGTGTGAGTATTACCCCCGTCCCATGGACAGCGGCGAACGCATGATTTTAACTTTGGAGGGGCGAAAAACGGATCGAGTTTATAAATTTAAACAATGGAAAAAAATACTCATATATTAACTATAAATAATGGGTTTTTATATTGCAAATGACAATAATTTGAAGTTTTTATCAAATATTTGGGGGCAAATTCATATATTTTAACTAATTTTTTTTAAATTTTTTTTTGGGGGGCAATAGCCCCCACTTGTCCCCCCCCCCCCCAGGACCGCCACTGCCCGTGGGTACCCGCTCTGTTCCGTTCTATTTTTTTATTTTTTAATATGTTTAATGTATATTTTACATGTACATTATATAAAATAATATAGTTTTATGTATTTAATATTATATTTAACATATAAATATAAACAATATATATTTATAATACAAAGTATAATATTAAAAAAATTATTAATAATATGAAATATAAAATAAAAAAATAAAAAATTCAACACGGAGCGACCCGACCGGACCCGCGATCCGTAACGAGTCTAGGTATTGAGATACTCGCCCCGCCCCGCTCCATTGCCATCCCTAATCCCATACCATTCTAAACGGAGAACCAATGCGTGATGTGAATTTTATGTTGTTAAAGATCTTCATTATGCATTCGATTTCAGTAATATAAAGTATAAATATAAAAAGTTGCCCCTAGTATCTAATCTGTACCTTTAGCATTAATAGAAATTAAACACATAATTTTGAAATTGGCTTGGTTGCTTTATGTATATTTAATAAATTGTGGCCATCTGTAAAATGTGCACATGTATGTATGATTAATCCATCCATAAGTTCAATTAATAACTTTTTTATATTTTTTAATATAGTCGTCATTAATTTACATTTGTCGTGCATTTAAGATACTCAGGAGACGAGATGAAACACATCATATAATAGAGAATTTGAACTCAAGTTTTACCTTGAAAACTCTCAACACATGTTATGAGACTAATTTTTAACCGGTTTGAATAATACATGCCAAGTGCATATTAGTTATGTATATAATTTTGCATGTAAGAGTGTTAATATTATAAAAGAAAAAAGGGAAAAAAAATTAGCAACCTGAATTTTACGTGTTTTACACTTTGCAATCCCATCTTTTTTTCTATTAGTTGCAACATTTACACTGCGTGTTTTACAATTTGCATTCTCCGGTGTACCTGAGTAAGAATATTCCGGGAATATTCGGACATGTGCGTGGCATGCCCTTTCATGAGGGTTTTTTTCGTCATTTCAAGTCATTAATTTTAATTTTTTTTAAAAAAAAATAGTATTACTATATAGGAAAACTCAAAATTAATTTTGTTTCGTCATTTCTTAGGAATGTTTTTTAAAAACAAAATCTGATTTTTTTTTGAAAAAGTTATTTTTAAACTTTGTTAAACTAAAAGTTATTTTTTTTGAAAAAGTTTTTTAAAAAAATCTGAATTTTTTTTCAAAATTATTTTAAAAAAGTTATTATTAAACTAATTTTTTTTAAAAAATCTGATTTTTTTTTAAAAATCTAAAAACATTGTTAAAAATGTAACAATTATTTGAAATATTAAAATATAAAATTGAAAAAAGTTGAAAACTGTCTAAAAACATGAAAATTTGTCTAAAAATCTGAAAATAGATTAACACTAAGACTTTTGAAATTTTTACAAAAAAAATCTGAATTATTTTCAAAAACATCCGACAATTATGCCAAATATGTAAAATAATCTAATTTTTAAACAAAATTCAGATTTTTTTCCCTTTGATTTTCAATTTTTTTTACATATTTGGCGTATTTTTCAGATGTTTTTACAACAATCCTAAGTTTTTACTCTATTTTTTATTTTATAAAAAATTCAGATATTCTTTTTTTGTAAAACTTTCAAAAATTCTATGTTTTAATCTATTTTCAGATTTTTAAACAAATTGATATTTTTAAATAATTTTCAGATTTTTAAATAAATTTTCAGATTTTTAAACAAATTTTAAAATTTTTAAACATCTTTTAATTTAGTAATATTTTTTCAAAATAATTTTGAGTTTTTCTATTTTAGAAATTAAAATATTTTTCAATATTTCAAAAAAAAAATCAGATTTTTTAAAAACAGATTATAGTTTTTTTTTATAATAATTTTCGTATTTTTTTTATAAAAAACGTTAACACATACAATAATACTATTTAAAAAAAACTAATGACTTGAAATGACGAAAAAAGCCCTCAGGAAGGGACATGCCATGCACATGACCGAATATTCCCGAAATATTATTACTCAGGAGTATCGAAGGATGCAAATTGTAAGAAAAATTCAGGTTGGTAAGAAAAAAATTCCAAAGAAAAAACATCAATGAAATAAAATGGTCAACCTTGGCTTTTAAGTAGAGATGGCAGTGGGGCGGGGAATCCCCGTTCCCCGCGGGGATCCGCCCCGAATGGGGCGGGGATTCCCCGAAATTTCCCCCCGTGGGGACGGGGATGGGGAATTTTTTCCCGTTAGCGGGGACGGGGCGGACAGGGATCATAATCCCGCCCCCGGGGATCTCGCCCATTTCATGGGGAACCGAATTATTAATATATAATATAATATTTTAAATATATATAATATATTATAAATATATCCACATTAAATATAATAAAATGAAAAATCTTTAAGTTATTTTATTAATTAGTTATTTTATATAATTTATATATTTTAAATATTTAAAAATGATTATTTTTAAAAAAAAATATATATTTTTTTGCAAAAAAATAAAAAAAATGAAACGGGGGCGGGGAATCCCCGTGGGGGCGGGATCCCATGGGGGAGGATGGGGAAAAATTTCCCCGTTTGTCTCACTGGGACGGGGACGGGGATTCCGCGGTCGCAGGGGACGGGGATGGGGATGGCTCCCGACCCCGCCCCGCCCCATTGACATCCCTACTTTTAAGTACTAAAAAACAAGAGGTAGTATCAAGCTAATGGATTTACCCGACCCGCGAACCCAACGACCCAATCACCCAACCCTAGTCAAGCAAGTCACCCAATCCCACCCACCTGCTAGAGATGTTAAAAATTGGCGGACCGTTGGCTGGGCCTGGATTTAAACCGGAAAAAGAGAGGGTTAGGGCGAATTATTTTGACCCGTTTAAATACGAGCCTTTTGGCCCCGACCATTTAAACCGAAGCCCGTTAGGAACCTTCGGGCTAGCCCACTATTTTTATTTTTTCATAAGAAAATATAATTCTAATATTTTATATCAACTTTTATTACCTATTACTAGTAAATTTATTTTTCAAATTTACATCTCCCTCATCTTTAAGTTTAATTTATTAAACATGCTATAAATTCTTGAAAAACTTCTTTTTTATTTGTTTTATTTATTATTTAATTTAGTTTTCTATTTTTATTCCGTTAAAAAAATGTCACATAGTTTTATTAGAATATTTAGGATATAAGTTATATTTCTAAATGGTGCTAAATCTAATTTTATATTTTTTGTTGATGCAATGTAATTATAAACTATGCATGACTTTTTTTATAATTAATAAATTAACTTTAAATGTTAAACTTAAATGTTATATATGCTCAAGTTTAAAATTTTAGATTTAAATATCTAATTTTGAAAAATTTAACTTATAGTCATATGAGTAATTACAGAAAAAAAGTGTTAATTCTGAGTAGCTGTAATTATTATTATTTTATTTTCAAATTTTAGATCATAATATTTAATTTTATAAGTTTGTTAATGCAGTGTAATTAGAAACTTTTCATGAATATTATTTATGACGAGTAATTTAACTTAAAATATTAAACTTAAATGTTATATATATTCCAGTTTAAAATTTTAAATTTAAATATATAATTTTTAATTTTTTGACCTATAGCCCGTTAGTGGTCTGTTTAGCCCGAAGCCCGCTAGGGTTGGCCCACGTTTAACATCTCTACACCCAACACAATGTCTAATACTTTTTAGATAACTTAGTAATATTTTTCAGTGAGACTACTGATACTTTTTACTAGAAAAACTAGTACTTTTAGGGTGAATTACTGAAAATCTTTCAGGGAAAAATTAGTATATTTTCAAGGGAACTACTAATACCTTTCATGGGGACTACTAATACTTTTGACGGGAAAACTGATAATGTTTAGGGAGCTATTAAATATATTCAAGTAAACTACGTACTAATACTTTTCATATGAACTACTAATGTTTCTCATATAACAACCTAATACTTTTCAGCGTTTTCGTGATACTATATCATTGTTTAATATTATAAAAACTAATACTTTCAACTGAATTACGTACTAATGCTTTACAGATAGACTGCTAACACATTTTAGAGAGACTGCTAATATCGGTCCCCGCTAATAAAATAATACCATCGGGTCAGTTTTTGGGATCCGTCTAACGAATTTTAGCCCGTTAGACTGTCTGACATGAGTTTTTGTCCGAAAACAATAGCTAGCATTATAATAATTTAGGAAAAATAGGTACCTAGCTAGGTTTGGGTGGGATCAATCCTGAGCCTGCTACTTCAAATCTCGATAACTTGCTTGCCACACACTAAGCTCGTTAGACTTGTTGAGGTTGTTTTCAACTAAAACTTTTTCAATACTTAAGCTATTTTTGGTCATGAGATATACGGAAATTTATTAAGTTGAACAGTTTTCTAACGGCTAAGCAATAGGATAGTTATAGTGGATGGATATAAGCATCACAATCACGTCAACTCGCATATCTCATCAACTCCTATATCGACAGTCCTAATTTTATATAACGATAGTCCTAATTTCAAGATCGTTGTAATTACAAAATAAATTATTATTTTCTAATGATATTTACGAAGTAACGCTCTAATTAGTTGAGTTAAGATTTACTTTGCAATATCTATTGAATATAATTATAGATTACAAGACATTGAATACAACATGAAATTCAATATGAAACGATTTAGTAAAAGTGAGAAAGTCAAATTACAAAAATCATCCCATTTCATACCATCCTAAATGGAGAACCAAATGCGCGATGTGAAAGATACTTTATTTTGCATTCGATTTCATTAATATAAAGTGTAAATTATAAAATTGTCCCTAAAATCTAATCTAATTACAAAAAGTTCAATTATTTATTAAAATTACATTTACCCTTTAAAAGTGCTAACTAGTTTTTTCCTTTTTATATTAGGCTAATTGGAGCGCAATGAAAGGTTTTTCTTCTTCTAATTTATCATAATATTAATCACATTTCTTCTAATATGTCATCAATATACACATATTCTTCACTGAATAATTGCAAAATAAAATATCACTCTAACATGAGATATAAACTGCAACGCATACTCCATGTTCCAGCCAACTTGAGCTAAAGTATATTTCAAATATCGGGTTGGCAAAAAACGGTAAAACCCGTCGACCCACACTAGACACTACTTTTTCACAGGAAGTAAATTTGATCACATGGATTCTATCAACCTGTATTCTTCGTATAAGCTAATCACTAGTCGTTATACCACAATTAGTCGATAGGGACATTGGGATTGTCCCACTAAAAATTCTCTGACACTTAGGTCGATTCTGAGAAAAAAAAAAAAAAAAAAAGAGTAGCGAATGTAAAAGGAAGGTAAAAATCTTAAATAGGTAAATGATCCCATACCCTTAATAATGGTGAAAATGATGTGAGACCATCTCTCTAGGTAAAACATGATCGACTAATCTCAACTATTAATCAATTGATGTGATTTATTGGATAAAAATTATATTAATATATTAATTTAATCAACATAAGGATAATAGGGTAAAATAACATAACTATAAAGATTTTAGTAATTCGATAGAACTTTCATTGAAGAAGGAAATCTGTATATTATCTTGAGTCTTGAAGAATACATGAAGAATTAATCTGATAACTTGATACAAAATGAAGAAGGAACTGTTCCTTTTATAAAGGAAAATACAACTGAATGTAACTAATTTTAACTAACTTACCTGACTAACTTAACTACTATTTTCAGTTTTAATATCTTGTTTAGAGGTTTTACACTCCCGCAAGTTGAGCACGAATATCTATTATGTCCAACTTGGAAATAAAATAGTTAAACAACATAGGTGAGAGAGGTTTTGTCATAATGTCTGCAGTTTGCTGTGAGACTGGAATGTGGATGATTTTAATGAGGCCTTCTTGGATATTTTCTGTCACGAAGTGGCAGTTCAATTTGTATGTGTTTGGTACATTCATGATGACATGGATTTTGAGATATGCAATATGCATAACGACTATCTGTGTAGATAGTGGCAGGAGTTGTAGGTTGTATGTTGATGTCAGTTAGGAGGTAGCTGAGCCATTGAATTTCACATGTTGCTAGTGCAATGGCTCTGTATTCTGCTTCAGCAGAAGAGCGGCTGACTGTTGCTTGTTTCTTTGCCTTCCAAGAGATGAGGGAATCACCTAGGAATATAGCATAACCACTTATGCTTCTTCTTGTTGTAGGACATTTAGCCCCCAAGATCGTGAAGGCAAGCCATTGTTGCAAGTCTGGATGTGGTAGGATAGAAGATAACTTTGCGTGGATTAGCCTTTTTATGTATTTTAGGCATTTATGACGATGTGATCATGTGAGATACAATTGGATTAGACATGAATTGGCTAAGATGTTGTAAACAAAATGATAATTCAGGCCTAGTATAATAGTTAGATATAGTAATCTCTCTATAAGTCTCACGTATATAGAATGATTAGATAAGGGTGTGCTGTCAGAAGTTTGGATATCAGATTTGGACTCCATTGGAGTTGAGCTTGGTTTGCAACCAAGGTAACAAGCCTCTGTAAGAATGTCCAATGCATACTTCCTTTGGCATAGGCTTATGCCTTTAGTTGATCTTGCAACTTCTATTCCAAGTATATACTTAAGATTTCCAAGATATTTTATAGTGAAAGTAGCATCTAAAGGTGCTTTGAAACTTTGTATTTCCGTAAGTTATTCGTGCCAAGAATAATATCATTAACATAGACACAAAAAGAGTCTGTTATTGAAACCGAGGAAGATTTAACAAAGAATGAGCTAATCTGATTTTGACTGTATGAAGCCATAATCTAGGAGACAAGAGGTTAATTTACAAAGCCATTGTTTTGAAGCTTATTTGAGTCCATAAACTATGATGGCGTGGATTGTCACTTGGATGTAGATAAAAATGAGAAGTAAAATCATCCATGGGAAAGAGAAAGAGATTTTGCAGAAAGAAAGAACAAGATGCCGCGGAATGCGTATGGGGTCAAGAAACTGATACCATGTAAAGATTTCAGTAATTCGATACAACTTTCATTGAAGAAGGAAATATGTACATTATCTTGAGTCTTAAAGAATACATGAAGAATTAATCTGATAACTTGATACAAAATGAAGAAGGAATTGTTCTTTTTATAAAAGAAAATACAACTGAATGTAACTAATTTTAACTAACTTACCTAACTACTATTTTCATTTTTAATATCTTGTTTAGAGGTTTTACAATAACAAAGTGGTTACAAAAATAGAAGAAAATTATAATTAAATCTCTTTCTCTCTCATACAATCTCAATCCCGGAAAACAAATGGTGATCAATCCAACAATCAAATCTCTCTCTCTCTCTCTCTCTCTCTCTCTCTCACACACACACACACACACACACACGCACACACACACACATACACACACACACAATTCCACCATTAACGCAATATAAGAAATTTCTCTTCCTACTCGCCATTAACAAGTTCTGCAGATTTATATAGAAAAATTTTTGAAGAAGAAGATTTTTGTTCAAAACGAAGAAATATTAATACTTTCAAGAGAAACTCCCATGGACAACATAGAAGAAGTTGACAGCCATGAAGAACTCGAAATTGGTTTATATTCAACCCACACTTTATATACAATAATCTGTAAATTCCCTGATACGTGTAAAATATATGTGCATTTAGGGGCTTAAAATGGTATATAATTAATGCATTTGCATGTATATTTAGTGTATTTTACTTGGTTTCCTTAGAAGGTCATGATACTGCGTATTCTTGTAACCTTTTACAGGAAATGGAGCTTAAATGAAAAGATATCAATTGGAAGCCCCAGATAAGATCGACGAGTGCAAAGAGAAGATCGAAAAGACGAAGAAAATGGACAAAAACACGGTCAGATCGTGTGGGACCACACGACCGTGTGAATTGCCCGTGTAAAGATACATGTCCATGTGAAGTGTTTGGAAGAAAACTGGGACAAAACCAAGTCACATGGCCGAATAGTGAGACCATATAGCCAAACCGTGTGAGACCACACGGCCGTGGAGTGGGAATTGCCGGTGAAAGCCACACGGGCCGTGATCGATCGTGGTGTATTTTTGTGTCATTTTTCCACTCGAATGCTACAAGTGATCTCTCCAAGCACCTAAGGGCTGCACGAAATTATCATCATTCATACAACATACAACACACCAAAATATACAGGAACACAAGATTAATGGTCTTCTGAGAGAGGAGAGCTAGGTTACGAAGAACTCCACAAGGCCTTTCACATCTACGGAAGCACAAGAGCTTCGAAGGCTTGCAAGGAAGATCCATTCTGATAAGAATGAGTTTTCTTTCTTAGTTTAGATCTCTTTTCTCTACTGAAACAATGTCATAATGTTGATTTCAAGTTTGTCTCTGAATTTGTTATCAATGTTTGACTAATCTTTCGGATCTTAGGGTATAATCAAAACTGTGGATTCATGTTAAATTTTGATTAATTATTTTCTTAATTGATTCATGTGTTCTATTTTATGAATTCGAGTACTTATTCTTAATTATTTTTTTATCTGATCAATAATTAACATGTCATATTTGTTAGTGCGAGATTCGGGAGATGAGTTCTAACAAAGATGAAAATTCGAATTCAGACATAAATGGGTGTAACGAGTCGGGAGACCTACAACTGTTTGTGGGGAGTCCATTCAATTCATAGATCTTTTGGGAGTTAATAATAGTTGTAACGTATCGGGAGATCTATAATTATTATTAGTCTACTATTTATGCGCAACCGGAGAGGGGAATAGACTAACTTAGAAATTGAACCCATAGAAACGCATGAATTGGTTTTGTTAAACATTAATTGGATTTGATATTGAAGAAACATGTTGAGATTATGTGCCTAAAGTTGCTTTTGTATTTGTTGAAGATACTTGTGGGGTTCAAAATTTTATTTCTTTTTATTTTTATTATTCAATTTTTATAAAACTTGATATTCGGTTGTTTCAATAAAATTGAAATATGATGTTATTATAGTTTAAGTGTTTCGTAGTCAATCCTTGAGGAATACGAACATTTTGGTAACGATGCATAAATTTTTGGTTGCTACAATATTTTTGGCGAACATTCCCGCGTTGAGGATGGTGCAAAATATTTTGGGAACAATGCATAAATTACTATAAGATATTGCATAGTTGAAACTATGCAACAAACACAACTAACTATACATTATCTAGAAGGTATATATTCAGTGAAAAAAACTTTATATATAGTACATATACCCAAATACGCAATGCGTCATAAACGATGCAGCAAAATCAACTAACTGTGCAGTATCTAGAAACTATCTATGCAGTGTGGATAACTAAAATATGCAATATATTATACTCTACTACGTCTTATTGTCATACAACAGTGCAACAAAAAAATATGCATTATCTAAGAGCTATTTAAGCAGCAAAAGAACTATAAATGTATTGTATTTAAAAAAAAAAAGAAAAAGTTGGAAAAAAAATGCTTCCTAAAATATCGTCAATAAATTCGGTAATTACAATATCACCCCATAAAAAGAGTTTTAAAAAGTCAAAGCATACCAGAAAAAACCGTTGGATAAGAGAAATATATTATTATACTCTTATTGCCAGAGACAAAAGGATATAGAGGCCAAGGGGGACATTGGGCCCCCTTGAGAGCTTATTTTTTTTTTTTTTAAAAAAAAGGTATATTTGTATTTCCCCTTAATAAAATTAAAGAAAAAAAGAAAAAGGAACCACTAACTCTGGAAAGTCACATTCAGAGATCAGATATTAAACATTCAAGCCCCTGACCCAACCTTCACGCTCGACCACACGAAGAAAAACATCCCAACTACTTGTGAATAAAATTGCTCTGGTGTCGTGGTACGTGAGATGTAATAATTCAAAGAGGAGTGGTGTATTCAACTCATCAACCATGAGGTTTGTATTAAAGCTAACCATTTCACCTTATTGTAATGAGATTGACATTCAATGAGAATGGATGGTGTTTAGTGTTTTTAATATCAAAGTATATATTAATTGATTTTGTTGCATTTGTTGTTTCTTCTCTATTTGTTTAATTTCTTTGTTGCATCATTAATTATTGTATGAATTATTACGACTAATTATTTAGTAATTTATTATAATTTATAGTTCATGTATGATTGTTATGCAAAGAAATGATCAAGATATTGTTAATGCAATGAGTCTTGTTAAAGTATCGAAAACTTGTTTGCAAGCAATAAGAGATGGTGGTTGAGAGGATTTGTTAGTTTAAGCTTCCAAGTTTTGTAACTAGTATGAGATAGTTGTGTTGAATATGGAAGTTGTATATGCACCTCGAGGAAAATCAAGGCGTAGAATTGAAAGGATGACTAATATTCATCATTATCGGTTGAGCTATTTTATTCAGTGATTAACTTGCAAGCTCAGGAGCTAAATCATCATTTTGATGAAGTGAACACATAATTATGTTTATCCATGGCATGCTTTAATCCAAATGATTCATTTTTTTGCATTTGACAAAGAGAAGCTATTTCATCTTGCAAAATTTTATTTAGCTAAATTTTCTGCAGTTACTTTTTATGAACTTGAAAGTCAACTTGAAAATTTAATTTTCGATGTTCGTTTCGATGAAAACTTCTCTAAAGTATCAACTATAGGAGGTCTTGCTCAAAAGATGGTTGCTTCAAGAAAACATATTGTTTTTCGATTGATTTATTTGTTGGTTAAGTTGTGATCGATCTTATCAGTTGCCACTGCAACGGTGGAAAAAGCTTTTTCAGCAATGAATATTGATACGGGCTAGATTTGCCATATTAAATAGGATCAATATAAATTGGGAGGTGTGCGGCCCAAAATAAATAATTAACCGAAGCCCATGTGTTAGCTAGGGTTTTAGCTTGGCTTGGTAACACGCAACCCTAAGTGTCAACCTATAAATAGCTCACAAAAAGGGTGCCTCAGGTTAGTATTCTAATACACACATTTGATATACTGTTCTATTTTACATATATTCTCCCTCTAGAGCGATCCTGACTTGAGCGTCGGAGAGGGTATCTTGGGAAAAACCCTCCGGCCCCCTTCTCTTCGTTGTTTTTGGACATCAAGGCGGAACGAATATTGGAGATCGGTTTTCTTGGTGGGGTAAATTTTTTTGCCTCAACAAATATCATCAAGAGTTCACTACGCAACTGAATGAGATATGAGCTACTGAATGATTGTTTGGTAATATACATAGAAAAAGATATATTTCGAAACATTAGCAATGAAGCTATTATGCAAAGATTTCGAAATATAAAGAACAGAAGAGAAATATTGTGATATATTTATGTAATTGTAATCTATATTCGTTTTCATTATTAAGATATAATTGAATCAATCCATTGTCTTTATTAAAATTGGTAACTATTTATAGTGTTATTTTTAGAGTTGATGTATTACATTTTATTTTTATACCAATGTTAGTTAGGGGCCCTACATAGAATTCTTGGCTTCATCACTGCTTATTGCATTAAGATAAATGTGAATAGATCCAAAAAATTAGAAAATTCACAATCATTACAAAAATCAAATGAATGGAAAGTTATCATCACACGCAACTTCTACAGTTTCATGGCCAAACAAACAATTTTCTTGTTTTTGCCTCTTCGCATGCGTAAATTTTCGCAATCAATTTATATGCTTGTCCTTGTTGGTGTTCTTCGTTTTTTGTTCTTTTTGTGATCTATTTGTGTTTGATTTTTTGATGAAATATTATCGTATAATTGAATCTGGAATATTATGTCAAAACCTGTATAACGTGACCATGATATGCAATGCGAGAAGATGCTTATATTATTCTTCCCAATGAATTCTGTGTGATCCACATTTAAAAGAATGTGTGTTAGAAAATCTAGAGTTTAGCAAAAAAATAAAAAATAAATAATCAGTTTTGTCAAGAAGAAAATATATGGTTGGGGAAGAAAGTTACAATCTTTAACAAAATATGGGGGTGAATTTGTTTTGGGGTGTAATTAGGATTTTTTTAGATAATAAGGATATTATAGTCTTTTAAATTAATGGTATTAATGTAATTATAGGAAGATGAATGTATTTAGAGGGAATGCGATGTGAATAGTGCCACCCATATATTAAATAAGCTTCTCATAGAGAATTTTCATTTAGTAGAACACAGTGCGTGAGCCATAGAGCCCTTCGGGACCCCAAATTTTGGGCTTAATTGGTGGGCATTTTTAATATATTTTTTTGGGTTATCTAACTAATGAGGACATATAAGCTTATAGATTTAGAGGGTGTTTGGCTAAGCTTATAAGCTCTTCAAAACATCTTATAAAATGTTTGAGAGCTTATAAGTTGTTTGAATTTGAAAGAATTGAAGGGTCCAATTCTTCTAAAAATGCGTGTGCAATCAAAAGTGATGCCAACACTTTGCAAAACACCAGCGAAAGACTTAATTAAAAATACAATTTCACAAAGTATGAAATAAAGACAGAATCAAATACAAGACACAAGAGATTGAAAATTTTGTACAAGTATAAAATACTTGTACGGTGTTCATTAGAACGAAAATATTCAAAGGATGATGTTGTTTACAATATACAAAAATACAAAGTAAATAAGGAAACTAGAAGAATAACTCCCCTTGTGTCTCCGAAAGCAACAACACTCATTCACAAAATGTGAGAATACATTTAGTGCACTCCAAACACTCAAACTACACTTAATCTATCTCACATAAACACTCAAAACTCGAGTTCTAAAAATGATGCCAACAATGTTGCCAACATTCCGCAGTATCACCGAGCTTCGCAGATTTTCCGGTATGAAAAAGTTGGAAGGTGAACTCTCAAATCTCCTAAAATCTGTACCCGAAATTTGTAGGTTTCTGATCCTTAAATCACTATCTCTTGAATAACTTCCTGCAAGAAAATAGGAAAAAACTACCCACTACCATAAACTTCTAAGGAGTTAGTAAAGTTAGAAAACTGAATTTAAACTTCTAACATAACTCCCGTAAAAAAAATCAAGATTAATCACAAGAAGAAAACGAAATCACGGAAGAAGAAAAATTCGAAAGAAGAAAAAGATAATGTTTGAGAAAATTCAAACATTAACAATCTCCCCCTTTCTTACAGATTTCTGGACAAAACCTTTTGCACAAAAACAACACAGTTAATATTCTCCCTCAGATGTTGGCATCATTCTCAGAATCACCATCTCCATCGCTTTGCTTTCCAAACTTGTTTTTGTGCCACTTTCTCCCCTTTTTGGATTGAAATCACCCTCCGTTATTTAAAGAGAGAAAATAACAACATACAAGCTCACTGAGAGCATTTTGATACCCCATTATCTCCATTTAGAAGAAGTTAGGACCAGTTATCCAACAAAGTAGAAAAGAGGTAAAAAGTAACAACTCATTACTACTAAACATCGTGTTTTGCAGATTTTTTCACAATTTTTTTTTTGGTTTTTTTTTTGGGTTTTTTTTTAAATATATAAGAAATAGTAATAAAGCAAAAATGAAAAATATATATAAAACAAACACACAGCAGTATCATGAGGTGATATGTACAATGATGCCATCATTTGCAAGATCATTCTGTAACAACAAACTCAATTTAAATGACAGAAACAGAGTTTTTTTTTTACACTTGCATAACAGATCCACAGGCATAAGAATAGTACAAAAAGACTTAAGAAAGTCACAGAAATATAGCTCAATCCATTTACACGATCAATGAGCCAAAATGTACAAATATGCCCAAAAAGCAAGTTTAAAAAAAAATTTGTTTGCTGACTTCTTTTAAGAATTTGAGTTGCACAGAAATGCCTACAAAAGATGATGCAACAGTACAGAAAAACTCAAGAATACAAGTTAACAACAAAACAAAAAAAATATATACAAACAGGATGTGTCACATAGTGATGCAACACATGAAGCATCACACATTTAAAGAACACACAAACCAAGAGATTTCCTTAGATAAGAAAACCTCTCAAAATCCAAAGATTTAGAGAAAATATCTGCTAACGGATGTTTAGTGGCAATGTGTTGAGTACAACAACGATCATTATCATTATCATCAGCCCAAATCAATTTAGGATCAGTTTTTGAAGAATTCTCAGCAAAATTGAAAGTATCCTCAACAGTGTCATGTATCATTTCTGGCATCATGTTACCCAATTCCTTATCTTTCTTCAATTTGAAGCAAAAAGGTTTGATATGCCCTGGTTTAAAACAGTAATGACACACAAATTTTCGTTTCAAAACACTTCCGGACTTCTTGAAATTGTTTTTGAAAAATGATTTGCCACTTTTTCCAAAGATTCCCTTGTTTCATAGAAAGACATGTCTTCTTACAAGAATCTGTTTTGTTTGCTTTAACATATCCTAATCCAGTTCTATCAAATCTAGCTTTTAAAAATATATCATCAATAACAAATGAGCTAGAATCAAACTTACTTTTGTCTTTTTAAGACTAATAAGTTCGAGATTTTACGATCAAGATCTTTGTCTTTCTTTGTTAAAAGAACTTCCAATCTCCCCAAGATTCTCTTAAAATGTCATTCTTTTTGACAAGATCTTCACATTTAAGTTGCAAATTATTATGACATTTATCTTCTAGATCAACATACTTTGACCACTGAATTGAGGACATAAAAATGATGCAAAATGATTAACAAAATCATATTCGTAATCGTGAGACTGTCTTGTGATGCCTCCGTGTTGGCATCATTTGTTGCATCATTTCGAATCCATCGATTTGAGCTTCTCTTCCTCAAGAATCGTTACAAGTCCCTTGCAATTTTCTTCACCATCTTGATTCTTCATCACTAAAAGACAAAGAAAATCCATACCTCTTTCCCAAGAGTGTTTGCACATTGTTTTGCATAATGACCAAATCCTTTGCAAGCACGACATTGAATCAAATCAAGGTTTTTGATTTTAAAAAATTGTTCTCTTGATTTGGTTCAAACTTTTAGGAAATTTGAAGAATTTTTTAAAAAACTGTTTCTTAGACTTGAAATCTTTTCCATTCAAAGAAGATTTTTGAGTAAACTATTAAACCGTAAGGTCAATAATGCAATAGATTCTTCATTTAAATCACATTCATGAATGTTTTTCATAAAATGTTCCATTGCATTATTTTGAACATCACAAAAATCAAAACCTGTTTGGGTTTTAAAAGCAATACTTTTGTCCTCAAAATGATGTTCTTTTGTTGCCCCAAGTTTAACTCAAAAGTTTGTAAAATACCAATAAGTTCATCAAGTCAAGAGTATCGAGATCCTTGGTTTCTTCAATAGTATAAATCTTAACATTGTATCTTTCGGGAAGAGATCTCATTACCTTCCTTACCAATCTTTCATTGCTAATAGGCTCTCCAAGTGATTGTGCCTCATTAGCAATATCACGCAATTTTTGCAATATACGAAGCAATGGTCTCTTCTTCTTCCATTCTCGCATTCTCGAATCCGCTTGCTAGAGTCTTAGCTTTGTTCTTCTAACACTTTGTGTTCCCTCACAATGCAATTGCAATGCATCCCAAGCATCTTTTTTGAAACACAATTAGAAATTATTTTGAACAAAAACATATCAACAACAAGAATATGGCATTTAAAGCTTTAGAATTAAAGCTTGCAATCTGGATTTCATCATTTTGCCACTCAATCTCCGGTTTGTCTATTGTAACTCCTTGTGTCAACGATTCTTGGTGGTGTCCATCTCGTAAGAACATATTTCCATGCTCTTTCACAATGGACTTGATATAAGCCCTCATTTTCACCTTCCAATAGGAATAGTTCGTTCCATCCAAAACAGAGGTCGAAAAATGGAACTACTCAATTTCCATCATCAAAACACCAAAAAAAAAAAAAAAACAGGATCACACTAAGTATCGTCTAGTGAAGGCTCTTGATGCAATTGAAAGAATTGAAGGGTCCAATTCTTCTAAAAATGCGAGGTGTGCGATCAAAAGTGATGCCAACACTTTGCAAAACACGTGAAAAGACTTAATTAAAAATACAATTTCACAAAGTATGAAATAAAGACAGAATCAAATACAAGACACAAGAGATTGAAAATTTTGTACAAGTATAAAATACTTGTACGGTGTTCATTAGAACGAAAATATTCAAAGGATGATGTTGTTTACAATATACAAAAATACAAAGTAAATAAGGAAACTAGAAGAATAACTCCCCTTGTGTCTCCGAAAGCAACAACACTCATTCACAAAATGTGAGAATACATTTAGTGCACTCCAAACACTCAAACTACACTTAATCTATCTCACATAAACACTCAAAACTCGAGTTCTAAAAATGATGCCAACAATGTTGCCAACATTCCAGTATCACCGAGCTTCGCAGATTTTACGGTATGAAAAAGTGGAAGGTGAACTCTCAAATCTCCTAAAATCTGTACCCGAAATTTGTAGGTTTCTGATCCTTAAATAGCTATCTCTTGAATAACTTCCTGCAAGAAAATAGGAAAAAACCACCCACTACCATAAACTTCTAAGGAGTTAGTAAAGTTAGAAAATCGAATTTAAACTTCTAACATAACTCCCGTAAAAAAAATCAAGATTAATCAAGAAGAAAGCGAAAACGGAAGAAAAATTCGAAAGAAGAAAAAGATAATGTTTGAGAAAATTCAAACATTAACAGAATTTGTTTGGTATTTTTTTTTACAAAAAGATCTTATAAGCTCCCAAAATAAGATGTCAGGAGCATATAAGATGTTTTTAGAAAGTAGGGGGAGGGGACCCCAACTTATTTTCAAAATAAGATCTTATTTCTACAACCTCCTTTAATTTTGACTATTTTAATTACAAAATTGTCATTACTAACATCTTAAAAGCTACACCATCTTATTTTATCCAAACACTTCAACAACTTTTTCTTAAAATAAGATCTAACATCTTATAAGCTATATAAACAACTTATAAGATATAGGAGCTTATAAGATCTTTTAAATAAGCTTAGCCAAACACTCTCTTAATAAATTGTGGCCAACAGTAAATTGTGCACATATATGTATCATTAATCCATCCATAAGTTCAATTAATAACTTTTTATACTTTTAATATAGTCTGTCATTAATTTACATTTGCCGTACATTTAAGATACACGGGAGACGAGACGAAACACATCATATGTAGAGGATTTGAACTCAAGTTTTACCTCGAAAACTCTCAACACTTGTTATGAGACTACTTTTTAACCTGTTTGAATATTACACACCAAATGCATATTAGTTATTTAATTTTTATTTTTGCATGTAAGAGTGTTAGTTGCAAAACAGTAACATCAATGAAATAAAAAGGTCAACCTTGGCTTTTAGTACTAAAAACAATAGTTAGCATTGCAATAATTAGGGAAAATTAGGTAACCTAGGTCTTAAATACTTCAAATCTCGATAACTTGCTTGTCACACACTAAGCTTGTTAGAATTGTTCAGGTTGTTTTCAATAAAAACTTTTCAATACTCAAGTCATTTTAGGTTATGAGATAGAAGATAATTTGTACGGTTGAATAGTTTTCTAACAGCTAAGCAATAGGGTGGTTATAGTGGATGGTCGACGTCGTCCACACATCACTGAATATAAATATCACAATCCTGCCAACTCGTATATCGACAATCCATTTTCAAAATTGCTGTATTTACAAGATGAATTATTATTTACGAACGGGATTTATAATATCGCTCTAATTAGTTCGGTTAAGATTTACTTTGTAATATCTTTTGAATATAATTATAGATTACAAGACATTGAATACAACAAGAAATTCAATTCACAATTTATGAAACGATTTAGTAAAAGTGAGAAAGTCAAATTACAAAAATCATCTCATCCCATACCATCCTAAATGGAGAACCAAATGCGCGATGCGAATGATATTTTATTTTGCATTCGATTTCATTAATATAAAGTGTAAATTAATAAAATTATCCCTAAAATCTAATCTAATTACAAAAAGTCCAATTATTTATTAAAATTACAAATGCCCTTTAAAAAGTCTTTAACTGTTTTTTTCTTTTACTTTTTATATTAGGCTTATTGGAGCGCAATACAACTTTATTCTAATTTATTGTAATATTACTCATATTTATTTTAATAATGTCATCAAATATACACATTATAGAATTTCCAGCTAGTAGAACCCGAGCCATGCAGCCCTTCGGGACCCAAATTTTGGGCTTAATAGGTGGGCCTCTTTAATTTAATATTTGGGTATCTAAATAATGAGGACACATGGGCTTAAAGCATCAGTAATAAGAATTGTTATGTCCAATTTGGAAAAACTGTTCTGGACTAAAGCAGCCAGGAATAGGGTAGCACGACTTTTCAACTCCTCAATTTTGTCGGGTAAATGAGCCCAATTATTAAAAAGAGAACCGTTGTGTAAGCGGCTTTCGATTTAGGCCCATAACTGATAATGGGCCAAAATTCCAAAGCAGATAGAAATGGGGACAATTACTGAGCTATATCGTGGGTAAATGAGCCCAATTATTAAAAAGAGGACTGTGGTGTAAGCTGCTTTCGGTTTAGGCCCATAACTGATAATCGGCCACAATTCCAAAACAGATAGAAATGGGGACAATTATTGAGCTATATCGTGGGTAAATGAGCCCAATTATTAAAAAGCGGACCGTGGTGTAAGCTGCTTTCGGTGTTGGCCCATAACTGATAATGGGCCATAGTATCAAGCAGATAGATATGGGGAAAATTATTGAGCTACATCGTGGGTAAATGAGCCCAATTATTAAAAAGCGGACCGTGGGTAAGCTGCTTTCGGTTTTGGCCCATAACTGATAATGGGCCATATTTCTAATGCAGATAGAAATAGGGACAATTATTTAGCTATATCGTTGTGGGATTAACCTCTTCTCAGGCCTGTGTTCCCCTGCTCCATTACACTTGAAATAGTAAAATTTAGGCCGCATTTTGTATTAAAAAACATTCCTTAGTTATCCAATGATCCATGGGCCATTGGTGAAGTTGAAGTAACTCTTGGCCTCTCTCTCTTTGAAGAGGTCAAGGGTTCGAGCTGTCCGATGAATAATGATGGAACAATTAATATTGAGGGCTTTAAGCGGTGATTGGGGACAACTCCTTGTGCGCGACAGTTGAGAATATTAGGGATCTGACTCCTGAGAATCGTTGTGCATTCTCATGGTTTACATAGGGGCAGTTCCTGAGATACCAGGGATGTTTCCTCGAGGACCAGTCATGTGGGAACATGAAACTTCAGTATAAAAAAAAATATTCCTTAATATTTTTTTTGTCCCAACCAATATTGTAAAAGGCGCTAGGTGCTAGGCAGCGTGGCAGACTGGGGCTTACCGCCTAGTGCCTAGAGGGGCCTGAGCGGGGTTATATGAATATAGATAGGCTTAGCCGCTTAGGCGGGACTTAATTAATTGGGAGAAAATCGTAGGCGGCCAATGAGATTTTAGTGATGATGCATGGACTAGACGAAGATAGGCGGAGATATTTAAGAACAATGGTCCCAACATACAATTTATTGTAAAAAAAAAATCAAAAAATATATTATTAATCCACTCATCTATCACATGCAATTATAATTTTACTGTAAAAAAAAACATGATATCAACTACCATCATTACATTTAAGAATTACAAATATACTCACTCTTTATCACCAGTGACATTCACTTACTATTTTACGAAAAAAATTATCACATTAACAATCATCGTCACACTTTCACATCACATTCAACCACAACTCGAAAATCAATTCTTATATTTTCACACTATTCTTTTCCAAAATAAAAATGAATTATATACAATTTGATATTTTTCCTTTTGTACCTCAATTGTTGTTCATCTTAATATGGACCGCATCAATGTCAATCTGCACGCTTCTCTTATTTTATTAAATTGCTGAAACTGATAATCACTAGGTTTCTGAACAATAGAAAATGAGAAATAGGACCAAATTATTAAGTAGAAGGATAACATATTTTTATTAGCTAGCTGAATAATTTAATGAATTAAATTCACGAGTTTTGAGTACCAATTTAAAAAGTTTAAAGGGCATGTCTATGGAGATGTGCAAAAAGTATCCGGGTTGGTATTTTCTGGCCCTAGCAAATCTCAACTTTGCAACTTTTTAATTGTAAAAATCACTTAACCGTACACTTTGGATCCCAGAAATCCTTAGACTGTGCAAAGATAGATTTCCTTCAAAACAGTAGTTAAGGATTTGTTTCTGTACTAGGTTAACCTAAAATTATTTAAAAAAAGGGAAGAAGAAATGATTCTTCATCTGTGGGGATGACAAGAAATAATATAATATATGTATATAATCAAAGTTAAAGCACCCACAATAAGGCAGCTTGAGATCAATGGTGGAATTAAGGGTGTAACTGGATTTCCTTTTATTTTGATTTTTTTTTTCTACTAGAGATTAGTGATAAAAAAAATGATAAAGGATTAATTTTAAGATTGTCTGGATATAAGATGCAAATGTATTGGGCATAAAAATAGTATATGGTTGATTATTGTGAGTGAGTAATAGTGAATTTGTAAGAAAATATGTAATAATTATTGGTGTTTTGTTGCGCTTTTATTTAATGAGTAGATGGCATCGATCGGAGAAAAAATGAAAATGAATGAATAATGTATTTTCTGAAAATTTTAACCAACAACATGTTCGGATAAAAAGAAAATCGTTGAACCAAAATGAAAAGCTTTTGGTATCCAATTGTGCCCTAAGATTTTAGCTTTTGGCGCTCTCTTACTTGGTAATAAAGAGCAGAAAAAAAAATATATCAACAAGCTAATAAGCAAAATTTTCTAGAAACACGCACATGTTCTAAACCCCACAATAGAATGAGTTTGTCAAGCTGAATTTTATTTTTATTTTCCTACTTGGGACCAAGCCACTTAAAATCCACATGTTATTCTATCATAACTCATATTTTGACACGATGGGTGCGGTTTTTTCCCAATATTTTTGAGGACAATAAAGAGAAATAATTTTGTAAAGTTTAGTTACTTTAGAAAATAAGAGAAATAACCATATTCATAAAGCCTTTGCAAAGTGTTTTTTGAAATCAGTAGACAGTAATAACCACAATTATCCTCCTATAAAAGAATTAGTAGTAGCCATAACTATTAGATACTAAATCTCTCTCTTAACGTCTTTATTATTAATGTTACATTTTTAATATATAATTTCTCAACTAGCAATTGGCGAAAAAAAAAGAAAGAAATTCTCAACTAGCATGAGAGTCATATGATATGAAAGGTATTGTTTGCTTCTTTTTAACCCCATGATGCATGAGAAGGTACATGGAATATAAAGAAAATGACTGGCGCACCATGGTTTATAAGGTCCAACAGGCTAAATGCATGAGGGATATAAATGAAAAAAAATAAAGAGTTGCAATACATAAACGAAGTACATGAAGTGTATTAGGGCAAGGTCTGTGGGCTTTTGTAGCCCACGATCTGCATTAATCAATCCTTATTATATTACACCTTTCGACATTTAGGTATAAATACCCCCAATCTCTTTTGTTTAAAGGTACACGAGTTATTCTTTACAAATTCATTCTTGTCTAGCTCTATCACTATATTGAACGTTGGAAGAGTATCTTCGGGCAACCCTTAAGGATTCCAACCATTTGTTCATGTTGCAAACATGACCCAAATCTATATATTAATTACTTCTTGAAGAAAGAAGTAAATTCCTGATTGTTTACATAGATAGAACTTAGAAGGTGCAAGCACCAATTCTTGACCACATCAATTATAAAGATTATAAAATACTTTTGGTCATTCATTCTCGTAATTTTGAAAAAGTATCGGCAATTGAATAAAATTACCATTTTATTCAATTAAAGAGGACATAAATATATCGTAAGTTAGCTATATACTTTTTTTTAGCCATTCCCAACAAATCAATATGTTTTTTAGCCATTTTTTTTCAAACACATCTTTTTTAGCCATTTTGGGGTGTAAAATGACATCTATACCCTTCTAGCATGTTTGTTTGATATTTGGGTTATTTCTCTCAATTTGTGATATATAACTGGGTATGATGTGACTCGAATTCGAGTCACAGTAACTCGAACATGACTCAAAAAAAATAATTTTTTTTTAAAAAATCGAGTCACACATGACTCGAATTGAAGCATTGTCGAGTCACAAAGAACTCGAATTCGAGTCATGTGTAACTCAACCGAGTCATGTGTGACTCGAAAACAAAAAAAAATTAAAAAAAATCGAGTCACTATGACTCGGATTCGAGTTACTGTGACTAGAATTCGAGTTACAACATGACTCGATTTCGAAGTCATTCAATGTGTGATATATAACATAAAGTTCGTTATTATAACCAAAAGGTTTTTGTGGCGTAGTGGTTTAAGAAACATCGACAAACCACTACGCCACACATGCCTTTGGTTATAATAATGTTATAACTTTATGTTATATATCACACATGAGTGACTCGAAATCGAGTCATGTCATAACTCGAATCCGAGTTATTGTAACTCGAATTTGAGTCACAGTGACTCGAATTCGAGTTACATTATACCCAATTATTTTTTTTTCCAAAAAACTTCGAATTCACATAATTTTTTCGTTTTAAATCTGTTTTGCATGTATAATATATCAAATTAATCCTCTTTTCGATATCTATAATTTAACACCCATATTGCATATTTAAAAAATAAAAAATACAGGTTCAATTTTTAAATACAAAACTTGAAAGAAATAGTAAGAGAATACATAGAGATAAGTGAAAAGAGATGTATATGACCATTAATATGCTTAAAGGGTATGAATATCATTTCACACTCCAAAATGGCTAAAAAAGATGTGTTTGAAAAAGTTGGCTATTTTTAATTTTTATAATTTGGAAATGACTATTTTGTATAATTTGCACTACTTTCTTTGTATATGGTCGGGTTTGCGGATCCCTAAAATACTGCATTTGTCAGACATTCATGGACAACAATGCCCAAAGAACGACAAAAAAATTATTTCTTTCTTATACTATCATATATAATTTCACTTAGATGGATAGAAATCATTCATATCAATTTATACAAAATTAATATTCTACTATCTCACCAAATTAATTGTAATTGATACTCATCATTATCAATGGATGACAATGGATTGACAGTCTAGCAATTCGGGCCAAATGATAAATTGTGTCATGTAGGATCATCCCAAAAATTTATTAGGTCATTATTTTATATAGCCCAACCCAACCCAACCCATTAATAATATTTGCACATGATTTTCATCGGCCGAGCCAAAGTAGGTTGGTAATTTTTGAGCCTTTAAAAATGAAGTTCAACCCAATTTGCAGATTGAACCAATTTTGCCAGCTTTACACATCCCCAACATACATCTTAAAATTACATCTCATCTCACTTTCCATTCACACACACATCCATATGGGTATGTAAGTGAAAAGATGGATGCACATTGCACACACCCAATTATATACACCTATCGAGTATGACATCCAGTGGAAGTGATGGAACTGAGTTTCCATCACAGTCATTTACAATGACTAAAGTTGTATGTGGAGCCAATTTTATCCCGGACCTACTCTATGTCTGCTAAATTTACACTCAGATTTTGCATTTATTACCAACTTTTTCTCTTCAGGCCCATCAAAGTAAATAAAGTGTAGAGCTACTTGATTTATCCCACAGAACAAGCAACCAAATATATTAAATCAAAGTGTCCAAATGGCGACCTACCACACCATTCATGTCATGGGCCACCATTTAAGTCTTAAATTCACATGCCAAGAAAATTCTTGATTCTTGGGTCTTCTTTTTCATTTTCATTTTTCTTTTATAACCTTTTTCTTTTTATAATTTTAGTTTTTATTTTTTTTATTTTTTGGGTGGGAGCGGGAGAGAAATTGGGTTACAGCTAGCAGGAAGGAGCATCATCAAAACACAAAAGGCTTTTGATGACATCTTTTCAAGGACTCAATTTGCAATTTCCTCAACTAATTTGATACTTTTGCATTAACCCCCCAAATGTTTGAAAATTTGCAAATGCCTTCTTTTCATACTTTGAGCTAGAGATGGCAAAAATGCCCGGATCCGATCGGGAAACCTGCCCTCGCTTCGAACCCGATGGGAATCCCCGCCTCAGTAGTCATGGGCGTAGCCAATATTTTTGGCCAGTGCGGTCAAAAAAAAATTCGTTTCTACTGGGCGATTATTAGCCGAAAATTTTAAAAAACAGAAAATAAAAAAATATTTCAATAGAAAAAACAAATTTGAAGGCCATACGTTTAACAATTTTTGCCAATTTTCATACTCTCCAATTTTGGCTTATCTTGAATGAACTTTTTGAAGAAGTGACTTATTCAAAAGTCAATGCTAAATTAACAACCAAACAACTATTATTATTAAAAAAAATGAACTTTTAGATCCAAAAGTTTATTTGAAAAGTGTTTCCAAAAAGCTGTATATTATCAAGTTTGGAGCATTCAATGTTTAATTAGGCCAGGTGGTTCTTAGTTCTTTGACCTTTTAAATTTTACCTTAATTTTTTCTATAAGCTGAATTTTCAGTGTGGTTCAACCCAAATTTAACAGGGTCACTTCGAGTTTCAGTACGGTCCAACCCAAATTTAATAGGGCAATTTCGAATTTCAGTGCAATCCGTCGATCGCACTGGGCCTCACGTGGTTTCGCCACCATCGGTATTGTTACTGGAGCGGGAATGGGTTTGGGTCTCCCCGTCCCCACCCCACCCCAACTTTATATATATATATATATATATATATATATATATTATATTGGATATATATACAAGAAAATATTTGTTTTTTCAAAAAAATATCATATACTATTCATTTTTTTCGTATACTTGATGATAAATTCTAAAATGTTAACAAATATAACACATACCACTAGCTTATAGCTCAAGTGGCATCGGTCACCCTTTGTAAGGGTGTTGACTAGGATTCTAACCCTGTATCTTTCAGTTTCTTTGAAATTTATCTCCTCCCCTCCAACCACTACTTCCAACTTATTAAAAAAACAAATATAACAAAATATGTATATATGTTTTTGTTAAAACATATAAATTGATAATTGAAAATATTCGAGACGAGAATAGGCTTTAACCAACTCGCCTGCATCCGGAGGTGATCGCAATGGGCGTAAATCTCACTCACGGGAGGGCACCGTTTTACTTATTCGTTGAAGGTCCGATAGGAAAATGGATTAGACGCCCTATACCCGAAAGTGAACCCATTTTTCTTGATTATTTGAGTCTGTAAACCCAAAAAGTCTTTTCCGCCGGACGACTCGTAGGAGGGTTAAGTTGCTGATTCGTCAGAGTCTGGTAATTTTTTTGTGAACTGCGAGAATAACGGACTAAGTCATGCCATAAGGGGTCATTCTCCAAACGGGGCGGGGTCAAGCTTTTAGGTTGTTTAAGTAGGTTGAGTGACAGATCGGCCATAGGTATTTAAATTATAAAAAATACAAATGAGGATCCCAGCTCCCCTCCCCGCCATATCTTCGATTCACCATGCCCTTGATAATGCCCCGATCCTTCGCGAGGCGAGGAAGGGAATGCCAAAACTCGGCCCTGCCCCGCGCCGTTGCCACCCCTACATTGAGCGTTAACTATGCTATGACATTTCATATTAGTGAAATCTAAAAGGGGGTGTAGGTTATTATTGACTCAAAATAATTTTCAATCAAAATATACATCAAAGTAATAAATTGGGATAGCTACAAAAACTATTCCTCAGATTTGGGGTATTTAAAAAAAAGGCTAAATTTTAAAATTACAAAAAGCACCTTTGAGGTTAATATTAGAGTTGTCAAAGTCTCCGGGCCAGGCTAGTAAATTGGGCAGGCCGACCCGGAACTTTTTCGGGACGCTATTTTGGGAGTCCAACTCAAACCATGTATTAAAAATACACTAAAATTATTTTGGACCGGCCGAGCCGGGTTGGTATTTCGGGCCTAAAAGGCCGGGCCAAATAAGCCCGATCTTTTAAGGCCTACAAAATCATACCCCAGTCCAGCCCTATTATTGGGCCGATTGGGCTGGCCCATTAGGCCGGACCATTTTTTACAGCTCTAGTTAATATGTCTAACAATTCACCCCCGTCATTAGTTGATCTAACGAAATTTGCCCATTAATTATCTCATTTTAATTATTGGAATTACAACTATCAATAAGTTCCTTCAAGTAAATTCACCCCAGTCAATTTCAATATAAATTACAATATTACCCATTAATTATCTATCATCAATTTTTCTTTTAATAAGTTGGGACTTGGGAGAACTAGTTGGATGAAAGGGTATAAATTTTAAATAAAACTGAAAGATATCGGGTTCGAACCCAGTCAATACTCTTAGAAAGAATGAGTGATACCACTAAACAAGAAATTTATTGAATGCTTTAGTAAATATTCATAATAAATAAATATCTATCAAAACTGAAATTTGAAAAAAAATAGAAAAACACAAGAATAACTGAATATTAAATTAATTTCACAAATTACATTACATAACAACTTCTCCCCAAAATCCTACAAGTACCTCTCTCTAGTTAAAAGAATGAACAATTCCCACCCCTCTATAAACTACAAAAAAAAGTTCGAAATTAAATGGGGCAGTCTCAGTCCACTTCTTTCTTTTCCTTCATTTTTTTTATTGGAATTCTGTCAGGGATATTATTGACTTTACACAAATTTCATCAGTCTAACAACAATCCCTCAAACCTCATGGGTACCTTTTCTAATTAGCGGAAACCTCAATAGTATTTTTTTGTAGTTTTTTTCTAATAAATATAAAATCCGTATATACTATGCTTATACTTATATTTGAACAAGAAACATATTTGTGAAAACAATTTTTTTTAAGATTTAGAATTTCATTTTATAAAGCTCAAAAAGAAAAATATGTTGAGCAACATCGATATATTTGAAAGAGATTTAAGCACAAATTAAATTAAAAAATATAAGGAATGTCAAAAATTAAAATATTTGGAGGGTGAGAATATAACTTCTGACACACACTGTGGGGCTTGAACCCACGACCACAAGGTTAAGAGCCTTGCGCTCTACTAACTGGGTTAACCAGGCTTTTATTTGAATTCACGACTACAAGGTTAAGAGATTTACGTTGTACCGACTGAGCTAGGTCGGCTTTTGCTTGAAACCATAATTATAAGGTTAAGAGAGTCCAATTCTTCTCTCAACGTCATTTTCATAGTAGGTAATATTTTTACTCGAATTCTTTTAATATTTGCTTACAAAAATTATTTTTTTTATTTTTATTTGAAAATATATTCAAATATATAAGGATCAATTCAAATTCAATTTGGAGAGATGTATTTAATTTACTTTGAACAAAAGAAATTATTTACAAATTAGATATTTCGAATAAAATATATTTTCATAGAAAGAAGATGAGACTATTTAAAAAAGAATAATTGTGTGTTTTCTGGATTCTTCTCAATTTCTTCAATTCATATATAATGATTGATCATGTTTATACTAAAACAACTATCTAACTGATGTCTAGGATTTGGCTTTGAACAATATGTTCAACATCTATTTATACTAAAACAACTATCTAATTAATGTCCGGAATTTATTTAATCTAATAACTACCACTCATCCACTAGAATAGTCTAATCTAACAAAATATCTATTAATCGAGAATTTTCTGGAATTTCTCTTCCCCAAAGTCTCTAGATAATTTCTAAAGACATTTCTATTCAAAACATTCTTCAATCTCAAACATGTTTATTATGAGGTAGTCTTCTGTTAGACTGTCTAACTATTAGATAGATCTAGTCTAATGGATCCACTTGATCTGCAGATCCATCAGCTCAGTGACCCAGAGGAATTGGACTACCAATACTTTTTATTAGAAAAATTAATACTTTTCAGGAAAATCACTGAAAACCTTTCAGAGAAAAACTAGCATTTTTCAGGTGAACTACTAATATGTTTTACGTGGATTACTAATACTTTTGACGGAAAAAACTAATAGTTTTTAGGGAGTTATTAAATACTTTCCAATGGGACTGCTAATACTTTTCAGAGGGACTGCTAAAGTCGGTCCCTGCTAATAAAATAAAACCTCACCGGTTGGTTTTTGGGGTCCGTCTAACGAATTTTGGCCCGATAGACCATCTGACATGAGTTTTTGTTTATATATTAATGACTTACATAAATACATACTAGATGAGACCCCCATGCACAATGCACGGACTGTATATATGTGATGCCTCTGTTTTGTAATGTGGCATGTGCATTTTTCTCATAGTTCTATTAATTCTATCTATTGACATTGTAACAATTTTAAAATAGCCTCAAATAATGCGAGAAATATTATTTAATATTTTTTGTTGATGGAGTTAAAATAAAAAATTTCATACTTTCAGAATCACGAAATATACATTGAATACTATGACCTTATTTGTTTATATTTCCAAGAGCCTATTTCCATTTTCCAACTATTCATAAAAGTGGAATCATGTTTGTCCATAAAATTTCCAATAGAACCATCATTTTCATTTTCTATTTTTCACATAAAACAACATCTCAAATGTATATACTACCCTACAATACTCATCAATCATTATTCTCATATTTTAACCCAATTATATATGTGGGACCCATCACTATAAACTTTATCTACTTAAAATATTACTATTTTTAAATTATATCTATCTAATGTGACCCACCACCTACAATCTTACAAATATAATATTATATATTCAAATTAAAATATTAAAAGTGGACCCCACCACTATCAACTTTTTAATTATTATATACATAAAATAATATTTCAAAACTATTCAACCAACACAATCTCATTTCCAACCCTACATAAAACACATTTCAATTGATTCATCCAAGCATAATTCTAATTTCCACACGAAAACAAATAAATTCTCAAAATTCTAGTTCCAACTCCAGAAACTGGAATTGGACCATGGCAACATAAACAAACAGGCCCTATGTATTTGTTTTCGATTTTCGAAAAACTATTTTTTCATAAGACCATACAAGGCGCAATTTCATCACCAATTATGTTTTAGTCATGTTCAGATCCTTAATAAGTGTGAAGATTCTGGTCATGCTTTTTTTTCAAGGTCGTAGTAATAAATCCATATGCAATTTTATTTTCGGAAGTTATTTGTATGTGTGAATTGAGATTCAATAGAAATAATCATTGTTTAACTAAATGTAATAACTTAGATACAATTCTATATAATTATAAATAAATTGACTAAATCCAAATAAAAACTATACGCATATTACAAATAGCCAAAATACATGAATATACCTTAATGCATAATTTTAAAGGTCCATTACAAAAAAAAATTGAGTAAATATATCTTATATTTTTTAAGTTTTAATGTTTATATTTTATTTAATATAAGCAATATGGACGTCAAATTGAAGATCGTAAAAAGACGATCAATTTGATATATTATAGTCAAAATGGATCAAAAACGAAAAAGTTGCTAATTTTTTTTAAAAAAATAAATATAATAATTAATGCAGTACACATACAAATTTGTAGGGGTGGAAAATCGTTCGTGTCGGGCCGACATGATGAGCTCTAGCACGAACACAATAGGGTAATCTTATCAGGCCTAAAATTTAAACCCAAATACGACATGCTAAAAACAGGAAAAGCATGGCACAACACGATAAATAGAGCTGTCAATTTTGGCCTGACCCAGTGGGTTAGCCCGACTAGCCAGGTAAAATGGTCAGATTGGGCTACGTTTTCTTAGGCCCAACCCATTAAGCTCGAAAAATGGGGATAGACCGGTTTTTCCTTTGTAATTTCGTGGACTGGGTCTGGCTCCAAAAATAGTGGCCCGACTACTGTTTGGCCCAGCCCAGTTTGTTAGTCCAAGCGGCTACGATAATCTAGAGGGGGGTGAATAGATTATGCCGATTTTTCGCAAATCACCCTCTTTTTAGAATCAACAAGTAAATGACAAGAATGTAAATGCGGAAATTAAACAACACTCGTTGATTTAAAGAGGTTCAACCCACCTAGGGCCTAATCCTCTACCACCCCAAAGATCTCAGGGATGGATTTCAAAAAGAAAAAGATTTTATTAATTACCACAATTAATACAACACCTTGAGGATTACCACAATCCTCTTACAACACCTTCGAGGAGATTACCACAATCTTCTTTTCACCACCTTTGAAGAGTACCACACTCTTCAAACACCTATAACCTAAATCACCCAAGTGTATTCTTACCACAAGTTAATACTCACAAGGATGTCTTGTGTTGAATGATGGACAAAATTCAAGATTACAACTCTATGAAACCAATACAAAGATTGAGTGCAAGTGTAATCAAGAATCAAAAAGCCTAGACCTCAAAGATGTGCAAGTGAAAGACTTTAAGTTTATTACAACAAGAATGTAAACATGAAAGTTTGAACAATTTGCGATTTCTTGTTGTGTATTTTTGCTTGTATGTGTTGTGTCTTGTGTCTTCAATTTATCCTCTATTTATAGGAAGCTTCCCAAACATAGGCTCCCAACATAGCTACTCTATCTTCACTTTTGTCTACAAAAAGAAGATCACAAGATGTAGAAATATTGTACAAAATAGAAAAGCAAATCTTTCATTCTGATTCAACGGTTGAAATTTGTCATGTCACAAAATAACAAAGCGGCAGGTTTGCCTGTTGAAGATTTCGACCATTTTGAAAAAATAGTGCGATCCAGGTAGGGGTTGCGGGGAGGTGCGGCCTGGTCGACCTCACCTCGACCGGTCCCCCTCCCTCTTTTTTCAAGACTGTAAGTTTTGTTTCGATTTTCTAATCTTCGTGCACGGTCGACCACTTTGATGACCGGTCGACCGCCCCTTTGAAATGTTGTCCGATTTTTTCCAAAAATAAACTTCAAGAAATACTCCAAAAAAATTAGTAAAAACATTTTAAATCATTTAAGAGTATTTGGACAACATATAAAAACATTGTTTTGGTATAAAATCTTATTAAAACAAAATCATCAAAATCTTGATAAAAACATTTATCTAACACAGTTTTTTGCTTTGGCCCTGCGGAGCAGCCCAGGCCGACCCGTTTGACACCTCTAATGATAAGCACGATAAGAAAAATTATCAAATTTATTTAGTTAGGCCCATTAACCCCATTATCAAATAAAACTTATGATTTTTTTTTAATATTTGATACTTAAGATATATATTCTAATAAATTATCTATAAAAATAGTCATATAAAAATAATTAATTACTAGTAAATTACCAATAGAAATAATCAATTACCGATAAATAAAAATTATCGTGTTATTGGGCCAGCCCGATATCAACTTAATTTTTAACGGGTCTTATCGTGTCAGCCTGATAATGACCCGTACCCGATAATCTCCTACCAAACTCTATAATTTCATATTGTATTCATATCGGTCAATGGTGTCGTGCCTCAAATTGCCACCTCTTCATTTTGGAAAGATTATTATATAATGCTTCGTTATTTTATATATAAAAAGATTTTCCATGATTAATTTCACTAATTATCAAAACTAATGTTACATGTGGTAATTATATTTTACTATTTCGAGAGGGTGGTTTAGGTGAGAAATTATTTAGCCCACTATTATAATTTACTCACTTATTATATATAGATATGCTTATATATAACGGTGACTTTATTCATATCCCTAAAATTAATGAATGCATCTACCTTCTAAATAAACCCCCACCCACTTTTTAAAATATAACATAGTTACTAAATACAACCCTCGTAAATTTTCATTTTACTCTTGCACTATCCCCCCCCCCAAATAGGCAAATACACCCCAAAATGATACACCTTAAGGGGCGGCGGCGACGGAAGAAGAAGTTCTGACAATGTAATATTTTGCTTTAATTTCGCATTTATAGTTGGATTAGTTTAGGTAATTATTGGATGTAAGTGTTGGATATTAGTATTTGGTTTGAGTTCTGGAGTTAAAGAGCTTTTTTTTTCCCGATTTTCTCTGAGTTTGAGAAAGAAGACGATGGATGACACAATGACCCCGGGTGGCACGATGGTATATTCAATCGTGCCACAAGACACGATCGAGTTAGTTTGATCATGCCATAAGACACGATCCAGTTGTAACTATGTTCCTGCCATCATGCCACGCAACATGAGCAAAGTTGTAATTACGATAGTGTCATCATGCCACACAGCATGATGGCACGACCAAGGTTGCAATGCGGTCGTGCCAAACATCGCACGTTTGTTATTCATCAACAAATTCTAAGCTGTAAAAAACGAGTTAAAATAGAAAAATAACATAATTTAAGTTATAAATTAAGGAGATACTTATATTTTTCGACCAAATTAATATTTTGTTGTCCATATTTGCAACAATGTGGGTGTTAGAAAATCTAGGGTTTATAGAAAAAAGTTCCATTTTTTTGCAAGAATATGGGGTGGTGTGAGGAAGACGAGGTGTATTTAGAGTTTCTTTATGTGAGTAAGGGTATCATAGTCTTTTAAACTAATGGCATTTTTGAAATTATATGTATGTAAGTGAGTGTATTTATCAATTTTGGGGGTATGAATAACGCTACCACATATATATATATATAGATATAATAATTACATAAGCAACGAATATACACTATGTATGCACCACAGATACATTAACTACATAAACAACAAACGCATACTAAATAAGCAACGAATATACACTACATATACAACACAAATACATTAACTACATAAGCAAGTAATAAGCAACAACCCTATACTACATAATCAACAAATATACACTACATATGCAACACATATATGATTAAATTACACATGCAATATGGTTATACTACACATGAATATGATTATATTGCATAAGCAGTTAACAACAGAATACACTGGAGAAAAAAAAATGTGAATATGAGGGATATGGGTTACTCAAAAACTGAAAGCACGTGTCAAGTAAAATGGGGGAAACAAATTGAATGTGATTGAGATCTCATCAAATCTCAATAACTGATTCTATATTGTAAAATGACCACCCTACCATTTCTAGTTGTTGAAACAAAAGAAAAATAAATATAAAACCTCCTAAAAATCTAGACCACCCAAAAATGTTAATTTATTGTTAGGATTGCGTCCTATGGACTCACCCCAAATGGGAGGACCCATTTGATCCATATCATATATATATATATATATATATATATATAAAGATCATATATGAGTGGTTTACACAAACACACACACACACACACACACACACACATATATATATATATATATATATATATATATAGGAATAGGATCAATTGAGACCACATAATCAAAATGAGACAGTGTGGACTAATCCTGGCCACACATCTCAAATTTTAGATGACCGTGATCTTTCCAATTTAATATTTCTTTTTGTTTTATTTTTAAGCTGAAAAGGGCATATTAGTCATTTTAATTTTCACCCCTAATTATGTGGTCCCCCAAATCTGCTATTATTTTCATCCCCAATTCTTCTAGTCATCACAGATGCCCTACTCCCCTCCGCCTTCTTGTCCGCCGTCCTCTCACTATCGTCTCTTAATCTCCAAACCATCTCCAATCTAAGGCTTCCGAGACTCGTGAGGCTAGGGGTGGTCGACGAGATCGAAGGCGATTCTCCGATCTAAGTTTCCGCTGGAGATTTTCTGGAAGAATTTTGATTCAATTTCCATGTTTTTTGCCATCTCTGTTATTATAGATTTTTTGGGTTCTGTGGGGCTTTTTGTTAAGCAATTGGTGGAGAATTGAGGTTGACTTCTGTTTTTGGTTAATGGAGTGGTGTAGTTGTTGTTGTAGATGGAGGATTGGTGAAGAAGACGATACTGGCGTGGATGGAGTACTGTACACTTATATATTTTTCGATGTATACTTAGATGTGTTTTGATGTATATAGTTAATTTTTGATGTATGTATTTATGTTGTTGTATACTTATTTTATTTGATGTATACTTATATATGTTTTGTTGTACACTTATATGTGTTTTGTTGTATACTTATTTTTTTGTTTGACAATTGTAATATGCAGTACAAATATGTTAAATATACATCATAATAGTGTTAAATATACATTAAATATATGTTAAATATACAGTACAATAATGTGCTTGATTTTCTCTCTCTCTCTACAATTGATTTACTTAATCTACGGTCCACACATGTTAATGAACATGATTCTCTCTCTCTATATATAACTGATTCCTTGATTCACGGTCCCCACATGTTTTTGTTTGACCATTTTAATATGCAATAAAATTATGTTAAACATACAGTAAAATAGTGTTAAGTATACAACAAATATATGATAAGTGTACAACATACTGAATGGCAGAGCACATGCGCGATTTTCTCTCTCCAGCGCGATTTTCTCACGATTTTCTCTCTCCCCACGTGATTTTCTCTCCTAGTAACTGATTTCATATTTGGATGGTCCCCCACATGTTTGTTTTGACAATTATACCCTTATTTTGCATTAATTAAATATTTAATGTAATTTTAACCCATATTTATCTTAGTCATTGATATAGATAAGGGAGGGTTGAGATCAGTCCACACTGTCTCACTACAATATATGGTCTCATTTTAACCTCCTCCTCCTCCTATATATATATATATATAGGATTTGGTTCAAATGGGACACCCCCTCTTATATGAGACGGTGGGGATTTATCCAAGCCATTGGATTGGTATTTTGTATGGCTAAGATTTTTCCCTTTAATTTAGGTTGGTTTTTAACTGATTCAATTAAAAAGGTCAAAGTGGTCATTTTGAAATATTCAAGAAGGGCGTTTAGTAATTTTGTAATAGGTAAGTTATTTATTCCTTTCTTAATTCGCGCTATTTTTGGGGAGTTCAAACATCGTATCTCTCTATGTATTCTCTCTCTGATATCACGTCTCTTCACGTCTTCTCCCATCAAATACTCCATATCCTCTCAAACTCTACTTTCTCTCTCACCGTCAACTAATTTTTCTCCCTCTCACTCCATCGCCGTCAACAGTCATCTTCCTCAAATACTCCCTTTTCTCTCTCGTGCTCTCCCTCCCGTTTAAGTTGCGACCGACCGCCGTGAGCATCCACATATTTCCACCGTCTCTCTCACTGTGCCGTCTCTCTCACCGACTGACCGATCGACCGCCGCGACGCACCACCTCTGTATCGGCCCTTTTCAACCGGCGACACACCACTTCTGTATCGACCCTTTTCCTCCTTTCGACCGACGGTAAGTTTTGGTACATATTTGTTTAATTTTTTGTATTTGTAATTTTTACCTAAATATTGAAAATATTTTTAGAATTAGTGTGTGTAGTTTCTAGGGTTTTATATTTTTATTTTTTCGGGGAAATTCTGAAAATACTAATCCATGAACGGAACTTTTTAAATTTGTGCCCTTTTTCTGCTTCTGTGTATCTTGTTTAGAAATCTCTTGGTATGTTGTTTAGAATCATTATTTTCTTGTATTTGATTCCCAATATTTTGTTCTTCTGAACATAAGATTGCCTACTGGAGTTTCTTGAAGTGTATTGAATTTGTATGAAATTCTGCATTTATGTTGCATATCAAAATTTTAAAATTGTAAATTTTGTTGGTTCAAGTTCGTAATCCTAGTGATGCAATCTCTAGTTAAAATTTGCTACAAACTAATTGGAGAATTGTTTTGTTTCAAGTTTTTGAACCGAGGACTTGTAAAATGTTCCGATCCTATCCTCTTTTGTTAAATTAGTTTTGTTTATTTAAAAAAACTTTATCTGATAGGGAATACTATGTGGAAAAGGAAAGAAATCAGTAAAGTTGATTTTTGATTAAGTTTCCATTGCAAGTTCACTGTACGCATATTGTAGTATTACTGTGTATTTAATGCAATTTAATGTATACATGATATATATTTTTACCAATGTCTACTGTTCACTTGGTGTATTTTTACTGTATATATAGTGCAAATTCACTGTACACACAATGAAGTATTACTGCTTTACACCCATGTGTTGTTTATTGTTGATTTAATGCTATGTTTACTTGTATTTGTTGCTAGATGCGGGTTTTTTCATTATATCTTTCTTCGAGGGGTTGTGATCAGATGTCATGGTTCGTCAAAAATGCTAAATTGAGTAGGTTGTCTATGCCGTGGAGGGACTCCGAGAACAAAGTTGATTGTGGGATTTTTGCAATGCGCCACATGGAGACATACATGGGCGGAGGCGCAAGAGGTTGGGACTGCGGTCTAAAAAAGGGTGGTGGGAATCTAATATCTAACATTCGCATTAAGTATTGCTACTCGATTATTAGCGAAGAGAACAATGAGCAAAGAGAAAAGAGTCTGATGGAGGCAAGGAAGTTCTGGATGGGAAAGGATGTTATGTGATTTTATCAGTCTTTTTACGATGAACGTGTATTAACTCTATGTTACTATTTTCTTTTGTCGGTTCTCTTTGTTGGATTATTTATTTCATTGGCTTTTCGTGTCGAATTATCTTTGTGAATTCTACAATGGTCTAGTTAGGCGGTTTTTTGTTGTTGGTTGTTTTTTGGGGTCTAAATCTGAATATCGTTTTTGTTGGAATGTTTAATTAATGCAGTTTAATTAATTGATATGTGTTGTGTGTGTGGTTTAATGTTTGTTAATATGCGCCCATGATAGTCGAATGATGTATAATTAGTATTAGAATGCTCTATAATTAGTGTATTTTTACTGTAAATCGAAAACTGAATATCGTTTTGGTGTATAATTAGTATTAGAATGCTGTATAATTATTGTATTTTTACTGTATAATTAGTGTATTTTTACTGTAGATTTAGTGTATTTTTTTGTATAATTTTGCGGATGGTTATTTTGGAGTTTAACTGAGTATCGCTTTGTTGGAATGTTTAATTAATGCATATTTTAATGTTTACATATTTTTAGGATGCTGGTACGTGTTGTGTGTGGTTTAATGTTTGTTAACATGCGCCCATATTTATCGAAGGATTTATAATTAGAATTAGAAAGTTGTATAATTCGTGTATTTTTACTGCATAATTAGTATTACAATCGAGTAAAATTTGTGCACTTGTACTGTATGATTATTATTAAAATGTTGTATATTTGTGCAGTTTTACTGCGTTTTTTGAGGGAAAAAGGATATTTTCATTTCTTTTGGATGGGGTAGGAATGAGCATGTATATATTACGACAAAATCAAAGCAACAATGTGTGTATACTTGAATATAAATTTTTTAGATTTTAACGTAACACGATGTACATTGGTGATTTGGTTCATCTTGATTAATATCGTTTCAATGTATAATTGTCATATTTCACTGTACTATATATACATGTTTCTTTGTGTATTGAATGCGATTATTTTAAACGGTAAAAATATGAATAAAAAAATAAATTGTAATGAGCGGTGATAACATACTAACCAAACAAAGAAATGTACTAACGAAACATTATTGTTGATGCAAAGAAACATTGAAAACATACTAAAACTTGATGTATGTCTTTGTTGATTGAAAATGGTTAATATCTAATTAGGTTTTTGAACATTTGGGGCATGTTCTACTGTTATGGGTTGTGACTTCGCCACATATACCACATCGTCTCTTCAATTTTGTGCTTGCTTTGATAGCTTTCTTCCTTTGACTTTGTATACGACTTTTCACGCGGCTCCCACTACCTTTGTTTTTTGCTTGTTGTGGTGGCAATACATTGATATCCTTTCCTGATGTTGTCCCACAATAGGTTTCAATAACTGCTTGCTAGCCAACTACAGACCTTTCATTCTCTTGTTCGAGTAGTAGTTTTTGCTTTTCTTCTGATAGTAAGCATGACAAAGATGACAATTTCTCTATATCACCTTGGGTGAGCCAAAGACAACAATGGAAATCTGACCAAAGCTTGTTGAGAGTTACACATGTTGTGTTGCCTCCATTAAATTGGTACACATCACCGTTCTGAAAAAGGATGAATCGATGCATTTTTCAACCAACACCTTGTTAGATATTTTAAAGATACCTATACATAAGGAATATAAGTTTATTGATTTAAAAAAAGAAATCTGCATACACTAAAATACAAGAAATTGTACACTAATAGACAGTAAACTGTACACTAAAATACAAAGATAATGTGCAGTTATAACATTAGTTAAAAGTATCATAGAAGAACAATCTATTTTTCGTAGTATCATGGGACATGTGCTATGGTTTTAGAAAACAATTTAATAATTACATACATACACCCCATTATATATAAATATACAGTAAATTGTATTTTAAAGATTTCATTCATGTATATATACAATAAACACACATTACACGCACATTAAAATACAACTACACATACAATGTTTCACTAATAAATTTCGTCCAGAGCATCTTGGAAGGTGTTCTAGTTTTTACATGTAAACATATATGTAATACAATATATACAACAAATCAGTTCTAAATAAACATTAATGTTATACTATTTATACTGTTTTATATGCAAACATATATGTAATACAATATATACAACAAATCAGTTCTAAATAAACACTAATGTTATACTATTTATACTGTTAAATTTCAAAGTAACGTTGTTTCTCATGTTTTTTCGTAGACAAACAACAGAAGGATGGAGGGGCAATATTTTTCCCGGAATTACAATTACATAAAATTTAAAAAACATAAAAAGTGTATAAAGATAAATATATATTCACCTTGTTGTACGTCGGAATCGTTAATATTGTCTTCCATCGCCGGCACCGATTTTGTTTTCTTCTGTTATGGGGTATGTGTAGCACTCTCTATTGATTTTTTGCAGCCGTCTATGGTTATATTGTGGAAGAAGACAGACGTTTTTTTGGGGGGATATTGTTGAAGAAGACACACGTTTTTTTGGGTGGGGATATTGGTTGTGATTTGGAAAGATTGTGAATCCATTTCTTTCTCCTTATCTATTCCTATAAATTAGGAACGGTTCCTATACACTGATTTGTTATTTTCTCAAATTGTCTATTGTGCCCTCCTTGCCTATATTTAATAATTGTTAAATTAATATTAGCCATTAAATCTGAACCATTAATTGTAATATTTTCAATGGCTTGGATAAATCCCCACCGTCTCATATAAGGGAGGGTGTCCCATTTGAACCTTCCCCTATATATATATATATATATATATAGGGGGAGGATCAAGTGAGACCATGTCTCTAGGTGTGACACAATGGACTAATCTCAACCATCCTCCACTATTAATCAATGGGTATGATTTAAGGGATAAAAAATATATTAAAACATTAATTTAATCAATATAAGGGTAATATGGTAAAATAACATAACAAGGTAGGAATCAAATCTCTTTCTCTCTCATGCATCTCTCATCTCACGTGTCTCTCTCCCTCTCCCTCCCTCACGCCTCCTCTCTCTCTCTCTCTCTCTCTCTCTCTCTCTCTCTCTCTCACACACACACACACACACACACACACAACACAATTCCACCATTAATGCAAATTTGAAGAACTCGAACTGTGAAAAATAAAACAGTGAAGAAGATGCACTTATGTTCGAATCATATGCATGATGAATCATCAGTCGTGGAACAAAGTCTACACAACATCATCAATGGTGTAGACATCGATGGAGAACTCGAAAATATCCATTAACATCAACTCTTAAAAAACTGTAATTTTCACGAATAAGACGATGCATAAATACTTATGAAATGATGTATAAATACTTATTAAACAATGCATAGATACTTATGAAACAAAGATATATATCGTAGGATATTACATATTTGAAAATATGCAACAAAAATAAACTAAATATGCATTATCTGAAAACTATCTATGCAGCGTAAAAAAACTAATATGTAGTACAATATATCCAACTATGCAAGACGTCATAAACTATGCAACAAAATCAACTAACTATGTATTATCTAGAAACTATCTATGCATTGTGGAATAACTAAATATGCAACGACATTATGTAACATCCCATTTTTATAATTTCCAAAAGAACATCCCATTTTCATAACTAAATATATATTATATTGAACCTATTTATGCAAAGTGTAGTATAACTACATATACGCAAAGACGTTATGTTCAATTATGTCTTTGTTTTCGTAAAACAATGCCAATAAAATAACTAAATATGCATTATTTGATGTCTAATTATGCAAGTAGAAACCCTAACTATGCAAAGTAAAATAAAAATATTTGGAAAGAAAAACAGTTCCTTAAATTCCGCCACAAAATCCGTGGTGTTAATTTAGCCCATAAAATCACTTTGGGACCACTAATTTGAACCATAAAATCCGTTGGGACCACTAATTTGAATTACAAAATTACAATCTTACCCCTAAAATCAGCGAAAATTAGGAAATAATTAAAAAAACTGAATTAATCACATTCCTTCATTTTTTAAGATCAATGGGTAAGATGAGTTCACACTGTCTCACCTAGGGAGGGTGGTCTCATTTGAACCAAATCCTATATATATATATATATATATATATATATATATTCCACTATTCTTTCGAATATTCGAATCGATTATAATAATATTCATGTTCGTATTCACATAATATATGAATATGAATAAATATTTTTATTTGAATTCGTATTCTAAATGCCGAGTCAATAAAAAAGGCTCAATTCTTTGACACCCTTAAACAGAATTCATCATTTTTTACACCCCTAAACACAAACCATGACTAGCAGCCCAAACAGCATACCCAACACATATACATAGAATATTCAGCAACAAAACAAAAACACCAGTAAAGAACAATGCTAGAATCGGACCATCAGGAAATGTAACTTTCAATCAAATCCCAAATATATGATTCTTGAAAAAGACACTGGTTTCAATCCATTCCACATTTACATAGTAGCAAATAGACTTCAACGAATTGAAACTGATATAACAACAATCAAAAGGCCAAAAAGATAAATTCATAAAAAATCAATTTCAATAGAATATGTAGTTCATAACATCTCACATTTAGATTTATATCGGGGACAAAACATTCCTAATGACCAAACTCTCAAACATCACATTATTAAAGAGTTTGGAGCCCAATAGCACAAGAAAACCCAAAGGGCCTCAAAACTCTTACAATACAAAGATCATCATCTCTCACAAAAAACTATATTATAACTTAAAGAAAACTCTATTTAATTAATTTAAATAACTTAAAAATAGTAATACTACTAATAAATAACTCCACTAGCTGCAAAATTTATGGGCATGAGATATTGAGGGTGCTCCATTCATGGTATCTAAGCTGAAATCAAAGTCGAAATCCGACAAGGCGCTCAGCTCGTCACCATCAACAATATCGCAAATCGGAAAATCCTCGATACCGCATCCAACGGTGTAGCAAAATCAGCGTCAACAAAAAGCGAATCGAGCTCAAAATCCAAATCAATCTCATCTCCAATTTGCGCCAATACCATCAATTCATCGTTCATTTGCCCAAAATTGGTTGTTTCAGGGGGGACGTTATTACCCTTCTCATTCTCGGACTTGTTGTTAGTCCTAAGACCGAGGTCATCAGATCCAATTCCAACACCGATGATGGAGAGGTACGAGAATCAAACGAGACGACACTTCCGCTAGAGTCATCTGATACATCATTATATGAAAATTCAACATTTTTAACCTTAATTTTACAGACACGTCTTTTTCTTGATGTTTTTCTCAGAATTGCTATCCTTAAGGGGCTTTTCCGATTATCTTTTAGTAAGGGATCTGCAATTGGGAAACAAACTTCACTAACATGTTGTCCCGTCTTCCACAATTACACTTCCACTTCAAGCGGACTTAATAGTTGAAACAAACTTCACGAATATGTTGTCCCATCTTCTCGAACCCACGATCACTAAATTACCCACACCACTAAGTTAAGGTCTTGCGGTTGTACCGATTGAGCTAGATGGACTTTTGCTTGAAGCCATAATTATAAGGTTTAGAGAGTCCGATTCATCTCAACGTCATTTTCATAGTAGATTATATTCTTATTTTAATTCTTTTAATATTTGAATACAAAAAATTATTTTTCTTATTCTTATTTGAAAATATATTCGAATATAGACGGATATATTCAAATTCAATTTGGATGAGATGTATTTAATTTTTGAACAAAAGAAATTATTTGGAACTTAGATATTTGGAGAAAGATATATTTTCTTAGAAGGAAAATGAGACTATTTAAAAAATAGTATTTGCGTGTTTCCTCGATTCTTCTCAATTTTGGCTTCATATATAATGATAAATCATACTTATACTAAAAAAACTATCTAACTAATGTTTAGGATTTGGCTTTGAGCAAAATGATCAACATTTATTTATACTAAAACAACTATCTAATTAATGTCTAGAATTTATTTAATCTAATGATTGCCGTTCATCCATTAGAATAGTCTAGTCTAACAAAATATCTACTAATCAAGTTTTCTGGAACTTCTCTTCCCCAAAGTCTCTAAATAATTTCTAAAGGCATTTCTATTCAAAAACATTCTTCAATCCCAAACATGGGATTTGGTTAAAATGTGACACTCATCCATAGGTAAGACAGTGTGGACTTATCATGACTGTAGATTTGATTTTTGAAAGGATGTGATTGATTCAGTTTATTTTTTTTTCATTTTTTCTGGTCATTTAAGGGTATAATTGTAATTGTAGAATTCTAATCATACATCGATTTTTCTGGTATGCTTTGACTTTTTGAAACCGTTTTTATGGGTTGGTATTGTAATTGCCAGATTTAATGGCATTATTTAAGGAGGTATTTTTTTCTCAATTTTTTTTTTCGGAATCCAGCATAGTTAGGGCCTGTTTGTCTGTGTTTCCATGGTCCATTTCCACTTTCTGGAGTTGGAAATAGAATTTTGAGAATTTATTGGTTTTCGTGTGGAAATTGGGATTGTGTTTGGATGAATGAATTGAAATGTGTTTTATGTAGGTTAGAAATGAGATTGTGTTTGGTTTGAGTAGTTTTGAAATATTATTTTATGTATATAATAATTGAAAAGTGTTAGTCCAAGTGGCTACAATAATCTAGAGAGGGGGGGTGAATAGATTATGCCGATTATTCGCAAATATCCCTCTTTTTCGAAACAACGAGTAGATAACAAGAATATAACTGCGGAAAATAAACAACACTCGTTGATTTAAAGAGGTTCAACCCACCTAGGGCATAATCCTCTACCACCCCAGTATCTCCGGGATGGATTTTAAAAGAAAAAAAGATTTTATTAATTTACCAAAAATTAATACAACACCTTGAGGATTACCACAACCCTCTTTCACCACCTTGAGGATTACCACAACCCTCTTACAACACCTTTGAAGATTACCACAACCTTCAAACACCTATCACCTAGATCACCCAAGTGTATTCTTACCACAAGAATACTCACAAGGATGTCTTGTGTTGAATGATGACCAAAATCAAGATTACAACTCAATAATGATTGATACAATATGAGTACATGTGTAATCAAGAATTGAAAGCCTAGACCTCAAATAAGTGCAAGTGAAAGTGCTTAGGCTAATACAACAAGATATATGAAAGTGTTTGCTCAATTGCTCTTTGCTTGTATATTGTGTGTTGTCTCTTGTTGCTTGAATGAAGCCTCTATTTATAGAAGAGGACTTGGCTTTCATTTCCAGGCATTGGCTCCTCCTTGGGGAGTGATTTGCTGCAAAAGAAACCATTTAAAATGATCAATATAGCTGTTAGAAATCAATCCCACAAAATAGGAAAAGTTGTGCAAAACGCACGGATAGTTTGCTGATAAACATGGGGTTCGACCGGTCGCGCAGAGATATGATTGAAATAGAATTCTGCGAATTTTTACATAGGGGGACTGTTCGCCTAATTTTTAGCTTCACCGCAAGTGTACGGTGTAGTTTATAGAATAGGGTAAGCAAGGTCGTATCCACGGAGACTAATAAATTAATGCGCTAAGTATTGAACTAAGATAGCCTTATTTTTATTTAGACGATCGAAATTGAATGATTGTTGTGGAAGAAAAGATAAGAATAACCACAAAAACACAAGATGAAAATAATAGTGGAATTACTAAGGAAATGAAATGGATTTCGAGTTATGGTTTCAATTAATATTCCTCTTGTTTTACGATTTAATCAAAGCCAAAGTTATTATCAATACACCTATAAAGACGATCACAACGGTATTTTATCCTCCTCTTGAGATGTATATAAAGTGTAGATTGAAATATTTATGCTAGTATCTCTACTAAACATAAGATACACAACTCCCAAATGCACAAAAGATCAAATATCCTCACAAATATTCACAAACCTCTCGATTATGCAAATATTCATGTCAAGTACTCAAGATCTAATATTGAAACTCATCTCTCGAATTATGAATCAATATATCAAACATGCTAAATCATTGGCCAAATGATAAAACAAGAATAAGAACAAAGTACTCAAATAGGCTTCAAGACAATAACTTCAATTAAGATTAAAACAATCAACAAGAGTTCAATTAATCTACTTAGAAACCCGGAAATCACAAGAAGTTTAGCTACCCATTATAAATAAACAACTCATAGACAAATTGTTCATCTTCATAAGAAGCTAAAATGAAAGATTAAAGCACAAAGAATGAGAAAACTTAGGAAATGGATAATCTCTCGATTAATCTTCAATCCTCAAGCTCCGATTCGACCCGATTCTTCTCTTGATTCTTCCTTGATGAAATTGATGTGTTTCTTGTGTTCTTGGGTGTATTCCAGCCTTTCCTCCATACCCTAGATCAAGCCTCCCATGTATGTATTTATAGCCCCTCAAAAGTTCAAGAAATAGGTGGAAGAACTTAGGAATTTCCGTCCGGGCGCTGCGGCGCCCGGGACGTGAATTTTGGAGTTAATTTCTTTGTCCTGGGCGCTGCAGCGCCTTAGGTGGACTTGCGCTGCAGCGCCCGCCTGAGTTTTTCACCAACCAAATGTTGGAATTTGCTTTTGAGCCCTTCTTCAAAGTTGTAGCCCTATCTCTTAGCTTTCCATAGCCACTTGAATCATCTCAATATCAATTTTGTAGAGAGAGTTATGGCCAAAATACGAAACACTGCCAGTGATGGAAATTTCAGACGCGTTTGGACGTTTCTTCAAATCAATCTCTCTTTGTTTGCTCGTTTGTACTTCTTTTGATACACGATTCATTACTATGACTATAAACTCAATATAATTGGCTCTCAACATGGCTTGGCTACTCAAATGACTCAAAATACTCAAAAACAACACAAAACTCAAGTCTTTGAAGCCCAAATTAATGGTATAAAACCAAGTGAACAAATACCCCAAACTTAAACTGTTGGCCGTCCGGTCAACACTTTTAAAAACAAGACAAAACATGACTGGGAGTAATGAAAAGTTGAACGCACAACAACTCCATAAAATTTTGTATTGTTCATTGTAGGTATCAAGCAACGAATTAACCAATCCTCAAACATCTAACATAGAGCACATATTAAAGAAACCATGGTAAATGCTAAGAATTACACCTCACAAAGATCAACTGTATACTCTCATCTCGAATGAATATAGGATGTGTTTACGCTCAATTCAATTCAATATTGCAGAATTACCATAGGCTTGCAAATCGTCTCATATCTCCGCCACTAGGATGTATGCAAAATTGTGAATCAAAAAGGACTTTTTCCTTTGGTTGTAATGAAGGCTCTTTGGTTGGGGTAGGAAAATATGGATAGAGTGACTCAAACTCGAGCATATATACCGGTGAGCATATAATTCATCTACATTAAAGCTCAATATTCTACTCAAATCACCTCTCATTTTCACCAACTCTTCTTATCTCCATCCCCTTTATTTTGTAAACTCAACCATTCACATTACAATTCTTAACCTCCAAGTTCATTCAAAGAAAACTCATTCATCGATCTATTTTTTTTTTTTTTTTTTTTTTTTTACTCTTATATGAGTTTTCAACATTTCATATCTCCTTTTTCTTTCTCTTTTGTTCTCATCAACCAACTATAACATCACCTTCTAACATTTTGATTTCACCCATTCACCCTTATTCAATTCCTTTACTCAATGCTATACGCTCAAGTGTTGGGTAAAAGATTTATCAAGTTAAGGCTTGAATTGTGGCTATTAAAAATTAGGCAATAGGCTCAAGTTGGCTAACTAGGGATTTCAATATCATCATTAGGTAAGCAAAAGGCTTGAAGGGCTAATAAAATGGCCTTTGATCATTTTCACAATTCGCATACAACATGTGACCTTGACAGAGATACCAGAGCAAGTTCTAGAATTCTAACAACATGAATGATACACTCAAATTAACAACAAGACTGCATATGATGAAAGCAGTAAAGGCTCAAAAGCTCACAGGCTTGCAAATACGTAATTCAAAGCATCAAACCATGTTCTCAATATCCACATGCTCAATATCATCTATTCATGGCTCAATCAACTCATACTCAATACCCAATCAAAACAATACAAATTTTTTTTCAAAAATATAAGCATCAAGTCTCGTCGCACATGGTCAACTCACTCCTTAAAATCTATGAAAATAATAAACGTGCTAAAATCAGAACGTCTTCTAATGCAAATGCAACCTAAAATGCTTTACATGCAAACTATATGGAAACACACAAAATGCATTTTTTTTTTTTTTTTTTCACACACACATTTCATATCAAAATAGCTATCTCTCCCCAAACTTAAATGAAATTATATATCGCACGTAAGAGAGGATATAATTTAAATATAAACCGTGTAGATGGACCCGATTTATTGTGGGGGGTGGAGGCGGTTCGTGGCCCTCCTGGGCGTCTCCTCACACGCACGCCCGTGTGTGGGGCCGTAGCAATATCTCCATTCCTCAATCATGCACGGATCGTGCGTTCACGCATGCCCCGCCCGTGTGTGGTCTGCGAAGTAAAATCGGTAATTTTTTTTTTTTTTTATAAAGAAAACGGAAAAAAAAAAATCACACCACAAACCGTTGGGTTGCCTTCCCAACAAGCGCTATATTTAACGTCTTTAGCTCGACTTTGTTAATTTCAATTTGTACCACCTTTGAATGCATATATTAGCCGCTTTGGGTCGTAATTAGAACGATTTTGCATTGTTTGCATCTAGTAATGCATAATTAGGATTTCAAGAAAGTAGTGAAGTCCTGGTGTTGGAACACTTTGATTTGATTTACGCGCATATTGTTCGTGTGCATACGCATAGTTCGTGCTCGTCTCATTCGGAATAGTTTTCTTATGATATCTTGCACGCTACCGCACGGGCGTATACACATGGTTCGTGTGTTCCTTGTCCTGTTTTTGCTCCTTTCGGTACACACACACGAAATGAAAGTGCATAGACACACAACTGTGTTTGGTTCCGAACTTTCTTGCTTTTCCAAGATCTTTCACTCGTATTCGGTACCACTCCTTTGATGAATGGCACTAGATTGTTCCTTTGAGTTGGCTTGGTGGTGCTTAAAAATTGGCTCTTTTGATGTTGCCCACCAACAATTGTAACTAATGGCCCATTTGAGTCTCGAGATTTTTCAATTGTGAATCCATAGTATCGCCAATTGTGTCAATTGCAACTTCATCTTGTCCATCTTTGCTTCGTTTTTGGTAAGGCTATTTCCCATTTCCCTCATGAATAAATTTATTTGACTCATAAATGAAGTCGTTTGATTCATGAATGAAATGAGGCGTCTTCCAAAGATGGTTTCGCCTCTTCCATCCGAACGGGTGCACCTATACCAATTCAAAGAAACAAATCAAGCATTGTAGAAGTAGAATTTACAAAAGAAAAATGAAAAAATAAAAAAATTGTCCAAATTAAGAATAATTCTATCTATCGCAATATTAGCACCAAAAATTGTATTAGTCAAGAACGGCGCAAAAACTTGTTCGCTAATTTTTAGCTTCACCGCAAGTGTACGGTGTAGTTTATAGAATAGGGTAAGCAAGGTCGTATCCACGGAGACTAATAAATTAATGCGCTAAGTATTGAACTAAGATAGCCTTATTTTTATTTAGACGATCGAAATTGAATGATTGTTGTGGAAGAAAAGATAAGAATAACCACAAAAACACAAGATGAAAATAATAGTGGAATTACCAAGGAAATGAAATGGATTCCCGAGTTATGGTTTCAATTAATATTCCTCTTGTTTTACGATTTAATCAAAGCCAAAGTTATTATCAATACACCTATAAGACGATCACAACGGTATTTTATCCTCCCTCTTGAGATGTATATAAAGTGTAGATTGAAATATTTATGCTAGTATCTCTACTAAACATAAGATACACAACTCCCAAATGCACAAAAGATCAAATATCCTCACAAATATTCACAAACCTCTCGATTATGCAAATATTCATGTCAAGTACTCAAGATCTAATATTGAAACTCATCTCTCGAATTATGAATCAATATATCAAACATGCTAAATCATTGGCCAAATGATAAAACAAGAATAAGAACAAAGTACTCAAATAGGCTTCAAGACAATAACTTCAATTAAAATTAAAACAATCAACAAGAGTTCAATTAATCTACTTTCAAACCCGGAAATCACAAGAAGTTTAGCTACCCATTATAAATAAACAACTCATAGACAAATTGTTCATCTTCATAAGAAGCTAAAATGAAAGATTAAAGCACAAAGAATGAGAAAACTTAGGGAAATGGATAATCTCTCGATTAATCTTCAATCCTCAAGCTCCGATTCGACCCGATTCTTCTCTTGATTCTTCCTTGATGAAATTGATGTGTTTCTTGTGTTCTTGGGTGTATTCAGCCTTTCCTCCATACCCTAGATCAAGCCTCCCATGTATGTATTTATAGCCCCTCAAAAGTTCAAGAAATAGGTGGAAGAACTTAGGAATTTCCGTCCAGGGGCGCTGCGGCGCCCGGGACGGGCGCTGCGGCGCCCGGGACGTGAATTTTGGAGTTAATTTGCTGTCCTGGGCGCTGCAGCGCCCGTGGACGGGCGCTGCAGCGCCCGCCTGAGTTTTTCACCAACCAAATGTTGGAATTTGCTTTTGAGCCCTTCTTCAAAGTTGTAGCCCTATCTCTTAGCTTTCCATAGCCACTTGAATCATCTCAATATCAATTTTGTAGAGAGAGTTATGGCCAAAATACGAAACACTGCCAGTGATGGAAATTTCAGACGCGTTTGGACGTTTCTTCAAATCAATCTCTCTTTGTTTGCTCGTTTGTACTTCTTTTGATACACGATTCATTACTATGACTATAAACTCAATATAATTGGCTCTCAACATGGCTTGGCTACTCAAATGACTCAAAATACTCAAAAACAACACAAAACTCAAGTCTTGGAAGCCCAAATTAATGGTATAAAACCAAGTGAACAGGGACCGGTCGAAGGGGGGTGCGACCGGTCGCCCTTAGCTGTGACCGGTTGCACTTGACGATTTTACGAAACAGAGAAGTTTGGAACAAAAATCCAACTTGCAGTGCAGGTCGCACGGCCGACCGCACCCGCCGCCCACCTGGTCGACCTGGCCGCCCGCCCTATTTTTTTCTTACGCCCCATTTTCTGTTTCTCGACTCAACTTAGGTACGGGTTGCCCTATAGGGCGACCGGTCGAGCCTGAAACAAATGTGTTGTCCAATGTTTTATTGAAAATAAACTTCAAGAAATACTCCGAAAAATAGTAAAAATATTTTAAGTTGATCGGAAGTATTTAGACAACATTTAGGGACATAGTTTTGGTTTAAAAATATATTTGAACAAAATCGAACATAATCATCAAAATCATGATAAAAACATTTATCTAACAAAAAGTTGGTAATGGTGGGGTCCACTTCAATATTTTAATTTGAATATATAATATTATATTTGTAATATTATAGTTGGTGGGTCCCATTAGATAGTTATAATTTAAAAATAGTAATATTTTAAGTAGATAAAGTTGATAATGGTGGGTCCCACATATATAATTGGGTTAAAATATGAGAATAATGATTGATAAGTAATGATGAGTGATGTAGGGTAGTGCATAGGTTTGAGAATAGAAATTATAGGTTTGAGATGTTGTTTTATGTGAAAAATAGAAAATGAAAATGATGATTTCCATTGGAAATTTTATGAACAAACATGATTCCACTTTTATGTATAGTTGGAAACTGGAAAGAGGCCATTGGAAACATAAACAAACAAGGCCTTAGGGTTATGTTGTTGCTTAGATAGCTATTAGATAATGCATATTTAGTTGTTTTTGTTGCAGTGTTTTTGATAATATCACATAGTTGGGTGTAATGTACTGCATATTTGGTTTTTTACACATGCATATATAGTTTCTAGATAATACATAGTTAGTTAATTTTTGTGCATAATTTATGACACATTGCATAGTTGGGTATATGCACTGCATATTTAGTTTTTTACACTGCATATAGAGCTTCTAGATAATGTATAGTTAGTTGATGTTCGTTATATAGTTTGCAACTATGCAACATTTTATAGTTATTTTACAGTGTTCCCAAAGTATTTATGCACCCATCTCCAATGAGAAAATTTACAAATTACAGTATATAAAGTCTGGGTTGAATATACCAGTTTCGAGTTGCTGTAGAATTCTTCTATGTTGTCCATGGGAGTTTCTCGTTGGCTATGGCAGGCTTTTCTATAATTGTTGATGTTTCTTCCCATGGATTTGATGTCGCATTCCCACCTAATTTTTCTGTATTTTTCTCTATAATTTCTGGTCTGACAATAGCGGAGAATTAGATTTTCTAAGTTTTGTTAAATCGCGTGCTTGCAGGATGATTAATCGCGTGAGAGAAACAGAATCTGCGTGATTCCGATATCATTCCATGCATGTGACTGTTTTTATATGTCATTTTACTATATTACCCCTATGTTGATTAAATTAATTTTTTAATGTATTCATTGATCAATAGTGGGGAATGGTTGAGATTATTCCATTTTGTCTCACCTGGAGCTATGGTCTCACATGATCCTCCCCCAAACATATTTATTATGAGGTAGTCTCATATTAAACGGTCTAACGATTAGACAAATCTAGCTTTAATGGATCCACCCGACCCGCGAATCCAGCGCTTAGCGACCCAAATGAATATTAATACTTTTTAGAGGACCTACTAATACTTTTCAAATGGGTCTACCAATACTTTTTAGTAGACAAACTAATATATTTTAGGAAAATTACTAAAATGTTGTAAATGATATATATTTTGTATCTAATATCTTGTAATACGTATACTTTATATCTAATGATATGATATTATGTAAAAGTAAGAAAGCAAGATAATTGTATTTTGCAAATGAAAGTTGTGTATTCATCTCATTTCATTTCCATATATTTATACACAAATCATGATATTACACATGTGATCTCCTTTTGTACTTTTGTGAATTTTCTAATGCTAAAGTCCACATCATGCACCTCATGAGCCAATCTTGTGAATATTTAAGTCCACCTCATGTGGCTCATGGGGCATATTATAATACTCCCCCTTGGACGTAGCATTGTTGTATGTTGGATGAGTATGCCTCGTTAAAAACCTCAAACCGCAAAACCCTGTGGGAAAAATCGGACATAAGGGAAAAAGAGTACATTCTCAAATCTAGATCTTGTGCATAAGCTGTCTCGTTAAAAACCTTAAGCTGGAAAAACCCAGTGGGATAAAAACCAGATAGAAGGGAAAAAGAGTACAACGCACAATATATTCGCTCCCCCTGAAATGAAGAATATTAGTTGCATAATTGATCCATCAATCTTGCTTTGTATGGACTCTTCTCATTCCGATGCCGTAAACCAACTTCTCAAATGTAGACGTTGGTAAGGATTTTGTAAACAAATCGGCAAGATTGTGACATGATCGAATCTGCTGAATATCCACCTCTCCATTTTTCTGAAGTTCATGTGAATGGAAAAACTTTGGTGAAATATGCTTGGTCATGTCACCCTTTATGTAACCACCTCTCACTTGTGCTATGCATGTTGCATTATCCTCATAAATAATAGTAGAGTGTTCAGAACTAGTTTCAATCGACAAGCATTTCGTATATGAGCTATAATCGATCTTAACCAAACGCACTCTTTGCCGCCTTCATGAAGAGCAATGATCTCGAGTGATTGGAAGAAGTAGCGACTAATGTTTGTTTGGTAGATCTCCAAGATATAGTTGTACCGTTATAGCAAAATAAGTAACTTTGTTTGTGATCGGGCTTTGTGCGGATCGATTTATATCCAAAGATCAAAGATAACCAACTAACCTGAATTAGTGGATTCCTTGGAGTAGAATAACCCCAAATCTATAGTACCACCGAGATATCGAAAGATATGTTTAATACCATTCCGTGTCTTCGAGTTGGTTGAATCGATCGTGCAAGTAGATTTACTGCAAAAGAAATATCAGGTCGAGTACATTGTGCTAGATACATTAATGCTCCAATAACATTAAGGTAAGGCACTTCAGGACCTAAAATCTCTTCATCAGATTCCTTTGGTCGGAATGGATCTTTATCGGGATCTAAATCACAAGACAACCATAGGGGTACTCAAAGGATGAGCCTTGTCCATATTAAATCGTTTGAGTATTCATCTAGTGTAAGCAGATTGGTGGACAAGTATCCCGTTATCTTTATGGTCCAACTCAAGACCAAGACAAAGTTTAGTTTTTCCATGGCCTTTCACCTCAAACTCTTTCTTTAGATATTCAGCAGCATTGGATAGTTCTTCAGGGGTGCCAATCAAATTCATGTCATCAACATATACAACAATAATAGCAAATCTGGTATATGATCTTTTGATAAAAACACATGGGCAAATGGTATTATTTTTATAACCTTCTTTCAAAAGGTATTCATTAAGTCTATGATACCACATGCGACCGGATTGCTTTAATCCATACAACGATCTTTGTAATTTGATCGAGTATAGTTCATGGGGAGTATCTGATTTTGGCATTTTATATCCATCTGGAATTTTCATATAAATATCAGAATCTAATGAACCATATAGATATGCCGTCACTACGTCCATTAGACGCATGTCTAAATTCTCGTGGACAACCATACTGATAAGAAAACGAAACGTGATTGTATCCATCACAGGTGAATATGTTTCATCATAATCTATCCCAGGTCTCTGGGAGAATCCTTGAGCCACTAGTCGGGCTTTATATCTCACTACTTCATTTTTCTCATTTCTCTTTCGAACAAATACCCACTTGTATCCAATGGGTTTTACATTGTTTGGAGTTCGAGTAATTTGTCCAAATACATTCCGTTTTTCTAGGGAAACTAATTCAGATTTTATTGCTTCCTCCCACATAGCCCAATCAAGCCTTTGACGACATTCCGTGATAGAACGTGGTTCACAATCATAATCATCATTTAAAATTTCTTGAGCAACCGAGAATGCAAAATTATCATCAATAATTATTTCATTTCGACCCCATATTTCATTACTATAGCTCATGGGATTCTCGGTGCTGTCAGAATTTTTGATTTGTACATTTTCTGAGATATTAGGCTCTACAGATCCGTCTGGAGCATGCTCATTAGTGTCAATTCTCCCTTTTCTTTTTCGAGGAACAACATCCTTTGAGCCAATAGGTCTACCACGTTTTTGTCGTGGGATATCATCATTCATTTTCTTATTTTTATGCGGAACAATAATCCTCGGGCCGAGCATTTGCATTTTAGGAATATGAGACTTCGTGACTTTACTAAAAGCATCATTAAATGCATCGGAAGTCTATTCGCAATATTCTCAAATGAATGATTTTATTCACCTCACTTTCACATTCAGTAGTACGTGGATCTAAATGGGATAAGCTTTGTTAATTACAGGAGATACTCTCAACTGGCTTTTGTTTATCTAAAATATCTTTATCCCTTCCCATTGATGGAAATGTTGTCTCATCAAAGTGACAATCCACAAATCTAGCGGTAAATAAATCTCCCGTCATTGGTTCTAAATACCGAATAATTGACGGAGAATCAAATCCAACGTAAATACCTAATCTACGTTGTGGACCCATTTTTGCCCTTTGAGGAGGTGGAATAGGCACATGGACAGCACACCCGAAAGTGCGTAGGTGCGAAATATTTGGCTCAAAACCAAGAGTTAGTTGCATTGGGAGTGCATATGATAAAAGTGGGACGTAATCTAATAAGTGATGATGCATGTAATCGCATTTGCATGACCCCATCTTTGCACTAGTGAGCTTTGATCTCATTAATAATGTACGAGCAATGATTTGAACTCGTTTAATCAGGGATTCTGCCAATCCATTTTGAGTATGAACATGTGCTACTGGGTGCTCAACATTAATTCCCAGTGCTGTGCAATATACATCAAAACTTTTTGATGTAAATTCTCCGGCATTATCCATCCTTATATTCTTGATGGGATAATCAGGGAAATGTGCTCGGAGTTTAATAATTTGCGCTAATAATCGAGCAAATGCAACATTTCTATTAGATAATAGACATACGTGACCATCTACACGATGCATCTATTAAGACCATGAAATATCTAAATGGTCCACTTGCAAGATGTATTGGTCCACAAATATCACCATGAATACGTTGTAAAAATGATGGTGATTCATAACCAACCTTTTCCATGGAAGGTTTAGTAATAAATTTTCCTTGTGAACACGATTCACAGAAATAATCTTTGGACATTAGCATCTTCTTGCTTTTCAATGGATGTCCATTAGTGTGTTCAACAATCCTACGCATCATAGTTGTTCCTGGGTGTCCAAGGCGATCATGCCATAACCCAAATATATCAGGATTCACCAGCTTCCAAGGCATGGTGGCGTAGGATTCAAAAGCTTTAATTTGGACACAATACAATCCAGAAGTCGTTGCTTCAAATTTCTCATGGGCAATTCTTTTTCCCATTTTATATGATGTGATACACAGACACTCTTTATTATTTTCATTTAGTGTCTCCAAGTGATAGCCATTATCACGCACATCTTTAAAACTCAGTAGATTTCTTTTTGATCCACTCGATAACAATGCATTTTCAATATGCAAGATTGTACCATTAGGCAACACCACAGTTGCATTCCCGGAGCCATCAATAATCTCAACGGGACCAGATATAGTTGTAACTTGTGCCTTGCACAATTTCACACTCGAGAAATATACTTTATTTGTTAATATTGAGTGCGTTGTTGCACTATCAAGTAGACAATAGTCTCTTTTCTCGGTGTTTCCCATGTGTACCTGTTTGAATTATTATTAAATTAATATTATATGATTATCAAAAAATTCTTTTATTGAAATGTAAAACAACTAAATAACAACATTAATGTGCAACAAAAGTTTAAATATAAACGATTTTATTCGATAACATAGGCGTACATAATCTTCCAACTATTACATGTTAAAAATAATTGCCCACGCTAACAAGGGGTAAATCATGAAGACAAGAAAATTAACCATAAGCCAAAAATGCTCTGGCGGATATTCTCCAACAAAAACGAGGATAGTGTACAAGAAGACTATTGTGATGAGATATGCCACGACTAAGTTAACCATTTTTTTTCTTTTCTTTTTTTTCGGAATAAAAGAGATGAGAATTTTTAGAAAGATTAGAGGGTATGTGTGAATTTGTTGAATGAAATGTTGGTATATTTATAGATAAAAGTTATTGTTCATATCCGTTTAATGTAGCCGTTGGAGGAAAGAAATTAATGTGAAAAATTTGAATGTAAATTTTTGAATGATTTGGTAGAAATTTACTGATATTTCATGATCGAAATATTAAACACGAACGGATTTATTATTTCATACTAAAAGCTTAAAACCGGAAATGTATCATCCGGGACAAGTACAAACATGGTACAAAAAAACTTAATCTCGGGAATATATCATCCGAGAGAAAACAACATACAAACATTAAGCCTATTTTTTTAATCTATCCATCGGCAAGACTTGTGCCTCATGATTCTCAAGAAAATCGATATATCAAGTGGTTTCGATCTGGGCGGGATTTTGATCGCGTATAATTTCGGATGTGTAGGCCTCACTAGTAGTAGGTGGGTCCATCGCCCGGGGGCATGTGTTTGAACACTTTTGCCCTTATTTTTCTTTGATTCCTGGTATAGACTTACCAGTCTTTGCCAGGCGATTCGACATGTTTTGGCCCAATGTCTGTCATCCCACATATGTTGCAAAGATCACCACCGATTCGTTCCATTGGCATTTTTCCTTATCACGATTTTCTTGATTTGGATGCCCGTATTTGATCGTATAATCATTTTGGCGGAATAATGATAATTATCCCGATTATAGTAATTACGACCACCACGGTCATATCTATGAGTATTTTGATGTGGCCCGCCACGCCACGACCCTGCGACCACCACGCCCGGGTTTATATTCACGGCCTCTAAATCGGCCCCCCTCTCTTTAGGAGTTAGCATGTGCTTGTAATCGTGACTAGACCCAGAAGGTCGCAAATCATGATTTCTCAATAGCAATTCATTGGTTTTCTCTGCCGTGAGAAGAACCGAGATTAATTCAGAATATGTTTTAAATTGTCGTTGCTTGTATTCTTAACATTTGGAGCACAATATTCGATTTGTGCATGGTGGAGAATATTTTCTCCAATTTATCATACTCATATAATTTTGTCCCGCAAAGAGCGGTCGGGACTCAATTTTGAATAATGCCGAATTATAGTCGGCAACGGACTTAAAGTCCTGCAACCTTACATGTTGCCAATCATATTGTGCTTGTGGGAGTATCACGTTCTGGTGTGATCAAATCTTTCTTTGAGCTTTTGCCATAGCTCAGAAGGCCTTTCAATTTGTATATGTTCATTTTTTAAATCATCAGATAGATGATGGCGAATAAATATCATTGCGTTCGCCTCATCTTTTATAACGACCTTTTCGATTTTTACGGGCTTCAATGTTTCAGCCAGATCTAAACCCTGGAGGTGCAATTTAATATCCAGACACCATGATAGATAATTATCACCAGTGGTATCAAGGATCTGGAATTTTTGCTTTTCGATACCAGCCATTTTTCTACAAAAGAAATATAATAAATTAGTACACAGAAATTCAAACTTGAAATACACAAACCTTTTCTGGAGCAATAACTCGTGTTGATAACGTGTTGTAAATGATATATATTTTGTATCTAATATTTTGTAATACGTATACTTTATATCTAATGATATGATATTATGTAAAAGTAAGAAAGCAAGATAATTGTATTTTGCAAATGAAAGTTGTGTATTCATCTCATTTCATTTCCATATATTTATACACAAATCATGATATTACACATGTGATCTCCTTTTGTACTTTTGTGAATTTTCTAATGCTAAAGTCCACATCATGCACCTCATGAGCCAATCTTGTGAATATTTAAGTCCACCTCATGTGGCTCATGGGGCATATTATAATATAAAAATCTTTCATGAAAAAACTAGCATTTTTCAGGTGAACTACTAATATGTTCACATGGACTACTAATAACTTTTACAGAAAAAAACTAATACTTTTTAGGGAGTTATTAAATATTTTTAAGTGAACTGCATAATAATAATTTTCAGAGGGACTACTAATATTTTTCAGATGAAAACCTAGAACTTTTCAGTGCTCTCGTGATATTATAATATTTTTTCAATATTACAAAAACTAATACTTTCAAGCGAACTATGAATTAATACTTTCCAATGAGACTGCTAATACTTTTCAGATGAACTGCTAAAAGCGGTTCATGCTAATAAAAAGTCATCGGATAGGTTTTTGAGATCCGTCTAACAAAATTTGGCCCCATAGACCGTCTGACATGAGTTTTTGTCGTTTATTATAAATTAATGACTTACATAAATATATACTAGATGAGATCCCCATGCAATACACGGACTGTATATCTGTGATGTCTCTGTTTTGTAATGTGACATATACATTTTCCTCAAGTTCTATTATTTCTATCTACAGGCATTGTAATTATTTTTAAATAGCATCAAATAATGCGAGAATATTATTTAATATTTTTTTATTGATGAAGTTAAAATAAAAAAATTCATACTTTCAGAATCATGAAAAATATATTTTATACTATGTATTTGTGTTCGATCTTGGAAAAGTTATTTTTTCATAAGACCGCACAAGGCGCAACTTCATCGCCCATTGTGTTTTAGTCATGTTCAGATCCTTAATAAGTTTGAAAATTCGGGTCATACTTTTTTTTCAAGGTCGTAATAGTAAATCCATGTGCAATTTTATTTTCGAAAGCTATTTGTATGTGTGAATTGAGATGTAATTGAAATAATCATTGTTTAACTAAATGTAATAACGTAAATACAATTCTATATAATTATAAGGAAATGGTCTAAATTCAAATAACAACTATACACATATTACAAATAACCCAAATATATGAATATACCTTAATGCATAATTTTTAAAGCCCATACAAAATAAAATTTTGAGTAAATATATCTTATATTTTTTAAGTTTTAATGTTTATTTTTTATTTAATATAAGCAATATGGATGTCAAATTGAAGATCATAAAAGACGATTAATTTGATATATTATGCGTCAAAATGGATCAAAACAAAACTTATTAATTTTTAAAAAAGAAAAAAAAAAGACAAATATAATAATTAATATAGTACACGCATATTTGTAGGAGTGGCAAATCGTTCGTGTCGGGCCGTTATCGGGCGCACGATAATGGGCCGACATGATAAGCTCAAGCACGAACACAACAAAGTAATCTTATCGGGTCTAAAATTTAAACCTTGTTAACACGTTAAAAACACGAAAAGCACGGCACGGCACGACACGATAAGCAAAATCGTCAAATTTATTTACTAGGCTCGTCAACCCCATTAACAAATAAAACTTATGATTTCTTTTATTTTTATATTTGATACTTAAAATATATATTTTAATAAATTATTAATAAAAATAGTCAAATGCAATTAGTCAATTACTAGTAGATTGCCTATATAAATAATCAATTATCGATAATTAAAAATTATTGTGTTTATCGGTCTTGCCCAATATCAGCTAAATTTTTAACGGGTCTTATCGTGTCAGCTTGATAACGACCCATACTCGATAATGCTCAACCCAAACTCTATAATTATGTGTCGTATTCTTGACATACAATAGTGTCGTGCCTCAAATTACCAAAACCAATGTTACATGTTGTAATTATATTTTACTATTTCGAGAGGGTGTTTAGGTGAGAATTATTTTAGCCTACTATTATAATTTACTCACTTATTATATATATAGATATATAGATATGCTTATGTATGTGGATGACGCTATTCACACCCCCAAAATTAGTAAATTGGTGAATACATCCTCCTTCTAAATACACCATTATCCACTTTTAAAATATAGCATAGTTACTAAATACACATCTCCTAATTTTTTATTTTACCCTTGCATTATTCCTCCCCTGAATCGGTGGATCGAGAGTAAGGGCTAGTGATCTACACTCTTTGTATTGAATCACAGAGGAAGGACAAGAGCTCGAGCAACAACTACCAAAACTGGAAATGCAAGAATTGCTTACTAGCTATCTGACAGCAAAACGGCGAAAGAAAAAGTTCCGATAACGGAAGAAGATTTAATATTTTACTTTAATTTTGCACTTATAGTTGTATTAATTTGGGTAAAAGTGTTGGATAATTGTATTTGGTTTGAATTTTGGAGTTACATGGCTTTTTTTTCCTGGTTTTGTCTGAGTGTGAGGAAGAATATAATGGATGACACGATGGCCCTGGGTGGCATGATGGTCCGAGTTACTTTGATCGTGCCATAAGGCACGATCGAGTTGTAACTACGATTGTGCCACGTAGCACGAGCAAAGTTGTAATTACGATAGTGCCATCATGCCACATAGCACGATGGCACGACCAAGGTTGTAATGTGATCGTGTCAAGCGCCGCACTGTTGTTATTCATCATGAAATTTTAAGCTGTAAAAAACAAGTAAAAAGTGAAAACTAACATTCTTTAAGTTGTAAATTAAGGAGATACTTATATTATTTGACAAAATTAATTTTTTGTTGTCCTTATTTACAACAATGTGAGTGTTGGAAAATCTAGAGTTTACAGGAAAAAAAATTAGTTTTTTGCAAGAATGTGGGCAGGTGAGAGTAATATGTAGGCGTAACTTTTAAGATGGGTGTATTTAGAACTTCTTTATGTGAGTAATGGTATCATAATATTTTAAAATAATGGCAATTTTGAAATTATATGTAGCTGGGTGAGTTTATCAATTTTGGGGGTGCGAATAGCGCTACTCTATATATATTTAAAGATTATATATGAGTGATTTATAGAAATATATATTTGACTATTCTTTCAAATACTCGAATCGAATATAATAATATTCATATTTGTATTCACATGATATATGAATATGAATAAATATTTTTATTTGGATTCGTATTCTAAGTTTCTAACTGCAGAGTTGAATAAAAGACTCAATTCTTTACACCCTTAAATAGAAATCATGTTTTAGACCCCTAAACACAAACCATGACTAGCAGCCCAAACAGTATACCCAACACAGATACATAGAATATTCAGCAACAAAACAAAAATATCCGTAAAGAACAATGCTAGAATCGGACCATCAGGAAATGTAACTTTCAATCAAATCCCAAATATAAGACTCTTGAAAAAGACATTTGTTTCAATCCATTCCACATTTACATAGTAGCAATAGACTTCAAGGAATTGAAATTGATATTTCAACAATCAAAAGGGCCAAACTGATTAATTCATAAAAATCAATGTCCATAGAATATGTAGTTCATAACATCTCCTATGGGGCTTTCAAACTCTTTAATGTGGAATGGAGCGGAGAAGACGATGGGGCTGCCAGCGATAGATTTTGGGAGGGAGAGAAGCGATTTTTTTTTTTTTCTCTAGTTTGTTAGTATTTCATTTGTTTTTTTTTTTTTGTTTGTGTTTTTTTTCGGTTGATTTTGCGAAACTCAAAGGGCGGGTCGCTTTTTTTCGTTGCAAAGTATGTAGTGGTTGCTCGTGCCCGATTTTAGTTTTTTGGTGTATTACGGTCTCCTTTAAGGAGTCTTTGTCAAGTCTCGTGGAGTGGGTAGTTTTGGGGTGGGTAGTTTTTTTAGACATGTGAATCAATTGGTTTTTACCAATTCCCGCAACTCTTAGTTAGTCTTACTTAGAATTCTTGGCGTTGGCATTTATCGATTGTAGTTGTAATTTTGATTTTGAGTTGTTTTAATGTAATTCTATCGTTCGAAAAAAAAAAAAAAAAAGCCCCATAGGACGGTTCAAATAGCACAAGAAAACCCAAAGGGCCTCAAAACTCTTACAATACAAAGATTACCATCCCTCACAAAAAACTCTATTATAACTTAAAGAAAACTCTATTTAATTTAAATAATTTAAAGATAGTAATACTACTAATAAATAACTCCACTAGCTTGCAAAACTTATGGGCATTTTATATTGAGGGGTGCTCCATTCATGGTACCATCCATCCAAGCAAGGGCTTCATCGCAAGCCTCTAAGTTGAAATCAAAGTCGAAATCCGGCAAGGCGCTCGGCTCATCACCGATATCGCAAATCGGAAAATCTTCGATACCGCAAACAAGATCATCCAACGGTGCAGCAAAATCAGCGTCAACAAAAAGCGAATCGAGCTCAAAATCCAAATCAATCTCGTCTCCAATTTGTGCCAAAGCCATCAATTCATCGTTCATTTGCCCAAAATCGACTGTTTCAGGCTTGGGGATGTTATTACCCTTATGATCCTCCGACTTGTTGTTAGCCCCCAAGACCGAGGTAATCGGATCCAATTCCAACACCGATGAAGGAGAGGTACGAGAATCAAACGAGACAGCACTTACGCTAGAGTCGTCCGATACATAAACCACATCATCTTTTTTATGATCTTTTTTATGCTTAATGTTTTCGACACGTTTAGAGACCACTATAGAACGAACAGTTTTGTTCTTGCAATTACCATCATTGTATGAAAACTCAGCATTTTTAGCCCTAGCCTCATATTCCAACCGTTTAAGCTCGTAAGCTCTCGACGCCTCCTCAGCGGTATTGAAAGTACCCAACCAGACCCGTTTATGCTCACGCGGGTCGCGGATTTCAGCGGCCCATTTGCCCCATTTCCGCGGCGGACGCGCCTCTCGGCTTCGGGGTTCACCTGAGGGCGACAAAAACGTCTTTGGTTCGCCTGAGGGCGGCAAAAACGTCTTTTTCTTGATGTTTTTATCAGCATTGTTGCTATTTTGAAGGGGCTTTTCCGATTCATGAGCTTTTACAGCTCCACAGGGGTCTCAATTGGGAAACAGACTTCATGAACAATGCGCTTCATCTTCTTCTCCTTGTTGGGTCCTTCATCGTCGGATGAGTCAGTAGCATCCGGGTCGTTGCAGATAATCCGGATCTTTCTCATGGGTCTAGCGGGTTCGGGTTTAGTTCTAAGCTTTCTAGTCAGAGATTCTTGATTTTTGGAATTAATTTCTGAGGCTCCGCATTTTTCTCCCCTTCTCACTGAAAAAACCCCTCAAAATAATACCCACAAAATTGTGTTTCTCCCAAAACAAATCAATTAAATTGAAGCCAAAAGAAAATGATTTCAAGAAAAAAAATCATGGGGCTTGAGTCAGTGGACTTCTCAAGAACACGAATAAATTAAATAACCGATTTATATGATAAACCCCAAAATACTGAATTCCCAAACAAGTCCTGCAAATACAGAACAAAACAACAAAAAAAAAAAAACACAATAATTAGAACAAAAACAATAATTACAACAGATCAGCACACAAAACCCCCAAAACCACCCATAAACCCATCTAAAACCACACAAAAAGTAAAAATTCAAAAAATGGAATTAATTTTCGTTTTTTACCTTTTGGGCCTCAAACGCATCGAAACAGATGGGAATAAACAACGGTTGCTCTGCTGGACTGCACAGCAGAGTGATTTTCGCATAGAAAATGAAGAAGACGATGAAAAACAGAGCTTCACTCGAGCCCCAAAAATCGCAGCAATCGAATCAAAACTTGCCGACATAAAATCGCTTGCTCAGAGCCCGTTTCTTCAATCAGCCCCTCTAAAAAAATCCCAGAAAAAGAGAGCAAAAATCGGATCAGTTACAAATATTTATAAGAGATAAAGATAAATCCCTATCAAGAACAAAAAGAGGTTATATCTGGGAGAGTGTAGAAAAAAGGGATTAGATATCTATGGTTAAAATCTCGCCAGAATATAACATGACAAAGAAATCAAAGAGTTATGGTATTATCGAAAAATTTGCAGGAAAAATAGTGACATAGACCAGTTCTATTCTACTCTACTAGCAAGAAAAAAGGCTAAAAAACTCTGGACTGTGTGGTTGTTGTGTGTGTAATATAGTGTGTGTGAAAAAAAAAATTAAAATTTTTTATTTATTTTTTTATTCGCAAATCTCAAGAAATAAAAATGAAAATTTGGTACAGACATATACGTACACAGTATGGGCTCTACGTATGTTTTGTGACTTTTTCTTTTCACCCTTTTTTTTCACACACTAAGGGTGTTGTGTGTTTTTTCTGGCCTTCACTTTTCACTGTGATGGTCAAAAAACACAGATGGGGGCACTAGAAACAGGGGATACATGGGATGTATATATAGCGTATGTACAGATTTTGTGTGGTATTATACGGGGTAAGCCATTAAATGCATGCTGACCTGTGTATGGCCATCCATGAGGCATGACCATGCCCATCTCTTTATGTCATGCATCATGCAAGGTCATGGCTGTTGGAAAATAGAAAATTTTCCTTATCTCTTTGTCGAATTTTTCGTTATTTGTAATTTTCTTTTTGACTATATTTTGTGTAAAATATTCACCTTAAGTATTTTTTTAATAATTTAATATATATTTTCAAAATAAAAATAAAAATAAAATCACGTGAGGAATGAGGATGCAGCAATTCGGCGTCGTATTGACCTGACAAATAAGCTGACTTTTTGAATTGTGGTAATATATTTTTTGCCAATTTTGAGGTGGTTGCATTTAGGGGCTGGGGTTGGAAATATTTACGGTTGTGCCACTGAGAAAGTCAGTCACCATGTTTTACAAGTATTGCCTTTTTTATACAAGTATTCCATTTAGGGAATCTAATCTTTTTCACTTATCTTTTTTTATTTTTTTGTTTTTGGTAATTATTTGCTTCCATTGTCTACTGATTTATTTCTTTTTTCGAGTTCATGATACGAGTGTAACATTAGGAAAGTTCTCTTGGATTCAGTAATTTATTTTCGGAATGATTAGTATCAATCTTTTTTTTTTCTTACTAAATTGAATGCTCTATTTCAATTTTTAAAAATGGTAATGTTTTTTTTTAAAAAAATTTGCTATTTAGCATAAAATAATAACGTTGTGTTATGAATTGTCAACATGACGTTTGACTTTTTTTTAAGAATTAAAATTAGTTTTATGCACCATAGAATAAATTTATAACTAATTACAACATCAAGAACAAATTTTTTAAACATAAATAGATCTAACTAATTCGTTGAATCACAAAATCGCAAAGAATGCATTGGACAAAACACGTATCAATGAAATTAATTTCACTTCTGTCACATATGTAATAACTTATCTGAATATTCTGAACATAATCTCACATACGGGACAAACTTATTTATTGAAAATAAAATTCACCTATTATGGACAAATAAAAGTCACCTATTTGGACAAATTTATTCACGAATAAATACTAAAGCTATTAAAAGATGGAGGAGCAGAAACAACTACAGTTTGAGAAAAGAAAATAAGTATATTTGACATTTGATATATAGTTAAAAACTATAGAGAGATATAAATTGTCTTAAATTGAGTTGTTCAATAGTGTATGAGATGTTGGCATTGCAACCTAAGTTGATTAGTCTAGTTCAAACATGACCAAGTAAGCATGGTCATGAGGAGTAATCATGGTTTTAATATATTAGAATTTCTGAAAAGGAAATTAGAGGGTTGGGCTTTAAATAGAATCATTCATTATTTCGACCCAAAATCGCTCAATTACTAAAGGCCCAACAAAATTACTTTTAAAAAAAGATCACGTGGATAGCCCAAAATTATGAGCCCAAATGAGTCGTTACATCACGCTACATCATATGAACAAACCCTACTTAAAAAATCTATAAATACCATAGTCGGTCACCATTTAGTGGCACACAACCGTTTTACCTATTTTCGATTTTTTGTTCTTTATTCTCTATGTTTCTCTCTAAGTGGTGGAGGATTTCCGCCAAGACAACTCTGACACCCCTAATGACCTGTTGGTGCATATAGTAGCTTACGTTGAAGAAGATTTCTAGTTTAGAGTTTTGATACTCGAGGTAATATCTACTACATCACTATTATAAAAAGACATTGTAGTACGATTTATTAGCTTGGTTTATTATTGTATTCTTGAGATATATAGGCCTTGTATGGTTATGTTTCCATGAACCATTTCCAGTTTCTAGTGTTGGAAATAGAATTTTGAGAATTTATTGGTTTTCGTGTGAAAACTGGAATTATGTTTGGATGAGAGAATGAAAATGAGTTTTATATAGGTTTGAAAATGAGATTATGTTTGGTTGAGTAGTTTTGAAATAGTATTTTATGTATATAATAATTTGAAAAGTTGATAATGGTTGAATTTTTTAATTGTATATGTAATATTATATTTGGAAGATTGTAGGTTGGTGGGTCCCATTAAATATATATAATTAAAAAATAGTAATATTTTAAGTAGATAGAGTTGGTATTGGAGGGTCCCACATGTATAATTGGATGAAAAAGTGAGAAAGTGATTGATGTGTGATATATGATATAGTATAGGGTTGGAAATTGAAAATATAGGTTTGAGATGTTGTTTTATGTGAAAATTGGAAAATGAAAATGATGATTTCCATTGGAAAATTTAGAAACAAACATGATTCCATTTCTATGAATAGTTGGAAATTGGAAATTGGCCCTTGGAAACATAAACAAACAAGGCCATACATTTCTAGTTATTATTGAATAAATTAAAGCGTCGAAAAGTTTTCACTAAACAAATCGGAGCACATTTTAGGTCAATTGAAATGTGATTAATGAATAAATTAAATACCAAATTTGAATTTTTATTATCCACCCTGAAATTTTAAGCACATCAATTATTGAAGGGAATTAAAACAATAATTGGTTTGAGAAAATTATTTGCTTTATTTTATAGCAAGCAATGAATTTACATTAACTTTATGCCCAAAGACAATAAATATTTTATGTAAAATGGGCATCATAGACCAATTGTTATTTGTTACCAAATAAAGTAACCCTAAAATTTTATTTTCCAAAAAAAAAAAGGAAAAAAAACTAATAATAAAGGGGATGGTCCTTAATGTAAATATTAAAATACTTCTAAGGGTATTTTGGTACCCACACATTATTCATTTTTGGATATGTCAAAATCAAATGCATGTTTTGTTGGAGTTCACACTATATCCTAATAAGCAATATTACACGAATATTTTCCCGTAATTATATTAATTGCTTTATGCATTTTGGTCAACATTTTCTGTCTTCGTTGACTGTTCTTGAAGCAAATTACAAGTGACTGGGTTACACAATCTACAGCAAATTATGACTGAATATGTAATAAAATTGTCTGTTAACTTACCATACATAACTCGATTACATGACTACAAAATAAATATTACAAAAAGATGTAATCCCAATACACAATACAACATATATTTTAAGGTAAATTACATTTACACTTTTGAGATTACATTTAATTACAATAACATTTCCTATTAGTTACAAAATTATATATACTCCTCCGGTAATATCCCGTCATTATGTCAACTTTTCAGATAATAAGCATAAAATTTTGGCATAAGATTTTTTGTATCACTTTATGTATTACACTTTCTATTCCACTCCGTTGAATATTGACGTGTTTGATAAACATGTATTGTAGATTTTTTAGATAGTATTTACATGTGACAATCATTCAACGTAGTGAAGTAGGAAGTGGAATATACAAAATAGAAAAGAAAATATGATCCCTCCGATTTTGTACTGACATAACTCAATTACATGAATACAACACAAATATTACAAAAAGATGTAATTTCATTGCATAATACAACATAGATTTTTTGGTAAATTACATTACACTTTTGAGATTACATTAATTACAACAACATTTCCTATTAGTTACAAAATTGTATGTACTCATCCGGTAATAGTTTACTATTATATCACATTTACAAATAATAAACATCAAATTTCGGTATGAGATTTTCTCTTCCATTTTGTGTTTTTCACTTTCTTTTCTACTTCGTTGAATGTTGACATATGTTATACAAAATATGTGTTGTTGATTTTTATATTCAAACACAAGAAATGTTTTATTCAAACATGTGTCAACATTCAACAGAGTGACATAGAAATTAGAATGCACTAAGTGAAACGTGAAATCTTGTGCCAAAGATTTTGATGCTTATTATCTGAAAAGGTGATATAATGGTTAAGCTATTACCAAGGATGTACATATAACTTTGTAATTAATAGGGAATGTTGTTGTAATTAAATGTAATCTCTAAAGTATAAATGTAAGTTACCAAAAAATATATGTTGTGCTATGGGATTACATGTTTTTGTAATATTTATATTGTATTCATGTAATTGAGTTATGCCAGCATAAAATCTGAGGTGACATGATTTCTCTTCAATTTCTTGTATTCCACTTCATATTTCACTCCGTTGAATGTTAAAACATGTTTATATGATAGACATATATTGTTGATTTTCAGATAGGATTAACACATCAATTATCCAACGGAATGGAATAGGAAGTGGAATACACAAAGTCAGATAGGAAATCCGATCCCATTTGTACTAGCATAATTCAATTATATGAATACAACATAAATATTACAAATCATGTAACCCCGTTACATAATAGAACATAGATTTTACGGTAAATTATATTTAAACTTTTGAGATTACATTTAATGACAACAACATGTCCTAATAGGTGCGAAATTGTATATACATTCCGGTAAAAAAGTTAATGTAACAGCTGAAATGAGATTTTGTCCCCACGTTTGTTTAATAAAATATACAGATCGGGTCAAGATTTATTATTGTCAATTCTAGTATTTAACATATCTTATTATGTTAAATACAAATGTTATTGTATATATGTACCCTTCAAACCCTTGAGCTAAATGCACAAAAAATAAAAATAAAAATAAAGAAAATAAAGGTCATAGGGACTTGGAACATATTTTTTGTTCTTTACATAGCACATCCCACTTCACAGTATAGCAAGGTAACGGTTTCACCAATTGTAGCAATTTTTATGAATATTATTTTTAGCTTTGGATTTCCTGAAATTTGAAAAAAAAAAAAAAGCACTATGAATCTAACAATCAAATCAAACATTTTTCTTATTAAATTTGTGATGAATTTCCATCTGATTTTTGTCGTATTGTATTATACTAATAATTTTATACTATTTTTATAATTCCATTTCTTAAAATAAAGAAAAGAAAAAGAAGAGAAAAAAATTAAAATCAAACACTCCCTAAAAGAATTGGCATTGATTGAGGGGATAAGTAATAACATCGGCCAGTTTAGGAGGGAACGGGAAAAAACAATAAATTCATTTAGGGATGGCAAAATCCCCGCGGGGAACCATCCCCGTTGTTACCCGAGCAATATGAAACAGGGAATCACTGATTAATTCGGGGATGGGACGGGGATGGTGATTCCCTGACTCTTTAGAACCGGGGATGGGACGGCCGAGGATGGTATTTATTCCCCCCGTCCCCGTCCCCATCCCCGTTTTGATAAAACAGGGATTCTCCGTCCCCATCCCCATTCCTCAAATACATATATGTATTTATTTATTATTATATTAATTCTATTTATAATATTTAGTTTATTAATTTTAAAGACTTAACTGTTAAGTATTTATAATATTCATTTTTCTCATTATTTCTTTTATGTATTGTTTTATTTTTTTTATTTTAATTATTTTAAGTAATTTTTTATTAAAAATTACAAATGGGGATCCCGATTCCTCATGCGGACCCTGTCCCAAATGCCCAAAATGGGAAATGGTATTTGGGATGGGATTCTAGGACGGGAATAGTATGTCTAGAGCTGTCAATTCCAGCCCGACAACCAGTCCGATTTTTCTAATGGACTGGGCTTTATTTTTTAAGGCCCGAAAAAAATCGGACCTCAAAAGCCCGGTCCGATCGGCCCGGTCCAGTGGGCTAGCCTAAAAAGCCCGACTTTTTCAGTGTAATTTTCATTTTTAGGTCGGGTTGGGTTCCCCATCTTTGCGGCCCAGTGGTACTGTTTGACCTGGCCCGGTTCGGCCCGATTTTCCGTAAGCCCAGTGGGCTCGGGCCGGGCTGGCCCGGTCTTTTGACGGCTCTAAGTATGTCCAATACCAGCCCCGTCCCCCACCCATTGCCATCCCTAAATTCATTTGATATTTGAAATGGATTTTTACCCAAGTTAAAAAAAATTACTATAAAGTTGAATCGGAATCTCGTCTAAAAGTGTTTACATTTAATATTAATTAAAATTCAAGAAGATAATTAATGTCAATTATAATTTAAACATGATTAGAACTATTTTAAAGTTGCATTGAACATAGAGAAGTTTTTTTTTTTTTTTTTTTTTTTAGTAGAACGGGGAAATTTGGGAAGGGATACACACTCTCTCGTATGGAATCAAACTCGGGTTATTCGCCTTACATAGAAGAAATTAATTTAATATATATATATATATATATATATATATTAAACAATTAAGCTCGTCTTAGAACTAGGGGTGGCTAAATGGAATCGAAACCTAGGTTTCGATAACCGTAGATGGTTTTGGTTCCTTGGTTTCAAAACCGTGGAATTGGTGGTTTTAAGCTTCGGTTTCAAGGTTAAAACCAAAGTTTTTTTTGTGATAAACATATGCTAGACAAAATGTTAAATGCTTATTACGATGTTTATATTCATAACTACATGAGACACGTTTTAAATTAAATGTTGTAAGTTTAACTAGGTGAACTTTGATTTATCTATACTTTAATAGTATATATAGACAATTTAATATTTTATTAATATTAATTACAAAACTTAATCAAATATTAAGTCTAAGTCTTTTTCTATCTTTTCCTTTTTTTTAAATGAAATTTATAAACCACTTTAAAAAAATTATAAAATTATCAAAAGATAAACAAACGGTTCCGGTTAAAACCGGAACCAAGACATGTGGAGGAAGCAGATTCCAAAACGGAACCAGAACTGTCGGTTCCAGTTTTGAAACCGGAACCGTAAGGCAACGGTTCCGGTTCCGATTCCTCCAAAATGAGGAACTGAAAGCGGCAATTTCGAAACCATGGCAACCCCTACTTAAAAGTTAGAACTGAGCTATTATATGATAAACTAGTTTTTGACCCGTGCGATGCACGAGTGTGATGTATTGGATTGTATAAAATGAATGCATGTAAGTTGAATAGAACATAAAACTATATAGAATACATATCTGAAAAAATAAGTTACATCACTATAAATAAAATTACAAAATTTAGAATACTTCCTTGTAAACAACATTATTCGTTTGTTTGTCATTTGGTGTATCATCACCACAAACTAATATTTTTAACCATTTACGATTGGTTACTCGTAAAACAACAACATATACTAGGTCATAACTGAAAATCGGATTCTTAAGCCAAATTATGTATAATTCAACTGTATCTTGTAATTATTGGTAAATTATGTATAAACTTAATTTTTTAAAACAATGAATTTATTTCAGAGACCCTTATTATAATTCTTACATAAAAAATGTAAAACAGTATATAAATACAGAAATACAAATTCTAAGTAATTTTTCATTTATAACAAATTTACAACCTAAAAAATTACATTTCGATTTTATAGAAATAAAATGAAATTAAAATTGTTATAGAAATAGTTGGAATACATTGATTTTGTGCAAAATTCGAATTTAACGAAAAGTAAAAACACAATTATATTAAAATATTTTTTATATTTAATTATAATATATAACGAAATAAATATTGTTTTTTTTATTTCATAGTGTGAATATTTGTTTTCTAAAAACTTAAGTTTATATATTAAAAAAAATGATATTTGTTACATTCTCGAAACTTAAATGGTAAGGTTGTGCCTGCCTGCAATTTTTTTGCATTTTTTATTCCGCTAGAAGTTTTTTTTTAAAGATTGTCTATACTGCCAACTCAAATGAAAGCTGAAGCCCATTAAATTATAAGACAACTACGAAAAAATGTTAAAATTCATAGATGGTTAACCATACCCGCCATCGCACACACAAAAACACAGATAAGAAGTATAAACACAAGCGAAATGTTACTGTACTATGAAAAGTTTTAACTAAGTAGGTGCACATTTAAATATTTTTATTGATAAAATATTTTTGTTGATTAACATTCAGGTTTGAAAGAGACGACCCATTCCAGACAGAATACTAAAAAACAGATAAGTACATAGACAATTCATATTGTTATTAAGCAATTTTGCAAAAAATATTTCTTCTTTAGCCATTAACTGACGATTTTTCTTTTTTCTTTCAGATTATGTGTTTGTTCCTTACTAAGGAGTAGGCATATCATAGTAAAATAATTGTACTGATAAGGTATTACCTTAACCCTTCCACTAATACAATTAGAATACAATTAGTTACACAATTATGCTATAAACAAAACTATCACTTTAAATCATTGAAAATAGAATACCGTCTTCAAAATGTCTATCCATTGCACTCTTATTGCCCCAAAAATGATGTCTTGCTTCATGATTTTGGTTAATTATATAATCGAGCAATCTTTTCTTGTTGTTAAGCTGATTCTTTGGAGTCGTTTTGTGTATTGATGTTGTTGTAGTCTTCCTTTTGAAAATAGAGATGTGAAGAATGGTCTTGCATCTTTATATAATGCATTCTATTTGTGTCTAGGATCCCAATAAATATATTTACTATTATAGATATTGATATCATTCATTCTTTCAGAAAATATCAATGATCTTTACATCGATGTATATTTCAACTAAGGAATATAATAAATTAAATTTATTTAGTCATATTTTTATTTTAATTTGGAGTCTGTTCATGTTAGGAAAAACTTTTCGAATATTTTAAGCTGAGTAAATGACAACTCAAATCTAAGTTGAAATTTTCTTTTCTGGAAACAAATTATATTAAGTTGAATTTATATGGAAGGAATTCACATAGTGTGCTGCCTCAAATTGTTTTTTTGCTAAATAGTCAACCATTCCATGTATAATCTGTAATGTAATTTAAGAAAGGTTGATAATCCCGTTAATTAAGATTCAGAGATATTTAGAGCACAAATTGAATAATTAATAGTCAACCATTCCATATAATAATATAATAATAAAAAAGGATTTCCGTATTAATAATTGAGCACCGTATATATATTGGGCAGAAATTAATTTCCATATTAACATTCTGGCACCCCAAATTCCTTGTTCAAAAAATTAATTTCTTGTTTTAGAAACTCAAAAATGGGCGGGAAAAATTTCTCATACTATTTTTAGAAGCGGCTGTTATTATATATATATAGATTATAAATAACATCATCATTAATTGCTATTGACTAACTAACGGTATAGCCGTATAAGAATTGAGTAGGGTATTTAATTTATATGACTTTTCTAATTTTAGAGAAAATCCTTGCAAGTTGCATAGTAGAAATTTCACTAATAAAGTACGTAATCACATAAACATAATCAAACTCAATTTATATGATTATTTCTATTACCGAAATTTTATATGCAGAAATCAGAATTACTTTAGTTGAAGACCAAATATGTAATTCGGAAATATTCAATTCTTCATACCGTTTCTGTAAATTGGGAGGTCGAACATAATTGTTCTCTTTACCTGGGAGGATCTGGTTGTACGTCGTGCCAGACCCGTCGTAACACTTTGGTCGGTGCGTGCGGTTTACTGGCGGCGTAATGAGAAGCGGAGTTGTTGTCCTCATGCATAGTCGGCGTAAAGCGTAAAAGTTTGATTATAAAAAAAAAAAAATACATGGCTCTCTTTAACGTCTTTTTTTATTAATTATTAATTCCTTTGGTCAAAATCTGGTTCTTTGTCTAGGGGTTAAGAATGGACAACAAAATCCTTGCATTTCTTGCAATTTTGAGGTTCAGTTCATGTTGGATTCTTATTTCTTTATCAGTGTAATTTTAGTCAACGAATCTGAAAAGGTCTGCCAATTCTTATGTCGTGCATCGGGGAAAACAAACATTATAAAATTGGAGTAAATGTTATTGAAACATTTAATAACGGAATCTGCTCTCATCACTAAAAAGCATATATGAAATTCTCTTTGTACATAGAAAATTATTTTTAGTTATTAATAAAGAGATTATGCACTTGAACCGATATTTTTTTTATATAGAATCAATCAAATTTATTGAGAGAAACTTTACAACTGATTACAGAGATCAAAATTGCAAAAATTACAAAATCATATTTGTATATATATACATATAGATCTAAAATATAAAGAATAAGTCTTATGTGAGACTGATACATAAACTAGCATAAAATTATGTGCTATTTGGGGAAGTAATTCAAAAGAAAGAGAAAAAAGCACATATTAAAATGAATCGGGTCTTTATAAGCCTTTTTAGATGTGAAATTGGATTTTTGTTTTTTACATAGTGATGTGTTGGGATCAATCTTGTACTTTAGTGTTAGAGTGCTGTGTTGTAATAATAGTTGACCCTAGTTCGATCTCATATTAGTGTTTGCGTCACCTCTCCTACTATCCCCTATTATACTAAAATAAATTATTTTGTGATGTGTTGTCGTCGAATAACCTAGTTCACATTCAAATGAGTAGTGCGAGTGAACTTTAAATATATAAGTAAATTGTATTGGGCTCATCAATTAGACTAGATTGGTCTGACTTTTTAGGCCACATGGCTCATCCCATTGAGCCGAGCTATATTTGACACCTTTAGTTGATGTCATTTGGCTTCTTCTTATTTCATTGTCCTTCAATGGGAGGATATATGGGGAAGAAAATTCTTGTTTCATTTTTATTTGTTTTCTTGTTTAGTTCTTTTTTTTGTTGGCGTATTTATCTCTCATTAATAAGTGGAAGTTTTTGCCATTAAAAGTTGCAATCGGTACCTTTTGTTGTTTGATTCTTCGTTTATCAAGTTAATTGTCTGGCCATTTTGTGTAGAGTATTTAGATAACCCACTACCGAAAGAATAGTGGCAGATGTTGATACATAATTTGTCCAGCGCTATTGCCATTTTCTTGATTTTACTGGATTACTTAGATGTTTTATAGGTATAAAATATGTTTATATTTGACAAAAACTCACATGATACGGTCTCATGGACTTATTTCGTGAAACGAATTCTAAATCGACTAATATTAATCAATTCATTTAAATTTTGATCTAACTTGCTTTGATTTTTAAATTGGTTAGACTCGTCTCATGTGTTAAATTCATGACAGAAAGTTAGGTAGTCCTTGCTTGTGAGATATTTTTTCTCCATTTTATTTTTCAAAAATTTCTTATTGGAATTTGGATGTGCGATTATCTACAAAAATATTTCAAAAAATCATTATTCACTTAATTCTCACTTTTTGAATCACCAATCACATTTATTTATAATTGTTGCAAAAAAAAAAAAATCCCTTCAACTATCATCAATACACAATCATATTATAAATATGATATTTATTCTCTCTTAATTCAAATCACCAATCACTTTTAATCACTATTATACTGAAAAAGTTATCACATCAACAATCATCATCAAATTTTCGTCTTATATCCAATCTCACTTAAAAAATTACTTTATGTTTTAATATAATTTTTTATACTATTCTCTCCAAAAGTTAAAAAGAACGAAACAAAAATCAAACAATCACTCTTTTTGGTTTTTGGTTTTGCATTCAAGAATATAAAAGCAAAGTTAAATGGGGAGAATATGATGATAATAGTTTTTTTTGGTCGAAATATGAATATATGATACTAATTTTAAAGGGGTGATTGACCACGAAATAGTATCGTCTTACATAAAAATTATGCGCAAACAAAAAAATAGAAAAAAAAAGTATAAAGGAGTGAAACATTTTCAAAATACATATAAAAACATTATATATGTAATGGAAAATATTACATCAGATCATTGATTATTCATCTCCTATTTTCATACAATATGTATATATATTAATATTAATACACCAAGTGATGTCACGTTTATAGTAATGAAATTATTTTAATTTATATGCATGATAAACTGTAGGGTGACAATTCGGATCATCAAGCCATGTTCGTATTTAGCTTTGGGTCAATTTTGAGTTATGTTTAAAATACATCAAAATTGAAATAAAACTAAATATATTATGTTTTTAGTCAATTTGCTAACTTCGTATCAAATTCGTGTAAGTCGTGTTCGTGTTCAGGTTTCTTCTGTTCGTTTTTGGATTTTTCTCAGTCATTGGTGGAGGTAGGGGGCCAACTTGGGATCTGCCCCCCTCTTTTTAAATTTATTTTTTACTAGGTAAAGTTTTTCAAGAAATTTTTTTAGTTAATATTTATAAGAATTTTCTTTTAATTTTTTGTCCGGCCCACCCCTTAATGTTTTCTGGCTATGCTATTGCTCTCAGTAACTTTTGGTCGTGTTCATGTCGCGTTATCATGTCGTCAATGACAGACACAGGGGGGTCGTTCCCCCAAAAAAAAAAAAAAAAAAAAAAAAAAAAAAAAACAATTCCGAAATCTTTTTCCCTCCCAAAATTTTTCCAGAATATTTTTTTTAGTTAATATAAAAAAATAATTTACAATTGCCTCCCCCTAAAAAAAATTGATAAAAATTTCAATAGAAAAACTATTAATTATGATTAATATATAAATATTTTTTTCTCATATTTTAAATTTATGAATTCAGTCTGTTTTATAAATTGAAATTCAAATTAAAATATGGTGGGAAGCAAGGATAACGTGCAACTGCAACTAAATCACCCTTTATATATTGTATACATAATATATAAATTCTGGACGAGAATTATTCATTTATTATGAACTTTAACTTACTGTCCCCCAATCCCAACCACTCCGTACCGTCTACAGTACAAACTTCCAAGCACACGAAATAAAAGTAAAGTAGAAAAAAGCATGGTCTCCTTTCCCTGTGCACCTACTTAATTTAATGCATGTGTTTCCATAAGGTATAGCATTGTCATGTCACGTGACATACATACATTAATTGTGTATACCGTACGTGTTTAATTAAAGTAGTCTACATATGTTTTATTAGTTTATACATCATTTGTCAGGAAATATGTTATGTTTGTTGAAATATAAGATCAATTTATTCGATAATATTTGAATTCAATCTTTTGATTTTTTGACAAAAAGATCATTAATATATATATATAAATCTTTCTTGTGAATTAATCTTAGATCATTCTGTTAATAAAAAACTAAATTAGATTATCATCTCACTAATATAATCATCTTAATTAAAGATCATAGCCAGGTAAAGAAGAGTAGAAGACAATAAGTTCGAGTAAAACCCATATCTAATCCAACCACATCTTCAATCTTCAGACCCAACCTGACCCTTTTCTGTTCTATTTGGCCATTTTAATTTTGTTACATGTATCTTGACGTGCAAATTTGTATTCCATCGAGTCAACCAAAAATAGAGAAAAAAATATTTTTGGCCCTATATGATTGAGCAACTAATGATTTTAGTTCTATTGTTCTCACTTTTAGTCACAAAATTAAGTTTTTAACCAAAAATGGTCTCACAGGACACGAAAACTTAAATTGTGGCGTGATGTCCGTTTAAAAATAAACGGAAACCGTTACTGATGACAAAAATAGTCCAATAGGACACCAAAATTATATTTTTAACAAAAAATGGTCTCATTATTATTTTATTAGTTAAATTTAATATTGTTGATGATAAAACTATTTTAAATTTTATAGTTTTAGTTCTTTATTTAAAATTAATATTGTGAATGTCCTACTTGAAAACTAAAATAAAATAAAAATCTCTGACTTAAAATATTTTTCTAAAAAATATATTTTTTCAATGTTTTTATTTCACTAAAACAAATTATCTTACTTAAAATATTTAGAAAAACAAATAATTTCCTATATTCTTTTTTAATTTAAATTACTTTTTTATTTTTGAAAATACAAATAAATATAAAAATTACATTTACGTATTGAAAAATATATGTAGTTCAACAATCAATAAAATGAAAAAGTGTACAATATTAATATAATTTCATAATTTTCTTTTTAAAAAAAATTAGAAAAATACTATTAAAAATATTTTAGTGTCGTTAAATTATAAATAGATAAATATTAGCAAATTCATAGTTGACATAAAAAGACAATTAATCTAGCTCACATATTTTTTAAATATTATATTTTTATATTTTTAAATCAAACTCTATATATATACAGATACATGCATTGGGTTATATGAGACCAGTATCCTGCGGTAAGAACGTGGGGACCTCAAAGTAATGTATACATATATATGCATATGCATGTATTTGATCTTTTTTTTTTTGTATTACACATTCACTCAAAAAAAAAATAACATCTACTTTTAAAAATGATTTTCCAGAAAAACTATTTTTATAACTTGAATTATAAATTTTATCATTTATTTTACTTTTTTAATTTTTTAATTAAGATAAATGCTACATGTATTTGATCTTTTATTCTTTTGTATTACACATTCATACGAAAAAAATAATTAACATATATTTTTAAAAATTATTTTCTAGAAAATTTATTTTGTATAAATTGAATTATTAATTATATCATTTTATACTTGTCAATTTTTTAATTATAATAAATAAAAATAGTAACATTAATGATAATATATTTTTTAAAATAGTTATTAGTTATATTTAGTTTTATAACAAGAACAATCTTATGTGACTATTTTCAAGCCATTAGGAAAAACCGCAGGTTGACTTTGAATTTGACAGTTTGACCATTAATTTACTAACAAAGGGGACAATTTGCGTAACAAGAACAATTTTATGGATCTATTTCAAGTCATGTGACTAAAATCATCAGGTGCTCAGTTTTATGGGACCAAAAGTGATTTTTCTCACTAAATATATTAGTCTTGTTGGTTAACAAATATCAATCACGGGGATGAAAACATTAAAAACAGTAGAAATACAAATATTTGCGACCTATAGAAGGTTGTAAATGTGCTTTTTTATTGACTTAGCTAGAAAGCTAAAATGCAGTAAATGCTTTTACAAGGTTGTTGATCCTTTTCCAATCATAAATGAGAGTATTTATAGGGCGCTTCCATTCTCTCTTTTTATAATCTAGTTGAATTTGAGGACTATAAGAGTAATAAGTCCTCATATGTAGACTTGTTAATACCCTATATATTAGGATGTCGGGATTGCGCAATGAGAGGTGATGATGTTAATTACATGATGTCTGCCGCCTGACACGTCTTGTGATACATTTTTCTTCTCCATTAAGATACGCAAGGCCGCTAGGCTGAACTCATTTGTCTAACCAGTGGTTAGGTTGGATGAATTACATGTGGAAGCTCTTGATTTATATGAGCCCGATCATTGATCAACTCGAATTATTCCATATAAAATTGTATGTACCTTTGAATCAACCTACTCACGGTGGTTGGTCACATGCCTTTGGAGGCTATAGAACATATCGGTTGAAATTCCTTTGACTGATATTCTCAGTTTTTTATGTTCTAAGTGGGACTGGTTTCTTGTTGGCTGAGCAACGTCGGGCGTGGTACAACAATATATAATATTTAAGATATTTTATTTAGAAGAAATATAATTTGTAATAGTTCTATGTAAAAAAATGTTTTTAATATTAAATTAATTATAATGAAAATTTAATGGGTCTCAATCGTCAAATTGGTAGTGGATCAAACTATGGGTCCACGCAGAACCGAACCATACATACCCATTGTTATCTAAGGGCGACTATTATTTCATTATGTGGAACCTTCATCACCATGTCATCCATTTGCCCATTACATGTACATACACTAGGGTGCACGGTATATGAGAGTGTATACTATTATTTATATATACTTGGCTGGGCAATGGGCATGCATATTGACCGAAATGTGCCAGTTTAGAGAGAGAGAGAGAGTGACTGTGCAAGTAGAGTGTGGAGGAGAGTGGGCCATGGGCCCATGGGATTGCTTCGTCTTCCCGCCAAATACGCTAGGCCCGAGCCCACAGCCATCTTTTTTCCCGCCAAAAGCCCAAGGTGAGCACAAAAGTCCTCTGACACGTGTCCCAGCTGGCACCACAAGTGTTCCTCTATTATATGCGTGGCCACTCTCGTAGTCTCGTTGAACACACCGAGGCTCTTGCACTATTTTGTTTTTTTTTTTTTTTTTGAGTTGAACTTAATTTTTCTTCTCTCTTTTTAGGTTATAATATGCACAGTAGCTGAGTTGCCAAATTTGGTAGTGGTATAAACGGGACTGACCACTGAATTTTCGCATCAAAATTTTAGGGTTATTTATACTAAACTGTGAAGAGTTTTTACACTTTGTCCCTTTAATGTTTTTTGATATTTTGTCCCCGGATTTAATATTTTTTATAGACTTTACCACCTCAACAGGGTATAGTGCGAGGGAAAACACTATGTTCAGTGGGTAAAGCGTTATAAAATCAGCATACTTCAACAAATAAAGTATATTTTACCATTTACGCATTGAACTACATGAAGCACTGAGCCAATGATTTAATATAGAAATTAATGGGTAATTTATACTTGATTTCAATATTTTGAAGAGCTTGAATTGTTAAAAAAATTATTCAACAGAGGGATGAAGTTGAGTAGTATAGTATTTTTCTTATATTCTAATTTTCAAACTCAAATCAAATTTAATTTTATAAAAAATAAACATTTTTAATCTTTATGCCTGACAAAATATGGTCAAGTAAATTTTTGCAGTCAAATGTCAAGTAACTTATAATTAATTGGAATATTGTTTTCCATAAACTAGGGAAACTATAAATCCAACTTTTTGGTAAGTTGATATTTCAAACCAATCTGGCAGGAGACATATTAGAATCTTGACTTAGTTTAGTGCAAGTAGAATTAATCACTGTCCACAAAATCAATGATTGAACCTTCCGTGGATTTCTCCGAAACATCTAAATGTAGACAAAGTTGGAAAACAAAAACCAAGTCTGATTCCCAAATTTGGGTTCATTTTTCTCTCTTCTTTCTTCCTATAAAACACAATCATCCATTATTTCCTAGCCATAAATTTTGGTCATTGCAATATAGTGACACTGCCACGTTTTTTGTGTCTATTTTCTGCTAATTTCTTATGAAAGTGACGTGTTTACACTAACAATAATGATAATATATAGTCAAAATACTAATAAAATTCAAAATATTACTCAATTATTACTTGTCTAGCTGTTTGGGAAGCAAATGTATTTATTAAAAAAAAAAACAACAGGCCTCTTGTGAGACGGCCGCACCGTGAGACGGCGTGCAACGGTGATACTTTTAGTACAAAAAATGATAATTTTAGTGTATAAAGTGATACTTTATCTAAATACAATAATTTTAGTATATTAAAAAAAACATCACTCTTTATACTAAAAATATCACATTTTACATTAAAAGTATCACCAGTAAATGCGATTGATCTTGACCGTCTCATACAAGTTTTTGCGAAAAAAGATTGCATATTTTTCTTTATAGGAGGAAGGAGGTTATTTAGCAAAGAAACAAAAGAAGAAGATAGTACTTTAGGAGAACATTTTACTATGATTATTATGGTTTATTATCAAATTTGGCTTGGTGCAAAATGAATAAGATCGAATCTATTTATACTAGGACACACTCCTAACCCCTTATTAGGGTATCCAACAATTATCTTTATGCAATATCTTAAATACATTATTATGGTATTTTTAAAGCAGTTAGTCTTGAGATGAGAACTAGCCTACAACACGACAACAAGACTATAAGGATTTGGAGTTGTTACATGAAGCTCCATTGATACTTAAATTAGTAAATCAATGTGTGAAGATATAATCTGGAGCGTAAGGAAAATTAAGTGCATAAATTATAATCAATTAATAATGATTATATTTGAACTATCTATATATCATGAGATTGTGGGTCTTATGGGCCTAATAGAATGAGATGGGCCTCTAGGGCCTATCGAAATAAGTTGGGGCACAAGGACCTTTTTAATAACTCGGCTCAACCTATAGTTAATTATTGGCTAATAATTAACTAAAAGCTAAATTAAATAAATAATTGGATATTACCACGAGGTTGTAGCTTATGTGGTACCGCTCACTCTGTAAGAGTGTTGTTCTGAGTTCGAACCCAATATCTTTCAGTTTCTTTGAAATTTATCCTCTTCTCTCCAACCAATATTCCCAACTTATTAAAAAAGAATAATTGGATATTAAATGAGAAAATAATGTTTTACCCCTCATCAAAAACTATTTTTCTTATTTTTGTTGTGTAATATATTTAACCTGTGTGGCAATGCCCCCAAGAGAGACCCAAGTCTTAATAACCCTCAAAATGGATCAAATAATATCTGATGTAGATAATACATGTGTTAATTTAAAAAACAAAATGTTCTTGTAAGATGCAGAAAATTAAGGGTTTTGTTGATGCTACACGTGGCACACTATACTCTACACTAGCGTTAGACTGTGTGACAAGAGTTTTTGTCTTATGTCATTATGTGGAACCTTCATCACCATGTCATCCATTTAAACTATTATTTTATCACAAAAATTCATGTCAGACCGTCTAACGGGTCTGACCTATTAGACGGATCTGACCCGCGGACCTGGTGGCATTTTCGTAATATTATCAGTGATGTTTTAGTAGTTTTCAGGGACCACCGATATTAACAGTCTTTCTGAAAAGTATTAGTCATCCTTCTAAAACGTATTAGTAGTTCTTCTGAAATGTATTAGTAGTTCCCTGAAGAGTATTTTAGTATTTCTCCTTAATATACTCCCGAAATGTATTAACAGTTCCTCAAAAAAGTATTAGTAGTTCATTGAAAAAGTATTAGTAGTTCCGGAGAGTATTATAGTAGTTTCTGAATATAATTAAATTTTCTCCGAAATGTATTAATGTCCTTCTTTCGAAAAGTATTAGTCGATCCTTCTAAAAAGTATTAGCGATTCTTCGAAATGTATTAGTAGTTCCATGAAGAGTATTTTAGTATTTCTCATGAATATACTCCTGAAATGTATTAGCAGACCCTCAAAAAAATATTAGTAGTGCATCGAAAAAGTATTAGTAGTTCCATTGAGAGTATTTTAGTAGTTTCCCTGAATATAATTAAACTTTTCTCCCGAAATGTATTAGCTGTCCCTCGGAAAAGTATTAATAGTTTCTCGAAAAAATATTAGCAATCTCACTAAAAGAAAAATTAGTAATTCCACTAAAAAGTATTAGTAATTCCACATAAAAGTATTATCAAACCCACTAAAAAGTATTAGCACATTCCACTGGAATGTTTTTAATAATTCCCCTAAAATGTAGCATAAATGTAAAAAAAGAAAAGAAAAAACAAACAAAGAAAGAAAAGGAGAAAGAAAGGAAAAACATTATTTACACGACCCGAGCCAGATTCCCAAGAACATTAAACCTCATGGTTTGTCAAAGTACACCAGGCACTACTATTCTCAAGTTAAGAGGAAAAAAATATGATTCTTGAATGCAACTATAAGATAAGTTTAGGTTCTTATTAATCACTTGGTCACAAAGTAAGCATATTAAATCTAGGAAAAGGCTGACAAAGTTGATTTGGTGTTCCTATGTGACGATGAGAGGGTGATCGGGAGGCAGACAGTGTTGGGCGCATATTCTACTATGGGCCTGCAGCGGGATAGTGCAACGATGTGCAGAGTAAATGGGGGTTATTCTTGTGTTTTTTTTTTCATTTTTCTAGTAATGGATTGAATCTGAAAATGGGTTGGTTGTTGGAGCTCCGTCTAACGGTTTAGATCTGTTAGACTGTTTGACAGGAAACCAACTCTTATTTTATATACTTGGGCTGGCATGCATATTGACCATGTGGCAGTTTAGAGAGAGAGTGACAGTGCAAGTAGAGTGTGGAGAATAGTGGGTCATGGCCCAAAGGATTGCTTAGTGTTCCTGCCAAATACGCTAGGCCCGAGCCCATCGCCACCTTTTTTCCCGCCAAAAGCCCAAGATGAGCCCATAGGTCTTCTAACACGTGTCTCAATTGGCAACACAAGTGTCCTCTAGTATATTATATATGCATGGCTATTCTCAGTCTCAGTTGACCATTTTGTCACGCACTTGGCTTTTACGACCCATTTTTCGCCATCTGCCAAGACAAAGAGGCTCACCATTGAACGAAATCCATTTTCCAGAATCACCTAGCGTAACTCTAGAATAATTTAGAATAGTATAGAAGAATCAGGAATGTTCTAGAAGAGTCTAGAACATTGTAGAAGAGTCTGGAGTATTCTAGAAGAGTCTAGAATATTACGGAAGAGTATAGAATATGGAAGAATAATGTAGAACATTCTAGAATAGTCTAGAATGTTATAGAGTAGTATAGAACTATGTAGAAGGTTGTAGACTAGACTAGAGGATTATAGAATAATTGTAGAATGTGTAGGAATTATGTGGAGAGTTCTAGAGAACGTCTCCCAACCGTTGGATTAAATCAATCACCACGGTCCATTAAGGAGGTGGAGTAGTATAAATAGGAGTAGGGCATCATTTGTAACCAACCAAACATCTTGTAAGCAAGTGTGAGTGAATATAAGTAACTATTTTGTGTGTTATTTTGCCATCTTCCTACACTTCTTCACAAGCACTTTTAAGAGTGAGGCTGACTTAGCTAATCGCAAGGGGCGATCGAAGGATGCTGGAGCCGCATTCCTGATGAGCCCAAGGCAGGGCGAAACCAGTGATTGTCCCGAGGGATAGGCTGGCCCCGGGTGGAACGGGACGCCGCGTGGACATCGTTTAGGGGCCGAAAAGGCTAGGCCCATGACAAGTGGTATCAGAGCCATCCCGGCATTTGAATTCCGTGGTTGCGCCAAGCGCTCTTACCAAGAGGGTGGTGGAGTAGGCAGGAGAGCGGAACATATTGGGTGGCGATCATCTGGGAGAATCCTCTCTGGTCTCCGAGTGTGATTGGTGTGCGAGGGGCACACGTGTGGGCTGCCAAGGGGGCGCCATTGATGCACTTCAGGTGGAGTAGACCGTATACGAGGGCGTACACCATCTTGGGTGGGGGAGGATGTCACGCCCCGTGACATTGGGGTATCTTTCGCTATGACTACTGGTGGATTGTGCTGAGAATGACTGTATGTGGCTTGATCAATTTGGTTTGTGGGTACGTGTACATGACCCTTCGGATATTGGCAGAGCCTACCCGGTTAAGTTCGGGAGCTTGTCGCTAGTCGTGGACTTGACGGTGAAGAAGAGAATTGACCATCCCTACCCAAACCGGTCGGATCGTCGGAGCCGCATTCTGATGAGCCCAAGCGAGGCGAAACCGGTGGTTGTCTGAGGATAGCCGCCCCGGGTGGGACCGGGCACCGCTTGGGCATCGTGTGGGGGCCGAAAAGGCTAGGCCCGTGACAAGTGGTATCAGAACCGTCTTGATATTTGAATTCCGTGGTTGCGCCAAGCGCTCTTACCAAGAGGGTGGTGGAGTAGGCAGGGGAACGGAACATGTTGGGTGGCGATCATGTGGGAGAATCCTCTCTGGTCTCCGAGTGCGATTGGTGTGCGAGGGGCACACGTGTGGGATGCCAAGGGGGAGCCGTTGATGCACTTCGGGTGGAGTAGACCATGTACGAGGGTGTACACCATCTTAGGTGGGGGAGGATGTCACGCCCCGTGACATTGGGGTGTCTTTCACTATGACTACTGGTGGATTGTGCTGAGAATGACTGTATGTGGCTTCAGTCGACTGGATTGTGGGTACGTGTACATGACCCTTCAGATGTTCAGGCAGGCCTACCTGGTTAAGTTCGGGGAGCTTGTCGCTAGTCGTGGACTTGACGGTGAAGAAGGGAGTTGGCCATCCCTACCCAAACTTGTTTGGATCTTTGGAGCCGCATTTCGATGAGCCCAAGGCGGGGACGAAACCGTGGTTGTCCCGAGGATAGGTGGTCCCGGGTGGACCAAGGCGTCATGCGGCATCGTGTGGGGGCCGAAAAGGCTAGGCCCGTGACAATTTGCACTGTTAGTTTTCTTTTTTTTACTTTTTTTTTCTTTCTTTGTTATAATATGCTCACGCATTACTTTCATTTTTTCTTTTACCAAGTCCATCTATACATTTCTTTATAAAAAACTAATTACTATTGCACATTTTCCCACAAATTTTACTATTTACTCATTCACACATATCTAACTATCAATTATATCCAACCGTTATTTTACTATTTTTAAATCAAAACTTTCATCATTACTTTTTCATTTCATATCCAATCACACTCTCAAAATTTATCTTTTTCTTCAAATTTTTTTTATCACTATTATCTAGTAGAATGATTTCTTTTTTAAAATGAAAACATATCCAATCACACCCTTAAGTATTGGACCTAAGTGAAGCACTGGATGAAGGAGTTTATTTAGCTAAGAAATAAAAAAAAGAAAATAGTGCTTTAGGAGAACATTTTACTATTATCATTATTCTTGATTATTATCAAATTTGGCTTGGTGTAAAATGAATAAGATCGAATTTATTTATACTAGGACACATTCCTAACCATTGGCTAGAATTATATTATTCCAATGGTTACAAGCCATTTACTAGACTCATCTATTATATCTATCTCATTAGGATATTTAACAACTGTTTTTATGTAATATCTTAAATACTTTATTATGGTATTTTTAAAGCAACTAGTCTTGAGATGGAAATTAGCCTCCAACGCAATAGACAAAGTTATAAGGACCCGGAGTTGTTACAGGAAGCTCCATTGATACTTAAGGCAGTAAATCAATGTGTGAAGATATAATCCGGAGCGAAAGGAAAACTAAGTACATAGATAATAATCAATTAATAATGATTATGATTGAACTGGTTATACTTGAGATGGTGACTCTTATGGGCCTAATATAATGAGATGGGTCTCAAGAGCCTAGCGTAATAAGCTGGGGCACATAGACCTTTTTTTATGACTCGACTCAACCTATAGTTAACTATGGGCTAACAATTAACTAAAAGCTAAATTAAATAAATAATTGAATATTAAATGAGAAAATATGGTTTTTACCCCTCATCAAAAACTAATTATCTTTTTGTTGTGTATCATATTTAACCTATGTGGCAGTGCCCGCCCAAAAGAGAGACCCAAGTCTTAATAACCCTCAAAATGGATCAAATAATATCTGATATAGATAATACATGTGTTAATTAAAAAAACAAAATGTTCCTGTAAAATGCAGAAAATTATATGTTTTGTCGATGCTACATGTGGAACACTACACTCTATACTTGGTATATTATCTAATATTTATATGCCCTATTTTTTAGGAAGTGAAACACTTGTAATGCATTCATACACTAAGAAGACATGCAAATAGTAGATACTATACTACACCAAATGTAGTGTTTCAAGTGCAACACATACAAAACTCGAAAATTACAATGCAAGATATGATCAACTTTGTCTCATCAAGGGTCAAACCCGATATTTACTTAGATGTGATTCGAACCTCGAATTTTCTATTCAGATAAAGTGTGCATTATACTTGAAGATAATGAGGCCACGCATAACATCAAAGTAGTAGAAAATAGGCTAGCCTACAATATTAAAGAGACAATAAATTCTCTTATAATGTGCTTCTCTTTGGTCCATTCGATCTAGTTAATATTATCTGATCTAATTAATTAGTCCTTTTCTTTTTAAGCAAGAATCAAATGTGTGAAATCATTTATTGAAATTTCAGGATGGCACACATAAAATAATCGGGTTAAGTGATCGTGGCTGAAAGATGGGCATAGAAACACATAGTGTTTAAATTAATTCTTCATGTGTGAATGGACCAGACACACTTTTTAATGTTATTGTAGCAAGCATGTAACAATACTAAATACCACTTGTGATTCTCACGGGTTCCATACTTGATGCACTTTTTAAAATCTGGATAGAGTGCACTTTGTAGGTCAGGTTTAGTAGGGCCCATCTCTTCCCACATTAACTTACTACAAATCAAAATGGCAAATAAGACGGTCGCACGATGCGACATGTGATACTTTTAGTGTAAAAAATAACATTTTTAAAGTAAAAACTGATATTTTGTCAAGATATCATTTTTTATACTGCAATTCATCGCACCGTGCGACCATCTTACAAGTGGCATGGATCAAATATGTCTGGTTCATTTCATGCCTCCAATAAAGAAACCCAACTCAGCTTTTTATGGGGTTAGACTCATTTTGAGAGCTCTATTGAGGTAATACAGTTACTCAATTAGCATAAAATAATTCGAGTTGAGAAAGAAAATTGAAGTGCCCAAAGTTTGCTCATATTTGATGATGAGTATTTAATGTGCACGATACTTGAAAGACGTGGTTATTTCATTGTTATGTAGGCTTACTTATTAAATGAATTTTTATTGGGTATCATCAAACTTTCTCAATATAGTTTGGAGAAGGTGGTGGTTTAATCTATGGTGTTTAGTCCCTCAAAAAAAAATCTATGGTGTTTAAAGATTTAGAACTAGGTATGGACTGAGTAAATAAGGGAGAATTTTGATATTAATGAATTTTTAATGAAGATACTAATGAAATTGAAGATTTATATGAGAAAAAACATAGGGGACTAGAAAATTGGAATCTGGAAGTTGGCTTATTTATTGATCGAATTACTCACATTGAAATTTTGGTATTAGATGCAAAATTCTAAATTTATTTGACTGGCGGATGTCCAAGAATTTCAAATTCTGAGATCAACTTTGTACTTCAACGGTAGAGATTTGTGCTGTCACGACGATCGATTCAGATTCGATCTCATATGAGCACGTGTATCCCTTTCTATTATTCCCCATTGTACCCAAAAAAAGAATTTCAAATCCACAATAACAATAAACCCCAGTTTTGATTTATTTCATGAGTTATTTTTGGTGGATTCGAACCCCATAATAATTAGGGATAATTACAAAAACCTCCATGAGGTTCGGATTAATTACAAAAAAATGCAAATATTTTTGAAAATTACAAAAAGCCCCTTGAGTTTTGATTCGTCTTATATTTTCCTCCGTCATAAGCAAGAAATATCTCAAAAAAACCCTTGATATTTCTAAACATATTATTTACCTCCTTAAATTTAAGACAAAACCAAACATGAGGGAGTTTTTTGAATTTTAAAACATGTTTGGATTTTTTTGTAATTAGACCAAACCGTAGGGGGTCTTTTGTAATTATCCCTAATAATTATTCCCCTCAAATTATTTTTTCAAATACAAATCCATCCATAACAACATTATTGAATGAATGGGATGAATAAATATTATTTTAAGACATCTCCTCTCCATTCAGAACCTTGATTAACAATCCAAAGACCAGAAATGAAACTCCTATAACAGGACCAAAAAAAAAAGCAGATGAATAAATCTCTTGATCAGGCTTTGATTCCCATTTTCCATGACATAGCAAAATTCTTTCCCACAGGCAATTCCAGCCCTTTAACCTCCACCATAACATTCTTCATCTTATTCTCTCCATCCTCTTCCAGTTCCACTACATACTCATGATCTGATGTGCTCACATCCACCTTAGAACTATCTGCAACCGCATTCCCATCAACCTCAATTTCAACTCCACTCCCATTCCCATCCCCATTCAATCCAAGCACAATCACCTTCTCAATAGTCCAACCCTTCTCCAAAGCAAACTTGCTCTCTTGAACATCAGACCACACCTTCACACTCCCTTTACTAACCGTCGCGTAAAAATCGACGTACGTCGCGTAACCGTCCCCGAGTCTCATCTCCGGAAGCTCATCGTCGTCGAGGAAAAGATTCCCCTTCGACTCCCCATTCATCGCGCCTAGTGGGAACGCGACCACAAGGGTAAAAGGCGTCATCCGCGCTTCTTTCGATATCAATCCACCCTGTTGCATCGGGATTATCGCGTTTTCGTACAAATGCACGTTGATCACGTGCAACGGCGCGTCGAGCACGACATAACGCGATTCCTTCGAAAAAACGACCTTTGTCATATCAAACATATCGTACCAAGTACCGCGTGGGAACATCGCTTCGACCTGAGTTTTGTTCGATTCTAGCACGGGCGACACCATTAGGCTTTTGCCGAGCAAGAATTGCGTGCTCAATCCATACAATTCGGTTTCGTTCGTGAACGTAAAGAACAACGGACGGGCTATAGGTGCACCCGTAACATGCGCCTCATAGTTCAGAGTGTAAAAATAAGGTAAAAGTTTGTACCTCATTCCTAAGGCATTCCTAGCAGACTCTGCCACTGATTCCCACTGATAAAGCTCTTGTCTAGGAGAGTAAAAATTGGCATGATCTCTCGAGAACGGGTAAAACGCACCGAGCTCGATCCAACGGTTGCAAAGCTCCTCCGTCGGAGCCGGATAAAATCCACATATATCCGATCCGACCATCGGAACACCAAATATACCAAAATTCAACATCGTAGAGATCGAATACTGCAAATCCTCCCATGTCCCCTTATTATCCCCTGTCCAATGCGCGGCGTAACGGCCCGATCCGACATAAGTCGAACGCGACAAAATAAACGGTCGTTTCCCCTCTAGCCCTCGAAGAGCCTCATGAGTAGCAATTGCTTGCGAGAAACCATATAAACTATGCGCATCATATTCCAACACTCCATTATAGTGGTATGCACTGGTTGCTATAGTTTTGTACCCGATAGGCGCCTCTATACCGGACGCGTTTATCTTATAAGGCGGATCATCCCACCGCGTCTTCGTAATGTTCTTGCAATCCAGGCAGCACATCCATCCCGGCCCTGTCCCGTTAGGACAAATCCTGTCCTCCGGGATCGTGCACAGACCGGTACAAAAATTCGACGCTTCGTTCATGTCTATCCAAAGACCGTCCACCGGTACAAGTTCGTGAAAACGCCTAATCTCATCGCGCCACCATTCCACGGTCTTCGGATTGAGAAAATCGGGGAAATTGACGGCCCCTGGCCAGACTTGAGCTAGGTAAGGCTTGTCCTCGTATTTTATGAAGACATCGTTCGCTAGGCCGCGCTGGTAGACGCCGTAAGACGCGTTAACGCCGATTCCAGGGTCGATTATGACAATGTACTTCATGCCTTGCGCGTGGATTTTGTCCAGGAAGGATAGAAGCTTTGGACGAGGATAGTTAACGGGGTTGAGGGTGAAGTCTTTGTGGCCGTCCATGTGATCGTCGTCGTTCCAGATTACGTCGAGGGGGATTTTCGCCTTTTTGTAGCTTTCGACTACGTCTTCGACTACTGATAGATTGTGGTATCCCCATCTGCATTGATGGAACCCTGCAGAATCATGGAATAAACTTTAGTGAATTACATCACTTTAATCAGGAACGTTCGTATCGAATTATCAAGAATCAAAAGACTAGATTGCGGAAGTGTATCCAACAATCCGTGCAATTGTGTGTGGAAAATTGCTTTATTGAATACTCAGAGGAAATACTGATGAAATGTACTATGCATCTAACATGTTATCTGCCAGTCTAAGGAACAAATTAGGCTAATAAGGTGAAAATGAAGTTAATTTAGTGTCACAAAAAACTTTATTTTGAACAAAATATCAGAACTAATGCGTGTTGAAACAGAGCAATTTATTTGTATAAGCCATTTGAAGTTCTTTGTATTAACAATGAAGATAGATACAGGCTAATGAGGCATTTGTAAACACAGGATGCCTCTTGTTTTAAAGAGTGTAGACAAAACGAACATTATAGTAAGGGTAAATTACAAAACTACCTCTAAAGTTTAGTCTAATTACAAAAAAGTTTAGTTATCTTTTAAAATTAATACCCTCTATTGTATTACAAACATGGTCGTGACTCTTGAGGTTTGTATTTACTTTAACAAATATCCACTTCAAAATTGGACCATTCTATTCCAATTTCCACAATCCTATTTTACTCTATATTCCATTTGTCTGATGAATAACACGTATACAATGATGGCATGACATTCATCTAATACAATGGAATGAGGAGTGGAACAGGAACGTGGACCCTCTTTGCTTAGTTCAGATCTCCTATTTCCTACAGTATTTTGTCACGTGTGCAATATACTATAGGGAATAGAAGATCATATTTTTTGCCGTAAGACAAACTTTTACAACAGGAGTGTTTGCAAACTCTAAAAAAAAAAAATTCTCAATTTCAGTGTCGTGATTGCAAGTAACGCCAGCCACTATTATAGGGATAGCACTCTTCTCAATACTAGCTAGATACATCTCTATCAAACAGTAACTTTTTACTGTGATGTACCATTACCAATTTACCATAGTATAGAATACATTAACAAGATTTAGGTTTTTGAGTAGCCAACAAGGATGCCTCTGTAGAGCTTGATGTTACCCCTATTCTAAAGAAAATAACGTTTCACTTAGGAAAATGGGATATGCAGGATAAGCCTTTCTAGTGGTCCACCTGTTGCTTGCTGCCTATATTTTAATTACTAAATATATTGACCTTTTCTTTAAATGATAAAAGTTGAAAACTACAAAGAAGAGAGACAACAAAGGCAATCAAGCCTGATTGCAACGCATGGTTCTATGTGGGCCTTTAATGATTTTCGAAATTGACTAAAGATTTTGTACTCTTTTAAAATCTCATATTTCAGTTTAGAAACAATTGTCCCTTATTTCGGATCAATGTTCAGTAGTTGAGACGTATGTTGAAAGAATGAATGACCCGAGTTTGATCTCATTCGAGTGCGTGTGTCCCCTCCCCAAATTCCCCAATTGTACTCAAAAAAACAATTGTCCCCTATTTTTTTAAGGATTGTCGATTGGCTTATAACAATCTATATATAATTTATGTTTGAAAGTTGATTGGATAACTTTTATATACAGGTAATCATCAGTATGATGAAATATGAAATTATATCATTTTGAAATAGATGTTATCGTCCACACAAACAAATACTTGCCCATGTAAAAGAATAAGATGTTGTAATGTTGCAAAAAAAAAGACTTTTGGCGGATACGATCTTCTATTCCAAAATAATGATTAAATCTCATAGTGCACCATAGATTGACAAGTCTATAAAAATAATTTTTAAGTATAAATTGTGGGTTTTTAATAAGATATTTGAAAAAAAAAACAAGTGACAACTACATAGGATATCAGATTAACATCATTTCATAGGAATAATTACAAAAATATCCCTGAGGTTTGGGTTAATTACAAAAACACCCAGACATGTTTCAAAATTGCAAAAAAATCCTTCAAGTTTTATTTTGTATTAAATTTAAGGGGTATAACTTTAATATTTTCGCAAACGTCAGGGGATTTTTGAAATATTTTTGAAAATTACTGAGAAAAATATAAGACGCAATCCATCTCTGAATTTCTTTTTATAATTAGCCCAAATCTTAGGGTGTTTTTGTAATTATTCCTATAAAATATGTCAGCCATCAGAGAATGCCAAATAAGTGAAATTAAAGCATCTCAATCATAGAATTAAAAATAAGAAAAAATCTTGGAACCATCAAGATAAGTGTATACAACCGGTGACGTGTGTGATATACTGATATGACTTGCAAGAAAGAAGATAAATCGTGTGTCATATAACAAGTGGAGAAAAGATATTATTCCTCCTCGTCGTGAATATGATATCCCTTAAATCATTTCAAAAAGTGCTTTTGCACTCTTTGGAAGACTATAATATTTACCATTAATTTCACTTCAATTTAATTAATATCATGAATGGATAATTAGTGTGTTCCATACGTTAATTTCACCACAATTTAATAGAAATAAATGGATAATGAGTGTGTTCCATCCAAAAAGCTTCACCACTAAGCTAAAAGCACCAAAACTTATCTATTTAATCTTGATATGGATACCTAGTAAAACTAGGGATTGTCTGAAATGAGTTTTCTAAAACAAGACATTTTCTAAAACTTCTCTAAACAAGTTTTATAAAACTATCATTTTCTGAGTAGATTAAAATTTTCCCAGAATTTTCAACTGAATTCTTGTGACTTAAATTGAAAAATGACAGTGAATTGTATTTCTATAAATGTAAAAAATTGACAAATTATCTTCTTTTTTTTAAGGAAAAAGTGACAAATATCTGGTTGTAGGTGTATCTGCAATTCCCATTACCATTTTTTTAAAAAGTGAAAGAAAAAATAAAAGAAGCTCTAAAAGCAACAAACCTAACAAAAACTAGTGCAAGGTGAAAAAAATAAGTGATAATTACCAAAAAAACCCTAAGGTTTGAGCTAATTACCAAAAAAAGATGTTATTGAAAATCATAAAAATCCTTTTTCGCTTGATTTTGCCTTTAATTTACGGGTATATGCAATTGTAATATTTTGATAAATGTAAGGAGCTTTTGAAATAATATTTGCATATGAAAGAAGAAAATGTAAGACATTTAATAAAACCTAGGAGGATTTTTGGTAATTTTAAAAATCTATATTGTAAAAAAGCCAGGCAGTGCGCACAGGTGACAAACGAGGCTAGTCTAGGCGGGGTTAGGTAGAGGGGGCGGGTTTAGGTGGGCCTACTCGAAAAAAAATCGAGGCGACAGGCTTGAGAAGCTGCGCTAGAGGCGAAATTAATCGGTATAGATTTTAATTTTTACAACAGAGGTTTTTTCAATTAATCGGACCACAGGAGTTTTTTTAATTATTCCAACAAATAAAATAAGCTCCTAAAAGCAACAAACCTAACAAACTTATTGTTCAATTTAGCCGTATAAGTTAGTAATGTTAGGACATTGACCGGCGTTCGATCTTTAGTGCATATGAGGGACCATTGATATAGTCAGGGGGGCCAATCTGAACCCTCCCCCATTATTTTTAAAAATAAATTTAGTAGGTAATTTCTTTTTAGAAAAGTTTTTTATTTAATATTTATATGGGGTTATTTTTGTAGTTTTTATTTGTCCACCTTAATTTCGTGTATCGGCTCACCCAAATTATTTCCTGACTCTAGTATACTAAAAAAAATAAACCAAACAAAAAGGACTAAACAGAAATAACAAAAACTGAAACAAGGGTAGTTCCGGAAACTTACCAAAAGCCCAGTACGGCATTGCAGCTGGCCGGCCAATAAAATCAGTATACTGATCAACAACATCCAAAGGCGAAGGCCCAGAAAAGAAGTAAAAGTCAAAAACACCCCCAATCACTTTATACGTCAAAGAATCCCCCCTGTAAAACACATCCATCCCATTACTATTCAACAGCAAAACGGCATGAGCATAAGCCTTCCCATCAACATGCCTCAGGTCCATGTACACCGGGTGGGACCCATACAAATCAGCATTAAGATTAATGGCTGAGATATCAGTAGTGTACAGAGTGTACGGCTCATTGGGGTAGAGTTTAATCCCATGCGGCTGAGTGTTTTCTCCCAGACCATACAGAGAAGCGGATTTAGGCAATTTCGTGGATAGCTCGAGGTACTGGTCTTTGAACACCAAGTCACTGTAGCCGTCGGATTCGTCTGATGTGGAGTCGAATAGAATCTGACCGTCGGATTTTCTTTTCACGGAGAAAGTGAAAGGGTCGGGTGTGTAGGCGAAAATAAGCTCTTTTCCGGCGTATTCTGAGGATGTGGTGGGTTTGTTTATTGCATCCTTTCTTGATTTGGTAATTGTTTGTTTTATTGAAGGAGGGTTTTGTCTTGGTAAGAGATTGTACGGAACTTCCCATCTTTGCTTTTCTGCATCTGTAATGTGAACCCTCAAACGGTTATCCGTTTCATGCCTGAGAATTTAAAAAAAAAAATTGTAGAAGAAAAAAAAATTCAGATTTTGGTTAAGATTATAGCCTTGTATGGTTGTGTTTTCAAGAGTAGTTTTCCAAAAAACTCGTATGGTTCGGACTAATTGTTTAGAAAATTTTCATTAGAAACGAAGTCATTTCCAATTTTTCACTTTTTATGGAAATGCTCTTCTAAAAACACAGTCAAATAATTTTTCACCACAATCACGAAAATATATGTGAAAATACACTATATTCACGCAAATATAAGTCAAAAAACTACAATATAATATGTTTTCATTTACAAATTAAAATTCAGACAACAAATCAAATATAATCTCAATTTTCACGCGAAAATCAATATAAATTTGATTTCGAGAAATGGATTTAAGTTTGTTTAGAAAAATTCTCACAAAAAATGAAGTTATTTTCAATTTTCAATTTTTTTTCAAGGAAATAGCATTTTTGGAAACACAATGAAACAATTTTTCATCGTAATCGCGCAGTTTACGTGAAAATATACTTTAGAAATCTATAATCAAATAATTATTTCACTATAATCACACAAAATTTATATCAATAACACATTTAATAAACTATAATCAAACATATTTATATTTCCAAACAATTACAGTAACAAAAATCCAGACAACAAATCTAACATTTTTTCATTTTCCGCACGAAAATCAATAACTTCTCGAAATCAATAAAAAAATTTAGGACATGGAAACACATTCCTACAAAAAAGATGAAATTCTTACTTCACATAGAGCTGCAAGAGTGGAATATCAGGGCCATAAACATTATTTTTCTGCTTCACTTGAAGGAGGCCTAAAAACCCACCATTAGTGGATTTCTCAAAAGAAATCAAACTGTAGCCTTTACCAATTTTAGTAGCTGAAACAAAATTAGGAAGAATTACACATAAAACCAAAAACCCCACCAAAATTCTAAGAAATGAAGATAATAATAATAATGGGGGAAAAGAAAAACAGAACAACATGATTGTTGTGTGGGTGGGTGAAATGAATGAAATTGGCACTTGGCTAGAGATTGTTAGGGGCTGTTTGGTTAAGGGTATATATTGACAGAGAATGGCACAAAGGCATAGGATACATGTGATATGGATGAGGTTGGCATGATTTTATTACCTCTTTTGCAATTACATGTGAACTATGAATTTTGTTGGGGTCCCAATATTGTCAGAGGCTATTCTGGGATATTTTGGTCCCATTTTTGTGAATTAAGTGTCATTGATTGGGCTGAGTTTGATGGCTTAATTTGTTGTCTCTTGTAAGGATTTTATTTTTATTGGTCATTTATTCTGCTCTGCAACTGCCAATTACGCTGGTTCTGAGTAACTGAGATAAAAATTCAATTATGCAAAGGTACAAAAATGGTAGACGATATGATATATACACTATAGAAAACATAACAGAGTGATTCAATATTGAAAAAAATGTTTGGGCTTAATTGCAAATTGATAATAATTTTTGGGGTTAATTATAAAAACTATCTTGAGATTTAGGTTAATTGCTAGAAAATTTTAGATATCTTTTAAAATTACAAATAACCTATTGACATTTGTTTATATTTTAAATCCCCAAGAGTTGGCCTAGTGGCCTTGTGGTTGCAATTGCACCTCAAAGTCGTGTGTTCAAATCTTGACTAACTCGAAGTGAGAGGTTGAAGTTTGTCCCTCATCCTCCAAATATTAGGACCATTCTTAGGAAGGACGGATGTTCCATAGTCCGAAGGAAGTGTGGGGGAATGGAGGTGTTCGTAAGCGCGATTTGGAGATATCGCTTACTCTCCAAACCCCGTGTTTAATCTCCCTATTCCACTGCACGGATGATTGTCATGCGTATAGAAGTTATCACTATCTTTCTCTCCGGCGCACCCTCCTTTCAAAAACTAAAAAACCTGCTCTCCCCCTACCTCCCCCCTCGATCACTTTCCCCGTCTCTCCCCCTCTTCTTTGCCATGGCTTAGGTCCAAATTTTCAGCTCTGAGTTTTCACATCTAACATTTCTGATTGGTGACGGTGATGGTTTTTTTTAGGTGGCTTTACGGTGATGCATAGGCAAAAATCTTGGTCCCTTATTTGGGTACAACAACTGCCGATGTGCTGCGCGTGGTAGTGGTTGAGGACTGCGGAAGTGGATTTGGGAGAGAGAGAAAGACCGTTTTTTTTCCTTTTTATTGTTTTGTCCTTTTATTTGTATTTAGTGTTTTTAGTTGATTTTGTTGTTTCTTCCCCTTATTGTTGGTGTTTTTGTTTTCCCGATTGAAGGACGAAGCTCGTTGCCGGTCAGTGGTTGTTGTCTTTCATTGCGTGGATTTGTTTGTGCCCGCTTTGATTCGGTTTGATTAAGTTGTTTGCTCTCCCTTGTGAGTGTCTAGTCCTCCTTTTGGAAGTGGTTTTTTTTTTCTTGGAGTCTTTGTTTTTATCTTCGAGGAGTGCCTGTTTTTATCTCGTGAGGAGCTTACCCCTTGACATATATCTATTCAAGGTGACCCTTTTCCTAGTTGACAATGTAAATTTGTTGTTGATGTTTAAATTATTACTATCGTTTCGGGGAGGAAAAAAAAAGAGTGAGTATTTGTTAGGTAAATACAATATTCAATGAAGTATTTGTAATACTTTAAGAGAGTTTTCATAATTTTGAAATATAACTGGAGTTATTGTAATTAATCTAAACATCAGGGTAGTTTTATGATTAACCCTAACATAAACCTAAAGCAAATATGCAAGACCCAAATGTGTATAGGTTGTGAACTTGTGAGTACCACATCCAAGTTTAATTGGATGTCATGCTGAATGTGTACATAAAATAATGTTTTTATTGTATAATTCTTGGATTGAATTTATTCGAAATGAATAAATTTATGCAAGCCTAATTATGTCCACACCCCATATAAGCTAGAACTTTCCATCAAAGAGATTTACTTGAATTGAACTATAAGAATCCCATTAGGAAAACATTTGCCAAATTCTTCATGTGCGGGCATAATTATTCTTATTTAGGTCTCGGGATTGCCTAATTAGGTTAATAGATTTTGTAATCGTTCTAAGCATTTTGTGCATTTTCTCGTAACTTTAACTATATTTTGTACGCCAACATTAAGTTATTGATATTGAATTAACGTAAGAAATGCAATCATGTGCATGATTGCAGCGGTAAACTAATTACAAATAGAAACTGCAGTATGTTTTTTCTTTATTTTTCTTAATATCGAAAAAATAGTAAAATACAAGTATAATTAAACCTATATAAATTCATAATATTGGGACTGCTAATATTTATTAATTTAAGAGCAAAATACAAGAACACCCCCTGAACTTGGTCATATATCTCATTTACCCCCCGAACTTGTCAATGTAACACTTAACCCCCTCAATCAAAATAGAATTTAATGTATGGGCAAAACTACCCTTAATAACAATTGTTTTTAGCATGTTTTAATAATTGTATATCAATTTTGATTTTATATTTTTTATTTAAATCTTTTTTTATTAGAAAACACAATTAGTAACTTGACTAATTTAAATATTAAAAATATTTTTATAATAGATGAGCTAGTATAACAAATATACGAAAATATTGAATATAGAAATTATTTTGATTATTTGAATTTATTTTGCTTGTTGTCCTTAAGTCAGGACCGACCAAAAGTATAATTTTAACGAGATTATTAAGTAATCGATTATTAAATTATCGAGATTATAATATATGTGATAGCACAAGCCGCACAACCAGATGAATTTATTGGATCACGTTTTTTTTTTTTGACAATCTATTGGGCCACGTCTTAATTACGTATACGTGGTATTTTTAGGTAGAGTTGGAAAAGAATAATATGTTCTGACTTATCATACCCAAATTTCCAATAATTATATGGTATTAGTTAGACAATGGACTTGATTTGAAAGGCATACTTTGATTTTTAAAAAAAAATAGTCAAGTAAATGAAAATTGAATTTGAATGGAGTGATTTGGATTTGAGTGGGGTATTCGGATTTTGGAGTAAGAATTTCAAATAATTCAGACGTACAATTTATTAGGAAAAACCATTCACAAAAAAATTAAAATATTGAAATTCCATAATTTTAAATCATCAAAACAAATTTAATATTTCATTATTATGAAATTTATAATGAATTCACATGTTCGTCAAACAAAGACATCCTAACATAATTATTTATTTTTTAATTAACAGTCCCTACGATCCAATTAGAAGCCGACTGCACTGATAAAAATTATTATCTCTATCGACTTAATTTTATTTTTTATAAATAGAGAGTTCATTACTTAGTATAGAAAACTGAAAAAGATGAAGTTGCAGAAAAAGTTGCTAATGGCTTTGATTGCGTTTTCATGCGGCGAAGTTTTGTCTGCCCTTTCACGGACAAAGTTTACGTTTTTCTCCAATTCCACCACTATTTGAGGGATGGCATATTATACACTTCTAAGAGGACGGCGTCGTCTTGTACATGTGTTGCACACCAGAATGTGCTAATGTAACTTTATTTGATATTAATATGTATTAGAAATCTATAATTTGAGTGGCTTCATTGGCTTTTTTGACAAAATATTACAATTTTTTTTTTTTTTTACACAATTGAACCAAAAAAAAATTGGTTTAATTTTTTAATCAAAAACGGATACACAATAGCCGTTTCCTGCAAATAAATTTTTTTGTTTTTTATAAATTAAAAATGTCAACTACATCACCGTTTTTAATTTTGAATTTTTGTTAAAAATTAACGATTTGATTAACTACTTTATTAAGACATCTAATTACAAATTTTTTATTTTAAACTAAAATCGTCAACCACCTAGCCGTTTTTAATTTGAAATATAAAATTTAAAATTAAAAAAATTAACAATTTGATTAAGACATCTAATTAAAATTTAATTTTTTTTTAAAGGAGCGAGGACCTACATGTTTGTAGATTTGGAATATCAACTCGTTAATTTTTTAAAACGGTGATATGTGCAAATGTCTCGATTATTATCTTGTGTTTTTCGTGTCTTATTTCATCTGCAAGGGTCAGATATATTTAGGCATTAGGTGCCCGTATGGGGCCCAAGCCCACGATCCGGGTCGGCCAGTCGACAGGTGCATGTGTGCTTAGAACCAAATCTACAAACATGTAGGTCCTCGCTCCTTTAAAAAAAATTAAATTTTAATTAGATGTCTTAATCAAATTATTAATTTTTTAAATTTTAAATTTTATATTTCAAATTAAAAACGGCTAGGTGGTTGACGATTTTAGTTTAAAATAAAAAAATTGTAATTAGATGTCTTAATAAAATAGTTAATCAAATCGTTAATTTTTAACAAAAAATCAAAATTAAAAACGGTGATGTAGTTGACGTTTTTAATTTATAAAAAACAAAAAAAAAATCATTTGCAGGAAACGGCTATTGTGCATCCGTTTTTGATTAAAAAATTAAACCATTTTTTTTTTGGTTCAATTGTGTAAAAAAAAAAAAATTTGTAATATTTTGTCAAAAAAGCCTGGCTTCATTTGGTTAATAATCAATAAATTATATCGGACTTCGTTAGAAAAAAGTTGTAGAAATATTTATATGCAAACTGATGCTACTAAAACCTGCAGATTATGTTAAGGAATCTGATAGAAAGTCCACTTTTTTTTCTCCGAAGTAGGGATCACTAGCGGAGAGGAGGGGGGCAACCAGGGCCCTGGTCCCCCTTTTTCAAAAAAAATAAAAAAATTACTAGTTAATTTTATTTTTTTTAAAAAAATTACTTAATATTTTTGTGTATTTTTTTTAGTTTTTTTTATCTGTGATCTACTCTAATTTCGTGTATCGATCCATCCCATAATTATTTCTGACTACGCCATTGGTAGGGACGACAAAATAGTACCTGCCATGCCCCACCCCATTTGACTGAAAAGCAAATCTAATGCCAAACTTTTGAATGAAACATCTCAAAAAGAAACCCTTGCAATTAAGAAAAACTCCTGCAGCTAGCCCCTTGGGTACCGGCCTTTCCACGCCCGCCCCGTGCTATTTTTCTTACTTATTAATATATTTAATGTATATCTTATATGTATATTATATAAATAATATAGTTTTATGTATTTAATATTATATTTAACATATATTATAACAAATTTTATAAATAATACGTATTTATAATACAAAAAATAATATTAAAAATTATTATTAATATAAGATATAAGATAAAATAAAAATAATTCAACACGGGGCGACCCGTGGCGGGTCTGGGTATTGAGATATCCGCCCCGCCCAGCCATGCCCCATTGTCATCCCTAAACCGGAGCTGATGAACTATTCAAATGAGAATTAGCCTGCAACACACTGAACAAGGCACCTCCAGCCTCCAGGGAGACTGGGAGACCCTCCGACGTTTAAGTCAGCGACTGTAGGAGAGAAAAATCTGGAGCGTGAGAATTTAATTCACAGTAATTAATTGAACTTACTTATAGATGAGACGGATGAATTTTTTTATATGAATGAAACTTGTAAGGTGAAGGGGCCGCTTGGACCTATATGGGCCATGTAGCTGGATAAATATATATGTGACCCAATAACTATTGGGTAATAATTGTGATTAAAAATTCCTTAAATAAATATAATAATATTAGAAAGGATGTTTTTGTCCACAACGAAAGTTAAGTATTGTCTATGAGAAGTGATTAAATTAAAAAGTGGCGTATATCATAATTAATATATATTTATGTTGCTTAGAAAATAATAATGCTTCACAAATTTTAATTATTGACTACATTGAGTATATTATCAACATGATTATAGCGTATCCAATCAATTATATTTTAAATTAATGTCATCAGTGTGACTGTACGTGTATCATGTTCAATTATAAGACCTTATCTTGTAAATTAATAAATGCTGTAGTAGATATATATAGCGAACTAAACCATGTTATATGTATTAAATTAATTAAGTAACCAATTATTGAGTTTAGGTGTCACTAATGCTGGTCACTTAATAAAATGGAATATGATCCTCATCTTAAATAAAGCGATTTCATGTCGCTTATAAACATTATTTTTCTACAGCCGCTTATAAACACTATTATTATAAGCAAGATTATGTTAGAGATTTCATGTGAACTTACGAATTTATAATTCATAATCCGCCAATTTTTCTCAATTTTTTGGGATCTTATGCCTTAACTTTAGCAATTGCGATCCTACTCCAATTAATGTGAGTTAATGCAAAAGTATGCACTGTATTTTGCCATCATTTTTTATTTAATAAAAATACTTTGAAATGATTCCTACGGTGCAGGCCCGTACTTGAGCACATGCTCAACATGCTGGGGCTTAGGGCCCCAAATATTTAGGGGCCTATTTTTTTTTTCTTATGTATATATGAAATGAACAAAAAAAAAAACAATGAATGATGATCATAAATACAAAAATCTGATGAACACTACCAAAAAAAAATGACCCATTTTAGGATGATTGATTATTAATGAAGGAAAGATCTCATTTTAGGAAATTCAATTGGAAAATTATGAGAAAACAAAGAAATATCAAATTGGCACAATAATGATAAGAAAAAAAAATCTCCAAACAATAATGTTTATAAAACCGAAGAAAATTCAAAACATATTTCAAATGAACAGTTGAAAAAGAAGTTGGAAACATATAAGTACTATGAGTAAAATTCAACTCATTTTTGCATTGAGGTTGTTGCTGCGTTGAACTTTACTTATTATGATGTGTTTGTTTACTGTTTTAAAATATGCGAGTACTAGAATAATTTGATATTTTTAGGTAGCATAGTAATTTCAACTTATTGAATAATTATTATTACAATTGATTTTTTGGCCGATTTAGAGAAAATACATAAGTTTGAAAAAAAAAATTGGCCGCGAGGACCCATTTTCAGAATCTCGCTTAGGGCCATGTGAGGCACAGGTCCGACCCTGCTACGATGAAATAGTGGGTTGCTAGGAAACACTGAGAATAACGTATTGCTTGTTTGGGAACACTTTTGAAATTGACTTTTGGATTTAAAAGTCATATTCAATTTTTTGAATAAATGCAAAATATTATTAAAAAAGAAAATATAGTGTACTGCTTACAAGCCAAGCATCTAACTTTAAAAAAAAAGGGGGTCTCGTTAAAACCTATCAAAGTAAAACCCATTGGAAAAAATCTTTGATAGGAAAAAGAGTACCCCATAAAAGAAACAACATAAATAACTTAAAATCTCAATCGAAATGATGGACGTTTATTTCTAGAGGATTTTCGAAGGACATTGGCATGTGTTTGTGTTGCACGTGCTTGAGTATCCTCCTAATGGTCTGATGGATCCTGTGGAATATCGGCCCAGGATCCTCCAGCCACAATTGCCATAGCGTTCATAGCTTCTGACGAATCACTTGAGTGAATGACAATCAGAGCAGTTGAAGAGTCGTCTAACTTGGTCTTTAAAGCTTCCAATTTGTCTGCATCATCTTGATCGTCTTCATCCGCCATATCTGAACAACGTTTCCGAGCAGCAACGGCCATAGCCTTGAACCCCTCAGAAGGGTCATTGGAGTTAAGGACATAATCATTAAAAGGAAGACTATTTGAAACTATTTTCATTCCACGTTGCAAATTAGCCTGTCCATGTTCATCCAAATTTGTTGACGGCGGTTGATAAGGAACTATGGCTCTGTCAGCGTTGCTAGTATTATATTCCGAAGCCATAATCCGATTCTCATTATCAGATTTTTGCTCCAAATTCGTACTATCACATGCCACATCATCTGAATCATCACCCAGAACATCAAAGGAATTCTTAGTGTGAATATGTGAAGAAGAAGGTTCACCCTCCTTAACACGACCTTGATGACCCGCATTTTCCATGAAGGCATCAACGACCTTGCCCTTGTCCTGCTGCACCGGACGGTAAACTTTACGGACCCTAGAACGACCCGGTTGCATAGAATTCGGACGTTGATGGCTCGGAAGCTACTCCTAAAAACGGCCTAGGCAAGTGCACCTATCGTTTATAGCAAAGCTAAGCGAGTATCGAGTGTCATTCCCACGAGGACTATGATTACTAGTAATTACCGTCTTTTTATTATCTAGCCTACAAATTTGCCAAATAGTTTGTTGCAAAATAAAAATAAACGAAAGCAAATAAAAGTGGAAAAGGCAACTAAGAACACGGAGGATATTAGATACACTCGGATTGTAAGATGATGGATATAAATGTGCTTGAATATGAATCCCTCTAGAACGTCTTTGTGATTTTACCAAAATGAATACAACCATAACCCTTAAGTTTTAACCATCCCTTAACATATTTTCATGCTTCATGGATCGTAGGCATTCCTAAATTAAGTTAAATCCTTTCTCAAGGCGAAAATCTCCTAATCTCAAGTTGATTAACTGAAATCTCTTTCTAGTTAAAACCCCCAAGATTGCATTAACGATTTGTGAATTCCCATATTAGGTTTGACCCTAATCCGGAAGATTTATGTCGTCCTATATCTAGGATTGCATGCAACTTCTTTCACTTATGTTGGTTCTATTTCACCATGAATCTCTCGATTTCCCGGTGAAAAAATAAACTTCAAATCAATATTGCGCATATACCAATTCGAATAAACAAGCATAACATAAGCGACTCGCATAAAAGTATAAGAAAATATATTAAAACATTCAAACCAATAATCACAAATAAGTTCTAGGGTTCATCACATTCAAACACTAGTGATTTAACTCATGATGGATTTGAGAATGAAAACAACAATTAAACAAGAAGTTTCTTTCGAAATCAACATGAATACTTGAAGTTAAAACTTCCAAAACCAACATAAGACTCCCCTGTTGGAAGTATGATGATGAAGTGGTGGAGTTCATCTTCTTCTCCGAGCGATCCTTAATCCTTGTGCCTTAGCGCCTCTCCATGGTGATCCAAGCCTTCTAACCCTCTTCCTCACCACAATATGTGTTTCTCCTCTACAAAATATGAACTCTCATCTCCAAAAATCTGATTTTCTATGTATGTGAAAGAATATATGGATGAATGAATCCTCCAACCCAAACTCTTGGATTTTATAGACATTATTTTGGAGAAAGTATTCCTTAATAATGTCATCTTTTAGTAGTTTAATACTCCACTTTATGAGTTGGGTTGATAGAATCATTATTTTCATGTGATCATGTGGGAAAGTAAGGAATTAATGAAGCATAATGAGGTGTAAATGTGCAAAAAGAGTTGTCAAAAGGCTTGGTTGAAGTGCTTTCCCAAAATACCCTTCAAAAATCGTGCGTAAACTTGATCCGGAAGACGGCCGTGCTCGAAAGCACACCGTTGTTTTGTGTTTTCACGCTGTGTTTTGGGGTCGCAAAAGCATGACCGTGCTTTAAAAGCACACCCTGGCTGTGCTTTTTACGACATGCCATTTTATTGCTCTTTTTTAGCTGATTAAAAGCATGGCCGTGTTTTAAAAGCACACCTGGCCATGTTTGTCTCGAAAGGCCCCGAAATGACGCGTTTAGCTTGGGATTTCGAGTGTTTTTGCATCTATAAACCCCGCGATATGTTTTGACATGAATCCATGGTCCGAAATCCACCAAAAATAGCTCCGAATGATCAATCTACACCAATAAAAGCACCTCACAGTAATATGAACTATGTACAATCAAAAACTCATGAAACTAACAGCAACATAACTCAAATTCTACTCAAATACACACATAAAACATGCATAAAAGACCCTTATCAAACCACCTCCAACTTAGAACTTTGCTTGTCCTCAAGCAAAACATAAACCATAATGAGGGATTCAATAGTTCACAACACACAAGGAATATATTTTTCTCAACACATTGAACATAAGCAGTCAAATTCTTTGCCCTCTCAAGTCAAATTAGCCTTTAAGTAAAAACACAGTTGTGCAAAGCAATCGATTGTCAAGTAAAAACATTAATATCAATGGTTTATATTTAGACTTGAACTCATCACTCCACAAATACTGATAGCTATGCACAACTTCAATCCAATAAAACCGTGAAAATATAAGAACTCAATCTATTTTTGTAGTTAGTCTACTAGTCATGTAACCAAGCTTTTGAACTTTATTGGAATGAGAAATGCAAGCAATATACATTCTTCTTTTTTTTCTTTTTCTTTTAGGACACGTTCGAGGTATGCTTCCACTAGGTTTAAATTTTGAATTTTCGTTCAAACACTCCTAGAGTGGTTTCCCATACTCATATTCGTGTCGTCGTTTTACGTAAAAGACAAACATGGGGCTCATGAATGCTCCTAGTTACTAAGCAACACCAAATAGAGGAGTATAACCTTGATTGGACCCTTTTTTTGCTATTCTTTTTTTTTTGGCTTGGTTTAACAACTAGTCAACCACTACTAAATCAAGAGTTCTCGGACTTTCATAGCCCTAAGAATCGTCATATATGTCTTAACAAATCAAGTAACGTAGTGTTAGAAGTCTCGTCTAAATTCAACCCACATCCATGTGAATCTATTCAAGATAATAAATTGCTTTGCATTTAAAAAAAACAAATTGTAAAGCTAATTTATGTGTAATCGAGCCAAGTTATTGACTAACAAATACTCAATTTGTTTCCTTGAAAAATCAATATCTTCCATCAACAAATTCAAAATAAATAGCAAACATACAAGCATTCCAAAGAAAATTTTAACAAGCATGCAATCACATCCACCTCCAACTTAATGATTCACATTGTCCTCAATGTGAGAGAAGAGATGGACATAAACACAAAACACACAAAAACAACAGAAACTAAAAAGAAAAGAAAAGGAAAAGAAGGAAAGAAACGACCTTACTGTGAGAGTGGAATCGATGCGGGGCAACCATTGAGTTGTTCAGGCGAGGGATTTCACTGGCATATGCATATCCAACACGAATTTGCAACAAAAACTCGAATATCGTGAAAGCTCAAATTTGCTCAAGTAAGATAAATGTGATACCAATGCCCACCAAAATATCCAATTATTGACTCATCATGACTTCTTAACAACCTATGGCTAAAAAGCAAAAAATAGAAAATAACGAACTATCGGGTTGCCTCCCGATCAGCGCTTACTTTATAGTCGTATAGCTGGACTACATTACCTTATTGTGGAGGTTTGTCGCGCGGATTGGTCACAATATTACTAAGTAAAGTTTCCTGTTCCGCCACGAGTTTCACATTCTGCACAAACAAGATAAAAAAAAATTTAAGAAAAATGACTAGATTAATAAAAATAAGGTGTTCCTAATATCATAATCCCCGGCAACGGCGCCAAAAACTTGATGGCTCGGAAGCTACTTTTAAAAATGGCCTAGGCAAGTGCACCTATCGTTTATAGTAAAGCTGAGTGAGTATCGAGTGTCAATCCCCCTGGACCGGTCGCCCTATGTTATTTTTCAGTGTATTCTTCAAACGTCTTTTTGTGCGCGACCGGTCGCCCTCGAGTTTGACAACAAATTTCTAACCGTTGTGCAGCAGACAAACTTTCCTTAAATTGTGGGATTGATTTCTAACAGCTATATTCTTGATTTTAATTGTATTTTTCTGTAGATTTTCAATCCCCAAGAGGAGCCTATGCTTGATCAATCATCTCCTATAAATAGAGGAAATTTTGAAGCAACCAAAACAACACTTGAGATACAACACAACAAGATACATTCAAGCATAGTCTTTAGCTCTTCATTGTTATCATTCTTATTGTAATTTGCCTAGCTTATCACTTTCACATCTTGAGGTCTAGGCTTTCATTTCTTGATTACACTTGCACTCAAATTGTAATATTCATTATTGAGTTGTAATCTTGATTTTGGTCATCATTCAACACAAGATATCCTTGTGAGTATTCTTGTGGAAAAAATACACTTGGGTGATCTAGGTGATAGGTGTTTCAAGAGTGTGGTGCTCTTGAGGTGTTTGAAGAATCTGGTATTCTTCAAGATTGAAGATTGTGGTGATCTTCAAAGGTGCCGTTGAAGGAAGATTGTGGTAATCTTCAAAGGGAGATTGTGGTAATCTTCAAAGGGAGATTGTGGTAATCTCCAAAGGTGGTGTTGAAGAAGAGTGTGGTGCTCGTCAAGGTATTGTAAGTTGAATTTGTATTAATTGTGGTAATTAATAAAATTCTTTTTCTTTTTCAAAACCCATCCCCGATATCTTGGGGTGGTAGTAGATTAGGCCCTAGGTAGGTTGAACTACTATAAAAATCGCGTGTTATTTACATTCCCGCACCTTTATTATTGTCTTGGCTTGTTTTGTTCGAAAAAGAGGCGAAATCAAAAAATGGAGATAATCTATTCACCCCCTCTAGATTATCGTAGCCGCTTGGACTTACAAGTGGTATCGAGCCAAACTCTTTGGCAAGCTCGTTTCACATCGTGAGTGAAGAGGAACGATCGTCGGCTACGAATGAAGCTCACCTTCCTAAGCACCTCCACCACCAAGCCACCTCGATTTGATTCCAAAAATTTTGCATTTTGGAAAAAAAGAATGAAATGCTATTTACAAGGTTGCGGGTTCGATATTCGGAACATCGTCATCAATGGAGAATCCATTCCGATGAAAGACACACCATACACCTCCAAAGCTCTCAAGGAGCTCAATGATGAAGAAAAGAAAAGCATCTCCTTAATTGGTAAAGCTCTCAATATTTTATTTTGTTCACTTACCAAATTGGAATATGATCTTATTGTAGGAATTCGATCGGCTCATGAAGTATGGCAAAAATTAGAAGCCATTCATGAAGTATATGCAAATGATAGGAGCAACTCAAAAGCATCTACTTCTCAAAGGGATACGAGATCAAATCTAAAGGACAAGCCTTTTACAACTTCCAACTATGAAGTAGTTGAACAATGTTTTATGGGCATCGAAGAAGAAAACGAGGTATGTCTTTAACCCTCTACTTCCTATGATATTGTTATACAAAATTATTATAGTGATTTGCAAAATGATTTTGATGACCTTCAAAATGAATTCCAAAGTTTACTTATTAAGTACAAAAATTTGAAAAAGAAATTCAATGTTTGGAAAAATGATAAATATAGTTTATTTACTTCTTATGGATCACTATCATGTGCTCACACCACCACACTTGATAAGGTTAGAAACCTTGAAAAAGAAAATAGTACTCTTGTTGAGAATTTTAATTGCATGAAAAAGGATTTATCTAAATCCAACTTGAGTACCGTTAAAATGACCGATATTGTTGATATTCATAGTTGTGATAAATTGAAACAAGGACTTGATCATAAGCCTAGTGTTGTTAATTATGTGAAAAGAAATCAAGTCCCTATGCATGTTGGTCATTATGCTCCAAAAATTATTACTTGCTTCTATTGTGGTAAAAAGGGTCATACGGCAAATACTTGTCGGGCTAGAAATAGCTCTAATTATTGTTGGAGACCTAAAAGTCTCAAAGCTAATCCTAAAGGACCCAAACACTTGAGGGTACCACAAAACGATGTCATTTTAGGTACCCGGCGGAATAAAATTCAAGAAAAATTCATACCCCCTAGAAGACATCAAATGACTATCTCATTAGATCAAAGGAGAAGACATCACCACAATGAATTTCCAAGAGAAATACATTATCAACAATGGGAAAGACATAATCCTTGGAAATGGAGCAATTGGAGAAGCCATCATCAACAAGACGATTTTCAAAAGGGAAGATATCATCAACAATGGGAACGACACAACCCATGGAAATGGGATAATTTGTAAACCGTATCTCCCCAATTATATATGCATTTTATTTCAGTATGCATGTTTTTATTTGTGCCTTAATTGCAAAATGAGTTTTCAAATTTTTTAATGTCTTCTATATATATTTGTGTTTTAAAATCCTTTGAAAATGAGACCTTACAAGTTATGGACTTACTTAGACTTATGTGTTTTTATCTATTATGGATTTCTATAGCATAAGCATTTGTTTGTATATCTCTTATTACTTGGCCTACACTTGTGCTATTATGTATTGTGCAAAATTTACTTAAAGAATTGTGTAGGTTATATATATCTTCTTCATTGGTCATCTACCATTATTTCATCAAGAGATACCTAACCATCAAGGTACGTTCACTTGTATTATTTTTAGAACTCGATATTTTGTTCATGTCATGAGTATGCACTTCTCTTTCAAACCATTTTCATTTCATCCCCCTAAGTGCCACTAAATGTTTTTGTGATTTTTTATCAAAAGGGCACTACTCGTAAAATCACATTTTTCTCGAGTATACTTTTCTCGAAACTCGTATTTGTTGAATTTAATCCATGATTATCTTTTTGCAAAGTTTTAAAACTTTTGGGGTGAAAAATCGATTTTTGGAAAATTCTGGAAAATGAAACATTGCATTGTTTTTCAAAAACTGGTACCCAAGAAGCGGTACGGTCGGCCAGTGTGGGTCGACCGATCGACCACCACATCGGTCGATGACCCGTCGACCTCGGCCGACCGGGTAAGTTCAGTGGTGAAAGACTTAAATTGAAACAGGGGACTATTTTCTTTCATTCCCTCTTTTAGAAAACTTCGAACCCTAGCTCTCTCTCACTCCAAAATTCTCACAAAATCTCTCATTTCTTCTCAAATTGTTCCATCCTTGAGTTTATATCATTCAAATTCATCTTGTTTTCATGGCACCCCGTCAATTCGCCGGACGAAATCCTCAAAAGAGGAGAAGAAAACAAAGGGGAGAATCTTCCTCCAACCCCCAACAAGATGATATTCCACAAGGAGATAATCAAAATCGGTTTACAAAAGAGGCGATTGTTGAATTGAGAGCCGGGATTTCAAAATCATATATTCATTGGGACTCACGTAAGTTGTCACTTCTTTCCGAGCCTCCCTCTAGTGCTAATAGATTTCGATTTTTGAATAAACTTGCGGAGGAGCATTATGATGATATTGGATTGAATGACAAGAAAATTGCTTGCACTCGTATGGTTTGATTTTTAGCTTTTCATGATGAATATCCGGAAATTAGGGCTTACTTTGAAATTCAAGGTTGGGTATCATTATGGGATAATCCATGTTTGCATTATGATGACGAGCTTATAAAACTATTTTATGCAAATATGTGGATTGTTGATGATACAAAAGATAATCCTTTGGAACTTCACACATTCTTTAATGGTAGACATTTTTCGTGGACATTGGCCGATATTTGTAATCATTTTAATGTGCCGAATGATGGAATTGTTAATGTGGATTGCACTCATTGGGATGATGATCTTTTTGGTGTTTCACTAGATGAGTTGAAAATATTTTTAGGAGTGTTTCCTGAAGTAACATTCTCGGCAATGTCGCCAAATTATCGTATTGTGTTTATTATTTGTTCCTATTGTGTTTGTGGTAAAGAGGTGAAACTTTCAAGTAATCTCGAACTCTTTCTTACCTATAAGATTATCCGAGAAGAAAGAATAAATTATGGGGCTATTTTTGTGTATTGTTTGTCGGAATCAAGAAGGCTTACTAAAAAAAAATATACGTTGGGAAATTTGATTTGTCGACTACTATACCTATCGGGCTACCCGAAAAATGAGATGAATACCGAAATTCGTCACAATGACTATGATAATGCCAACATTCTACAAATGGTAAGAATGCGATGAACTTTACCACGGGTTCCCACCAAAGCCGCTAGGGGACGTGCTCGAAATCCACAACAAACTCGGGATGACTTCTTTAATGACAATGAGGTTGAAAATATTGGAAGAGGTAATGTTGAGGAACAAGAAGATGAAGAAGAAGGGAATGTGGGGAATGAAGAAAAGGAACAAGCAGTTAGGGAGGAAGAGAATGAAGGAAATGAGGAAGAACACCTCAATGAAGTAAATAATGGAGAAGATGAACCGAAATTGAGCATCAATGAGAGAATGGACAAAGTGGAAAGAGATACATTTAGGGATGAAGCCTCTCTTAGAAAAGAGCTCCGGGTTGTGAAGGAAGAAAATTCTAGATTGAAAACGTCTATGGGAAAATTGAATAAATTCATCAAAGAGCTTATCCACGTGGCTTGCTTCTCTTTGGATGAGGATTGATGTCCCTTCCCCGTGTTTATCTTATTATCTTAGTATTTTTACCTTGTCCTTGTTGTTGTAGTTTTATGAACTATCTTGTACAACTCTATTGCACTAATGAGATTTGCTTGTTTTTTTGAAGGGGATAAAATAGCAAGTATGAAATTGGCTTTTGGTTGATCTTGATTATGGTATTGGTGGAGTATTTGATGGTAAAAATACTCTAGTCTTGCATTATTTGATAATTGGTATGAAGTACTTGATGGTAAAAGTGCTTCTTTTAATTTTTGCTTAAAAGCATTTGTGATACCTTGATCATTTTGTTTAGATGGATATTTTGGGACATTTGTAATGTCTTACATTCATTGCTTGATATATGACATGGACTACTTGATGGTTTTTAAATTTTTGCTTGATGGCATTTGGTTAAAATTATCTCAATTGGGTTGAACCCTTGAGAATTTATTTTGTTGGGCCTCTTATTTGTTGGATATATGTTTAAAATTTGCTTTTGGTGATGAAAAACTTGGCTTAATATTTTACAAGGGCTATATACATCTTCTTCATTCTTTGACGCCCGCCAAGTGTTCGATAAAATGTTTCAATGAAAGATTCATCATCTACATGATTCTCTCTTTTTCAAATGTCTTAAATACTTTTTGAGATCATGTCTCGGCAAACAAAACGAGCTTATGGATTTTTTCATGATACATTTCTCCCATTTCTTTGGATTCTAAGTCTATTTTTTTCAATGGTTGATGAATCGTATCTTTGGCACACTTTGATATACTTGTATGATGTTTTTATCCTCCTAACATTCTTTTTGATGATTCCAAAGGGGGAGAAACAGAACATTGGCTCGTTAGCTCAAAGAAGCTAATAAAAGCTCGATATAAAGGCTATAAGCTATGGCTTCTTAAAGCCATAGGTTGTGGACTATACTTAATCCAATTGTTGCATGATGGATTTATATACTTGTCTAATGATGTCTTGTTGATAGGGGAGCTTGTGCTACTTGGATAATATTTACTCCCTTTTGGTTGCTTATGTTACTTTGGAAATTTTGGTCGCTTCTAAATGGTTAGATGTCTTTAGCGGAAAATCGTTTTAAAAAATTGTCCTCCTAATATTTCTAAAAAAGTTGTTTTGGTTTGTAATCATCAAAAAGGGGGAGATTGTTTGATACATGTTTTTATCTTAATTTTGATGATTTTATTTTTACACCAAAACAATATTTTTAATTATTGTCCAAATACTCCTAAATGATTTGAAATGTTTTTACTATTTATTCGAAGTATTTCTTCAAATTTTATTGGACAACACTTTTAATGATTTTATGTTAACAAGTTTTTACATCAAAACAAGGTTTCTAAATGTTGTCTAAATACCCCCGATTGATTTAAAATATTTTTACTAAATTTTCGGAGTATTTCTTGAGGTTTATTTTCGACAAATATTAGACAACATTTTTGTCTCTTGGTCGACCGGTCGCCCTATAGGGCAACCCGTACATGAAGATGATTTTTGGAACAAAAAATGAGACGGAAGGATTTTTGACCAGGTCGACTAGGGTGTCGACCGGTCGACAACCCCGTCGACCGGTACCTGGGTTTGATTCTTGAAACAGAACGCCTGGACTTGTTTCTTTGAGGAAGGACGACCGGCTGATGTAAGGGTCGATCGGTCGAAATCCCCCTGGACCGGTCGCCCTATGTTATTTTTCAGTGTATTCTTCAAACGTCTTTTTGTGCGCGATTGGTCGCCCTCAAGTTTGACAGCAAATTTCTAATCGTTGTGCAGCAGACAAACTTTCCTTAAATTGTGGGATTGATTTCTAACAGCTATATTCTTGATTTTAATTGTATTTTTCTGTAGATTTTCAATCCCCAAGAGGAGCCTATGCTTTATCAATCATCTCCTATAAATAGAGGAAGTTTTGAAGCAACCAAGACAACACTTGAGATACAACACAAGAAGATACATTCAAGCAAAGTATTTAGCTCTTCATTGTTGTCATTCTTGTTGTAATTTGCCTACCTTATCACTTTCACATCATGAGGTCTAGGTTTTCATTTCTTAATTACACTTGCACTCAAATTGTAATATTCATTATTGAGTTGTAATCTTGATTTTGGTCATCATTCAACACAAGACATCCTTGTGGGTATTCTTGTGGAAAGAATACATTTGGCTGATCTAGGTGATAGGTGTTTCAAGAGTGTGGTGCTCTTGAGGTGTTTGAATAATTTGGTATTCTTCAAGATTGAAAATTGTGGTGATCTTCAAAGGTGCCGTTGAAGGAAGATTGTGGTAATCTTCAAAGGTGGTGTTGAAGAAGAGTGTGGTGCTCTTCAAGGTGTTATAAGTTGAATTTGTATTAATTGTGGTAATTAATAAAATTCTTTTTCTTTTTCAAAACCCATCCCTGATATACTGGGGTGGTAGTAGATTAGGCCCTAGGTGGGTTGAACTACTATAAATCGACGCGTGTTATTTACATTCCCGCACCTTTATTATTGTCTTGGCTTGTTTTGTTTGAAAAGAGGGCGAAATCAAAATGATGGAGATAATCTATTCACCCCCTATCTAGATTATCGTAGCCGTTTGGACTTACAAGTGGTATCAGAGTCAAACTCTTTGGCAAGCTCGTTTCACATCGCGAGTGAAGAGGAACGATCGTCAGCTACGAATAAAGCTCACCTTTCCAGCACCTCCACCACCAAGCCACCTCGATTTGATTCCAAAAATTTTGCATTTTGGAAAGAAAGAATGGAATACTATTTACAAGGTTGCGGGTTCGATATTTGGAACATCGTCATCAATGGAGAATCCATTCCGATGAAAGACAAACCATACACCTCCAAAGCTCTCAAGGAGCTCAATGATGAAGAAAAGAAAATCATCTCCTTAAATGGTAAAGCTCTCAATATTTTATATTGTTCACTTACCAATTTGGAATATGATCTTATTGTAGGAATTCGATCGGCTCATGAAGTATGGCAAAAATTAGAAGCCATTCATGAAGTATATGGAAATGATAGGAGCAACTCAAAAGCATGTACTTCTCAAAGGGATACAAGGTCAAATCTAAGGGACAAACCTTTTACAACTTCCAACTATGAAGTAGTTGAACAATGTTTTATAGGCATCGAAGAAGAAAATGAGGTATATCTTAAACCCTCTACTTCCTATGATATTGTTATACAAAATGATTATAGTGATTTGCAAAATGATTTTGATGACCTTCCAAAGTTTACTTGTTAAGTACAAAAATTTGAAAAAGACATTCAATATTTTGAAAAATGATAAGGATAGTTTATTTACTTCTTATGAATCACTATCATGTGCTCACACCACCACACTTGATAAGGTTAGAAACCTTGAAAAAGAAAATAGTACTCTTGTTGAGAATTTTAATTGCATGAAAAAGGATTTATCTAAATCCAACTTGAGTACCGTTAAAATGACCGATATTGTTGATATTCATAGTTGTGATAAATTGAAACAAGGACTTGATCATAAGCCTAGTGTTGTTAATTATGTGAAAAGAAATCAAGTCCCTATGCATGTTGGTCATTATGCTCCAAAAATTATTACTTGTTTCTATTGTGGTAAAAAAGGTCATACGGCAAATACTTGTCGGGCTAGAAATAGTTCTAATTATTGTTGGAGACCTAAAAGTCTCAAAGCTAATCCTAAAGGACCAAACACTTGAGGGTACTACAAAACGATATCATTTTAGGTACCCGGCGGAATAAAAATTAAGAAAAATTCATACCGCCTAGAAGACATCAAATGACCATCTCATTTGATCAAAGGAGAAGATATCACCACAATGAATTTCCAAGAGAAATACATTATCAACAATGGGAAAGACATAATCCTTGGAAATGGAGCAATTGGAGAAGCCATCATCAACAAGACGATTTTCAAAAGGGAAGATATCATCAACAATGGGAACGGCACAACCCATGAAAATGGGAGAATTGGTAAACCGTATCTCCCCAATTATATATGCATTTTATTTCAGTATGCATGTTTTTATTTGTGACTTAATTGCAAAATGAGTTTTCAAATTTTTTTAAGGTCTTCTATATATATATTTGTGTTTTAAAATCCTTTGAAAATGAGACCTTACATGTTATGGACTTACTTAGACTTATGTGTTTTTATCTCTTATGGATTTCTATAGCATAAGCATTTGTTTGTATATCTCTTATTGCTTGGCCTACACTTGTGCTATTATGTATTGTGCAAAATTTGCTTAAAGAATTGTGTAGGTTATATATATCTTCTTCATTGGTCATCTACCATTATTTCATCAAGAGATACCTAAACCATCGAGGTACGTTCACTCGTATTATTTTTAGAACTCGATATTTTGTTCATGTCATGGTATGCACTTCTCTTTCAAACCATTTTCATTTCATCCTCCTAAGTGCCACTAAATGTTTTTGTGATTTTTTTTATCAAAAGGGCACTACTCGTAAAATCACGTTTTTCTCGAGTATACTTTTCTCGAAACTCGTATTTGTTGAATTTAATCCATGATTATCTTTTTGCAAAGTTTTAAAACTTTTGGGGTGAAAAATTGATTTTTGAAAAATTCTGGAAAATGAAACATTGCACTGTTTTTCAAAAACTGGTACCCAGGAGCAGGTACCGGTCAACCAGGGTCGACCGATCGACCACACCGGTCGACTGGGTAAGTTCAGTGGGCAGTAGAATTAGATTGAAACAGGGGACTATTTTCTTTCATTCCCTCTTTTAGAAAACTTCGAACCCTAGCTCCCCCTCACTCCAAAATCCTCACAAAATCTCTCATTTCTTCTCAAATTGTTCCATCCTTGAGTTTATATCACTCAAATTCATCTTGTTTTCATGGAACCCCGTCAATTCACCGGACCAAATCCTCAAATGAGGAGAAGAAAGCAAAGGAGAGAATCTTCCTCCAACCCCCAACAAGATGATATTCCACAAGGAGATAATCAAAATCGGCTTACGGAAGAGGAGATTGTTGAATTGAGAGTCAGGATTTCAAAATCATATATTCATTGGGACTCACGTAAGTTGTCACTTCTTTCCGAGCCTCCCTCTAGTGCTAATATATTTCGATTTTTGAATAAACTTGCGGAGGAGCATTATGATAATATTGGATTGAATGACAAGAAAATTGCTTGCACTCGTATGGTTCGATTTTTAGCTTTTCATGATGAATATCCGAAAATTAGGGCTTACATTGAAATTCAAGGTTGTGTATCATTATGGGATAATCCATGTTTGCATTATGATGACGAGCTTATAAAACTATTTTATGCAAATATGTGGATTGTTGATGCTACAAAAGATAATCCTTTGGAACTTCACACATTCGTTAATGGTAGACATTTTTCGTGGACATTGGCTGATATTTGTAATCATTTTAATGTGCCGAATGATGGAATTGTTAATATGGATTGCACTCATTGGTATGATGATCTTTTTGGTGTTTCACTAGATGAGGTGAAAACATTTTTAGGAGTATTTCCTGAAGTAACATTCTCGGCAATGCCGCCAAATTATCGTATTGTGTCTATTATTTGTTCCTATTGTGTTTGTGGTAAAGAGGTGAAACTTCCGAGTAATCTCGAACTCTTTCTTACCTATAAGATTATCCGAGGAGAAAGAATAAATTATGGGGCTATTTTGTGTATTGTTTGTCGGAATCAAGAAGGCTTACTAAAAAAAATATACGTTGGGAAATTTGATTTGTCGACACAATGACTATGATAATGCCAACATTCTACAAATGGTAAGAATGCGATGAACTTTACCACGGGTTCCCACCAAAGCCGCTAGGGGACGTGCTCGAAATCCACAACAACCTCGGGATGACTTCTTTAATGACAATGAGCTTGAAAATATTGGAAGAGGTAATGTTGAGGAACAAGAAGATGAGAAAGGAGAGAATGTGGGGAATGAAGAAGAGGAACAAACAGTTAGGGAGGAAGAGAATGAAGGAAATGAGGAAGAACTCCTCAATGAAGGAAATGATGGAGAAGATGAACCGGAATTGAGCATCAATGAGACAATGGACAAAGTTGAAAGAGATACATTTAGGGATGTAGCCTCTCTTAGAAAAGAGCTCCGGGTTGTGAAGGAAGAAAATTCTAGATTGAAAAAGTCTATGGGAAAATTGAAGAAATTCATCAAAGAGCTTATCTCCGCGGCTTGCTTCTCTTCGGATGAGGATTGATGTCCTTTCCCCGTGTTTATCTTATTATCTTAGCATTTTTACCTTGTCCTTGTTGTTGTAGTTTTATGAACTATCTTGTACAACTCTATTGCACTAATGAGATTTGCTTGTTTTCTTGAAGGGGATAAAATAGCAAGTATGAAAGTGGCTTTTGGTTGATCTTGATTATGGTATTGATGGAGTATTTGATGGTAAAAATACTCTAGTCTTGCATTGTTTGATAATTGGTATGAAGTACTTGATGGTAAAAGTGCTTCTTTTAATTTTTGCTTAAAAGCATTTGTGATACCTTGATCATTTTGTTTAGATGGATAATTTGGGACATTTGTAAAGTCTTACATTCATTTCTTGATATATGACATGGACTACTTGATGGTTTTTAAATTTTTGCGTGATGGCATTTGGTTAAAATTATCTCAATTGGGTTGAACCCTTGAGAATTTATTTTGTTGGGTCTCTTATTTGTTGGATATATGTTGAAAATTTGCTTTTGGTGATGAAAAACTTGGCTTAATATTTTACAAGGGTTATATACATTTTCTTCATTCTTTGACGCCCGCCAAGTGTTCGATAAAATATTTCAATAAAAGATTCATCACCTACATGATTCTCTCTTTTTCAAATGTCTTAAATACTTTTTGAGATCATGTCTCGGCAAACAAAACGAGCTTATGGATTTTTTCATGATACATTTATCCCATTTCTTCGGATTCTAAGTCTATTTTTTTCAATGGTTGATAAATCGTATCTTTGGCGCACTTTGATACACTTATATGATGTTTTTATCCTCCTAACATTCTTTTTGATGATTCCAAAGGGGGAGAAACATGACATTGGCTCGTTAGCTCAAAGAAGCTAATAAAAGCTCGATATAAAAGCTATAAGCTATGACTTCTTAAAGCCATAAGTTGTGGACTATACTTAGTCCAATTGTTGCATGATGGACTTATATACTTGTCTAATGATGTCTTGTTGATAGGGAGAGCTTGTGCTACTTGGATAATATTTACTCCCTTTTGGTCGCTTATGTTACTTTGGAAATTTTGGTCGTTTCTAAATAGTTAGATGTCTTTACCGGAAAATCGTTTTTAAAAATTGTCCTCCTAATATTTCTAAAAAAATTGTTTTAGTTTGTAATCATCAAAAAGTGGGAGATTGTTTGATACATGTTTTTATCTTAATTTTGATGATTTTATTTTTACACCAAAACAATGTTTTTAATTATTGTCCAAATACTCCTAAATGATTTGAAATGTTTTTACTAAATTTTCGGAGTATTTCTTGAGGTTTATTTTAGACAAATATTAGACAACATTTCTGTCTCTTGGTCGTCCGGTCGCCCTATAGGGCAACCCGTACCTGAAGATGATTTTTGGAACAAAAAATGAGACGGAAGGATTTTTGACCAGGTCGACCGGTCGACCAGGGTGTCGACCGGTGGCATCGACCGGTCGACAACCCCGTCGACCGGTACCTGGGTTTGATTCTTGAAACAAAACGCCTGGACTTGTTTCTTTGAGGAAGGACGACCGGCTGATGTAAGGGTCAACCGGTCGAATACCCCCTGGACCGGTCGCCCTATGTTATTTTTCAGTGTATTCTTCAAACGTCTTTTTGTGCGCGACCGGTCACCCTCAAGTTTGACAGCAAATTTCTAACCGTTGTGCATCAAACAAACTTTCCTTAAATTGTGGGGTTGATTTCTAACAACTATATTCTTGATTTTAATTGTATTTTTCTGTAGATTTTCAATCTCCAAGAGGAGCCTATGCTTGATCAATCATCTCCTATAAATAGAGGAAGTTTTGAAGCAACCAAAACAACATTTGAGATACAACACAACAAGATACATTCAAGCAAAGTCTTTAGCTCTTCATTGTTGTCATTCTTGTTGTAATTTGCCTAGCTTATCACTTTAATATCCTGAGGTCTAGGCTTTCATTTCCTGATTACACTTGCACTCAAATTGTAATATTCATTATTGAGTTGTAATCTTGATTTTGGTCATCATTCAACACAAGACATCCTTGTGAGTATTATTGTGGAAAGAATACACTTGAGTGATCTAGGTGATAGGTGTTTCAAGAGTGTGGTGCTCTTGAGGTGTCTGAAGAATTTGGTATTCTTCAAGATTGAAGATTGTGATGATCTTCCAAGGTGCCGTTGAAGGAAGATTGTGGTAATCTTCAAAGGGAGATTGTGGTAATCTCTAAAGGTGGTGTTGAAGAAGAGTGTGGTGTTCTTCAAGGTGTTGTAAGTTGAATTTGTATTAATTGTGGTAATTAATAAAGATCTTTTTCTTTTTCAAAACCCATCCCGGATATCTTTGGGGTAGTAGTAGATTAGGCCCTAGGTGGGTTGAACTACTATAAATCGACGCGTGTTATTTACATTCCCGCACATTTATTATTGTCTTGGCTTGTTTTGTTCGAAAAAATGGGCGAAATCAAAAAGATGGAGATAGTCTATTCACCCCCTCTAGATTGTCGTAGCCGCTTGGACTTACATTTTTCTGATTTCTAAAAGTCATTTTCAATAATAATTCATGTTTGGTGGTTAATTTAGAATGGATTTTTGGATAAGTTACTCCTCCAAAAAGTTAATTCTAGATGAGTCAGAATTGGAGGCTTTTTGAAAAGTCCATTCTAGGGAAATCTATTTCCTAAATGGACTTTTCGTATCGGATATCAGATATGATACTTTATATAATTATTCATGGATACTAAATGGATACATCCACACATTAAAAGAGATATATAATTTATTCTATTGCTCATATTTTCAGCATTTTTTGTGTGTCTATGTGAGTTATCACACTTCATATTTGAATATTTCTGAAATTTAGTTTTTTATATTGGAAACATTATTTTTTTGAATTTTACTTTGTGAGTACCATGTGTCCTTAAAATTCCAGTAATATATTGTACCAATATCCTTAAAATTTTAAAATATGCCGTATTTTCGTACCCATATCGTATCATATACGTGTCTTGTACCGTATCATTGCTTCATAAGTGGGTTGTATTGTTCGAGACATTGAATGGAAAGGTTGTGTTGGCACTTGGCATTCCATTTTGAGAAAATATGTTTTTTTTTTTAATTCTTGTCAAATGTAACATTGAGAATATTTTTCAAGAATAGGGTCTCGATTATTTTGAAAAAGGGCTGAAATGTTTAGACTTAAAGTTCGAAAATTGAATCTATCTTTAGATAAATAAATATTTCCAGTTTTTGAAACATCCTAAGTAGTTGTAGTAGCAGTATGCAGTAACAGTAAAATAATAATAAAAATAAATTAAGTTTCTACATAAAAGTGTGATTCATTTTGATAGTCCAAGCCCACGTCTTTCCAAATTCCAACATTTTAAAACCTTGTATAAACATTTGATAAAACCAAAGTTCTGTGTACTCTGCCTTTTCCAAACTCTTAGGCAATTTAGGACGTTTAACTATGATTACAAATTGTGTCTTCTGATTAAGTCAATAATGATTCGTTGTTGTTTACATTATCGTTCTATTATTTACCAAGAATCCCACCATTACATGTATTTTGGATTCTTAAGGTGACAATTCAAATTCCGGTGATATACATGTTGAATTCTTAAGGTAGTAATTTGAATTCTGTGATGTACATGTAATGGAAATTTGATTGGATTTTCCACTAAAAGTAAATCGAATGAGGCGATTTGAAAAACCAGTACTCTAGGAGGTAAGGTGTCCACAAAAAAAAAAAAAAAAAAGTTTAAGTAACAAAGTAAAAAAAAAAACTCGAATAGTTCGGATAAATATTTTCTTCTATTTTTCTTTTTGAAAGAAATATTTCTTCTAGTTAGAAAGACTAGAAAGTTTACATCCAGATTGACATGTTAGATTCTGGGACTTGGTAAGCACACAATATGAAGTGTACCAATATAAAAGGGAAGCTAAAGCACACCAAATAGGGTTATCCTAAAACCAATTGGTGATAGAAAGAATAACTCATTTGGCTTATAAGATACATTTTCTTCCCCTAATTAATTATCACTCGCAACTAGAGCTGGTGGGGTCGGCCAACTCGTGGGCCAAAAAAACCTCCAATAATAGAGGGCCAGAAATATCCTGGCCCAACCCAACCCGCTACGGGCTAGGCGTGCCAGACTCGTCAAAAAAATAAAAAAAAAAGAATTTTTTCATATATTATGTATTTTAATACTTTAGTTTAACAAATAATTGAACAATCAAATAATTAATTCAATAAAATCAAGTGATCAAGTCACAAGATAATCCAAATCACAACGTTCAAGTCGTAATAAAATCTAAAATACTATATAAACAAACTTAATAAGTTAAATGTATACTTGATAAATATATATTTAAAAATATTGTATACACTTTTATTAGATATGAACTTAAGAAATATCAATTCTACTACTCTTTTTCTTCTTCTACTCTCTTTTTTTTAATTTTTTTTCTGGCGGGCTAATCCGTTTAAGCCCCTCTCCTGGCGAGCCACTAAAAATCTAACTCATCTCCTACTATAGGTGGGGCGGGGCGGGAGCCGCATGACAGACTAGCTCAACTGCATGATCTGTTTTGATGGCTCTACTCAGAACTCACATATTTAAACATGACCCATGAAAGCTAATCACTATGTCATTTGACCCCATAAAAGCTAATTACTATATGTGCCATGAGTAGATTTACACTTACTATATAATTGATTCATATTCCAAAAATTGTGGCCGTAAACTAATTTATAATTGAATATAGCATGTGAATTCTGATTGATTGAGTATCATCTAATTAAGTTGAATCTATTTTTTTTCTTTTTTTTTTAATAAAAGCTGGACTATTTGAATTTTTATTTGAACAAGTTCAGTTACCACATTTCTAGCCATCTTTCAAGTTGATATTACATGAAAATTAGTCTAGTCTATATTTAATATTTTGAATTAAATTTGGGCTATTTGTGATCAATATGCAGCCCGAAGTAGTGAAAAAAAGAAAAGTGTGAAAACTTAAACTGGTTGGGCCTAAGAGGATTTTGTATAGAACATGGACCACGCTGTTGTGGTCCGTGAATTTATTCTATCTATATAGGCTTTTTGGCTGGTCCAACTAAATTGATAATTATGGTCCCAAAACCTCATACTGATGTTGCATGCTTTTGCCAATGTGGCTGAAACTCAGGGGATGGACCAAATATACTTGGTTCTAAACCCAAATTGTCATATTTCTACTTTATGCTTAATCAGTTAATCTATCAATCTTGGGACATGATTTTAACTCAACATTAATAAAATTGAGCTAACAAGATAATGTCATTTCGCGATCAAATGTTGATTGATTTATTGTTCAGTTGGTCCTATGAAATTTTCGGGTAAATCTCACTTTGCTCTCTCACCCTTGTTTTCTTTGAGTTTCTATTTACCTAATTATACTCTCAATTGGTATTATTTTACCCCTTTATAACCTTAGAATAATTTTGTATATAAAAAATATGAGCATTTTATCCTTACCTATTAATTTAGTAAAATAATAATATTATTTTGAAAATATTTAATATTAATAAACTTGTAATATTTTATAAATTAACTTTCATAAATTGATTAGTTAATGGGTGAATATTAAATTTATTATATTTTAAATTTAGTTCTAATTATTTAATTTTAATGGAGCCCCTATTAAATTCCTATAACTGGATATTTATACTTTTAATTTCTTAGTCATCACAAACTTAAAGATATATAATATATATGTAATACATTTTATTAAAGATGCAAAATAATATTAGTATTTTTTTCAATTTTTAATTGCATAATCATAATTTAACAAAAACTATGTTTATTAGAAAAAATAGTAATTTTAATGGTTAATTATTTGATAATAAAATGAATAATATTTAGATTTAATATAATTTGTACAAAATAAGTAAATATGGCTATATAATTATCTATATACATATATTTTAAATTATATTATTATAATTCATTAATGATGAAAAACTTAATACTAATAATTTACCTTTTTAATAGAAATTATACTAAATTTAATAAATAAAAAATAAAAATTTTAAAATATATATATGAATTTAATACTATTAACTTAATTTAAAAAAAACAATATGGACAATTAAGTCATTTAATAAAGGATTAAGAGAATAAAATTATTTTCTAATAGTATAAGGGGGTAAAGTGATACAAAATGAGAGTACAAAGAAAAAAAAAATGATACAATTAAAAATATTAGGAGATAAAATAATATTCAATGAAAATATAGGAGTAATGTGAGATTTACCCTAAATTTTTCTCTGTCTTAACTAATGATTTAGGCTGCGATTGGATGTGGGAGGAAATCTATTTTTGTTCCGCTGGAGAATTTTTTTTGACCAAACATGCGATTGTCTATGAAAATTTTCAAAAATATACTATTCTCTCACTTTTACCTTTTCTCATTATTTCTCTTATCAATCACATCTACACATCTTTTTACAAAAAACTAATCATTATTACACATCCTCCCACAAATTTCACTATTCATTCACTCACAAACTTCTAACTACCAATCATATCCAATTATTATTTTACTATTTTTAAATCAAATCATCTTTCATCATTACTTTTTCATCTCACATCCAATTAAACTCTCAAACTTCATCTTTTTCCTTCCAAAATTTCTTTTACCACTATTCTCTAGCAAAATGAAAATTTTCAAAATGAAAGCATATCCAATCGCGCCATTAGAAGCCCATTTATGCTATATCGTGTGAAATTTAACTTAACAGTACCTTTGTGATCAAACCTTTGCAATTATTCTTTATTGGGTCAATTTCAAAAGCTTGGGCCCAACATGGACTTCATACTTTGCGCTATAATTCCGTAACAAATTCCTTTTTTAATTAAAAATATATATGTTTTTAAACTAAGTTGTGCTAGAAAGTAATCTCAAATTCTCAATTATTTTGATAAGTTGGTAAAAATAAATTTAAGAACTCATTCAAGTATACCAAGTTAAAAATTATCCCGGACAACATAAAATTATATTAAGCTCTACCAATTTCAAACAATAAGTTCTTATAAAGAAAAAAGAAAGTATTAAAATCTAATCAACTTATGAAATTCATAGTTTAATTATCACTTGTTTTAAATTATTTTTTCGTTCTTGGCTGATATTATTAATAATGGGTTCACCAATTTCCCAAAATGCTGAATCAATTCAATAATAAAAATGGGGTTCTTCTTTTTTATAATTTTTATTAAACTTTATATCTAACTTATTAATCATCCAATTTAATTAATAATTATCATTGAAAGAAAGAGGGTGTGAGTGATAATACATCCAATAATTTCACGAAAAATGGCAGTCCTTAAGTTCACCTAATCCAATTTGCTTTGCTTTTACTTGACGGAATCCAATATGATAGTTACTTTTTATTTTTAGTATACTTATGTTTCTTAAAGGCATTTTCGTCATTAAAAGTGAATAGCTTCCAATTTATAAAAAATGTGAAGTATAAGTACTAAATTAGTAAAATGGAAATATCATTTACCAAACCAGCAAAGTGTCTACAGGTATACGTCAGGTGCTAAAAAACCAATAACCCAAAATTAAACTCCGAATTGTTATAAATTATTTCTATTTTGTACTATGATAATACAAATATATATTGAAAAAAATGTAAATTAGAACAATAAGGAAAAACATAAGAGATATAAATGTTTTTCTTCGGTATGTTTTCATTTAATGAACTTCAACAATTTATAGGCAAATTTTGACAACTATTCAATCACATGATTTTGGCAATTTTCTCCACTAATATTGACATGTGAAAAGTACTTGTGCTAAAGTCCATACAATTAATGCTAAAATCCACATAAAAAGTCTACATAATTGACTAATGAAGTAATGATCACAACACGAATAACATTTTGAAAGAAATTTAATAATTCCACAAGATATACTCAAGAAAGGTATCCACGTGGCTTATAAGACAAGACAAGGTTCATCCACATGAGAAGCTCAGGGCGCGATTGAATATGCTTTCATTTTAAAAAATTTAATTTTGCTAGAGAATAGTGGTGAAAAAAAATTTGGAACAAAAAGGTTGAATTTTGAGAGTGTGATTGAATATGAGATGAAAAAGTAATGATGAGACTTGATTTGATTTAAAAATAGTAAAATAATGATTGAATGTGATTGATAGTTAGAAATGTGTAAATATGTGAATAGTGAAATTTGTGGGAGAATGTGTAATAATGATTAGTTTTTTTATGAAAATATGTGTAGACGTGATTTATAAGAGAAAAAATGAAATTGAGAGAATAGTATATTTTTTGAAAATTTTCATAAACAATCGCATATTTGGTCAAAAAAAATTCTCCAACGAAACGAAAATGGATTCTCATTGACATCCAATCGCGGCCTAAGTTTGGTAGCTCTCCTTGAGAGAAAAGTGATTTTAATACTGCTTGACAGTACCTACATTAAACAATTATGCTGAGAAAATAAAGACAACTTGTAAAAGAAAATTGAGGTAGAGGAGAAGTACTTTAATGCCTCCCATATCCTCCCAACTTCTGCCAACATGAGTGCATACACAAAAAACTCATATGGTTGAAAAAGAAGTTAAATCCAGAGTGGAACAGAATATGAGATTAACATTTCTAAGTCTGATATTTTATGCTTTTATACAATTCTTGTTCTTCCATTTCCATTTGTTTAACTATGTGGAATTCCTGACTGCCCAAGGCCCTTGGTAGTTGGATTAGGTATTATAAACATAGCAAGCTAATAATCACTTCAAGCTCAACATCACATATTCATCAAAACCCTCTTAGAAACAAGCTAATAATCACCTCAAATGCAATATACAATTACATATGACAACCAGCAGATAAACAAGTCTTTCAGTGAATTTGAAACTGTCACCATTCCCATAAATCAAATTCAAATCGAGGGTTACAATGAAGATTACAAAGATTTGAAACCAAGGTGCAAGCATATTTCAGAAAAAAGACCGGTGTGGAACTGCACAAAAGTTCTTAAGCTAATACTGAATTTCCAGAATGACACAATAGTTTAGAACATCACAATCCAAATAGCGACTATAGAGTAACAACAGTGCAAAACATTTACACCTGAAACTATACATGAGTTTTTAGTAGTGTAGATTACAGATACAACAATGAAGAGTTACAGAGAGTTAGCACACACAAATTGGTGAATCAGAGAGAAAAAAAAAAATTGTAAAACAGCTAATCTTTCAAAATGACCGACTGGTGGGATCAACCTTGTGCTCCAGTGACTGAGATGTGTGTTGTAAGGGCGAATGGCCCGGGTTCGATCCCATACGAGTGCGTGTGTCCCCTCCCCAAACTCCACCCATTGTACTCAAAAAAAAAAAAATGACTGACTGGAGAAGCTGGCAGAAGACTTATGAATCATAAAAACTTATGAATTAAACCATATAAACTTATTAATCAAATCCTGCACAAACCATATAAACTTATGCATCAAAAGCTAATTCATTTGACGAGGGCTTAAACAACAATAATGAAAATTGGGAAACAAAAGCTTGCCTCCCCTCTACAGTCACACACCAACTGCAAACCAACTAATTTATAGAACCTTAAAGTAGCTGAACAAGCACTGAAAAGAGACCAAATCAATTTACTTGTAATTATAAAAAACAGTTGAGTTCTTTTGTAACTAGACTGAACCTTAATGGTAGTAAATTATAAGATTAAAAAGCTGAATTTGAGACCAAAAAGTAATAAACTTTAGCATCTTTTATTGATCAAGAAAAAAACTAGCATCTTTTAAGATAAGCATTATGCTTTCAATATTGTACTAAATTTCACTCATCTACAAACTACAGGTTTTTGTTGACATTATCCGAAATTACACCAAATCATAAATTGAAAACAATGACCAACCACTTATTTCGTTTTTGATCAGAACGTGATCTCTTCATGTATGCCAACAAATCTTTTCATCAATCACAAAGCATCTTCACCTATTGTTGGCTCATTTTTGAGCAATTATAATGTCATTCAGATTCTTTTAGCTTCTAATCACCAATAACTCAGGTGAAAAGTTAACAAAAGGTACAGAAAGAAACATTATGATCAAAAAAATATCCATTATAAATTGAAACAAGCAAGCTTTAATCATGAAACTCTAAAATCTCAACCCACAACGCAATAGAACTTCACCGTTCTTTAGCATATATAATGCCTTTTCGGAAGTAGGTAAATATCAACATAAATAAAAATATATATCTAACAAGATATTACTTGCATATCATTCATCATAACCCTACCGGTGAAACCAAACTTTCGACATAAGTGTTGGTTGCCATAAAGTCGCATGAGCTTCTAATCTCAGGGCTTCTAATCTCAGAATACCGGAAAGAACCATCCTTGGCATCAAAAATCAAAAACTTGGAACCAGAATGCAACAAAACTTCACCGTTCTTCAGCACATAAAATGTTGTTTTATGGGAATTCCTCCAAAAATCATCAGGATAAGGAATACTAACCATCTTAGTCCAAGTCTCTTTTCCAATCCCATAATCATGGATAATCCACAAATCTGCACTAGTTAGATGAATGCAGAGCACGTAAAGGCATCCTTCAGATTCTCCCAACTTTGAATATGAACAATCTTTTACATAATTTGGCACTTGCAATAATCCAAGTTCATCGGTCTCTAAATCAAGAAAAATAATATCCCATACACATTTGAACTCCAACTTAAAATATGCATTCCAATATAGTTTTCCATTGGCAAATGTAGCGGGATCATTCATCGGCCAACAATCCTCAAAGCTCTTGATCGTTTTCCATTGATCACTCTTCAAACTATAAACTTTCACTGTCTGCTCAAGCAAACCCCAACTACTATCAAAAAAGCCCACAACTTTATAATCATCGCTTGCTTTATCAAAGCCAAACCCATAAGCAAAAAAACCACTACCGTTTAGTTCCACATCAAAAGCAGGCAACTTTTTGAAAATTCTCGTAGAGGGGTTCCACAAAATCATATGTTTTTTATTAATGGCAGCGCAAATCAAACCATCACAAGAACCCACAACCCAATTAGCTAATTTTTTTGGGTTATAAGCTACATCATTCATGTCAAATGCATCAATAATGGGTTCATACAACAAGGAGGGAATTGAAAATTGCTTAAAATTACTGCGACAGTTCAAAATAATCCTGTGATGTCTGAAATTTGAGTCTTGTTTCGAATTTCTGAGATGAGTTTTCACAAATTGTTGGCTGGAAATTGAAGACAACCATGATTTGCAAACGCACCTAAATTTCAAGATCGATTGTACTGGGAGCCACGAGAGGATTTCGATAATCACGTCGCCTGGGAGTTCGGGATTTGAAATGTTATGAATCTCCATTACAACTTTTTCAGAATCTGATGAGCTCATGAGATTTCTTCCGTTTTTATGTGAGAGATGAGAACCCAGAGTTTGAACCAAATCTGCTACATATATTTTTTTTGGGGGGGGCCATAAATCTGCTACATATATGATATAATATATAGACTTGTGTGGAAAGACGAATACTGGTTTACATTTATAGGGCTGATCCACTATCCTACTTATTTTTGCTACCCATATTAATTTATGGAAAGTCGGAAATAACCCTAGAATATAAATTGATGAGTTTGTAGCCCATAATTAGCTTTTACCACAATCGCATTGCACAGTAGAAAAAATACGGCTATAATCGAATCGAACCGAACCGAACTTTTGAGAGTTTGAGCTTGACATTTATTATCGAGTCGAACGAGCCCAATTTATCGAACACGCTAATGGCTCACGAACTTTTTCGAGCCTAAACGACCTTAGTAAATAACAATTATAAATAAAATTATTCTTCAATTTATTATAAAAATAAAACTATATATACATAAAATGCATAATATATCTATTAAATTTATTATATTATTCAAATAAATAAGTTTGTTTAAATATTTGTATATTTATACAAGTTAAAATTAAAGTCAAACTATTAGTTTAATTTATACGAGCTTACTAACGAGCTATCCAATCGAATATCTCTAAGTTTGAGTTTGGTTCATTTATCTTAACGAGTCTTATTAAACGAACTCAAATGATCTTTGATCGACTCGAGCTCCGAATAACTCACGAACGGCTTGGTTCATTTGCAGCCTAAGGAAGAATTTGGTGAAGCTCAATATAAACAAGTCAAGAATTTAATATGTTTTCCATGTGTGATATGTTTTTCCATATTCTCACCCTTTTATATTCCTTAGATAAAAGGCATTTAAGTGACTCACTTTATACATTAATTTCTCATTCACCCGAAATTAGTTTTAAAAAATTCAAAATGTTACATTCATCTACCAACGGTGTAGATTATGATTATGTCATTTATTTTTCAAAATTAATAAATGATCTCATTTAAATAATTAATTAAAATTGGGTCAAAATCCATTTTATAAAACCAATTTGCAACAAATCCCAATATGGCATGGGGTATAATTGGCAGGATAATGGACAAAGAGTAAAAGCACTGAAATCAGCCTCTTACATCACATGTTCAACCAAAGAAGTTACTGGTTAACCCACTTATTACCGAAACTAATTTTATCAACCAAACACTAAAATGGGCTGTAATAAATATGTTGGATTGGGCACTCTAATCCTAAGTTAATAAATCCAGCCCATTACCAGAGACCCAACCAAACGGGCCAGACGTGGTTATAGATCTCCAAGATTACGATAACTATTGGCTTCTGCAATTGATTTTAATTGTGACTAGTATATCGCTTGTGCATGCACGATATGTAATATTATAATTTTAATATTAGTTAGTATATTGTGAGAATACTAATGATTTTAATATTAGTTAGTATCTTGTGAGAATACTAATGGGACGGGGTAGGAGGGTATCTGAATACCCAAACTTGCCCTATCCTTTGAATGGGAGAATATGTATATGGATTAATTGACACGCTTTAGCTGAATAAAATAATGTAAGATTTATTTAAAAATAATTATTATAATAATTTATTAAATTCTTACAAAATATTATGTTAAATATCCAAAAATAAATTAAAAATTTAGAAAAATAATAAAAAAATGATTATATATTTGAATTAAACTTATACACCTATTAAAAGTACTTGTTGAATTGTCTAAAACTTTAATAACTATATGTTCACAATTCACATAATGATTTTCGATAATTAAATTAAATTTGATCAATTTACACATAGTTGAAATTTATAACAATAAATTGCGATATACGTTAATTTAATAACTAAATCAAAGTGTCAATTGTTTTCTCAATAACAATAATTCTACTCAAAACATCATTATTTGAAAAATATATTTTATAACATAAACGAATGAGCAATAATTATTAACAAATAGTATAGCATAAACAATAGAACGAATAAATAACATTTATTTTATGTAATAAGTATTAAAATAATTCTAGATGTTATTTGATTATTTATAAATTTATCCAATAATTTTAAAATTTTATTATTGTAATTTCTCGATTTATTTTAATGCTCTTTATAATTTATCTGATGGTTTTAAAACTTATCAAATAAATTTAGGTTTATTCTATAAATTTAAGGCATTATTTCATAGTTTTTCATTTATTTATATAGTTATGTGAATTTTTGGATAATTTTAGATATATTAAATATTTTTAGATTTAATATGCTTATTTTTTAATTTATTTAATTTATGTTCTTTTTTGAAGTTTTTAATTTTCATTCGGTTTTCTTATTAAGTGTTTATTTTGATATTGTTATAATTATTTTATTCATTGAATATATTTTATATTATATTTCTTACGTACTTATTTTTAAATATTAAAATTTTAATATAAATATCAATATTTTTATTTACATAATAAATGTACATTTATATAAAATATTCATTTTCATATATGTTATACTGTAATATAATAAAGTTTAAAGATAGTTTACACAATTACAAAATTTAGCTAAGATCTAAATAATTATTGAATTATGTGATAACAGAAATATATATATATATATATATATATATATATATATAGATTAATTTGTAGTGGAGCACTAATTAGAAAATAACCTAACCCATAACAAAAAAGAGTGGATGGAAATTTTAGCCAACCACCCCATTAATCCAAGTGTCTTAATCATGTAATAAAAGGCAAAAACTTGTATGAAACGGTCTCATGAGCATTTTTCATGAGACGGATTCAAATATGTAGATAAGATTTGAACCCATACCCAAATCCATGAAAAAGACCCATGTTTTTTTATGTATTGTAAGATCCGTCTCACGAACTTAAGTCCATGAGACGGTCTCACATAAGACTTTCTCGTAATAAAAAAATACGTTTCCATTAGATCTTGTTTGCCTATAAATAGGAGGTATGTTGTTAGCATTTTATCAAAGAAAATCTCCTAAGAGCAACATAGCTAAATAGTGCAAATTTGAGAGAGAATTTTATAAAATTGTGAGCAAAATTTGAGTGTGTTTTCTAAAATTGTATTTTGATGAGATTATATTTTTAGTGAGCATATATAGAAAACGAAGGGGTCGAAGATTAAGAGTTTTATTATTCATTCTTCTACATCGAATATCTGCAATTATTAAGGTAGGAATTTCTATATTATTTGTCTTTATTTAATGTTTCATGATTGTATTTTATTAATTGTAATATATGTCAAGAGGAAATAAATTCATATAAGCTAGGGGCCAGGAAAAGGGTCCGGGATCAAACGTATCGTCGGGGTGAACCCGCAATGCTATATGCAGTAACTGGCCAGTTAGAGGAAAAAAAGGAAATTAATGAATTTATTATTGTAATTATGTGAATGCTTTCATGATTATATTAAATACTGGCAGATATATCCCTACTGAGCGAGATGAAGCTCACCCCTATTATTATCATGACTTTCAGGTTGAGGAATCCGACTGAAGATATGATGATGTGGATGGTGGAATAAATTATGCTATATTTATATTTTAAATAATTACGATCGGACTAAATTTTGGATTTATGTCTTTAAACTTTTTTTTTTCCGATTTATGCTTGGAATAATTGTTGGATATTTAATTTGGAAGATGTAATATTATTATTATTACTATTATTATTATTATCATCATAATAATATATTTTTTTCTTAAGAATAAAAAAAATCTAAATCAACTTTTTGATAATTATTGGCATCACTTGAATTTACAAATTCGTGTTTTCTTAATAATATTTTTGAATACTTTGATTTTATAAAATTGGATCGTTACAAGAGGTATCAGAGCATGTCTACGTTTCTGTAGGCTTGTAAAATTTTTTTTTTTTTGAAAATTAAAATGTACAGTTTTTGCTTAAAAAAATATAATAAAAGTCAAACTTTGTATAAGATAAAATGGTACAATAACATCCACCTCCATCATATCTTGTCGGTCTCCTCAAGGTATGAGAATTTTTAATGCAAGTTACATTATACAATTGCACTAGTATGCTCATTTATGTCATGATGTATTCCATGATATTTTATTCTGCTTAAATATTATACCAATTTATATGTTAAATGAATAGAAATCTTGTATTTTTTAAATATATATATATATATATATATGTAAAAATAGACTTATGGTTGAAAATACACATATATATAGATGGAAGGAACTCGCACTCGTCACACTGCAAGAAAGAATAATAATAATAATAATAATAATAATAACTGGGGTCCGAACCATCCCATTAACCGACTCAATCATTATTTCAACTATCAAATTGAGGAGGGAGATAGTATTGGATAATATATAGTTAAAATTCACCAGTTGTGGTACAATGTGAGGAATGTCATTGGCGCTCCAAATGAACGCGCTGCCTCCCGTAGAGTGATTGATAGCTTACCCTCGTTTTGAAGCGTCAAGGCTGAAAAGCTTTATGCCTCATTATTGGAGTATGACGGGCATGAAGATCGACTCAAAATCAACTACGGGACATTTACTGTCAGGTTATACTGTAAATGAATTGAGTTTTTGAACAATGAGGCTATGACAGAAGATGAGGAACCAGAAGGAAACCTGGAAGAAGACCCAAAAGAAGATCCAGAAGATGATCTGGAGGAAGATGAAGACATGGATCAGTAGAAATGGATGGGTCTATGTATTGTAATAATTGATAAATAAATCCTTATCATATATAAAACTTAGTTGTCCTTTAATTGATATTAATTTAATTGACCATTATATTATGATATTTAGATTTTAAATTAGATATTTCATGCAAAATCCATTAATAACTTGGGATAATAATAATAATAAATACATATGGCCCTAAGAATATGGCTCCCCGTCGTGGAAATCAAGTCAACGGTGAGAACTCCTCTAACACAGGAAATCAAACCACTGTTACTGCTGGAGATATAATTGATGAGTTCCTCAGAGGTGTGCAAAACAACGGGAACAACAACATCAACAACAACGCACGAGTCATGGAACAATTTTGCCACTATCGTCAACCCACATTCAATGGACGTGATGGCCCGACAGTAGTAGAAGAATGGTTTCAATCGCTAGAGAGAATTTTTCGACTTATTGGCTCGCTGAGATGAACAGAGAGTCGTATGTCTTGCGTTCCAACTCTTTCAAGATGCCGATCATTGGTGGGAAGGATATTGGAGGACTAAGACTGAAGAAGAGCGGAATGCTTTAACATGGAATGAGTTCAAAGTGATTGTAATGGAAAAGTTTTTCCCACAATCATATCGGGACAAAAAGGAGACAGAATTCCTTAACTTTAAACAAAGAAACTTGACTGTCACAGAGTATGAGAGACAGTTCAATCAACTAAGTCGGTTTGCTCCACACCTAGTGGATCTTGATTTGAAAAAGGCTCTAAGGTTGAAGGGACTTCGAGCACAATTATCAGGAATATTATCTGCTCAAGGAGATTTGGAGTACTCGGTGATGGTGAGAAGGGCTCATGAGGTGGAGAAAAGTTTTGCTCGGGACGAAGAGGAGCTAAAGTTGGTTGTTTTACCTGAGAAAAAAAAATGGGATGGGGCAAAACATAATAAAAATAAAAATCAAAATGAACAGATAAAGACTGATGGAAATGCACGCCCAACTATGCAAGCAGACAGGCTACATGCCCAAAATGCAAGAAGAATCATTTTGGAGAATGTTTAGCTGGACAAGGAAAATGCTTCAAGTGTAAGAAGCCAGTACATGAAGCCTCTAATTGTCCTCTTTTAAAAGCTGAGCGGGAAAGAAAAGAACAAACATCTGGAGGCAGAGCTCGAATGTATACTATGACTCGAAGAAGTTGATGAGTAACCCGGTACAATGTCGTATGCTAACCATCTCTCGAAATACCGCTTCTTGTACTTTTCGACACTGGTGCCACACATTCATTTTTATCTGCCAAATTTCATGCTATATTAGGACATAAGAGTGCTAGAGTTAATGAATCCATTGAGGTTGGCTTGCCATCTGGAAAGTCGATAACTACTGACTCAGTAAATAAGGATGTTGAAATGAATATAGGGGGAAAATATCTTAAAGCTGATCTATACATAATTAAGATGAAGGATTTTGATGTAATCGTAGGTCTGAATTGGCTTAGTAGATATCAGGCAGACATTAAGTGTCAAGAGAAAGAGATAATATTCAAACTACCAGGAAATAATGAGATAAAATTTTATGGGATTAAGTCTAAGGCAGTACCACGAGTGATATCAACAATGAAGGCAAGAAAGATGTTGAAAAAGAAAAATTGTCAAGGATATCTAGTGAGTTTAGTAGATCCCTCGACATTTGAAGTGACACCTAATGATTTGCCGGGAATTCCTCCAGATCGCCAGGTTGAATTTGGAATAGATTTGGTACATGGAGCAGCACCTATATCTAAGGCACCCTATAGGATGGCGCCAAAGAAGTTACAAGAATTAAAGGCGCAAATACAAGAACTTTTGGATTTTGGATTTATTAGACCTAGTGTGTTACCGTGGGGAGCATCAGTTCTGTTTGTAAAGAAAAAAGACGGGTCACTTAGAATGTGTATCGATTATAGAGAACTTAATCGACTCATAGTGAAGAACAAGTACCCATTACCGAGGATTGAAGATTTGTTCGATCAGTTGAGAGGTGCCAGCACTTTCTCTAAGATTGACTTGAGATCCTGATATCATTAGTTAAAAATTAAAGAGAGTGATATCCCGAAAATGGCATTTAGAACTTGATATGGACATTATGAGTTTGTAGTAATGTCATTTGGGTTAAGTAATGCACCAGCAGTATTCATGGACTTGATGAATAGAGTGTTTCATCTGTATCTAGACCAATTCATCATAGTATTTATAGATGATATACTTGTAGATTCAAAGAATAAAGAACAACATACTGAGCACTTAAGAATAGTGCTAGAAACGCTTCGCAAGGTAAAGTTATATGCGAAATTCAAGAAATGCGAGTTTTGGCTAGATCGAGTGGTGTTTCTTGGACATGTAATCACTGTTCAAGGAATTGAAGTGGACCCTGTTAAAGTTGAAGCAATCAACGAATGGAGTGCACCTAAGAATGTGAATGAAGTTCGTAGTTTTCTAGGATTGGCAGGCTATTATCGAAGATTTATTGAAGGATTTTCAAAGATAGCTGCGCCTATGACTCGACTGACAAGAAAAGGGGAGAAGTTCCAATGGAATGAGAAATGCGAAAAAAGCTTTCACGAGTTGAAGCAATGGCTAACTTCTGCATCAGTATTAACAATTCCTGACCCCACTAAAGACTTTGTTATTTATAGTGATGCATCAAAACAAGGCTTGGGATCCGTACTAATGCAACATGGTAAAGTGGTTGCCTACGCCTCAAGACAACTAAAGCCACATGAGTTAAATTATCCTACTAATGACCTAGAGTTAGCTGTTGTAGTGCATGCATTAAAGATCTGGCACCATTACCTATATGGAGGAAAATGTGAAATCTTCACCGACCACAAAAGTTTGAAATATTTGTTTACTCAGAAAGAGCTAAACATGAGGCAAAGAAGGTGGTTGGAATTGGTGAATGACTATGATTGCACTATCAGCTATCATCCGGGTAAAGCTAATGTTGTAGCCGATGCATTAAGTCGTAAAACAAAAGGAGAAATATCAAGTTTGATATCTGAACAAGAACATCTTGTGAGAGAATTTGCCAGGATGAGAATTGAAGCAGTGGTAACACCAAAAAATACAGAGACAGTACTAGCATCTTTGCTGGTGCAACCTACTTTGAGAGAGAAGATAAAAGAAGCTCAACCTCGAGATAAATTCTTGAGCAAAATGAAAGAAAAAGCTCGGGAAGGGAATGTAAAAGGATTTGTTATAACAAATTATGGTACCTTGACATATGAAGGGAGATTATGCGTTCCTAAAGAGGAAGGGCTTAGAAAACAAATTCTTGAAGAAGCTCACTGTACACCGTACACAGCTCACCCTGGAGGCACAAAATTGTATCGAGATTTAAGAGGAGTATTTTTGTGGCGAAGTATGAAAAGAGATATTGGAACTTTTGTGAAAAAATGTTTGACTTGTCAACAAGTCAAAGCCAAACACCAAAGACCATCTGGTTTGCTTAAACCACTTAACATCCCAGAATGGAAATGGGAACACATAACTATGGATTTTGTGGTAGGGCTTCCACCATCAGTCAAGGGAAACAAGACTGTTTGGGTTGTAGTAGATCGGTTAACAAAGTCAGCTCATTTTTTACCTGTTAAGATGGCGTTCAGTATAGAGCGATATGCACAAATTTATATTGAGGAGATAATGAGACTTCATGGAGTTCCTGTGTCAATTGTTTCAGACAGAGATACACATTTTACTTCTAAATTTTGGAAAAGTCTAAAAAGTGCTTTGGGAACAAAGCTAAACTTTAGTACGCCTTATCACCCATAAGCAGGATGGACAAACGAAAGGACCATACAAATTAGGGGTGGGCATCGGGTCGGGTTTTTGGGGTTTCGGGTTTTCGGGTCGGGTACCCGATGTTGTGGGGTAGCAAATTTAGACACCCGACACCGATCCGATAAGTTTGGGTACCCAACTTGTCGGGTACTGAAAAAAGCAGTGCCCGGCCAATCGGGTTGCTTTTTTTTTTTTTTTTTTTTTTTTTTTGGAAATCTTGTTGGGCTTGCACTTTGTCTTCAAGAAAAATTGCCCAAATTGCTTTTTTTTTTTTTCTTTTTTGGAAATCTGTTGGGCTTGCACTGCATCAAGAAAAATTGCACAAATTGCACTGGGTCTCTATTCTACATTGGATTAATTTTAGGATTAATTTTTATTAGATTAGTTGAAATATAAAACTAAGATAAACACATGTCATGAGCTTCAATTTAACCATCGGCCTGGGTCTCTATTCTAATTGTGCTAAAGACCACGTGAATGTGAGAAAAAAACTCAAATATTAATGTCCGATGGATCGGGTTTTTAAAGCGGCGAGAGGGTGAACCGGTGAACAAAGGTGGTATTTTCTTTTGCAACTTTTTTTAAATAGGCGGGTACCCGATCGGGTTTTCGGGTTCCGCTTAAAGGACCCGATCCCCGACCCGTGTTTTTAAAAATCGGGTTTGGGTAACCCGATACCCGAAAATATTTTAAATTACCCGACCCGATCGGGTAATTTCCGATCGGGTCGGCCGGGTACCCGAAAACCCAACCCCGAATGCCCACCCCTAATACAAATATTGGAAGATATGATGAGAGTGTGTGTGCTCGACTTAGGAAGTAATTGGAAAATATTATTACCCTTGGTAGAATTCGCTTATAACAACAGTTATCAAACGACTATTGGGATGGCTCCATACGAGGCATTGTACGGAAGAAAATGTAGATCATCATTATATTGGAGTGAAGTTGGTGAAAGAAAAATTTTGGGACCTGAATTAATTAGGCAAACTGTTGAGAAGATAGCTATGATACAAGATCGAATCAAGATGGCTCAAGATAGACAAAAGTCATATGCTGATAGACGGAGAAAACATATACAGTTTGATGAAGGTGTCACGCCCCAAACGCGACGCGACGACGATCAATCACTTAAACAGAAATAATTCAACAATCTAAACCAATGATACAAAACTCCAAGTGAAATAGAGTCTAATGCAGCGGAATAAAATACACCCAAGTACGAATTACATCTCAAGGTCCGACAATATCCGAATACAATCCATCAAAATATCCAAATTTAAACTTACAGTCCAAACTAAAATAGAATGAAGGAGTTCAACAATAACAAAAACAAAAGAAAATGTCGCTCGACATCAATGATTATAGGAACTAGTACGACAGCGGAGCACGGATTGATCGTGGTAGGTTCAACGTCTTCAACGTCTTCCTCATCTAAAGGTTAGAAAACAGGAGGGGGTGAGACAGAAATCTCAGTGGATGGGGTGATCGTATGCAAGTGTGGCGATATATATAGTTGATGCGAGAAATTTAGTTGTATGAAAATGCGTGAGAGATGATGCATGATTTCACAAACAGTCCACAAGCGCCGTGATAAATATATTTAAGTAATATACTTATATAATTTAAGAAAACAATTCGTGGTCACGCATGCACTATGGTTCAAGCAGACAGGAGGATTGCGTACGAATTTGTAACGCCAATCCTATGCAAGACAAGTAACGGTTGCGTACGGATTTGTAGCGCCAACCTATGCAATACAAGTAGCGGTTGCGTAGTGCCAACCAAACGGGTCCGATTAACTCCAGAATCGTGTGGATCAGACAGCGATTCCTTCGTTCTTCCTTGTAACCTTATCGCTCCATAGGCAAAGACAAAATCCACAGTGGAGCTAGCAAGGCTCAGATTTGTCATAATCATGATTATACCTCAAGTACAACGACCCGCTTCCCTTAGACAACTCCGTCCCTCAGTTGCGGGATTAGGACGATGGGGCCGGAAGAGTGGAATAGCAGCCGAGCTACCCGATTCCATCCCCGATGTATCCATTCCGACTGTGAGCTCGACACACCAAGTTGACTCAAGCAGGAAAGTAAACACAAGTTCAGGTAATCAACCACGCAGTCGAGTATTATTGATTCAGGGAAGCAGTTCAGGAAAATTTTTAAAAATTTCGAGTGGAAATTATGGTGTTGGTGGAGTTATTTGGAAGAAGATGATTATCGGGAGGACAAGCAATCTTCGATATCTTGAAGGATTAGGTGGAACATAAGTCCCGTTATAGATTCAAATCGCAAGACGAGGAAGTCGCCCCACGATCACATATTAATCGGTCAAGACGATCCGATAAGTCAAAGGGTTTTAAGAAAATAAAATCCTTTAAATAATTATTAAAAGTCAAAGGGTCCAGGTTTGTTTCTTTAAAATAAAAGTAATTCGAGTTAGGTCCTTGTAAAAAGAAAATTTACAATTAACCCCGTTTTATAAAAACCAATTCTTTTGGGGTTAAAAATTGAATAAATAAATGTCCCGACCTTAAAAAAATATGAGGTCAGTTCCTAAATTCTCTTAATTGTTCAGAGATTTAGGTTTTTAAAGTTTTGAGGTCTAGTTTTTATAAAATTCTCACATTGGCCCCAAATTTGTTAAAATTGTCATTTCGGGCTCGCAGTTTAAAATAATTGGAACTCACAAACCGTAAGGGATTTTAATGTGATTCAAGTTGTAAAATGTCACTAAGGTCAGTGGAATATTGGGACAAAAGCAGGTTTTAAAAAAAGCAAGTATAGGTCCCTTAACTTTTGAAAATCTCATTTTTGTCCCATTTTGAAATAATTGCCTTTAAGGCTTTTTAGGGGTCCAATGGTTATGAAATTTGAACCTTGGGTCCAAGATATAATTATTTTATAGTTAAATTAGTATTTCCAGGTGCATGGACTGCATAAGTCCTGAAAATTGTAATTTGGTCCTCAAGTTTAATCTTTTACAATTTGGTCCCTCAATTTTTATAAAATTACTTTCCAAGCTCTAGACACTTGGATTTTTGGAATACACTTAAAATATGTTATTTCCAGCCCCTTAAGAGTTAAAATTTCAAATTTTAAAATTAGGGTCTGGTACAGTTTCAAAAATTGCAAAATAGCCCTTAAACTTCTAAAATTTTACAATCTAGTCCTTGGACTTTTAAGGGTTGATTTTATTTATCTAAAAACTCTTAAAACTTTATTAAAATTTCAAAACATAATTTTTGAACCTGAGTTCAGTCCCAAAAATCGAAAATTACAGAGGGGTCCCTTAAGTTTTATTTTCTTGCAATTAAGTCCACCAACTTTCCATTTTTGCATTTTAAGTCCAAAAGTTAAAATTTAATCAATTATGCTCGACTTGTCCAGGTTATAAATCATTCAAAACATAGATTTCAAGAGTCATACACATACATATCCTTCTCATACAAAATTTCATCAAGTATAACAATAAAGTGTGCATGTATGCCCTATTTTTCGATAAATCGCATTTTTGAGCAACACTTGAGAATTTTTCCAACTTGATACAAGAAAATAGTATGCAATACATAATATATATCTCAAGTGCTCAATAACAAAATACTACATGCATATTTTCAATTTAAAACACCTAGAAGTTAAAAGGATTTTTCCACCCACCTTAAAGATGAACTTGTTGGTGAAAAATTAATGAATCACTGTTTGAGGAAGAAGTGACTTAGGTCAGCCCCCTAGGTCAAGGAATACCAAAAAAATATAGGAGTTAGGAAATGAGGTTAAAAATTGAAGGAAAGAAGAAGGAGGTGAAGAAAATTGGTAAAACTACACTTACCTTGTGTAGTTGATGAAATGAGACTAGTAGATGTCTCAAAATGGGTCTCTTTGCTCACTCTTAAAATAACTCTTAAGGTCATCCCCTAAAAGTCCAAAAATGAAAATGGAGTATCAAAATTTTGGAAAATAGAAGAGAAGAAGAAAATGTACTAAAAATCTCATTTCTTACCTTATAGTCCAATTTCTTTCACAATTTCTTGAGGTCTAGTCAAGATGGTTCCAAGTCTCTATTATCTTCAAGTTGTCTTCTAAATGTACCTCAAACCAAAAATCAAACTTAGGTTAAGAAGTGAAGAGGATGAGCTAGAAATATCAAAATGGATTGAAGAAGAAAATTCATTACCTTGTAGTAGTGATAGATTCGAAAATAAAAAAGTAAGAAGAGTTTTTTTTTTGTTAAGTGTTTGAAGAAAGAAGAAAGTGTTTGAAGATATGAAGAAAGTATTCTTGAAGATATGAAGAAAGTGTGTTTGGAGATATGGAGAAGTGTTTGAAGATATGAAGAAATGTTTGAAGATATGAAGAATGTGTGTTTGAAGATATGAAGATTGTTTGAAGATTTGAAGAATGTGTGTTTTGAAGATTTGAAAATTGTTTGAAGATTTGAAGAATGTGTGTTTGAAGATTTGAAGAATAAGATGAACTTATGCTTAGAGAAAATGTTGGAGGATTTTTGGAGAGAAGAAGATTTGTGTTTTGTTTTGGTTAAATGATGAGTTAGGATAATAATTGGGGAAGTTAGGAAATAAATTAATAGCTAGGTTACTTTCTTAGGGACAATTGGCCAAAAGCTAGGTTTTAGGGGAATCATTTTGTTTTGTTTGACCATAGTGAGATTTGTAGGAAGATTTTTAGTTGTAGGCTTGGAAGACATAAAATAAAATAGAAATGAAATTATCAAAATTTTATTTATTTTTTGGGAGATACAAAATGATAAAATAGTGGTAGAAGAAAAATTGAGTTATTTTCCCCATTTAAAGTGTTAATTTCGGAAATTAGGGAAAAAAAGAAAAAAAATATTTGGTTTGTTTTCTTTATAAAATTGAGGGGAAAAAAATAAAATGTATAAATATCCATAATTAAATATTTAGAAATTTAAAATAAAGATGTAAAATAAGAAATGTGTAATCGAAAAATAAATTGGAAGTTGGTTGGGATGAATTATACAATAATATGAAATATTTGGATAAGGATCGAAATGTACTCCTAAATTTTCGAGGGTCTAATATTTCTAAAATCGTAGTAACCGATCAAGTAATAATACTAGAGGAGAATATAAATCGTTAGACTCTAAAACGAGGAAGGCGTAATTGACATTGAAAGAAATAAGTAAAAGTCGAGTCGCGGTTCACTAATAATTGGTTCGTGTTACTTAATAAAATAAATAAATTACTACACAACGTCATATCTCACGTTGCTAAAATTCGGGGCGTCACAGAAGGAGAAAAAGTATTTCTGAAAGTAGCTCCTATTAAAGGTGTTATTCGATTTGGCGAAAAGGAAAAGTTGAAACCGAGATATATCGGACCATTTGAAATCCTTACACGAGTTGGAGATTTAGCTTATCAGCTAGCATTACCACTGAGTCTATCAAATGTGCACAATGTTTTTCACGTCTCTATGCTAAGAAAGTACGTTCACGATCCAAGTCACATCGTGAATTATAAAGATTTGACAATCAACAATGACTTAACTTACGAGGAGGCACCGGAAGCTGTTTTGGAACGCAAGATTCACCATTTGAGAAATAAAGATATTGCTCTGATCAAAGTACAATGGAGACGTCATGGCAGAAATGAAGCTACTTGGGAGCGTGAAGAGGAGATTCGTGTCAAGTACCCAAGTTTTTCAATTCCAGGTAAGATATCGAATTTCGAGGACGAAATTTTATTTAAGTAGAGTAGAATGTGATAACAGAAAAATATATATATATATATATATATATATATATATATATATATAAATATAGATTGATTTGTAGTGGAGCACTAATTAGACAATAACCTAACTCATAACAAAAAGGAGTGGATGAAAATTTTAGCCAACCACCCCATTAATCCAAGTGTCTTAATCATGTAATAAAAAAACACATTTCTATTAGATCTTGTTTGCCTATAAATAGGAGGTATGTTGTTAGCATTTTATTAAAGAAGATCTCCTAAGAGCAACAGAGCTAAATAGTGCAAATTTGGAGAGAATTTTATAAAATTGTGAGCAAAGTTTGAGTGTATTTTCTAAAATTGTATTTTGATGAGATTATATTTAGTGAGCATATATAGAAAACGAAGGGGTCGAAGATTAAGAGTTTTATTATTCATTCTTCTACATCGAATATCTGCAATTATTAAGGTAGGAATTTCTATATTATTTGTCTTTATTTAATGTTTCATGATTGTATTTTATTAAAATATATGTCAAGAGGAAATAAATTCATATAAGTTAGGGGCCAGGAAAAGGGTGCGGTATCAAACGTATATTCGGGGTGAACCTGCAATGCTATATGCAGTAACTGACCAGTCAGAGAAAAAAGAGGAAATTAATGAATTTATTATAGTAATTATGTGAATGCTTTCATGATTATATTAAATACTGACAGATATATCCCTACTGAGCGAGATGAAGCTCACCCCTATTATTATCATGACTTTCAGGTTGAGAAATCCGGCTGAAGATATGATGATGTGGATAGTGGAATAAATTATGCTATATTTATATTTTAAATAATTACGACCGGGCTAAATTTTGGATTTATGTCTTTAATTTTTTTTTTCCGATTTATGCTTGGAATAATTGTTGGATATTTAATTTGGAAGATGTGATATTATTATTATTACTATTATTATTATCATCATCATCATCATAATATATTTTTTTCTTAAGAATAAAAAAAAATCTAAATCAACTTTTTGATAATTATTGGCATCACTTAAATTTATAAATTCGTGTTTTCTTAATAATATTTTTGAATACTTTGATTTTATAAAATTGGGTCGTTACAAATTATGTTTGTTAATTTTCAGGTTTCTTAACTAATTTTCAGCTTTTATTTTTTAATTATTTTATATTTATATTATTTTAAAGTTTTACTCATCTTATTTATATTCCAAGTTTGGTAAATATTTTTAAATTAAATATTTTTAAATCAACAATCAAATAAAATTTAGTTTACCATAAATATAAAAACAAGAATTTTTCTAGGAAAACAAATTCAACATTACATGCACACCATATAAACAAAAAAAATCAAAACCTACCAAAATTAAGGTCAAGACACAAAATTTACCAAGATTCTCATTATTATTTATTAGATCTAGATTTTGTCTATAAATAATAAAACATAACTTACCTTAATTACAATATTACCAGAGAATCATATTACTATATGTGGGATGTAATTTAGGCGGGAAAACTTTTATGATACTACTTGTAGAGACTAGGGTTGTGCCACGGGACTTGGAGATTAGCGAAACCGAACCGATATCCGGACCAAAAAATTTTTGAACCAAAATATTTGTTGACTTTTTTACTTTCTCCGAATCGTACTGTCCCGAAAATATTTTTGGTATAGTTCTGGATATTTTTAAATACCCATAGTGAGAACCGTACCGAACCACTCCGAACTGAGGACCCAAAACCGATGTTAAAGATTTTATATAAATATATATACATTATTTCTACTTTATTTATATTTCGATATTGAATCAACTACAAATTATTTCAAATTAAATTGATTATAAAATATATTTATAAACAAAACCATAATAATGCCACTATTATGATTTTTAAAAACTTTAATATTAATAATAGAGTAAATTATTTAAAATTAAAATTAGTTAAATGATTCGTAAATTGCACTTAAAATAGAAACATATTCTGAACAAGTAATATTACCATTAGAGACCTCTTTATATAAATGTAGATATAAATATATATTCATGTTTTTTAAGTCAGTTTGGAAATTTTAATTTTGTTATCCAGATTTGTACAGAATTATATGGATTGTCTCGTATATTGTTTAAATTTAACATATTTGGTTATACTTATTTAGAAAGAATTTTAATTTTGGTAAGAAATCAAAGAAAATAAATGTTGATTTTTAAAAAAATGAAATTAACAATTATTAAATTCAGATTTATATTGTCTAAAATCCTATCAATTATAAATTTTGCAAAAATCTACAAAAATTCGATTTACTGGAAATATTAAATTTTAATTATTTAAATTAAGAAAGTATAGTTGTTATAAAATATTTTTTTTACTTTAATCATCTGAAGTTACTCAAATCTATATATATATATATATATATAAGCAAAATGGTTTCTAAAATTGTTTTCTCGCCTAAATGACACTTTCTAAAAACTTTTTCTGATTTTTTTTTTCAGATTTTGGAATCCAAATTAATATGGTTGACTTTTAAATTTTGGTATGTATACTGAAATTAAGGAGAAAATAAACCGGGAAGATAAATTTTGGTATCCAATTCAATAATATATCCTATTCAATTTAGTTAAATATGGTTTAAATTGACTAAATGACTATAAAAAAATAGCAAAATTAAGGTTAAATCTTGATTGCAATCACAAATAAATGTTGAATCTTTTTCTATAGAGCATGATTTAAAATCGGAAATGCTTAAATACCTATATATATATATAAATATAATAACAAACCCCTTTCTAAATCTGTTTTCCCGCCTAAAAGGACTTGTTAAAAGTGAATTATAGTTTTTCATAAATTCTATTTAAAAAATAGAAAAATAATAGTTGTCTACTATAGCCAGTTGTACCAATTAATTTAATGATTATCATGTATCATTAATTTTACCTGCTCACACTTTGGAGTAGTATCAATTTAAATTAGTAAAGGATTCTCAATCCGTAAATGGAGCTTGATTTTGAGATTTTTACGTCAAATTGATTGTGATTATTTTTGGATAAATAATCACAAATCTGAATGATTCCATAAATAATCACAAAATCTAGATAATTTAAATTAGTAATGGATTCTTAATCCGTAAATCGGGCTTGATTTTGAGGTTTTTTACGCCAAATTTTTTGTGATTAGTTTTCAATAAATAATCACAAAATCTGAATGATTTAAATTAATCATGAATTCTTAATATAAATTGAGCTGATTTTGGGATTTTACATTTCAAAATCCTGATAAAAATCTATCAGCAAAATTTTAATTTATATGCTCATTTTCCATTGGCTATAATTATCTTTGACACACACACACACATACACACATATATATATATGTATGTATATGGCGATCTACATCTCTACCGAATATAACTAAAACATATATTTTATTAAGAATATTGCCAAAGCTAATCAAATCATGTTTTCATGTTAAATACTAAAAAATATAAGACCAGTTGTTGATTATGGCATTTATCATTCAGATTTTGTGTTTATTTTTCGAAATATAATCGTAAAAAAATTGGCATAAAAATCAAACAAAATTTGGGATCCGCTATTGATTTATTTCTTAAACTGTAATACCTCAATCCCTATAAATATAGGAATGTAGCTACACTTTATTTTTTGTGCATTCAAAACACCATTAAAAAACTTTCATAATTTTTCTTTTGTAATCATACTCAAAAGAAAAAATAACAATAGCTTCATTTATTACACACATACGTGACATGAATATGAATAAGATGGCCTGTCAAACTTAGGCTCTTGAAATGTAAGAAGAACCATAACACGTGGACAAGAATCAAGTGTTCTCAAGTGTTAAGTCCACGACTAGTGTGGTAAGAATTGTTTTTTGTCATTATTTTTTTCTACCAGTTTCATGCTTTTTAAACGCAGTAGAAAGGGCGATTATGACAAAAGTACTCCAAAGTTTCTGTTTTTTAATTATAATGTTACTCTTTGTTTGCATGTTGATTATTAGTAATGTAATGGAATGTGTGTATATATATACATGCATATATATATATATATCTAAAATAAACTTATATGTGCAATGAGGTCAATTCCACTATTGTTTGCTTTCACAGAGTACAACATTCAAAGGCATCTAAAATTTTAGAAATAGAAGAAAAAGATGGAATTAGTAGCTTAACAGACAATTTAAAGTTATACGAACTAGATAGAGATATATTAATATTGTAACTATTTTTCAGAAATTTAAAGTGGAATACTGAGTTTTAATTTAATAAATTTCACCATTTTTAGACCAATGACTATGACAAAGTTATTATCTTTAAAGATTATGATAAGGTATTATCATGAGTTTTAATGTTTGATATTTCTAAAGGTAAGTTGTGTGAGCTCATAGTTGTATGGAATCTATCTATCTATCTATCTATATATATATATATATAGTGATACAAAAAAATTGGAGATTTTACCATTTTTTCTTCTATTTGACCAAGAGATGGACTCATTCTCGTGTGTATGGAAAACAACAATAGGTGAAAAATTACAACATTCAAAAAAATAATTAAATGGTTTTAGTAGTTGGCGATAATAATGTTACAACAAGGTTGCGGTGAAACTCGCGGTGTTGGGTGCAACTGGATTAGATGAAATTTTTAATAGAGCCATTGATTGTGGATGAAAATGGGAAAATGGGATATTTTTCCCTCTGATGATATTCTCCCCATATCCACTTTCTTCCTCATCAGCCTAAAACTTCAAATTGAAGGTGTCGTCCGACAAAGCATCTGTTGAGAAACGCTTTTCAGGTTTTTTTTACTTTTGTTTAAATTTATTTGTTTAATCCGTTGATTAGGTACATGCGTCATTATCCTAACTGATTAAATCATGCAACAAGAGATGGTTACACATATGCCTATGCTGGTATAAATGGGAATGTGCTCATGTTTTTTGAATTAATTGACAGACCTTTAGATAGGAATATGTGTCATCGACCAGTATATATAGTTAATTATTCTTGAACAAAATTTCATATTATGGGCCTTTTTAATTTTTTGTAGATTAAATCTATGTGATGCCCTTTAGATTTGTATTTGGTTTGAAAAATAAAAAATAAAAAAATATTCTTTAAATTAATATCTATTTACATATTTCAATTTTACGTGTAATCTAAATTAGTAAATTCTAATAATTATATAATATTTTTTTAATTATTTTTTACAATATTTTTAAAACTGAACAAATTATTTTAGATATTTTTTTTGAAAATAAAAGAAATATTTTGTAAAGTTATATTTGTAAAACATTTTGAAACTCTAAACATTATTGTTTAATTGACAATAAAAATACTAATATGAGGTAAATTGGTAAATAACATATAAAATTTATACTAATGATTATATGGGCATATTTATTTATATGTTTTAGTTTATCTTATTTAAATTATTAAACCATTACGTGATAGTAATTGCAGTATTATTCAGTGTTTTTTGCCTATAATATTGTTTTACAATTATAAATATTATTTAAATTGTATAATATATTATGAAAAAACTTCAAATAGAATTAGAAAATGTAATAAAGTACTAATTATTTTAAAATTTATTTTATTTGAACTAAAAACAAAAATAAAGTATAGCATTAATCCATATTATGTTGTGAACTTAAATATATATATATATATATATTTGTTTTGTTTTTAGTTGTGTACTAGATGAAAAGCCCTGTTCAATGTGTATGGTGTACATATATTAGCCCTTTGTTTTCTAATGAAATTTTACATCACTTTATCCAATTTACTGTTTTGTTATTCTTGATCTTCATTTTCAATTCTTACAGAGAATTCAAACGTCTCTATATTGCTAACTATGAAACTGAATACAAGAATTGATTTGCACGGCTCATCAAGCAATATTATTTTGTCATTATCTAACATTCTCTGATCGTTTGTATGCAATGACTGTGAACAAGAACCAAGCACAATCTCTCTCCAATGTCGAGATGCATTTGAAGAATCCGATTTTCAGTCTTGGCCAATTATTTATTTCGAGAGTCAACAATCATAAGAGTTTGAAAATATTGATTTGTGACTTTGTGGTGACGATGAATAAAAAACAAACAAACGAATAATGTGGTATACAAAGAAGTATTACAAAATTTGTAATTTCTAAAAATTGTGTTTTAGTTTGATTAATTTTCTTGAAATCTATTTTATAGTTTCATATTCCATTCATACTGTAACGTACTTTTATATTCATACAACAAACACCATATAGTCTCACACAACACATCTCAAATGATTTGAAATAACACAACCCGTGCATTGCAAGCAAATTAACATCTTCCGTGCATCGCACGGGTCAGTACACTAATTATGCTAAAGGTAAAAAAACAGATTTATTATAAATAAGAAATTACAATTTTTAGATTTGGAAACTATGATTATGCAGTAGTTTTTTTTTTTTACCATAATTATATCTTTCTGGATTAAGAAAAATAACATTTATTACTAAATGATCATACCTGAATAAAATGTCAGTACATACCAAACTAAAGAAGGATACTATTAATGATAGAATTAAAAAAATAAGGTCAACAATTCACATCCTTTTTTTCTTTTAGTAAAAATTTCATCAAATTTTATTTTTAGCAAGTGTAAATGGGCGGGAAAATAATTTTGGAAACATGTTACTTTATATATATACATATTTATATATATTACGATTATTTTTTAGAGAAATTGCTATCATATGATAAAAAAAATAATTGTTATCACGGTTGTTTGTTTGTATTTCTTGATCATAATATTTAAACAACTAAGGTCCTTTCTGGGATTGTTGATTGAATTGATCGTATAATTTGGATATAAGTTAAGATTGGATAATATAATTGAATTCAATAATATGTTTAGGAAGCACGATTGTGATGTGTGATTATTTTAGTAAGATAACAATATTTTATTTGGCATGATGATAAAGTTGGATAAATTTTCGAAAGGACCAAATTACCCCAAATGAAAAGAGAAACATAACTACCTACGCAAATGAGGGATGGATTCGTCAAAGACTATTCACAGAAGAAATGGAGTTGGGTGGAAGTGTATAATTGCACCATGAACGGGTCATTTATAAACCAAGAGCAGGATAAAAAAAGAATTAATATAACGGGTTGTAGTCAAAGAACCCAAATAATTGATAAACCTGAATTAAACAATTTATCTTGGCCAATCAAGTTCCTAAACAAGTCCTAAAGGCATACGATAGCGTGGAAGAAAAATACGTATGGCTTTCCTTTCTTTGATCCTTTCCCGGATATTGCCCTATTTGTACAAAAAACAAAAAATCTATAAAATTTTAATTACCGATACAAAAAAAAAAGATATAGCCCTCGACATTTTTTAAGCAAAAATTATATTGTTTATATCAGTATTTCAAGTAGAATATCCATTAAAAATTAATTTATTATAATAATAATAATGAGAGAAAATGTTTTGGAACTCGAACCAAAACCTCCTATTAGTTAACTTAGTAGCCAATACATCAAACCTCAAAACTCGTCTGCTATGACCAATTAAAAGAACTTAAATGAAACGTAATTAGAGTAGAGAATTATGTCAAGGCGTGAATGCTATTTCAAATGAGAAACAAATACCTCAAATATTTTGCACATAAATGCAAGTGTTACCATATGACCCACCTCAAAGAGAACTATATATCTTCTCGTAAAATATATTCGCTGCATTACAGGGTTGATTATTTAATCTATACAATTGTCGACTACTTATTGATTAAAATCTACATAGCAGCACACTTGCTTAATTAAGCTGCCAGAGTAGTTATCCTTTCAATAATTTAGCTGCACGTGATTGGATATAACATGTTGTGCATGTCGGAAAGTTCAGTGGACATAAACTTGCTATAATATCAACAAAAATCTCAAGTATCATAAATATATCAAACAAGAATATATTATATACCTATCCATTCATTTGTTTTTTTAAGGGCTATGATTTTTCTAATTTTTTGGATCTTTTCCCATTTATTTTAATGCAATAAGGGTAGTAGTACTTTTTATTATCCAACGGATTTTTTGGTATCCTTTGATTTTTGGAAACTGTTTCTTATGGGGTGAAATTGTAATCATCATTTAATGACGTTATTTTAGGAGATATTTTTTCCAATTTTTTTTTAGGAATCCAAAGATAGTTGGAGTTCTTTTTTGCGCTTAGATAGCTATTAGATAATGCATATTTAGTTGTTTTTATTGCACTTGATACTATATCATAGTTGAGTATAATGTATTACATATTTAGTTTTTACACATTGCATATATAAGTTCTAGATAATGCATAGTTAGTTGATTTTTGCTGCATAGTTTATAACACTTTGCATAGTTGGGTATATGTACTGTATATTTAGTTTTTTTTTTACACTTCATAGATAGTTTCTAGATAATAATAGTTAGTTGATATTTATTGCGTAGTTTATGACACCTTGATATAGTTGTGTATAATGTACTGCTTATTTCATTTTTTCACACTGCATAGATAACTTTCAGACAATGCATAGTTAGTTGATTTTTATTGTATAGTTTTCAACTTTGTAATATTCTATCGTTATATGCATCATTCCATAAGTATCTATGGATCATTTTCTTTCTGAAAATTACAATTTTTAAGAGTTTGTTGTTAATGGCCAAGTTCGAGTTCTCCATGTATGTCTACACCATCGATGTTGCTGGATGGAGTTTCTCTTTGCAATTAATGTTTTTTCATCAACATGAGTTGAACTCATTGTATTGATTTTCATTGTTTATCTAGTTCATCTATGTTGTCCATAGGTGTTGCTTACGGAAAAATTGGTGTTTCTTCGTTTAGAACTGAAGTTATCTTCTAGGTTGCTTCGTGACAATTTCTAGTTTCTTTATTTTTTTCTATTTCTCTGTATATCTTGTTGGATGTGTTAATAGAGTGGGAAGAGAGAATTCAGTTTGATTCGTGAAACATGGCGAGTTTGAATGGGATTATTTCGATGGAGATGATGTGAATGATTCCATTTCGATTTTTATGTGATTTATTTTTAATATATTACACTTTAGGTGTGTCTTCACATTCATACCTTTTTGTTGATTAAATTAATTAGTTAATTTAATATTTTTCCATTTTAATCGCAACCCTTAATTAATAAATGAAGCGAAGTTTCCTGAAGTAGTGTACTTGTACTAGAAAGAATTAAAGCGGAGTGAGATAAGTTGGATAAATATTCAAACTTTCTATTATTATTATTATTATTATTATTATTATTATTATTATCCCTTTCCTGACATAGTTGGGAGTTCTATTACATGGGGATGGTTGAGATCATTCTATACGTTCTCACCACATGCACTAGTCCATATATATATATATATATGTGTGTGTGTGTGTGTGTGTGGGTGTATATGTGTGTGTATATATACACGGGGCAAGTTTGAGGCAGATCTAGATGAATCTGTTATTTCGCTAATGAAAAATGGACCGAGACCGCCTCGGGGCTCATTTGGCTATGTTTAAACTAGGGGTGTACACGCCCGGGATGGTCTGAAGATTTAGAAATTTCAAGACTGTTCTAAAGTTCGGAGATTCCAAAATTCAATCTCCAGAACCAAATCATATAGACTATTCAGGATGGATATTCATAAATAAAACAAATAAAAGTTGGGGGGGAATCGGTGTAATAATCACCCAACGATTATACTTTCAATCTTTTTATTTTTTAGTGCAATCATCAAATAGATACTAAAACTGTAATAAATAATACAATCAAAAATTCTAAAATCATAATAAAGAATACAACTCCAAATTCTAAAAACATAACAAATAATGCAATTTATTAATTATTTAACTGATTTTAATTTTGGTTAGGGTTCTTGATAAGAGGATGAGCTTAGTTATGATATTTACTAATTCAATTATCACCAGATTAAAACATTTACCACAAATCAAATATGATTTTTCAATTCAATTTATCGAGTAAATTTAAATAAATTAATTAATATAGTATAACAACTAGTGAATTAAATTAATATTCAATTCTTCATTGATAAAGTGATAAAGTATGCCAAACTTTTGATTTGATATTTTTTAGTTATATGTTCTATATAATATTGAGTTTCGAAAATATGTAATTTATTCAATATCGAAATATATATAAGATAAAAATAATATACATATATATAAATATAAAAAATATTTTCAAATCAATTCTCGTTTTGGATCTTCGATCCAGTACGTTGTCAATACGGAAATTTGAAAAATATCCAAAACTGTACCATAAAAAAAATTGGGATGGTTCGGGTTGACAAAAGTCAGAAAGTCAACGGATATTTTCGATTCGATTATGGTAATCTCCAAATTCCGTGCATATACCTAGTTTAAACCCGTTTCGCTGGAGCGGATTTAAACCAACCAGAAAGTTATCCCTATCTCCGTGATAGAGATAAAGATTTAAATATATCTTATTACCTACTAAGATTAGTTTATTAGGTTATTTTATTATCTTTTAAGAATTTTCAATAGTTATGAGTTTTATTGTTGTAGAACTTTAATCCTATAAATATTTGTTTTGTTATTATTTTTAGAGGTTGAATATTATTAAGATTTGAGATTTATTATCTAAGCAATTAATGTTCTTTTGAGAATTCTCTTTGTTTTGTTCGAGAATGCACGGTATTCTTGTGAATCAAGCGGTATTATTTGTGTTCTTTGTTGTTCACATTTCAATTTGCATCAATTGATATTCGAGAGACCAGTCTACGCTCCTTGAACCATGTTGTTCAGATTAAGTCCACAACGCATGAGTGACACCGCACAGATCTGTTAGTAGATCGACTTGCTGACAAAATAATTACATATCATGCACATCCAATTGTAAGAAATCAAGAGGCTTGTTAAAAAATAATAATTCTTGATAGTTGTGAGTTTGCTGTGATATTGTGCCCATCAGTTCACCCAATCGTAAACCTATTCAACTGACATTGTTCTATTCTCAAATGACATTGAAGATGGTGGATATGATGGATCACTAATTTTTGATGACGAAGATGAAGATCTCATTCCAGAGATTGGTTATGAAAAGCTTCTAGAATTTAAAGAGAATAGTGACCATGATAGCCCACCAATTTTCGATGAGGAAGAATATGGTGGTTATGATGACCCACCAATTTTTGATAAAAAAATTGAGGATGTTGATTCATTAATGGAACATGGATATAGTGTTCCCTCCTCCAGAGATCAAAGATTTTGTTTATGTTTCATCCCTTCCAACCCTATTAAATCCTCATATGGATAAAATATTAATCCTAAAGAGGAGATTATTGTCTTCTTTGGCAGAATTGGCAAAATCTGAGGAGAAGTTTGTTGATGTCAGCATTGATGACAAATATATTTTGCGGAGTAGATTTTCAACCTGAATTTTTTTTATTCTTAATCCAACTCAAATACATGATGATATTCCCCTTGTTTTTCCATCTCGTCCTCCTCGCGCCCCTCAATGTTTTGACAAATCTTTTGGTCAAAATCTCCATTTCGATTCGAGGACGAATTGTCTCGACCCCAGAGAGAACGATGGAGATAAATATTTAAATATATCTTACTATCTACTAAGATTAGTTTATTAGGTTATTTTATTATCTTTTAAAAGTTTTCAATAATTATGAGTTTTATTGTTGTAGGACTTTAATCCTATAAATATTTGTTTTGTTATTATTTTTAGGAGGTTGAATATTATTAAGATTTGAGATTTATTCTCCAAGCAATAAAGGTTCTTTCCTTTGAGAAATTATGTTGCTTTGTTCAATACTTCTGATATTCTTGCAAATTAATGGTAGTATTTGTGTTCTTCGTTGTTCATGCTTCGCATCACTCCGTCATGTTTATCTCCAAATTTACAAATTAAAGAATTCAAAGAAATGAGATACTCTCCAGAGTTCAAAAAAATAAATATACAAAGATTCAGCATTAAAATACAAAATAGTAATGAAAAAAGTTATAGCATCAATTAAATTATAATAAAAAATAGCATCAATTAAATTATAATAAAAATAAAAATTATAAGGGGGTAAAGTGAGATTTATCCATTAAAGAATTCAAGGAATAATATAATCTCTAGAGTTCAAAAATATATACAAAGATTCGAGTATTAGCATATAAAATATTAATGAAATAAAAATTATATCATCAATTAAATTATAATATCAATACAAAAATAAATAATATATTATATAATGTAACAATGTTAGTTTGGATGTTCGGCTACAACCTACATATGAAGGCAACATTTCAATGTATCATCAAATCTTGTGTTATTATCTCTAGAAGTAGAGGTTTAATGTATGAAATAATCTTTAGATGAGGAAAACTTAAAAATTGTTCATCCCGGAAAAGTATAAGTCCTTTGTTGAAAAAATTGACCTCAACATTTAAAAATTCGATTGGAATGTCAAGTACTTGAACATATTTTCTCAAATGAATATCAAAATCTATTGCAAAAACTATTAGAGCTGTTTAGTTTTATATCAGGGATAATTTTAGACAAAAGTATCCTAATCTTACCTACTTTTTGCATATAGTACCTTATGTCCCAACTCATCAAATCGGTATTCGACGTTACACTTTTTAATTAGTCTTAACTACTTGTTGTTAGTTGACCGTTAATTATGACGTGGTAACCTGCTACAACAAGTCAACTGAAAATATTTTACCATAGCTAAATTTCCATCAACAACAAAGCCATTCAATTCTTTATGCTCTGCCATTGAATTACCAACAACTCATCCCCAATAAACTTGCTTATCAATAGTAAAGTTGGTCCAAGACTCGGTAACACCCCACTCTTTCATAATCCAAACATGGATTTCACTATCTTGACCAACATCTATGCAAAGATATCCCAAGAATTACAAGTATGAATATTTTTCCACACCAACACATCAACAGAGTTCAAAAAAAGAATCATTATACAAAGATTCAGTATTAGCATAAAAAATAATAATGAAAATGTAGGTCCCAAGGGGTGTAAGTGTAAGGTTTAGAAGGGGGGGTTGAATAAACCTTACCAAATTTTCGATTTAGTCCTTTTAAAACTACGAGTTCTACATTTGTGTCCTTGATGGATCGAATTAGTCACTCAAGTAGAGTTAATCTCTCATGAGACTCGAAATTTGAAATTTGTTATTAATAGAGTAACTCATTTGTTGGCTATAATTTGACTCAATTTGTGGTTTTGTTTTATTGGAAGACTTAACACCCTTAAGTTTGATTAAGCAAGTTTTTCTGACTTGATTTAGTACTTATAAATTATCAAATGGATAGCAAATTTATCGTGAGATATGAGCAATTAAAAGTGCGAGAAATTTAAATCTTTGAAATGTAAATGACACGAAAGAAGGTTTTTATAGAGGTTCGAAGATGGGGTAATTCTTCTACTCTCTCTTCTCCAACTCTGGAGGAATCCACTAAGTAATGATCGGTTTACAAAGTGGTAGGTCCGGATACAAGTCTTGATCACAACGGCCGACTTGATCCTTTGGGACTCGATCCGGAGACGCCTTGATCACTCACCAAGCCTCGACGACTCGGCCCTTCTTCACAGGCGGCTACTACCTTGCTACTACACTCACTTGCTCAAGCTCTTTGGATTTGATCACGAAGCCCTCCAAAAGCTTAAGACTTGGTTGACCTTGAACCTTTCTACAATCCTTCCCGGAATGTAGACCCCTTGTTTTAAGTATCTTCTCTTCAACTGGTTGAAGTTCTCTTTCCTTCACAGGTGAGTGTTGGATTGATGTACTTGAAGTGTAGGCTTGAGGATTGAGATTGTTTGATTTTTCTAATGTACTTGTATAGCTCACGTATGTGTCATTCAACTTTTTTTCAAACAAATTCCTCAGCCTTTTATAGTGAACTTTCAAAAAATTTGCCCGTTGAAGAGATAGGCTCATTTTTGAAAGTCACTTTGCGTCGTCGTTGGCTTGCGTTCTTGGAATTGCCATTTCCTCGTATGAATTGTTTTATCACCTTTTCGAGTTCGACACGGTGTAGTACTTCCCATTGGTTCATTCTTTTGCACGCTTCGGGGATCGAGCACTCCAAGAAAGGTGGTATGGAGATATTACTTGTTTAAGTAAATCTCTTGATTTTTACTGCAAGCGGTTCTTTTACGATTATCTCGACTTGATTGCATTTCCTTGCTTTCCCCAGGTGACTTAGAGTCGAACTTCCAATCATTGGATGACTCTTCCGTCACTTGACTTGAGACTTTGGCTTCTCTTGAGTTGACTTTGTGATGTTCCACTGTTGCATCTCACCGCTTCTTGATCGAGTTCTGTCTGCTCTTCTTTCTTTGACTCAATTGTCTCTCGTGAGTTTTCCTTCAAGCCTTGATTGTCTTCTTGCATGTTGGGCGTAGGCGACTTAACTCGGCTTGGCGGCTCTAATTGTTACAATACATTTTACAAACGAGAATTGGGGTGCCAACTTTCTATTCTAAGTTTTACATGACATTCATCAAAATCTAAACAATAAAATTCCTAACAATTTCCCCCTTTTTGATGATGCCAAAACTTAAATTATACAAAGATGCAAATAACAAAGATACATACTGAGATAGTGTATTGACATAGAATGTATCGCAGAATCAATCTTTTTATTGATCATATCATTCTTGTACTTAACACATTTGTTTACAAGGTGTATCGAGTATGTAATTGTCTTCACAAAAAAATAGAGAATTTATAGCTTTATTACGTAAGACTTACATTGTATGTATTTATAAAATACACGAAGGGTTGGACAACAACACTTCATCTCCTTATTTGTCTCCTTCCTTCATCTTGATCAAGATCTTCTTCTCTTCTTCTCGTCATCACCGCTTCTTTTTTTCTTCTCATATGCTTTTCTTGCGACTTCATCTTTTCTTATTCTTTTCCGTCTCTCCGCCATAGCCGAGTTTGTCTTTTGTTTTCTTCTTCTATTCTCTTTACATACTCGGCGTTGGTTTTAGCCACTCGCGGGTTCGCCACTTGGTCAAGCCCCAAACCCCAAGAGATCCCTCCTTTCTTTCCTGGATCTACGTATTCAATATTCTTGGGAGAGGCCAGTCCAAGCTTCTTCCTCCATCGCCGCTTCTTCCTCTACTGCGGGCGTATCTTGTCTTGGGGCTTCTTCTTTCGGTGAGTGCCAGAAGAGAGTGACCAGCAGAGTGATCGCGGTTGTCTCATTGTCGTCGTCGCCTTTCTTCACATAATGTGAGACCCTTTTCCCAAGATGAGTCCCAAGCTTGAGCCATGGACATATTTGCAAAATATCCTTGATTCGAGCGTTTTGAATTCGTCAACCGATCTTGGCTCGCCCCGATATCTCGAAATGGCATACGTGTCTCTGTCAATTGGAATGCCTCCGTGTTCTTTCAAGATGTTCATCACCCTGGCATCCATTCTTCCTTCCACCTCCTTCATCCCCTCGCTTCAATTGCTTTTCTCTTCTCGACCATAGATACATCGTGAGTGTTGGAGTGGCGAGTCACGGGGAGTTTCTTCGCTTATAATGTCACCGTGATGAGGACCCTGTTGGGGTTTGTGCAATCATCAAGGTCATATCTTTTGATCCTTCCCCCAAAGTGATTTTCCTTTCTTGATTTCAAAATTTCCTTAGCCGATGATTTTCCTTCAAATTTGTTCCTTGTCACCGCTTCCTTTCTTTTCAAACTTGATTTTTTTGCTTTAAGGTATTCCTCTTCCCCTTTTTGGCATCATCAAAGGATAGAGGAACCCCTGGAACATCTTTGGCAAGCATGAAGTCGAAGTCTTACGATGGTTGAATTTTGCTTCAAGTCTCAACTGCGTTGTATCTTGCACGAAATTGACCAAAGTAGCATTGGATTTCTCGCCGAAATCGCTTCATCTCGGCCATGAGAAGGTGAATTTTCTTGTCATGTGTTCTTCCAAACGTCGTATATCATTTGCATTACGCTCACGCGCAGCAGCCTTGATCTCGGCGGTGTGAGCTTCATGCATATGTTCAATGTGTTCCTAAACCGTTTCGCATCAACATTTTCTCTCTCCACACTAGCGACTTGTTGAATAAGGTTCAAGTATTTCACTGTTCCACACGCATTGATTCTTTGTTGCCACCATTCCCTTATCCTGTGTGATGCCTCTCAAGTCACCAGTAAGGTTGGCATCTCTGTTGTCCGGGCGCATGTCCAAAGAGGCGATGCCTCTCCATTCGTTCAATTTCAAAGCAAAGAGTGCCTTGAACACTTCTCGACTTGGTGATTAAATGCATTGCGGTGATGGCCATACTGACGTCGAAATCAAAATCGGTGGAACAATGGTGCCTGAGTGAAAAAGCGAGGAGGTGGTGCGTGATAGCGTGCTTGCTCATTTTCGACTCTTCGTGGAGTTCGGTATCTCAAAGTGAGAAAGGGAAAGATTCCACAAAAGATTCATCACCGCCAACCGGGATTTGTTCGATGATAAGCGGTGCGCGTGAAGTTCTTTTGGGAATCGATCCGGTATGTAGCGTGAGGAGCGGAGTGGTTTACGGTTCATTGGGTTTGGTTGTGAAGTAGACCCGAACTTCTTGAGCCTCAATTTAATCTTGACCGTTGGTCTCGGTGATTTTTCCATTTCAAGAGACTTGTCCTCGGCCTTATCGGCGGCGTCATCGGACGATGATGAGATTTCTAGTGGTGGCTCATCATCAAAGTTAAAAGTTTGACGAGTAGTCTTGGGATCGACTTGCTCGTGCCTGGAACATCCATGGTGAGTCTCTTGGATTTGTCATGGGGTTGACTAAACTTCTTCTTCACCTTCCGATCCCGGAAAAGTGACATCGGGGTTGTCGGGAATCATGAAGTGCGGCGATCTCCTTCTCGGATGGGTCGATGATTGCGGGGAGGATGTTCTCTACTTGGCCTCTTTACCCGGGAAGTCTCAACCTCCCGTGGGCCTTCATTCCGCCGGTCTCTCTGGCTGCGAGGCCTAGTCCTCCTTTTCGACGATGTCGGTATCTTAGGGTCTTCTACGGTGGCATCCATTGGAGTCTCAACCCCATGGATTGCACTTTCATCGCCAGTGTTAACTCCCGTACATTCCTTCCTATGCCTCGACCGCATCGGCGGCGTCATTAGCCTTTCAGAGCGGTTGGCACCTCGAGTGAGAGGCAGTCTCAAGCTATGCGAGCTTCATTGATGGCAACTTCTTTGTTTCTTCTTGTGATTGTAATTTCTCTTCTTCGCCTCCTTGCTTCTTTGTGGAGTCATCCGCAAAGATCCTCCGACCTTGCTGCGGTGGAGTGGGAGTTTCCCCCCCCGGGCGCACCCGGTGAGTGACTTGGAGTGGGGTCACTCGTCTCGGACTCCCGATTGTTGCAATTGATGGTTCGGCCGTTGGGGCGGTGGTAGCACACCTTCAACAGGGGTTGGCTCGACCGGGGTCCCCACTAGCCCGTTTCATCGCCAATTCCCTTATCGCTTCTTCCGAGTGAGTTTGGGAAGTGGTAAGCGAACATCGGTGGCTATTTTGAACCACTCCCATTGGATCGATTTCGGTTTGTGTTTTGGAGGACTCTCCTGGTCCCTCCATCGGTCTTTGCTCGTGAAGGATTCTTGATTCATGCAATGCTTGCTGCATCTGCAGATTCTTACGGGCAGCAGCATTCTGCAGTTCCTCGTCACTTTTAGAGAAGACATCAAGGAGAGGATGGAAGTGTTACGTAGTGGTGGAGATAGGCGGATACTTGCCTTGTCACGTCTTCGGCTTCTTCACTTGCTTTGCTCTCTCCCCGTCCTTGTAGATTTGCGGGATGTCTAGCGATTGTCTCATCAAGTCTTTGGGAGCACGATAGATAGTCGAAATTTAGCGATTCTCTTCTTCTTCTATGAATTCGGGCCGTTGGAACTGTTCCTCGACTTGCTCAACTTCCATTTTCTCCACTCATGTGACGATTTTGGATGTCGGATAAGGTGGAGATAGGATCATTACATCACTATCCGCTTGGTTTGGTTCTTTTGAGTTTAATTTGTGTGAGCTACATTTGTGTCTTGAGTTGCCTCTCACGATCGCCTTCAAAGCAGATTTGGCTGTTTCATCAACTACATCCGGAGACTCTACTTCTCCGGTAGTCTCCGGTATTTTGTCTTAGCTAAGTAAGCCCGACTCGGTGGCTTCTCTGTTCGTCGCTTGACGAGTCTTCTTCGTCTCTGGTTTGTACAGGGAATTTCAGTTCGAGGCGGCGTCCTCGAGTCTTGGGCGCGGGGCCGGTGCTTGTGTTTGTTTCGAGGAGCCGCCGTCTAGGCTTGCCGATTCTCCTCCTTTTGACGATCGGAGAAGGTATTTGGGAGTCCTTCTCGATCGGCTGCTGCGAGGGCGGGTGACATGGCGCTGGCAGGCAGTGACATGGCCTTAGCAGGCGGTGACTCTCTGCAGGGCGGGAGCATGTTTGGTTTTCTTTTTTGCGGGGCGCAGAGAGATTTCTTGGCGGTGCAGGGCAAATTTTTTTCTTCTTGGTTGGAGAGGAGGATTTGTGTCTTGGGGTCGGTGATTCCCCCCTCACCGGTGTCGGCTCTCTCTTTGCGACGCTCGCTTCGAGCACCGGAGAGATTAGCTCGAACATCCTCTTGTTAACATGGAAAGCCTTCCCATGTCTAAGAGGACTCCTTTCACCTCCAATAGCCGGCCAATCACTGGCCATATCCCGGGGATCCTCCAAATGACCCATCTTCTTTGAAGGACTTGTTCCCACGTTCGCGCAGAGTCTGCTTTGTAGATAAACTCATTGATTTATCTTCTTTTCCTCGATGATTGCAGCCATCACAATCGCTTTGCCTTTGATAGTTGGTCAAAGCGCCAAATTTGATGTCGATACATTTGTCAACTATGTCCAACAATTTGTGATAATCCTCCTTGGATCTTTTGTTTCTTTGTGTATATAATTTTATCGGCAAGGTCGGACTTGGCTATTTCTTTCCATGCGTCACCCAAGTTTACATCAGCTTCCTTAATCTCGGTTGCTCCTTCTGGGTAGTGAGCAATATTCACCAAATCTTGGCGGTGATAGTCATTTGCTTCCGTGAAGCAGATGACTTGATTCCTTCATCGTGAATCTCGGCGTTCACGTAGAATTGAGCGACCTCCTCCGCGTAGGTCATCGGATATTCGGCGTTAGAAACGGTTTTAGTCCGGTCGTTTCCGGCTTCTCGCGATTTTCTTCACCAGGTGTCGTCGGACCCCGCTTCATTATTCCGTCGAAATCCACAAATCGAACCGGTGTGGATTTGTTTTCCCAACTTGGTAAAGTCATAAGTTGGTGCCATTTCTCGAGAATAATTTCAAGAAAAAGTTCGAAATTTGATTTGAAGGTTGATAGGGTTTCGAGAGTATTTGCCTTTGCCTTTTGAGAGAAAAGAGATTGAACAGTTTTTAGGAGTGTGAGAGAGAAACGGCGAAAATGGTTTAAATATGGTTTATGAAAGGGCGTGCGGACGGTTTTGAATCGTGATCGAAATCAACGGCTTGGATTGTGCACGCATATTGAGCGATTCATGTCTCGTATTTAATGCGGCAAAGCATTTATATCCAATCATAGGCTTGGTGTGCGGCTTTATGTCCGTACACATCATCATTATGCCGGCGTGTCTCTTAAAACATTCGCTTAAGTCAAAACGATGCGTTTTTGTCACTTTGCTCATAAGTTATTCGAACTTATCTCTTAGGCGATTTAACTCTACTCCTCGTGATTCTCTTAGCGACTCATTATCGGTGACTTGGTGTAGTTTGTCTTTCCGATCTGGTGATTCTTGGTGATTTTCGTTTTGACTCTTTTTCACTCCTTTTCTGTTCTAATTCTCTTCTTTGATTCTTACGTGTCTCGCTTAGCTCAATTAGCCCCAACTCATGCTTGAGTTCTTCAAATCTTGACTCACATAATGGTTTTGTGAAGATGTCACTAGTTGTTTGTCGGTTGAGATATATATTCCAAGATAATGTCCTTCTTTTCAACATGATCTCTTATGAAATGATATCGACATCTATATGTTTCGTTCTTGAGTGCAACACGGATTTTGAGTGATTGCAATTGCACTTGTGTTATCACACATGATTGGAATTTCTTTTCTTCAACTTCATAGTCTCTCTGTTCTTTGTCTCATCCATAGGACTTGGGCACTTGTTGCGCCAGCCTATGTATTACGCTCATTTGTAGAGGTGGCTATTGAGTTTTGCTTCTTGCTAAACCAGGAAATTAGTCTGTTTCAAGCATTTGACATGTGCACGAAGTGCTCTTCCGTCCACTCTGCATCCAAAGATAGTCGAGTCCGAATAGCCAATTAGTTTGAATCCACCTTCCTTTGGATACCATAGGCCTACTTCTTGGCTTCCTTTCAAGTATCTCAATATTCTCTTCTTGCTTTGTCATATGACTCTCTTTTGGAGCAGATTGAAATCTTGCACATACACCTACAAAGAAAGGTGATGTCCGGGATCAAGCTATTTGTGAGATAGAGCAATGATCCAATAAGTGCTCAGTATCTTGTTTGATCTACATGTGCTTGCCATCCGCATCCATGTCCATTTTGGTGATGTGTTCATTGGTATTTTTCTGGAAGACTTCTCCTCCATACCAAATTTCTTCATTAAATCTCTGGTGTATTTTGTTTGACTTATGAAGGTTCCATCCTTCAGCTGTTTCACTTGAAGTCCAAGGAAGAATGTCAGCTCTCCCATCATGCTCATTTCAAATTTACTTTGCATGAGGTTTGAGAATTTTTCACACAACTCTTTGTTAGTGGATCCAAAGATGATGTCATCAACATATATTTGAACAAGCAGTATACTCTTCTTGTCTTGAATTCTGAAAAGTGTTCTATCTACTTTTCCTTTTGTGAATCCATTTTCAGTTAGGAATTGTGACAGGGTATCATACCATGCTCTGGGTGCCTGTTTCAATCCGTACAGGGCTTTCTTGAGTTTGTATACCTTGTCTCCAAGAGTCTTTCCGCTCAAATCCGGAGGTTGTTCAACATACACTTCTTCTTCCAATAAACCATTCAGGAATGCACTCTTTACATCCATTTGATATACCATGAAATTCTTGTGAGCTGCATAGGCAAGAAACATCCTTATAGCTTCCAATTTTGCTACAGGAGCAAATGTTTCATCAAAATCTATTCCTTCTTCTTGGCAATATCCTTTGGCTACCAGTCTTGCTTTGTTTCTTACCACAGTAACCTTCCTCGTTCATCTTATTTCGAATACCCATTTGGTTCCAATAACATTTTGATGTATGGGTCTTTGCACTAATTCCCATACTTTATTTCTCTCAAACTGATTGACTCTTCTTGCATGCTTTGAATCCAATGTGTGTCATCCAATGCTTGTGACACATCTTTGGGCTCAATTTGTGAGATGAAGCATGTGAACATGGCTTCTTGTTGAGTTCTAGATCTTGTCTTGACACCTTCTCTTATGTCTCCAATGACAAGTTAAGGTGGATGGTCTCTCGGCCATCTTACATCAAAGTTGGAGTAGATTAGTGGTTGATCGACTTGCGGTTTGTGTTCCGAGGTCACTCTCTCGTAGTCACTTAGCGCAAGTTTTCCACCGCTTTTGAGATTCACTATCTCATCTTCTTCTCAATTGATAATCCCCGGCCTTCCAAAGACATAGGGACTCTTCCGCATGCGGTTGGATGATTTAGCTTATCGGTGACTCTTCAATGTCTTCCCATTTACATTTGGCTCATCGAATACTACATGAATGGATTCTTCGTAACCATAGTTCTTTTGTTGAGTATTCTCGTATGCTTTGCTTTTGTTGAGTATCCTAAGAAGATACCTCATCGGCTTTAGCATCAAAAGCCTTTAGGTTGTCTTTGCCATTGTTGTGGATGAAGCATTTACATCCAAATATCCCGAAATATGCAACATTTGGTTTTCTTCCATCCCAAATCTCATAGGAGTCTTTGTCACCGCCTATTTATCATACATCTGTTTTGGGTGTAGCAAGTCGTGTTGATTGCTTTCCCCAAAATCTTTTGGTAACCGCTTCAACTAACATGGTCCTTGCGCTTCTTTGAGGGTTCTGTTTCCTTCTTTCTCGCAACTCCATTCTTTGTGGAGTCCTTGCGGTGATAGTTCATGACCAATACCATTCTCAATACAAGATCGAGTTATTATTCCATTGACAAACTCGGTTCTCTATCGATCTTATTTTGATAATGGTTTGACTCTTCTCATTTTGTACCCTCTTCATCTTCATTGTGGTAGCTTTTGTAGAGTTTCTTTCTTCTTGCACATGAATATTGTCCATGTATATCTTGAGTAGTCATCTACTACCACCAAGGTGTATTTCTTTCCACTTATGCTTTCTTTGGTTCCATGGGCCAAATAGGTCCGTATAGAAGCAGATCAATATTCTTGTTGAGGATGGGCATGTCTTTTCTTTGAACGCGACTTGATTTGTTTTCCCTTCGACATGCATCACATATACTCTCCTTCAGATATATCGAGTCGGAAGTCCTTCTACAAGATGACTTCTTGCTAGCTTATTAATTGTTTTGAAATTGGTGACTCGGCTTTTTGTGCCACAACCAACTTGATTGATTGGTGTGCTCTTTGCTAGTAGACAGTCTTTGTGTGTTGCGATTGACCAATCCACTACATACATATTTTTTTGCCTACATCCTTGCAACACTACTTCATTTGATTCAATGTCTTTGATTTGGCATATGCCCATGTTGAATCCAACATTGTAGCCCTTGTCACGCGAGTTGGATGATGCTTAGTAAATTGAAGTTTAGTCCTTCAACATATGCAACATCGTGATTTCTAATCCATTCCTCTTGATGGATCCAATGCCTCTTATTTCACCGGGAGCTTCATTTCCTCCAAATATGACTTTGGCTCCTTTGACTTCCTTGAATTTTGACAGATTTCTCTTATTTCTGTCATATGTCCGGAACGACCACTATCCATGTACCAGGTTCCTTGGCTTTTCACTTATTCCTTGAACCGCAATCAAGGAAATTAAGTTTTAGGTACCCATACTTGTGCGGGTCCTGAGGGGTTAGAATTGTAAGATGATCCAACCAACCTATAGCCAAATGATTTGACTAAGAGGTTGCCATCTATCAGTGCCATAATCATAATTAATCTGGCAAATTGCTTGGGGATTCAGGTTCATACATCTGTCTCTTTTGTCGTATACTGCGTGTATGTTTTAGCAATTGCCTTTCTTGGGTAATTGTGGTGTCTTTGAGTGTAGTGCCTAGGTGCATATGTGTCTTTGATGAAAGCTCTTATGCTTTTGGAATGGCCTTTGTTGAGTTAGGCCTTTGCCATTTGGGCTTGTATTCCATAAGTCTAGGCCGATAGTTCACATTATTCCAATCGACTTGGCTTGGATATTTTCTACCATTCCCATCATATGTATTTCTTTTATGGGTTTTTTCGGAATTTTTGGTAGCTCGCTTCTTTTACAGAGTATTTTCTGTTTGGAGTCCATTGAGGACTCGGTGAATTCTTCTCATTTTGTCCTTTCAAAGACTCTCAACCGGTTGTTTCCTTTTCCTTTGTAACCAAGGCCAGTTTGCTTAGTATTGTGCTTTGGATTGAAAGTGTGTGCAACATTTAGAGTTTTGGGTTTTTCGGACTCTTCATGACTTGAAGATCCTTTTTCCAAAATTACTCTTGAGGTTTGACATGGCACAAAGGAATTAAATCTAAGTCCTGCATGTCTTGTCTCCACATTCTCTTTGACCCATAATAAGATCATCCAATGATTGAGATGCCTTAGTGAATGAGGCAATAACATTTTTGAGGTCATTCTCCCTCTTTTCTATAGCAGCAATTTCGCTATTATTAATTTAGCTTTTTCAAATTTTTAAACTTTTATTCTCATCACTATTTGACTTAGAGTACTCGGCTCCTTAGTCGACTTTGAGTTTTGACTTTTGAGTAGTAATTTGTTTTCCTCATTCAATAGTGTGTGTGAGGTTTTAATGTGCTCAAAATCTTTCATCATTTTACCTAATGAATCATAAAGATCGAGTGGGTGATGAAGTGTGTGTGTCACGGTCACTATCACTAGTGTCGAGCTTGTTGAGTTAGATTGTACCTCATCTTCTTGATCTTGTTCTTTGGCCATTAAGCAAATCAAGGCTTCTTCTTCAGAGTCACTTGAGTAGTACCTTCACCGCTCTCGAGTCATTTGTCTCTCTTGACTTGGTTGTCTCAGATCTCTGCGCAGCCCATCATTGCTTTTTTCTTCTCTTGTCTTCTTTCTCTCAAGACCTTTCTTTCTTCTTCGTTTCACTTGTTGACTACGAGGATATGAGCAAATCAATGGCATAGTGACCTGGTTGTCTACAATTCCAACATAGATATTGACCTTTTGATCGACTCTTTCTATTCTTGAGTTGTCACTTTGATACTCAACTTGTTGATGATCATTCTCTTGGTTGGCCTATCATCCCTTGATTTGGAGGGGGAGCCGAGTGTCTTCCGGAGGATTCACCCTTTTCTCTCTTGTAGTTCTTGTTAAAGAACTTGTTAAATCTTTTAACCATCGGGCTATTTCTTCCGGGTCAATGCCTCTTTGACTTGACTCTCTCCTTCCATCTTTGACAATTAGAGCAAAATTGTTTTGGGTACAAATTGTCTCTTCCTGGTCTTTCCTTCTCACTCAAACTCGTAGGCTTTGAGGTCCGAGAATAACTCATGATTGGATGTCTTTGATAGGTCCATGGAGTGTCTCAATGCCATGACCTTCATTTCCCATTAATTTGGAAGACTTTTTAGGATCTTCATACACATTTCTTCGTGTATATTCCTTTCCAAGTGTAGATGACTCATTTGTGATTTCGTAAACCGAGCATCCGGTTGATCCAGGTTTTCTCCGAGGTCATTTTAAAGTTCTCAAATTTTTGTACACACCATCGATAGTTTGTTTTCTTTGATTTGCTCACGAGCCTTCGCAAATCAATGTCGGTTTGTCCTGCATTTCCTTAGCCGTTTTGCAAGATTTCACTTTATTGAACATGGCTTTGTCCAAGGTTTTGTAAAGAATGTCCTTGGCTACATTGTCAGGTTGTATCTTTTTCTATCATCATTTGTCCACTCGGTTCTTGGTTTTCAACCATGATAGTGTCCGGTGTCTTCGATCTTCTTCCCCTTCACCGCAACTCTTCGTGCAAATGTGTTCACCTTTAATATTTGCAGAGAGGCCCATCTTCTATCACTATCCACATCTCATCATGTAATCTTTGATAGATGAGCTTGCATACGAATTTTCCAATCATCAAATTCTTCAATAGTGAACATAGGAATGCGTGTTAGATTTGCTTCCATGATAATAACTTTTAATGATAGAACGAGTTTTGGAAGTTTAAGTACTAAAGCGAGACTTTTGAAAAGTTTGGAGATCTAGTTCAAGAACCGGTGCGGAAGGTTCAATGAACCAACCGCTCCGATACCACTTGTAGGTCCCAAGGGGTGTAAGTGTAAGGTTTAGAAGGGGGTTGAATAAACCTTACCAAATTTTCGATTTAGTCCTTTTAAAACTACGAGTTCTACACAAATTTGTGTCCTTGATGGACAAATCGAATTAGTCACTCAAGAGAGTTAATCTCTCAACAGACTCGGTGAAATTAATAGAGTAACTCAACTGTTGGCTATAATTTGACTCAACTGTGGTTTTGTTTTATTGGAAGACTTAACACCCTTAAGTTTGATTAAGCAAGTTTTTGACTTGATTTAGTACTTATAAATTATCAAATGGATAGCAAATTTATCGTGAGATATGAGCAATTAAAAGTGCGAGTAAATTTAAATCTTTGAAATGTAAATGACACAAAGTAAGGTTTTTATAGAGGTTCGAAGATGGGGTAATTCTTCTACTCCTCTCTTCTCCAACTCCCGGAGGAATCCACTAAGTAATGATCGGTTTACAAAGTGGTAACAAGTCCCGATACAAGTCTTGATCACAACACCGACTTGATCCTTTGGGACTCGATCTGAGACGCTTGATCACTCACCGCTTCTCGTACGACTCGAAGCCTTCTTCACAGGCGACTACCTTGCTACTACGACTCACTTGCTCAAGCTCTTTGGATTTGATCACGAAGCCCTCCAAAAGCTTAAGACTTGGTTCGACCTTGAACCTTTCTACAATCCTTCCCGGAATGTAGACCCCTTGTTTTAAGTATCTTCCTCTTCAACTGGTTGAAGTTCTCTTTCCTTCACGGGTGAGTGTTGGATTGATGTACTTGAAGTGTAGGCTTGAGGATTGAGATTGTTTGATTTTTCTAATGTACTTGTATAGCTCACGTATGTGTCATTCAACTTTTTTCAAACAAATTCCTCGGCCTTTTATAGTGAACTTTCAAAAAATTTGCCCGTTGAAGAGATAGGCTCATTTTTGAAAGTCACTTGCGTCGTTGGCTTGCGTTCTTGGAATTGCCATTTCCTCGTATGAATTGTTTTATCACCTTTCGAGTTCGACACGGTGTAGTACTTCCCATTGGTTCATTCCTTTTGCACGCTTCGGGACCGAGCACTCCAAGAAAGGTGGTATGGAGATATTACTTGTTTAAGTAAATCTCTTGATTTCTCGTGCAATGGTTCTTTTACGATTATCTCGACTTGCATTTCCTTGCTTTCCCAGGTGACTTAGAGTCGCCTTCCAATCATGGATGACTCTTGTCACTTCACTTGAGACTTTCGCTTCTCTTGAGTTGACTTGACTGATGTTCCACTCATTTGCATCTCACCGCTTCTTCATCGAGTTCCTGTCTGCTTCTTTTCTTTGTGACTCACTGTCTCTCGCAGAGTTTTCCTTCAAGCCTTGATTGTCTTCTTGCATGTTGGGCGTAGCTCACTTAACTCAGCTTGGCCACTCTAATTGTTACAATACATTTTACAAATGAGAATGGGGTGCCAACTTTCTATTCTAAGTTTTACATGGCATTCATCAAAATCTAAACAATAAAATTCCTAACGAGAAAAAATTATAGCATCAATTAAATTATAATAAAAAAAATATCATCAATTAAATTATAATGAAAATAAAAAATTATAGGGGGTAATGTAAGATTTGCCAATTAAAGAATTCAAGGAATGATATAATCTTTAGAGTTCAAAAATATATACAAAGTTTCATATTAACATATACAAATTAATGAAATAAAAAATTATAGCATTAATTAAATTATAATATCAATACAAATAGTAATATATTATATATGCAAAAAGGTTAGTTTGGATGTTCGACTACAAATTACATATGAAGGCAACATTTCAATGTATCAAAGCAAATCTTGTGCTATTATCTATAGAAGTATAGGTTTAATGTATGAAATAATCTTTAGATGAGTGAAAGCTAAAAAGTTGCTCGTCACAATGAAGTATAAATTATTGTTCAATAAAATCGATCTCAACATTGAAAAATTCGATTCGAGTAATTTCAAGTACTTTAACATATTTTCTCAGATGAATATGAAAAGCTAATCTATTTGAGCTTTTTAGTTTTATATCAGGGATAATTTCAGACAATATTTTTTTGCATATAATACCTATGTCCCAACTCATCAAATATGATATCAAACATTTAGGCGATAATTAATTATATGAAGCCAAGTCTAAGAATCCAATGTGAAATCAATAGTGATATTAAATGTCAAGGATAGAAAACACAATGTATAGAAAAAGATAGAACAATACATATTGATCCCTTTAAACAAACGCCAACCTGGACAATCAAAGCAAATGTAGAACATGCAAAATGAAATTAATAGTAACAGTAAAAACTATAAAAGAATAGATGACAAATCAGAATATTAAGTTACCTGAAGTCGAGAGGGACTTAGCAAACTCAAGTTTTAGAAGAAATCTGTCAAAAAATATAGTCATCTCAGTTTCTTGATAGCTACACTATATTAAACAAGAAATAGGTGTTCGATATGAACAAAAACAAATCCAAATGATCTCGAGATAAGAAAGAAGAGTAAGCAAAATCACATATTTCTTGTGTTCTCTTACAAGAGCAATTAAACCATCACAATAGCAACATATGTTTTTATATTAGCACATAAATGATTATGTTCTTACAAAACTTCAAAAAATAGTAAATATGCATCATCTAATTCCATCCTAAACCACAAGTCATCAACCAGAAGATTGAAGTCCTAAATCCATTTTCCCAAGTTAATCAAAACAAAGCTCTACTCGTTTCTTCATTAAATGAAATAATTGCTTATTTTCTCATTGGCCAGTATATACACCTCCATACAGAATCCTCATTTTCATATATAAACTGATGAATATTCCCATATAAATGTGAGATAAAACATCTAATTGAGAAATTGGACATGCATATATGTGTTCTATGTAGATATAATTACAGGACATGATATATCCTCCCCCTATAACAAAGAGCAAGACTTATAACCAACAAAATAACATCAAATAGCTGACAGAATCAACCATGATTTATCAATATAAAGAAATTTTTTGAAGAAACAGACGATGAACTTCAGTGGAAGACAATCAATCGAATAAACAATTAAACAAGCAAACATATGAAGAATCGGGTGACCTGATTATCAACACCCAAAAGTGAATTGCAAACCTGACAAAATAGGGAACATATGAAAAAAAATTAGAGAGGGGGGGAGAGTGGGGGAGAGAGAGAGAGAGAGAGAGAGAGAGAGAGAGAGAGAGAGAGAGAGAGAGAGAGAGACGTCGAGTCGGCGAGGAAGAAATGAGAGAGAAAAAAGAACGGGCAACAACGAGAGAGAAACCTGGCGTCAGCGAGGTAGAAGCGAGAGAGAAAAAAGAATGGGCAACAACTGTAAGTCCAAGTGGCTAAGATAATCTAGAGGGGGTGAATAGATTATGCCCATTTCCTCGATTATGCCATCTTTTTCGGATAAATAAGCCAATACAAGAATGGAAGTGCGGGAAGTAAACAACACACGTCGATTTATAGAGGTTCAACCCGCCTAGGGCCTAATCCTCTACCACCCCAGTATCTCGGGGATGAATTTCAAAAAGAAAAAAAGATTTTATTAATTACCACAATTAATACAACATCACCTTACAATATCTTTTTGGAGATTACCACAATCTCCCCTGAAGATTACCACAATCTTCAACGACACCTTGTGAAGATTACCACAATCTTCCAACTTGAAGAATATCAAATTCTTCAACACCTCAAAGAGCACTAAACTCTTCAATAAGAAGATTACCACAATCTTCTTGCACGTAACACCTAGATCACCAAAGTGTGTTCTTACTACAAGAACACTCACAAGGATATCTTATGTTGAATGATAGCGATGAGCCCAAAAATCCAAGATTACAACTCTATAATGAACAATACAATTTTGAGTGCAAGTGTAATCAAGAATTAAACCTAGACCTCAAGATATGAAAGTGTAAGACCTTAGGCTATTATAACAAGAATATTGAAATAGAAGAACAAACGTGTTTGCTTGGATGTATTTTGTTGTGTTGTAGCTTTCTCTCATGTTGTGTTGCTTCAATTTTTCATCTATTTATAAATGATGTCTTGAACATGATAGGCTCTTCCTAGGAGATTGAAATCTGTAAAAAAATTGCAAAGCAAATGAAGAATATAAATTAGTAGAGATCAACACCATAAATTGAGGAAAAGTTGTCTCGCACGACTGTGATTTAGAATTTATTGTTAAAAGAATAGGGAGACCGGTCGCGCTCTAATATAGAAAATATTTTAACACATCAAAAATCATCACTTGGACCAGTCCAGGGGGTAGGACCGGTCACCCTAGGGTTGGACCGATTGCCCCCCACGTGGACCGGTCCCTCTGGCCATTGTGTGAGAGAATAGAGTTCTGTTCTTTTCTTCCAGGCACCGGTTGCCCTTTGCGCGATCTGTCAATCTCTAGGGGTTTTACAAACATCTCGTTTCTGTTTCAAGACTCGTCTTTCACACACGGGTTGCCCTATAGGGTGACTGATTGAACACAAGACAGAAGTGTTGTCCATTTTTTATCGAAAATAAACTTCAAGAAATACTCCAAAAAATTAATAAAAATATTTTATATCAATCGGGAGTATTTGGACAACATTTAGAAATATTGTTTTGGTGTAAAAACACATTAACACAAAATCATCAAAAGTGTTGTCCAATTTTTTGTCAAAAATAAACTTGAAGAAATACTCCAAAAAAAATAGTGAAAATATTTTAAATCATTTAGGAGTATTTGGACAAAATTTAAAAACATTGTTTTGGTATAAAAACAAAATCATCAAAATCATGATAAATATATTTATCTAACAAACTCCCCCTTTTTGATGATTACAAACCAAAATAATATAAAGAGGTCGACAATATCGTCACAAAATATAAAATGGGACAAAACCTTTAGCGACAAAGAAGTTGTGACATTTATCTAACTTTTTGCGACACAATTTTCCACAAGTCGCTGCTATTGGTATTTAGCAACAAATATTTTTGACAATTCGATGCCCAAGTTATATGTGACAATCTGTTGTCACAAAAATGGATTTATTGCGACAACTTTTTGTTGTCACTATTACTTTCATCACAAAAGCCCCTGTTTCTTGTAGTGTGCTACAACAAGTCAACTGAAAATATTTTCCACAACTGTTCTGATATCAGTCAAGTGATTCAAAAAATGAAGAGATAACATCACTAATCGAAAGGATTTACCTAAATTTCTCAATCATCATTCTCTTTAACCAATAAAGCAGGGGACACAAAGCTATCAACAAAGACGCGTGCATCTTTTACCATAGCTAAATTTCCATCAACAACCAAGTCCTACAATTCTTTCTGTTGTTTCAGATAGTGAAAACTAGAAGCTGCGATTGAATTACCAACAACTCATCCTCAATGAAACATATTGGTTTGAAATCGCACCACATATCTCGCTTATCAATAGTAAAGTTGGTCCACAACTCGGTAACACCCCACTCTTCCATAATCCAAACATGGATTCCACTATCTCGACCAACAGCTACGCAAAGACATCCCAAGAGTTACAAGTATGAACATTTTTCCAAACCAACATCACTAGTGAGAGGAATTCCAAATAATCTCCAGAGTTCAAAAAAATAAATATACAAAAATTCAATATTAACATACAAAATAATAATGAGAAACATTATAACATCAATTAAACTATAATAAGCAAACAAAACTCATGCCTTACACATGCGTAAAACAATTATTAATTTTCTTACACAGGTTGGAGAAGCTGGGTTAACTTTCAGAAATATTCCAATGGAAATGAGAGGTTCCCAAGGGTCTTCCTGATTGGAAAGAAGAAAAAAAAGTTCACTTAGGTGAAGAACTATCAGATGTTTTGCTTTACCAGTGAATCTCTGCAAAAGGTCTTCCATTAAGTGCAATGATGGTGATGTCAACAGTAATCAATCCAATGGTGCAGATTGAATCAATCAACAGTTGTTGGACTTTCCTGTTTAGTTATAAGGACAACCCTGTTTAGTTTGGATGTTCGACTACTAATTACATATGAAGGCCATAGTTGTTAAAGCGATAGGCGACGCCAAGGCGACAAGCCATGGACTAGCGCCCGATGGCCTAGGCGACAAAAAGCGATGGCCTTGCCACGCAAGGCGACAACAACTAGAAAAACATGTTATATATTTATATTCTCCTAAACATCAACAACAATAATTCAAAAAATACTTAAAAAACTTCAGCAATTACAGCTATATTTAGGTAATTACTAGCAATTTCAGCCACAAATGGTAAGGTACAATAGATAAATAACAAATAATTAAATATAGATTATAAATAGAAATCTAAGTTCATTTTAACACTTAAAACACACAAAAAAAAAACCCAACTACCCATAGACTTAAAAGAGTTAAAAGTTAAAACACAAAAAAATATAGCCACAAAAGGGTATGGTAAAATAAATAAATAATAAATATAGATCATAAACAGAAATCCAAATGTAGTTGCAAATAAAAAAAATAAAAAAACACTGAAAAATTGGAAAAATACCAGGGTTGTGCACTGTAGCGCAGTGGTGTACTGTAGCGTTGAACTGCTCTTTCTTCTCTGTTTCTTTGAGAGAGCAGTGAAATGGTCTTTGACTGGGTAGTGGACTAGTGGGTTATGTTTTAGGGTTTAAGACTTTAAAACACACTTTACTTAAAAGCCCTTTGTACTAAAAAAAAAAAAAAAACTGGAGAACACGAAAAAAACGCCCAGCATGCCAGGCGTCGCTTTTCTTCGCCTATCGCCTCAAGAAAAAGCGACGCCTAGGCGCTCCGGGCGACCGCTTCGCCATTTTTGTCACCTGTAGTCACCCTCAGGCGGTATTGTGTCGCCTAGGCGCGCTTTTGACAACTATGATGAAGGAAATATTTCAATGTATCAGCAAATCTTGTGGTATTATCTATAGAAGTATATGTTTAATGTATGAAATAATCTTTAGATGAGTGAAAGCTAAAAAGTTGCTCGTCACAATAGAAGTATAAATTACTGTTCAATAAAACTGATCTCAACATTGAAAAATTCGATTCGAGTAATTTCAAGTACTTTAACATATTTTCTCAGATGAATATGAAAAGCTAATCTATTTGAGCTTTTTAGTTTTATATCAGGGATAATTTCAGACAATATTTTTTTGCATATAATACCTATGTCCCAACTCATCAAATATGATATCAAACATTCAGGCGATAATTAATTATATGAAGCCAAGTCTAAGAATCCAATGTGAAATCAATAGTGATATTAAATGTCAAGGATAGAAAACACAATGTATAGAAAAAGATAGAACAATACATATTGATCCCTTTAAACAAACGCCAACCTGGACAATCAAAGCAAATGTAGAACATGCAAAATGAAATTAATAGTAACAGTAAAAACTATAAAAGAATAGATGACAAATCAGAATATTAAGTTACCTGAAGTCGAGAGGGACTTAGCAAACTCAAGTTTTAGAAGAAATCTGTCAAAAAATATAGTCATCTCAGTTTCTTGATAGCTACACTATATTAAACAAGAAACAAGTGTTCGACATGACAAAAACAAATCCAAATGATCTCAAGATAAGAAAGAAGAGTAAGCAAAATCACATATTTCTTGTGTTCTCTTACAAGAGCAATTAAACCATCACAATAATAACAACAAATGTTTTTATATTAGCACATAAATGACTATGTTCTTACAAAACTTCAAAAAACAGTAAATATGCATCATCTAATTGCAACCTAAACCACAAGTCATCAACCAGAAGATTGAAGTCTTAAATCCATTTTCCCAAGTTAATCAAAACAAAGCTCTACTCGTTTCTTCATTAAATGAAATAATTGCTTATTTTCTAATTGGCCCGTATATATACCTCCATACAGAATCCCCATTTTCATATATAAACTGATGAATATTCCCATATAAATGTGAGATAAAACATTTAATTGAGAAATTGGACATGCATATATGTGTTCTATGTAGATATAATTACAAGACATGATATATCCTCCCCCTATAACAAAGAGCAAGACTTATAACCAACAAAATAACATCAAATAGCTGACAGAATCAACCATGATTTATCAATATAAAGAAATTTTTTGAAGAAACAGACGATGAACTTCAGTGGAAGACAATCAATCGAATAAACAATTAAACAAGCAAACATATGAAGAATCGGGTGACCTGATTATCAACACCCAAAAGTGAATTGCAAACCTGACAAAATAGGGAACATATGAAAAAAATTAGAGAGGGGAGAGAGTGGGGGGAGAGAGAGATAGAGAGAGAGAGATAAAAACCTGGCATCGGCAAGGAAGAAATGAGAGAGTAAAAAGAACGGGCAACAGTTGTAAGTCCAAGTGGCTACGATAATGTAAAGGGGTAAATAGATTATGCCCATTTCCTCGATTATGCGATCTTTTTCGGATAAATAAGCCAAAACAAGAATGGAAGTGCTGGAAGTAAACAACACACATCGATTTATAGAAGTTCAACCCACCTAGGGCCTAATCCTCTACCACCCCAGTATCTCCGGGATGGATTTCAAAAATAAAAAAAGATTTTATTAATTACCACAAATAATACAACATCACCTTACAACATCGTTTTGGAGATTACCACAATCTCCCCTGAAGATTACCACAATCTTCAACGACACCTTGTGAAGATTACCACAATCTTCCAACTTGAAGAATATCAAATTCTTCAACACCTCAAAGAGCACTAAACTCTTCAATAAGAAGATTACCACAATCTTCTTGCACGTAACACCTAGATCACCCAAGTGTGTTCTTACCACAAGAACACTCACAAGGATATCTTATGTTGAATGATAGCGATGAGCCCAAAATTCAAGATTACAACTCTATAATGAACAATACAATTTTTAGTGCAAGTGTAATCAAGAATTAAACCTAGACCTCAAGATGTGAAAGTGTAAGACCTTAGGCTATTATAACAAGAATATTGAAATAGAAGAACAAAAGTGTTTGCTTGAATGTATCTTGTTGTGTTGTAGCTTTCTCTCATGTAGTGTTGCTTCAATTCTTCATCTATTTATAGATGATGTCTTGAACATGATAGGCTCCTCCTAGGAGATTGAAATCTGTAAAAAATTGCAAAGCAAATGAAGAATATAGCTGTTAGAGATCAACACCATAAATTGAGGAAAAGTTGTCAGCTGCACAACGGTTAGAATTTGTTGTTAAATGAATATTGCAACCCGTCGCGCTCTAATATAGAAAATATTTTAACACATCAAAAATCATCACTTGGACCGGTCCAGGGGGTAGGACCGGTCACCCTAGGGTTGGCCCGATTGCCCCCCATGTGGACCGGTCCCTCTGGCCATTGTGTGAGAGAATAGAGTTTTGTTCTTTTCTTCCAGGCACCGGTCACCCTGTGCGTGATCGGTCGATCTCTAAGGGTTTTACAAACATCTCGTTTCTGTTTCAAGACGTCTTTCAGACACGGGTTGCCCTATAGGGTGACTGGTTGAACACGAGACAGAAGTGTTGTCCAATTTTTATCGAAAATAAACTTCAAGAAATACTCCAAAAAATTAATAAAAATATTTTATATCAATCAGGAGTATTTGGACAACATTTAGAAATATTGTTTTGGTGTAAAAATACATTAACACAAAATCATCAAAAGTGTTGTCCAATTTTTTGTCAAACATAAACTTGAAGAAATACTCCAAAAAAAATAGTGAAAATATTTTAATTCATTTAGGAGTATTTGGACAAAATTTAAAAATATTGTTTTGGTATAAAAATAAAATAATCAAAATTATGATAAAAATATTTATCTAACAAACTCCACCTTTTTTATGATTACAAGCCAAAATAATTTAAAGAGGTCGACAATATCGTCACAAAATATAAAATGGGACAAAATCACTAACAAAACCTTTAACGACAAAGAAGTTGTCACATTTATCTAACTTTTTGCGACACAATTTTTCACAAGTCGTTGCTATTGGTATTTAGCAACAAATATTTTTGACAATTCGATGCCCAAGTTATATGTGACAATCAAAACGGATTTATTGCGACAACCTTTTGTTGTCACTAATACCTTCATCACAAAAGCCCCTGTTTCTTGTAGTGTGCTACAACAAGTCAACTGAAAATATTTTCCACAACTGTTCTGATATCAGTCAAGTGATTCAAAAAATGAAGAGATAATATCACTAATCGAAAGGATTTACCTAAATTTCTCAATCAGCATTCTCTTTAACCAATAAAGCAGGGGACACAAAGCTATCAACAAAGACGCGTGCATCAATTACCATAGCTAAATTTCCATCAACAACCAAGTCCTACAATTCTTTTCATTGTTTGGGATAGTGAAAACTAGAAGCTGCAATTGAATTACCAACAACTCATCCTCAATGAAACATATTGGTTTGAAATCGCACCACATATCTCGCTTATCAATAGTAAAGTTGGTCCACAACTCGGTAACATCCTACTCTTCCATAATCCAAACATGGATTCCACTATCTCGATCAACAGCTACGCAAAGACATCCCAAGAGTTACAAGTATGAACATTTTTCCAAACCAACATCACTAATGAGAGGAATCCAAATAATCTCCGAGTTCAAAAAGTAAATATACAAAGATTCAATATTAACATACAAAATAATAATGAAAAAATCATAACATCAATTAAACTATAATAAGAAATAGCATTAATTAAAATTCTAATGAAAATAAAAGTTATAGGAGGGTAAAGTGAGATTTATCCATTAAAGAATTCAGGGAATGATATAGTCTCTAGAGTTTAAAAATATATACAAAGTTTCATATTAGCATACAAAAATTAATGAAATAAAAAATTATAGCATCAATCAAATTATAATATCAATACAAAATAGTAATATATTATATATGCAAAAAAGTTAGTTTGAATGTTCGGCTACAAATTACATATGAAGGCAACATTTCAATGTATCAGCAAATCTTGTGCTATTATCTCTAGAAGTATAGGTTTAATGTATGAAATAATCTTTAGATGAATGAAAGCTAAAAAGTTGCTCGTCACAGCAAAAGTATAAGTTACTGTTGAATAAAACTGATCTTAGCATTGAAAAATTCGATTGGAGTGATATTAAGTACTTGAACATATTTTATGAGATGAATATCAAAAGCTAAACTATTAGAGCTTTTTAGTTTTATATCAGTGATAATCTCAGACAGTATATCCCAACCTTACCTACTTTTTGCATATAATATCTATGTCCTAACTCATCAAATATGGTATGCGACGTTATACTTTTTAACCAATCTTAACTATTTTTTGTTAGTTGGCCGTCAATTATGACGTGGTAACCTACTACAACAAGTCAACTGAAAATATTTTCCACAATCGCTCGATATCAAGTGATTCAAAAATGAAGATATATTATCACTAATCGAAAGGATTTACCTAAATTTCTCCATCAAAGATTCTCGTTTAACCAATAAAGCAGGGACACAATGCTATCAACAAAGACGTGTGCATCTTTTACCATAGCTAAATTTCCATCAACAACAAAGCCATTCAATTCTTTATGCTCTGCCATTGAATTACCAACAACTCATCCCCAATAAACTTGCTTATCAATACAAAAGTTGGTCCAAGACTCAGTAACACCCCACTCTTCCATATTCCAAACATGGATTTCACTATGTCGACCAATATCTACGCAAAGATATCCCAAGAATTACAAGTATGAACATTTTTCCACACCACCACCACTAGGTAGAGGAATTCCAAATAATCTCCAGAATTCAAAAAAATAAATACAAAGATTCAAAGATTAAATACAAAATAGTAATAAAAAAATTATAGCATCAATTAAATTATAATAAGAAATAATATCAATTAAAATTATAATGAAAATAAAAAATTATAGGGGTAAAGTGAGATTTACCCATTAAAGAATTCAAGGAATGATATAATCTCTAGAGTTCAAAAATATATACAAAGATTAAATATTAACATATAAAATATTAATGAAATAAAAATTATAGCATCAATTAAATTATAATATCAATAAAAAATAGTAATATATTATATATGCAACCATGTTAGTTTGGATGTTCAGCTACAACCTACATATGAAGGCAATAATTCAATGTATAATCAAATCTTGTGTTATTATCTCTAAAAGTATATGTTTAATATATGAAATAATCTTTAGATGAGTGATAAAGCTAAAAACTTGCTCGTCACAGAAGAAGTATAAGTTACTGTTGAATAAAACTGATCTCATCATTGAAAAATTCGATTGGAGTAATGTCAAGTACTTGAACATATTTTCTCAGATGAATATCAAAAGCTATTGCCAAATTTATTAAAGTAATACTTCTTCTCTTCATAAGCGCATTCAACAGTAAATTTATTTGGGTACATGTGAACTTCTGGTCAAAGTCTAAGTCGATTTTTGGAATTATAGTTTTGTTGTGAAATTTGATTTTTAGTTCTTGTTTTTTTTTTTAATTGGGTAAATAAATGAAGCCTTAGGATTTTGTATTGTAATTGGATTTTCCTGGAATGTAATGTCATTTATATTTCATTATCATTAATATTCATTATTACCAAGTAAATAGTCATCTTATTGTTTTCTTTATTTTTTCACAAAAAAATTAAGGCCGCAATTGGATACCATATTTTTTCATTCCAGTTTCATTAGAGATTTTTTTTTTATCTCAACATGTGATTTCATTGTTTTGCATTTTTTCTCCCATCAATCACCTTTACTCATTTTTTTAGAAAATACGACAAATCACCAAATGACAATCATTATTACATATTTTCTCAGTATCATTTGACCCTGCACCCTTTTCACTCTCATTTTCACGTATTAACCTTGCCCTCGCCGTCTCCCGTCCTCGTAAGCAGCCACCCCTGTCGTGGCTGTTCAGAGAAGAATCCAGTGCATTCTCTTTCCAACCTTTGTTTTCTCCCCCCCTCCTTTCCTATAACTGAAATATAGAACAACAATTCGACCTATCCGAAGCAGCGGATTAAGAATAGAGACGTTTTCGGGTTCAGTAAAGCGGTTGCCGGAGGAGAGGCGATCGTACAAATTGTCACAGTCGCAGAGATTAATGGTGACGAGGTGGAGATAATCATTATCAACTAATATTGATTGTTGATGACTAGGATTTACTTTTTTTTTTTTTTTCGAACTTCATGACGCGGATTTACTTAAGTTAGTTGGAATATTGGATTTGGGCATAATAGCTATGAATACTTCATACATTGATCGATTGACAATATTTGAAAATTTAGATGTTAATTGATATCAATTGTAAAATTCCGGTGTTCCAATTCTACATATAGATGATATCAGATTGAATACTATTTATTGTTTCACGTGATTGAATGTTAGTACAAATTAAGGTCGTTTGAATACATGTAGGAAGTGTATAAATGTGAGGTGTTGTATGTATTTGGTCATACGAATGTAACTAATAGTTCAATTTGATATTTATTTCAACTAATTAGTTAAATGACACAATAAATAGTACTCTATTCATCCCGCTAATTAGATAGGCAAGTAGAGTATCTCATAGAGATTACGAAAAAACACAATAAATATAATTGGGATCGTAATTTTTTTCCATATTATTTCTACTTTGTCCTTGCATTAAATGAGGGTATATCATTGTTTGTCTCAAACAAAATGAATTAAATAAGAGTAATTTTAGTCTATTGTTGTGTAATTTATTAGTCCAAGTGGCTACACAAATCTAGAGGGGGGATAAATAGATTTTCCTGGTTTTCCGATTTATGTCCTCTTTTTTCGAATATGAAGATGATGAAGAAATAGAAGCTTAGAAAATAAATCAACACAAGATGATTTATAGACTTTCAACCCACCTAGGGCCTACGTGCTCTACCACCCGGTATGTCCGAATGGATTTAGGAAAGAAAAACATTTTATTGATACCAAACAATTGCAACATTTACATTGAAGAGCACCACAATCTTTTTACAACACCAACTTAGAATAGCACCACACTCTTCTCACCTCTATGAAGAGCACCAAACTCTTCAACACCTATGATATATTCTTACCACAAAAACACTTAACAAGTTGATCTTGTTTTGGATGGTTTTATAAAATACAATCAAGATTACACTGAATGAAAATATTACAACTCAAAAAATAAGAAGAAATTCTAACAATCAAGATGTGAAAGTGATAAGATTAGGCTAATACAAAAAGAATGTTGAAAGTGAAAAACAATAGAATTTGCTGAGATTTTTCTTGTTGTGTTGTATGCTTGTATTGTGTTTGATCCTTCAATCATTCATGTATTTATAGGAGAGCTCCAAGATGTAATCCCCAACATAGGCTCCTCATAATTTGAGTTTGTCTTCAAAAAAAAAAGATCAAAACAACTCCAAAAATAGTTAATGAATAAAAAGCCACAATTTTCATGAGAAGTGTTTTTCGTAACGGATAGTTCTTGCATTAAATTTATAAGCGACTGGGTCGCTATATTGAGAATTCGAATTTTAAAGCCCTTGAAAAGTGTTTTTGACATAGGATGGCATAGAGGGCGACCAGTTGCTATGGATAGTGATCGTTCGCTCGAGAAACAGAGAAGAAACCAAAAATATTTTTCTTCGTGTCTGCCGCCTTCCATGTTTCAAGACTGTTTGTTTTCTGTTTTAACAACTTTCAGATACGGATCTCCCAATAGGGCGACCGGTTGACTTGAAATATAGCTTCTGGTGGTTCGGAATGAAAAGAGATGTGGCAAAGTATATCAACGTCTATTTAACTTGTCAAAGAGTGAAAGCTAAACATCAGAGACCCGGAGGAGTTTTACAACCTATTCAGATTCTAGAATGGAAATGGTAGAACATAACTATGGACTATATAGTTGGATTACCCAGAACAATGAATGACTATGATGCGATTTGAGTTATCATTGATAGGTTGACTAAGTTTGCACATTTTCTTGCATTCAAGATGACATATTCAATGGAAGAAATAGCTCGGTTGTATGCTAAAGAGATTGTTAGACTTCATGGAGTCCATAAGACAATTATTTGTGATAGAGATAGTCGATTCACATCTCATTTCTGAGAGTGTGTTCAAACGGCCATCGGAACTAAGTTGCGATTTAGTACATCTTTTCACCCTCAAACGGATGGACAGACAGAGCGAACGAATCAAACTTTAGAAGATATGCTCCAAACATGTGCATTGGATTTAAATGGAGTTGGTGCAAATATCTATGTTTGGCAGAGTTTGCTTACAATAACAGTTACCAGGCAACACTTAAGTATGAAATTCATTGCTTGAATTGTCTAGAACTCTCTGTTAGTAAATACGGGACGGGAAAAGTTCGCTATTTAGTACGTACAAGTATATTATGAATATTTTTGGAAAGTTACGGCGGAAAAATCGCCAAAAAATACAAAAATATTTAATATACAGATCCGTAGAGGTATGAGTTTAATACGAAAATATAAAATAATTATTTGGGAGTAATAATACATCTTATTTTAACAGTATATTTACATAGATTGTAATTCATACTTATGTTTAGATTATATTAAAATTAATTTTAGGTACTTTATTAATTTACTTTAAATTATAACACAAAATAAAAACATTTATTTAATAATAGTTAGTCAATTTTTAAGTGAATTGTATTTATAATTAGATTATATAAAACTTAATATATAGTTTTATATTATATTAAATTATAACTTAACATAAATCTAAGATTATTTTTTAATGATAATTACTATACTTATTTATTATTAATATTCTTGTTTATTATTTTATAATATTGTAATTATACTTATATATAAATGATTTTTTAATAATTTTTTGATTTATTTAAATATTATAAAAATATTAAAATGAAGTTTTATTCGCCAACTATTATACGGTAACTATAAGACGGGTATTAAACGCTTTATTTGAAAAGTACGGAGTATTTAACACCGCTTTACGGTAAACGAAAATATTTTTCAATTATTCGTACGTACGAGTACTATACGGGTATGAAACGCATATTAACTAATAGAGCTAGAACTTGATATATTGTTAACATAATTTCTTTAAAGTTTTATTTTTGAACTTTATTTAATTATTAACTGTAATTGAATTTGGACGATCGAGTTCATATCGAGTAATCAATTATTAGTAAAAAAAAGTCCTAGGGTTTTCTCTTTGAGATCTCTCCTTAGTGTTCACGTCTAGAGTTTTCTAGCTTACTCCCTCATGGTGATCTCCCATCCATGATTGATTTGTTTCTATTCCTTTCTTCTCTCCTGTTTCCTTTGCTTCCTATTTCACTTATTTTCTTTTTTTTCGCTATTTTTTTTCTCACCGTGATTTTTTTTGTTTTGTTCCAGGCCAATTCACCAGCGAAGTTCGTCACGACTCAGGTTTCGGTGCATCACTATCGTATCTTGCGGTAGTCTACGACTCGGTTTCTGTGTTTCTTGTGATGGATGATGACTTGGAGAGATTATACAAGCGACTCTCGTTAGGGGAGGACGAGAATAAAATTCTGCACACTAACTCCGTTCCCTCCTCGCAATTGGATCCTAGATACTGTTTTGTGGCCAAAATCTTATCACCTAGAACAATCCATGCGGATCAGTTGTTCAATCTATACAAACGATCGTGGAGCCCTAAAGGATCAATGTCATGTAAACCTATCCATGATAATATATTCTTGTTCTCTTTTGATATCGCTGCAAAAAAAAAAGAGTTGTGTCGGGATCTCCGTGGTTATTCGACAAATATCTTCTTCTCATCAGCGACGCTAAACTAGATCTACATACCATCGAAATGGATTTTTCTCGCTGTGACATTTGGGTGCAATTACATCATCTTCCTCTCGGCCTCATGAATAAAGAATTCACAAAATTGTCGGCAATGCTATTGGTAAATTTGCGGACCTGGAATACGATGCTATAGGATCAGTTATCGGCAAATTTTTACGTATCAAAGTTAATATGGATATCACAAAACCCCTCTTTTGTTTCTTGCATGCTGATTTTGATGGAAAGAAAAAGCCGATCTCCTTGAAGTATGAGCGTCTTCCAGATTTTTGCTATCACTGCAGAATTATCGGACACATATTAAGAGATTGTGAATCTCATAATGCCGACTCAGAATCAACCTCTGGACTACTGGAGTACGGTTCTTGGCTTCGGGCCCCTCAGGGTAGCTTACTCTTTCCTTTTTCTAATCGCAACTCGAACATTTCAAACCATCACAATCCACGCAATCCACATCCTAACACCCAAAACCAAAATCATCCATCCACACCTACAGAAAACCCTTTCACCTAATTCGCTGCTACATAACCCCCCAACAATGATAACACTGATATTACATGATTCCCCCAACAATATTAATCCCAATAAACTTCCATCCATCTCACAATCTCCAAAATCCTCCAACTCTCAAGAAGCTCAACTCTACACGCCACCCCATAAATCCCCTTCAGTGCCTCTATCCCCTACTCAAACCAACCCACAAGAAAATTCGCCACCCACTTCTCCCTCGAACCGATCGAACCCAAGCTCCCCACTTAAACACTCTTACCTCTTATATCCCTCTTTTAACTGCTCTTGATAATCCTATAAATGAAAATTTCTCTTCTAACTCGATTAATTCCACTGACCCTCTTTATATTGATCCTAAACAATCCCTCACAAATAATATATATCCACTCTCTCCACCTGATAAATCTATTTCCGCCCTTTCAATTTTCCGAAACTCTCAACTCATACCCCCCAGTCCCTTCCTCGCTCCCGTCCCCGATGAACCTTGATACTCCAGCCAAAAAAATAGCCCACAAAATCACCATCCTTAGGAAAAAATCATACCTTATTTCCTCCCCCTCTCACCCCCACTCGAAGAGAAAGCTAGATATTGATGGCTTTCTAGATACGGATTTTTCAGATATCCCGGTCGAAATAACTTCTAAAAAACAGAAGATGGATTCTCCCTCCCATTGCAGTATTCCTACCAGCTTTGAGCCTGATCATTCATCTCCTAGCCCGACAGAGTTTGGCGAAGACCAACTCCTCCATCAACAATGAATATCCTATGTTGGAACTGTCGAGGGCTTGGGAACCCTCGCTCAGTTAAAGAATTGCGGGATTTTGTCCGCACTAAGTCTCCCGACGTTGTATTTCTTTGTAAAACTAAATGCAACGTAAATGTTATCGATAAAATTAAAAACTCTCTTGGCTTTTTTGGAATTGCCGCACCATCTACAGGCCGCTCCGGAGGTCTTGCACTTCTCTGGAAAAAACCCATTTCGATTTATATTCGCTCGTTTTGTGATCGATTCATTGATGCCGACATTTTTCAAAAATAATTCTATCAGAATTATGGGAATTTATGGACAACCCAAAGTCTCCCTGCGCCGGCAATTCTGTGAATTTTTTAAATCTCTCCAAGATGGTCAGAATTATCCACGGCTATGTTTCGAAGATTTCAATGAAGTCCTCACAGAAGCCGAATTTGAAGGTAGCGGTCCTCGCACCTCCTAGCAGATTGATGTTTTCCGCTCGACTCTCGATTACTGTGATCTCCAAGACATGGTTTATAAAGAAAATATTTTCACTTGGAGTCGCCTTGCCACCCTCATACCCAGCGTGCCAGACTTGATCGTAGTATCTGCAATGAATCATTTCGATCTATTTTTCCTCATTAGAATGCCATGCACCATGATTCCTTCACCTCCGACCACAAAATCCTTCGCATATCCGCCTCAACCTGCCCCTCTAACCCCTTCACTCCATCCAAACCCAAAAAACCCTTCCGTTTCGAAGCCATATGGATCCGATCTTCCGATTGCGAGAAAATTATTGCTGATAACTGGGATACGGACACCAATGATATCGAGCAAAACAATGAGAAATTGCAAAATTGGTTTACTTAGTTAGAGCAGGACAGAATTCGGCCACTTACCAGACAAAATCAAAGTTCTCAAAAAATAGATTGCTACTCTTCGATCTGGATTGATCACTCCAGACTGTAAAGAAAAGCTTGCTCTCTTAAATGCTCAACTCGAGGCCCTTCTGTCCCTCTCCAAACTACGGTGGAAACAAAGAGCGAAACAACATTAGCTTTGGGAAGGGGGCTGTAATTCTAAATTTTTTCATGCGATGGCGTCAACCAGAAAGAAGATTAACCAGATTGATGCTCTTAAAAATGAAAATGGTGTTATTTAGTCTGACCCGAAGGAAATTGAATAGATCATTGGTAAATATTTTTCAGATACTTTTGCCTCTTTTTCGCCATTATCCATAATAGTTATGCAGGCTCTAAGTCGAGTAAACCTCAAGATTTCAACAGCAATGGCTGACTCCCTGGTCCAACCCTTCACTGGTGATGAGGTAACCCGTGCTCTTAAACATATGTATCCTTTTAAATCCCCGGATCCGGATGGTATGAGTCCTGTTTTTTATCAAAAATTCTGGCATATTGTTAAAAAAGAAGTGACGGATTTTGTTCTTAATTTCTTAAACAATAACTCCCTCCCGTCTTCTTATAACTTCACGCATATTGTTCTCATTCCGAAGGTAAAAAATCCGGACTCCATCACCCAATTCTGTCCCATCAGCCTTTGTAATGTTACATACAAAATTGCTTCGAAAGTTTTGGCTTTACGTCTTCGTACTATCCTCCCGTCCATCATTTCAGATTCCCAATTAGCTTTTGTGCCTGGTAGACTTATCACAGATAATATCCTCGTTGCATATGAAATGCATCACTCTATGAAACTTTGATCCGATAAATTAGGCCATATGTCCATAAAACTTGATATGAACAAAGCTTTTGATAGGATTGAATGGTGTTTCATTCTTCGTGTCTTAGAAGCTTTAGGTTTTCTGGATCATTTTATCTCGCTTATTCGTACGTGCATATCCACACCCACTTTCTTATTTCTGTTAAATGGTAATCAAGTGGGTTCCCTCACGCCGAACCGTGGTATACGGCAAGGCAATCCCCTCTCCCCATATATTTTCATCATATGCTCCGAAGTTTTCTCTCTTATTTTACAGGACTTATAGGCGGATGAAAAAATTCATGGGATTGCAATAAATTGGATCGCACCTACGATATCCCATTTATTGTTTGCAGATGACACTCTCCTTTTCGGACATGCCACAGTCGAGGAATCAACAAATCTCCGATTCGCTATTAAACTCTATGAGGAAGTTTCGGGTCAAAGAATAAATTACGATAAATCAGGCAATTATTTCAGCCCAAATACATGCCAGTCGACCAGAGCCTCCATCACGCACCTCCTCGGCATCCCTAAAGTTCCAAATCATGGTAAATATCTTAGACCACCATCCCTGATTGGAGCAAACAAAAAACAGATTTTTGAATCTATTTTAGATCAGTGTTAGACTCGTCTGAAAGGCTGGAAAGAGAAAACTCTATCTCAAGTGTGTAGAATTATTCTCATTCAATCGATTATTCAAGAAATTCCAACGTTCGCTATGACATGTTTCAAGCTTCCTGATGGTTTGGTTGATAAGATACACTCTATGGCTGGTAATTTTTTATGGGGATCCTCATCTGAAAGAAATGATATTCATTGGAAGAGTTGGGCAAAACTCTATCATAGCAAAAATTCGGGAGGCTTGGGTTTTCGAAATCTTAAGGCATTCAATCTTGCCCTACTCTCGAAATAGGTGTGGCGCATGGTTTCTTGTCATTCCTCACTCCTTGCTCGGATGTTTAAAGCTAAATACTTTCCCTCCATGGATATTTTTTCGGCTTCCCTTGGCACTCGCCCATCATGGTCCTGGAGGAGTATATTTGAAACTATTCAGTACTTAAAATTAGGTTGTAGGAAATTCATGAAATCAAGCTCATCTACTCGTATATGGAGAGATCCTTGGCTCCCAATTCACTCGAACTTTCGCATCCACAACCTTCATCCCTCATCTTTGAACATCAAGCTAGTAGCGGATCTCATCAATCACAACAGTGGCACTTGGAAATCTAAAATGATTCATGGCTTTTTCTCTGATGAGGAATCATGGGCTATTCTCTCGATCCCTCTCAATTTATGTCGTTCTAATGATATATGGGGATGACATTTTACGAAGAGTGGTAAGTTTACTGTTCGATCCACATATCATGTAATTTTAGAATCCCGTCAATTCTCTAGTCATCATCAAGCTATTGCTTCCTCGTCATCGGGTTGTAACTCTACTTGGCAAAAAATATGGAAATTGCGTATCCCTCCCCGTACACAATTATTTCTTTGGAGATGTTTAATAGGTTCCATTGCGACTTCAGACAACCTGCAACATCATCATCTACACAACCCGTCTCCCTACCTCTTTTGTGGAACCCCGTCGGCTACCGCTTCACATATTTTTGCCTTGTGCCCGTTTGTGGAATCAGCGTGGAAACTAGTCGAATTATGGGACACCATTAACCGCTTTGCGCAACCTTGTTTTCATTTTTGTTGTTATATGCGATCTAATTTGGCTCACTAGAAACAAGAAGAAATTTGAAGATGTGGATCCTAACCTGTACTCGGTTGTTATCTGGGCAAACAAGCAACTTTTTGATTTTAATAATGCACATAATTGGCCTGAAAGACCCTCCCACTCTATTTTTGATTGTTTATCGGAATCAACTCCGAGGACCGTGTATCTACTTTGATGGTGCCACATCGGTCATTTGCACCGGCATTGGCGTTGTAATTTAGATTTAATTCAAAGCCAATTCTTACAGTGGATCGGCCCATGAAGATTCCTCAAGTTTCTCGGCCGGTTCTTTGAAGCCATTGCCCTCCGCGAAGCTATCCGTCTTGGGTGTCAGCTAATTTCAGTCTTATAGAAATTTTCGGAGATGCTACAGCCATTATCCTCGCGGTAAATGGTGAAGCCTCCTTCCTAGCCTCTTGTGTTTCCATTGAAGATGATATCTCTGCCTTGAAGTCACACGCTTCCATTCGTCGGATTTCTTGGATCCAATGCCATAAAAATTTTGTTGCTCATTTTCTAGCTTCGTATGCAAAAACATGTATGGGGATTCCCATGTTTGGGATTATCTCCCACCGAACATTTGTCAATCGTTGCTGGACGATTTCCAGCACCTTTAACCTAGTTATGTTTTTCCCTCAAAAAAAAAAGTAATCAATTATTAAGTTTGAGTACTTTAAGTGGAAACTGTCTGTTTTACTTTTTCTCGGTTCATCTTTGATATATGACTTATTTGAATCAGTTATTCTTCTTCTGTTTTTTATTTCTCTTGACGCAATATGTATAGTTTCTATCAAGAGATAGTCTTATATGAGACGGTCTCATGGATTTAAGTTCATTAAACGGATTCTAACAAACACAAAAAATATGAGTTTTTCATGAGTTTGAGCTAATTGGATTGGAATTCCATTTAAACGTAGGACCATTGGCAAAAACTCATATTAGACGGTTCCACGGATTAATTTCGTGAGAAGGAACTAAAATGACCTGTATTAGCCAATGCATTTGAATTTGAATCTAACTTGTTTTGATTTGTAAAATAGATTGGATCCGTCTCATAAACTTAAATCCGTGAAATGACTTCACATGTGACTTACTCAAGACCGTTTCATACAATTGTTTTTTTTTTTTTTTTTTTTTTTTGCCTTACATCAATATATTAATCACACGGCTCTAGTTTTGGTATTAGTGCCGTCTCATGTTTTTCAAGCACCCAATAAAAAACGTGGAATTTTATATGATTTGGCATCTAGAGAAAGTGTTAATGGAAATTATCTTTCCATAACAGGAAATTGGTTTACTTAAAGCACCATAGTCAAGAAAGAATGATCAACTTTTTGTTGTGAAATTTTAACAGACATTCAATCCCACTTGAACAATATTACAAATTTAATAAGTTGCAATTTTCTAGATGCTACTATTTTTCGTCCTCTTTAATCTCTATTACTCTATATATTAAAGTCTATATCTTCTAATGAAATATGTCATCTGTACAGAAAAAGAAAATAACTACTCCTATGTATTATGTAATTTATTAGGAGCTATGGTCTTGTATGGATATATTTTCAAATCAATTTCAAATTTCTAGTATTGGAAAATAAATTCAAATTTTATTGATTTTCGTGTGAGAATTGGAAAAATAGTTGGTTTGTTATCTGAATTTCTATTTGGAAATGAAAATATATTTGGTGTAATTTTGACATATATTTGCAATATTGTAGTGTATTTTCACATGGATTTATGTAACTGTAGTGAAAATTTGTTTGATTAGTTTTCAAAAAAATATTTTCATGAAACAGTGAAACTGGAAATGACTTCATTTCTATTGAGAACTTCCTAAACAAATATAAATTCATTTATTGAAATAGTTGGAAAGTGGAAACTGGATTTGAAAACATAACCATATACCTATGCCTTTGAAACTATTTTTTTTCTCATTTCTCACCACACAAAAGGCTATTAATTGTTTTTATTATGCATGTTAAAGACAAAAGAGGGAGAAAAAATAAGATAAAGTACTTAAAATTTCCTATGTTTTGGTAAAAGTACGAAAAATCCATCTATAATAAAAAAAATATTGAAATTTTAAAAAGTTTGCATACCTAACCAGGTACCTTACTTCATTATCAGCCATTGGATCTCAAACAAAATTATTAACAAGCAGATCAACTCATTCATATCAATGCACCTGCTTTCAGAATTTTTAGGCGTGATTGGATATCATTTCATTACGATTTTTTTCCTGCTAGAGAAAAGTGTGATTAGATATGAGACAATAAAAATGTAATTATAAGATATTATGTAATAATGATTGGTGATTTGATATATTCTTTCTTTTTTTTTTTTTTGCAAGAAAAAGTACTTGTGATTAGTAAGAGACAAAATGAATGTGAATCAAAATTATACACAATTGCATGTTTTGGGTTAAAAAAATCTCCAGTTGAACGAAAATGAAAGTAAATTAAAATTATACACAATTGCATGTGACGCCTGGGCCAAGAGGGCGGGAGTGATCGCCGTGCAAGAAGGCACGGACAAGAGCGGCTCCGACAAAGCTTAAAGGCGGAGGGGACATGAATGAACCGATCCCACACCCGAAGAAGAGGATATTCTGAGACTGTGTAGGTATGTGACTATACAGTTGAGGAGAACTTAAAAGATTTGATAGGTACTACTCATACCAACAAGATGCATCTTATTTTCTGGTGCTCATCTCATAAAAACTTGAGGTTAAGCGTGCTTGCCCGGAGCAATAGTGGGATGGGTGACCCCTGGCAAGTGCTCTTAGGGTGCGCGTGAGTGAGGACAAAGTTGTTGGAAAGACTCGTGTCGGTTTGTGGTTTGTGATCGATCGATCTGGAAGGCGGGCCGTTACATTGCATGTTATGGGTGAAAAAAATTCCTTTAGTAGAACGAAAATGAAAAATTCTTGTACAAATAGCAACCTTTTTTTTTTTTGAGCAAGTACAAATAGCAACCTTCACTTTCAACCAATGTGGTTAATCCAGTGACCACGGGTATTACTCATAATGACGAGTGACGACGGAGGTTTAGCCAACGGGAGGCCTCCCCGACCCTCCGTGCACCCCATTTTTTTTGTCTCGCTTTTTTTATGAAAAAAGATGAAATATATATATATATATATATATATATTTAAGGAAAAAAATAGTTAAACTAGGAGAAAATTGGGCTAAAAGTAACAATGCGGGCTGTCGACAACCCTAAATAGTGAGGTTTCGGTTCGAGTACCTGCAATGACGCGTTTAAATTTTTTGATGAAATAAAAAAAGCAGCCTTCACTTTCCTACAGGCTACAATAATGCTTTTATGTAAAAAGCAAAAAAAGCAAACCATTTTTTTCTTGCCCCATAATCACTCATCTTATGTCATCAAGAAACTTGTGAATGATGTCATCAATACCAAGTCGCCACATTTCGCATCTCTTTTTAAATCCCCATTTGCTAATTTAATTTCTTCAACAAAACCCATAGAAAACGACTTTCTACACTTTTAAAGTCTTCTTTTAATCTATTTTATTTTTAATTTTTTTTCCTTTTAGTTTCTTGTTTTCAATGGAAGTAGAGAAGAGAAAAAGGACATCTGACGGAGAAACAGCCGCCGGAAGAAAGGGTAAGGCCCCGGAGGACGAGGGCGGCGCCGCCGTGAAGGTGGCGGTGCCGGCGGATGAGGAGGTGGAGGAATTTTTCGCCATACTGAGGAGGTGGAGGAATTTTTTTCCGGAAGGGAATCAATTTGCGGGTTTGGATCTTAATTCGGATCCGGTATCTGATGAACGGGATGTTTCTGATTCTGTTTAATTAATCAAACGTGTTCAAAAAAAAAAAATTATTATATAAGAAAGTTATGGTCAATTAAGATCGGCTGAGTGTTGACTTATGCCGTATGGTCTTAATCCATGATCCTATATTTTCCGTCTTCCACTTATTGGTCAATTGCTAATTTAATGTTTGGATTCTGACCATGCCAACAATTACTTTTTATTATTGAAATACAAAAATAATGTGGTTCATTTGAATTGCTGAATTCATTTTTTTTAGTACAATCCAGTGGATGAAGCTTAATGGGAATCGAACAGTAGACTTCTAGACTGGACTTGAAGATCTTTAACCACGGGAGCATTATCTGATTCTTATTCCTAAATTCATTTAGGTTTAGGGGTTTAACGGTAATTATGTATTTTGTATAGAATATTATTTATGTGCGTTGTATTAACTAATTTTAAATATATATATATATATATATATATATATATATAGGGATGGGATCTCATGTGGCAGCCTCTTACCATGTGGCAGTGTGGACAGATCTCATCCATTCATCCTAATTAATTAATGGTTCAGATTAGGCCTAAAATAAACCATTTTGCAATTATTTTATATATAATAAGGGCAAATAGGTAACTATCAAAATGGTGTAAAATTAATACCATATTTAATTACCTAAAATCAAGGGATATATTCAATATCACCTTTCCATAACAGATACACCTAATCATGAGCAAAAAAATCGGTTTCACCTTCTTCTTCACTATGCATTGCCGAAAATTACAGCAGGGGAAAAAAAATCTGGACCAAAATCATGAAAATAATCATATCCGCCATTTTTGAACAACAAAGAAGGTATACGAAATGGGCGATCAGTATGCTCAGTCACACCAAACTGACATGTTGATAGACGAACCAAATGAAGGTTGCAATTTAGGGGCGTTTTATCTAGGTATGTGTGTATCTGTTGCGAAAAAAAAAAAAAATTCGTTGTTCATCCTATCAACGTTAAGTGACAAAAACATACATCGTAATTTTTTGTTTATTTTGGTGTATAAAATGAAAAAGATTGTGTATGCAGTTAGTGTAATGTTGGTGTATATATATGTATATTTTTGTGCACATATAAACATGCAATACAGAGTGGGATAAATACTTATCTGATGGTAAGTTGTTATGCGTAATTTGGTAAACAAAGATTTGTAATATTGTGCCATGGAAGCATTATCTGGTGTATATATATGTATGTTTTCGTGCTCATATAAAATTAACTTTGGCCTGTTTGGATGTATAATTGAGAGTAAACATTGAAATTTGAATTGGTATAAAAATATCTACAATATTGTACATTAGAAGCATATATTGGTGTATACATGTGCATAATTCGGTGTTTTATAAGCATAAAAATGTGGTATAGATTAATTCCATTATAGTATTCTGAAATCATATGTTGGTGTACACTTGTCCAATATTTGGTGATAATATAAGCATTCATTACTGCATTGTTAGATGTTTAATTGATAATATTGTATACTAATATTGAGAATATTGTATAATTTAAAAATTTTTGTGTATACATTTGACTAATTTGGTGTACAAATTTGTAGAATCTAATGATGAAAGTATCCAACGCGTTGAAGTTCGAGAGCGCCTAGAAGCACGTAACAAGGGCAGCGGGAGCCGGATTAAAAGCAGGATACAGAGTCATAAGGAAAAGGCAATCCGTGCAAGCACCAAACTAAAGAGAAAGTGTGGCACGTGTGGCAAAATTGCATCACACAACAGCCGTACATGTCCCGAACAACCAACAGAATGAGAAAACTCATTTTCAACAATTTTCAAAAGATTATACTATGCAAAGACTCAGAACAAAAATTTGTCTTTTGTTAATTGTATACCATTTATTGTCTAATTTTATATCATTTCCAGCTAAATGTGCATCATTTTATGTCCAGAAGTTAATAAACAATAACTAGGAAAAAACCATAAGTGCTTCGACAAATAAATGTTATATTTACTATCAAGCATTCACAACTTCATCATTAATTATGCACCAAAATAAATTGTCTTTAATTTTTGGGTATTTTTATACAATTCTCAATTCATCACTATCTGCATGCCAAATTACTATTAAATGTCTACCACTACGTCGTTAATTGTACACCCAAAATTAGATTGTCTTTCAAATTTGTGTATTATTAAACGATTCCGCATTGTATTCCAAAAATATGCATAATGTTAGTACTAACAATGCACATAATGCTTAAAAAGTATGCACTAAAAAAGTCAGTAACACATGTAAATAAAACATAAAGCTTGAGGCTAACATATATACACCAAAAAGTGCTAAAAAAATATACCACAATATTGTTAACTGTGCACTATTTCTTCAATAACTATACACCAGAAATATTCACATCCGAAAAATATAAAAATATATTTGCATCAGTTCACTGGTAATAATTCACAAAATGATATTAAATTAGCATTGAGATATCATAGTCTAATCTAATATACTACGCTAAAAACGTACTTAGAGCACCCCATCTAAAAAATCACACAAAATGTCCCTATCAATTCTACTTGTCATTGATTTTTTTTTAGTCAAATCAAGAACCCTGCCTTTCTCTTGGTTCAGATCATGCATTAGAATTGCATGGAAGTATAATATCCTCAATCGTGCAAATTCAGCGGCATCAGCCTTGTCAAATCCATATTCTCATTTCTTCAATGCTCCTCCCATGTAGGTCTCCATGTGACGCATGACAGGGACCCCACAGTGGACTTTGTTTTGTGCATCCCTCCACGACCTAGCAAGTCTAGTTGGGGAACATTTTTCAACATTGCGCGTTGTCTGGTAACACCCACGTGCTTGCAAATATCAAGAAAAAACACCCAACTGAAACACATATAAACAAAAGTGCCAAAAAAATCTCTGTTAACAGCAAAACAGTCAAAAAAAAAAAAAAAACAGGTGCAGCAAAAGCATCTGTGCATCATATAATAAATAATTGTATACCATTTATTGTCTAATTGTATACCATTTCCTAGCGAAATGTGCATTATTTTTATGTCTGGAAGTAAATAAACATTACACCACCCAATAACTAAAATTACATCGTTTTTATCAAATTTTACACCGAAAAATCCCTCAACAAATATGCCCTGGTTCGCACAAAAATATTCCCAAAAACAGAAAAAGAACCCATAAAATCGCCTGGGCAATCGAAAAATCAAATCTTAGATACTCTAAAATTAAAAAAAAACAAACAAGAATGCCTAATGTCTTACTAAAAAATACTTCAAATATCCAAAATCAACAGTTGAATGGTTCAAAAAAAAGCCAAAACATGTAAAGTAAAAACCCTTACTATCAAAATTTCCAAACCAAAAAAGTGAAAGAAAAGACAACCAAACACTTACCTTAACCAACTATTTGAAGAATCAGAATCACCCTCTTTGCGGAATGTGTGTCTCTGTCGCCAGTTTGTGAAGAACTTTCGAAAGAAAATAAACTGAGATGGAGGAAGAAGTTCAGTCAACGAAACAGATAGAAAAGAAGAAGATAGAAATAAAATTGAGAGTTTTTGTTTTTAAGGAAACTGCTAGTAAGTGAAAAGGAGAATCAATCTAATTGAAATCCCAAAAAAAACGGTGTGATTGGAAGTTACCAAATGTAACTGATTTGATTTGTGTAAAAAATATCATTTATGCCCTCAATTGGGCGAAATTAAATTAAAAAACCAAAAAGAAATTCGAAAAATACTGGGCCGTTAGATTTGTCAAATTAATGAATTAGATTGATCCACACTGCCACACGGTAAACTCTCTGCCACATTTGATCCTATACCTATATATATATATATATATATATAATATAATTGTTGTACATAGTCTAACGTGTACCAAACTAAGGGAAGGAAAACTATTTTTAACTTAGCATCCGATCTAAAGGTCCAACCTCAAAAACATCAACTCGATCGACCCGACCCAAAATGGCAAGAAGCAAGAATTTGAGCCACCGACCCAAATTGGAGGTAGAATATCCCACATAAGACTTGAGGAGGTCAATTCATATCTCATTAAATGTGTATGTGTGTCAATCAATAATACACGTCAGCGGTAAAAGCTATTAAGCATTTAATATCCGTCTATCCCCTCTTCACATGTCTAACATCTTTTTTCCCAAAAAGCAGAAGCTCGGGTACATATATAAGTGATATTAGAAAGCTAAACAATTCAAAGTTATGTTTAGTGTGGAATATCACCATTCACCACACATACACTGATACACATAGTGCAAATATGAATAATTATTTCTCGCATGAGCATAATGGAAACAAGACTGGTACATTGATACCTTTAGTTTCTAATAATTCATTTACTGTTAAGAGTCAAATCTGCCAACAAATGATCTTAAAATGTCAATAAAACTCTAGAAGCTTAAACTGCCTTACGAAAGTAATTGTATGCTGACTTTTTATGGAATTTTGCGTTGTAGCTCAAGTGGTATTATTATCTCTGTTAAGTGATTGGTTGTGAAATTTTTTTCAAAATTTTCATTTTGAGAGAAATTTTTTTAGAAAGTATGATGTTTGTGAAATTAATAAGTGAGTTTTTTTTTTAAAAAAAAGAAAATCTCATTTATTTTTAAAATTAACTCATTTTTCTTATTCATTTTCACACTTTTTCAGTACCCAATTATACTATTTATTTATATCTCCTCCTATTCATATAAATTTCGGAATCTCTTTAATTTATCACAATTTTGTTATTTTTCTCTTAATCTTGATAACAAAAGACATAAAATGAGATCCATATTGCTTATTTTTTGTTCAATTTTTTATTTTCTATTCAATTTTCTTACGTTATGTTTTACATTGTTATTTCCACAAAAAAGTCCACAAACAATCAATATCTATTAAAGATTTTCCATCACATCAATACAATTATTATTTTTTCTCTATCCATTCTACTTTCACTTTCAAAAAACAATTCACCACTATTCACTCAGAAAATGAAAGTGAATAGAACGAAAGCACAACCAATCATAGCCTGAGTCTTTCGGTTTATTTGAGATTTATCCATTCATCTTCTACTCCTAACTCATTAAAATGGAAATTGAGTCATGCGCTTTGATTGTTTATTAAATTAAAGTAATATGCATATAGATTTGTCTAAAAAAATATTCATTATGGATCTAAAGTAAAAACTTTTAATATTTATTAATATCTTCATTAAGTTAGTTTTGGTAATGAATCAATATAACAAATTATAAATCCTTGATATTTTTTAGTTATTTTTTGAGTTATTTTGGGGATCTCAACACTATCTTATATGGTGTCATTTGGAATTATTTAGAAGACGAGTTACTCATCTATAGTCGGAATTAATCCCCCACCATCTACAAGGTATTAAGACTCCTACAACTCATGAAATAAACTTGTCAAAAAAGCACAGCAAAACTTGTCAAAAAAATCCTATTTGTAAAGTAAAACTAAATAATAAAATAATATTAAATCAATAATAAAAATTTGAAATATTTTATTAGTAATATGTGACATGATGTCATCTTGATGACGCAAGCAAATACATCACAGGGTTCTTTGTCCTCGTACACAATAATTCCACTGCACATTTTTCCAAGCCGTTCACCTAAACCAACAGTTTCTTTTCTACATTGTTTTAACTCAGATTTCGGACTTACGTCATACTATGCTCAAAGACAACAGTTCTAAATCAGGCCCTCATAGATAAAAGGAACTAATATATTCAACTCCTCAAATTAAAATATATTTTATATTTCTTTAATCGAACTCACACGGATATTATTTAGTATGAGTTCCCACCAAATTATTTACTAGCTCGCATATGCCATATGCCGGACAATATTTTGGTTGAATGTCGATTAGAATCTACAAGTTTCACCAACAAGAGACTTAATTCGGTTAGGTAACCAATGGGCCAACCTTGGTTAACAATTTCCTTTTTTTCTCTTTCCGAAGAATCACTCATCCTACGTCATCACACCATCACACCATGACGTAACCATCTCCTAGTTCCAAAAAACATTATTCTCTTTTGAACCCCTTAAAATACTTATAAATCTATGATCCTCAAAACTCAACCATCAGAAAAAACCCACACGACTTCTCTATATACTTTAACTTTTTCTGTTTATATATAAATGGAGATGGAAAAGAGAAAAAGGCGGGAGGATGACGGAGGAGTTAACGGAAAGAGAGGGAAAACGCGGGAAGACAATGACGGCGTTAAGGCGACGGTGGTGCCGGAGGATGAGGAAGTGGAGGAGTTCTTCGCCATACTGAAGCGAATAAAGATGGCCGTCAAGTATTTCCGGCAGCGTAACGGCGGCCGTGATTTGACTGCGACACCCTGGAGTCCGTCATTTGAACCGGAAGATTTTGAAGGAGTTGAGAATGACCCGGATAGGTCGGAGGAAAAACGAAATGCGGGTTTGGATCTTAACTCTGACCCGGCCTCTCATGTTTCGGTCCTATAGGATAATACTGCTTTATAGCTCTGTTGTAAAATCTCCGGTCAGTCCCGAATCAATCCACGCCTAGGCGATAGGCCCCTTGTCCGCCTACAAATTTTTCTCTGATTAAGCCCGCCTCCTAATTCTGTCCAGATCCCGCCTAACCTCGCCTAGACGCTAGACCCCAGTTTGCCGTCTGGCGAGCGTCTAACGCTTTTTATAACATTGCTTTATAGTATAGTTTAACGTTGGATTAAGTTTTTTTTCCAAAAAAAAAAAAAAAAAAAAAGCAAGTCGCTCTTCAATAGTTTTAAGGGATAATTACAAAACCTACCCGAGGAGGTTTAGGTTACTTACAAAATAAATACCCAAAGATTTTTTAAAATTTCCGTGCAGATCGAAAGAGGAAGCAAACTCTTCTAAACGAATACATGATTTGATAGAACACAATTGTCTTACGTTTGTAAAAATATTATAATTACCCCCTTACATTTAATAAAGAATCAAATCTCAAGGGATTTTTTTTGTAATTTTCAAACATCTCTCGGTGTTTTTTTAGATAACCCAAACCTCAAGTGTAGTTTTTTTAATTATCCTATTTTTAATTACAAAATCTTATATAATAAGGTTTGGCATTTATCAATGATATATAGCTATGATAATTTCTAAAAGTTAACAGTCATAACAATTGTGTCTGTCATACTTAATAAGAAGCCACATTATATATATTCTCACAAAAAAAAAAAACATTATGTATAGTGTGATAAAGTAAATATGCTAACCAATCTATTTGTTTGTACTTAGTTATCATTAAAAATGTGTTATGAACTATTTAAATGATACATACATTTGATATCAAGACAACAAAGAAATTATATTTTTAAGTGGGCTGTGATTAGTGCATCATTACATGATACACACATTTGATACCATTAAAAATGTCTCATCAAACTTAATGGGTCGTGATTCTTCGCTGGAAAAGTGGATGTTTGCACTTCCAAACAATGTTTGGACAATCCGCCATACTCTTTTCTGATGAAAAACTACAAATGAGGCCCAAGAAGTACGTATATACTAGTATCTGAGTAAATGTAATAAAAAAGAAAAAAAGACAAAATGAAAAAACTTAACCAACTCACACAGAGGGGAGAAACATGCTCCCCACCAATAGAAGAAATTGTAAAAACCAAAAACATTTAATTAGAGAAGAAATTACTTTCTCCTCTTCCCCTAATAATATGTTATTTTGGCAGAAAGCAAGATGCGGGAAATGGCAGCTAGGCTGCTAAGGTTAAAAAAACAACCAAATTTTCCACATTTGCTTTTTATCTAATAATACACCCAAAGTGTATATATTGTCAAATGAGAAAGAAAAAACAACGGATTAACGTAGTGCTTGTTTGTGAATAATTTTTCATTATCCTTTCTATTTTTTAGACAAAATTTTGCATGAATATGTGATTGTTTATGAAAAATTAAAAAAATACACTATTCACTTTTCTCATTTTTCAAATCATCAATTACATCGATTTATACTTTAAAAAAAATTATCACATCAACTATCATTATTATACAATCATATCATAAATACATTATTCATTCTCTCTTATTTTTCAGAAATTATCACCAATCACATCTAATCACTATTGTAATAAAAAACTATCACATCAACTATCATCATCATATTTTCATCTTATATCCATTCACACTTTCAAAATTCATTCTCATTTTTTTTAAATAACTTGTTCACACTATTCTCTCTAAAAATAAAAAAAAGAACGAAACGAAATCACTTCCTAAGTTTCAGATACTGTAAATAAGAGTTTAGTGAGTTGGGATTTGGATCCTTCAATTTCAATAGAAGGAAACCCGGATTTTCACATGGTCTTTTAGTCTATATTTGGTCCTTAGATTTAGTTAAAAAAATTATTTTTTAATTATAGTGCAAATTATTATTAATTGGTATCAATTATTTCTCAGTTTGAAGAACTGTATTCAATTATTAATTATTATTACAAGGAATATATTATGCGAAACAAATATTAAAATTCCAAAATGGGATTTCGGTTTGGTTTTGTTGATGCTATACATGGAGCAAATTGGTGTAACATCTATAATTTATGTGTCCTATATTCGTCTGGTAACAGGTTGAAGGAGAATTTTTGATGTGGTGACTCAGTCTAAGGCCACTTAGGTTATTGGCTCATTGAGGCAATATCCAACGATTCACCTCCTCTACGAAGCTTTAGGGGCGGGGCAGTAGAGGCCCCCAGAGACGTGGTTCATCATTCTTTTACAATTCATATGTCCTATTTTTTAGAAAGTGAAACTCTTGTAATACATACACAAATTAAGCATGACATGTGAAAGGTAAATATTGCTTCAAATGTAGTACTGCAAGTGTAGCTTCTACAAAACAACTTGCATTTTGAGTTTTGTACAAATTTATCACCCTAATGTAGACTAGACTTTTTTTTCTATTTTTTTGGTCTGTTTTCAGTGCGTAGTTGTACAATAATTTTTCAATGCGATAGTCTCATATGAGACCGTCTCATGAACATAAGTTCATGAGACGGATCCTACATAACACAAAAAAATATGGGGTTTTTTTTATGGATTTGAGTTTGGGTTGAAATTCAGTCACATATAAGATTCGTCTCACGGATAATATCTATGAGACCATTTCATACAAGTTTTTGTCTTTTTGAAATTGATATTATATCCAGTCCAGCTATGTCAAGTTGTCAAATATTCGTTCAAAACATATTCGTGTGCACTATCAAAAAGAGAAAAAAAAAAGATTGTCGAATATAACTCGGTGTCAGTTGATTCATAGCAAATTAGTTTCAGACTTTTCAGCATGAACCTAAAGATGGGCTTATCAGTTCTTGAAGTAAGATAAATGGGCCATAGACTAGATTGGACCCATATGACTGCTGTTAGATTTGGGCCAAAATCTCCTCTTGCTAATTCGAATACAGCCCAACAGCGTGGTTTGATTAATTAATTACAGGCCTTATCTGTTGTTCAAACCCAAAATCAACTCCACAATCAACAAAATAGGCCCAAAATTTGACCTTTTTTTGTTTCTCTAATTCAGTTCATACACAAGCGCTTCTTGGACTAACATTACAACCCCCTACGTATTCTTTTTTTTTTTTTTCTAACGATAGAATTTTATTATAACAATTCAAAAATTAAAATTACAACTACAATAATAGTCAATGGGCTAAGAGCCGACAAGACTAACTAAGAGCCAAGCGGGGAATTGCTAAAACCAATTCAAATTCACACGGACTAAAAAACTACCCACCCCAAACTACTCACTCCACGCCGGGAGACTTCAGCACTCCTTAAAGGAGACTGTAACACACCAAAGTAACTAAAATCAGGCACGAGCAAGCGCTACATACTGCAGAACAGAAAAAACTGATCCGCCTACGAGTTTCGCAAATCAACCGAAAAAAGAAAACACAAACAAAATAAGAAAACAACAACTTTACTAAAAAACTAGAGAAAAAGCAAAAAAAATGGCCTCTCCCTCTCCCAAATCTACTGCCGCTGCCCATCGTTTTCTCCGCTCCGAGACACCTCCGTGAAGCTCCGACCCGCTTTCACCCTGGACCAAAATTCCGCCACTTTCATACGCCTGGGACCGCCATTTGGTATCCCTCCAATAGAAAACATGGTGGGGGAGGGGGGGGGGAGAGAGGATGGGGGTGGCGTAATGGGAGAGGGAGGGAAAAATATGCTAGGGTTTTTTTGGGGGGTTAGAGAGATGGGGGAGAGAAAAAGGTTAGAGAGAGAAAATTTGATGCTTACAACCCCCTACGTATTCAAATGAAAGAATACATCTATTTGGCAATTGATTGTATCTCAGTTGGTTTGAGCATTTGTTAATCAGGCTATGGATTTGAGATCAAATCTCACCCGTCTCACCCCTATCAGGATTTTGTAATTGTACTCAAAAAAAATAAAAATAAATAATACATCTCTTAATTAATTTTCACATTGTCAGTACGTATTATACTATGGTGTTTTTTTTTAATAACTCAAGAAAATTAAAATGTTTGTCGTTATTTCTATAAACATTATTATTGTGCTAACTCGTTAGGGGAATAAGATTTTTTATTGCCTCAAAATATTTATTAATCATTAATCTAAGTTAATCTCATTATGGCAGGAATGTCTCCAAAAAATTAAACGCATTTATTTGAAAATAAAATACATCAGATTATTATTTTCATAACTAAAATAAGTATACTTTTTTTCATTCTTCTTATATTCCAATCCAACTAACTATGGTATAAAAAAAAAAAACCAACTAAAATATATTCCTTTAAAATATTCCTCAAAGTATTGGAATAACACCAAAACAAACAAACGTACCACAAACTTCTAGTTTAAATGGTATTGTTCACCCTTTATAAGTATATTGACTGAGATTCGAACTGGTATCTTTTAATTTCTTTGAAATTTATATGCTCTCTTCCAATCAGTACTCTCAACTTATTAAAAAAATACCGACCAAATTCTGAGCTTATCTATCATTAAGATACTTTTGCTTACAAAAAGTTAAGAACATTAGCAACGCACTCAACGTCGTTCATTTTTATTTAGGAAAACTATTGTACCTTTTTCAATTTGAATAATTGAGTTCTAATACTTTGATTGATAATGGGTGAGATCTGAAATATCAGAGTAGGTCCGCTCGGATGGCTCCCGTTAGATTTTTTGAAGCTTAAGTTAGTTCTAAGGGCGTAGCCAACCTAACTGGTTATCTTTAGTCCAAAATATTTTCCCCCTAACTCAACTATTTTTTTCTTTAAAATAATATATATAATTTTTTTTTCATTTTTAAAACGAGACAAAAAAGAAAATTGGCCCCTTTTTAGCTACGGCCCTGGTTAGTTCACGTTATGGTATCTTACTTTCTGAAAGTATGTGAAAGCATCTTATGGTTATGTGTTGTCATTTATATTATCTTTCACGTGTCATCATATTGTAGAATGCTCTGTCAAGGATCATCATCGGGTCGACCGGGTGGAATTGGTTCGGGTAGGCATTGTCGGGATTTTCGACCAGTGCGGTCAAAAAACTTTTCATTTAAGTGTGTCGATTGATGAGCTGAAATATTTTTAAAAAATAGAAATTAAAATATTGCAATAAAAAATTCTAATTGAAGATCGTACTTTACAACAATCGTTACGGTTTTCCATACTCTCCAATTCTTACTTCTCTTTAATTTACCTTTTGAAGAAGCGATTTATTCAAAAGTTCATTAAAAATTAACTATCAAATAACTATTATTTTTATAAAAATAGACTTGTAGATCCAATATTTCAATTGCAAAATGCTCCCAAAAAAATTGTTCATCGTCAAGTGTGGAATATATCTCTCTATATAACAAATAAGGCAACCATGCATCCACTAATACACCTTAGTATACTAGCCGACTAGGCAATTCTTAATTCTTTGTGCCAAAACAATATGTTTATTTGTCTTTTAAATTTTAACTCATTTTTTTATATGGACTAGACATTGTGCTGAATTTTAGTGCAGTCTAGCCCAAATTTAACAGAATCACTTTAAGATGCAATGTGGTCCGTTAACAGCACTGGTCATTAAGTAGCTACGCCACTAGGAGTAGTATTCAAATGAAAATAATGCGGACTGGGTCCTTAAGTGGTCATCTAAAATATAATGGATTGTGAGATTCAAATGTAACATATGTGGTCAAGTGACATGTTACCGAATGAGCAAAACCGGATTCGAATCTCAATTCATCTCTTTTCGGGATATCCCATTTCTCCTTCCTCCCTAAAAGCAAATTGAAACAAACAACGAAAATCTAATGTATTCCACAACTAAAATCGAATGGAGTACCTAAAAATATAGGTGTGACATTTTTTTCTTTATTTGTGGTTGTTCGTAATTACCTACTAAAGAGTAAAGAACCGTATTCAGTTTGCCTTGCTGTTCCTGCTTTTAAATTCTTACCTACTCCGATGGTTAGTAGTGCGCTTTCTGGTGCACGACTTTAATTGTTGTGGTCACACGCCTCATATCAAAGGCGGAATTAGCGGGGACAGCCCTTGGAAGTGGAGGTGATCCAACTTCCAAGTGCACGCCTAAAATATCTGGATCCTCGTAAATTGGTCTTCCTTTTTTTTTTTATATATATAGGTATTATTTTATAACAAAAATCCAATTTTTAACACGTAAAACATACGGTATCTAAAATCTTTATCTTTTTTTTTTTTTCCGAAACGATAGAAATATATTCATTACTCAAATAAACTTACACGCTAACCAAGAAATGGCCACTTGAACATACATACATTGATACATGTCGAGGGGAGAACTCCGTCACGAGAGGTAAAACCACCGTAATTCGAGGAAAAAACAAGAAACTACTAAAAACAAATAAAAACTAAGAACTCCAAAGGAAACTAAACCACCTCCGAAAGGAGGACTAAAGCACTCCGCAAGGAAGACTACCCAACTCGAACAAATCCGAAGACGAAAGCTACTACACGACCGCAGCTCGAAATTACCGACCTAAAATCTTTATCAAAATATGAGTTTTTAATCAATGATCAAGCATCTCGGTTACGTCAAAATTGGTCCAGTCATTATTACCAAAAAATAAATATATATTCCCTCATATTCACATAAGTGTCTTTTTTACAAAAAAAAAAAACACATATTAAAAAATGTGTTAAAATACTCAATATACACTTAATTAATCATAAATATTGTTTTGAAAGAAAATACAATTTTTACATTATTGTTAATAAATATAAGGGTAATTTGGAGAGAAAAATATCATTAATCTTGAAAATATCAAAAAGATATTTTTATTTAATAACTTTTTATATGTCAAAAAGACACTTATTGTGAATAAGAGGGAGATGAAACATTATCTGACGGCATAAAATGTATCGTTGTTGTATGGATTAAGTGAATAAGTGATAAATAAATATTGTGTTGCTACATTTATTTAATAGCTTTCACAAACGGCACGGTGATATGAATTAATTTTAAGTTGTTAATATTGATAATTAGTGAAAACTGTTGGTTTGATTCTTTTTTTTATAATCCAGGTATCACCATTTAAAGTTCCATGTAACTACTCTTAGACCTCGCCAACCCCACCCTTGAGCCCACATAAAGATTTTTTTCGTAACTAACTATACAATAGAAAGGGTAAAATTGGAATCCATAAAATCAGATATGTTAACTTTCTCCTACGTTATAGGGACGTGATCTGTTATTGATCACGTCCTCATAAATCACGTCCCATAATCAAGCAATTCACCTTTCCTTTTTCTCCCTTCCCATTTGAACCTGCAAATTATTCAAATATGACAAAAGAATCATGCAACAATTAATGAAAAGTATACAATTACACTAAACTAACTATACATTAAAACATTACTAAGTATACATAAACAATTAACTAAGTATACAATTACACGAAACTATCTGTACATTAAAACATTACTAAGTATGCATAAACATTTAACTAAGTATACAATTATATTGAACTAACTATACATTAAAATATTACTAAGTATACAATTACACTGAACTAAATATACAATTTCACTGAATTACTTATATAACTAAGTATACAATTCCATTGAACTAAGTATACAAATCCACAGAACTAAGTATACACATTCACTAAACTACTTATATAACTAGGAATACGATTCCACTGAACCAAGTATATAAATCCACTGAACTAAATATACAATAAAACATGACTAAGTATACAAGTCCACCGAACTAATTATACAATAAAATGACTGCATTCACAAATATGGCGGAAAGAAGTATCAATTTTGAAAAAATGCTTGAAATTGATTATTTTTCCTCCCTAAAAATCGGTAATCGAAAAGGTAGGATTATGTTTCCATAAAAATAGCTAAGAATCGTCCAATTAATAAAACCGATTAAATATAAAAGTACAATCATACCTCATAACCGAAAAATAACAAAAGGGATCTACACCATCAAAAATTTAAATCAAGGGTTCATAGGTGTTCTTATGGACTAACCTAAAGGGATTGGTCTCATTTGAACCAATCCATATATACATATATATATATATATATAGGGATGCGATCCTATGAGACTACCCTCCTAGGTAAGACCATAAGACCAAATCTACACCATCAAAAAAATAAATCAATGACCAAAGGTATAAACAAATCTATACATCAATTCATATGAAAGTATACATTAGAGGGGGTAAAATAGGAATCCAGGAAATTAAATATAGTAACCGCTTCCTAAAAATTAGGGATGTGATCTTGTATTGATCACGTCCCCATAATCAAGCGATTCACCTTTCTTTTCTTTTTCTTCCCATTCGAACCTGCAAATTATTCAAATATGGCAACAGAATCATACAACAATTAATGAAAAGTATACAATTACACTAAACTAACTATACATACATTAAAATATTACTAAGTATACATAAATAATTAACTAAGTATACAATTACACTAAAGTACATTGATGAGTGTAAAATATACGTGAATTTGAGGGTTTAAAATGATATATATTTGATGCATTTGCACGCATATTCAGTGTGTTTTGCTTGGTTTCCCTTGTTGGGCGTGATATCACGACTTCTTGTGAATTTTAGAAAATGGAGCTAAATTGGATAAAAAGAGATATCATGTTCCAAAGTATAGGTCAATAGCTAATGTACAAGCAAAAATATGAAGGAGAGAAGCATGGAAAGTCAAACAAAAGGAATTTTCCTTCAAAAAATGTCAAAACGCGCTAAAAGTTTCCAGCACTAGCAGAGTTTAGTATTTTGACCATACCTTCCTCTACAAAATTGATATTGAGGTGATTCAAGTGGCTATGGAAGCTAAAAGAAATATCTACAACTATCATGAAGACCCCGAGATCAAATTCCGATCGCATGACCCGGACGTGTAGGATTACACGGGCGTGCAACGTAACTGGGGCTGAATTGGTCTCTTTTTCCTACTCAAACTCTGCAAGTGACCTCTCCAAGCATCTATAAAATGGACCCAAGGCTATGCACGAAAATTCATCCATCAACACATCATTCCATACATCATTCCATACAACACTCTCATTCATAACACTTTTATACTTTAGTTTTTTGGTATTTTTCTCTTGCTTTCAACATTGAGATTGCTTGGGTTCTTCCCCTTGAAGTTATTTTTGCTTCTTAATCAAATAGTAAGATTTCTTCATCTCTTTTGTCTAATTTTAATTGTTGAGAGATTATTATTATTGCATGATCATCTTTATGATTGTTTTCTTTCCTTCAATTGAGATTATGATCCCATCCCCAAGCATGAACTAATTTCCTTGTTCTAGGATTAGGATGATTTGATTCAAACAAACAAGCATGAGTATTGATTAATTGATCTGATTTCTGGATAAATTGCTTTATTTGATAATTGATTGTCCGATCAACTTTTGATTGTTTTGGGGAATAATTGAGATCGAGATAAGATATTATTTCTGGACTAAATTTATTCAGGGGGTTAGATATGAATCAGAGATGTATTATCTAACCCTAGGCTTAATGAAAATAACAAATTCGTCCTCGAGCAAATTTAGAAAAATAATTTAAGGGGTAAAAATGAACGAACACTCAAAAATACTATGAACATTAAATAGCACTCGACTCCAAACTCACGGAAACCATGTAATTCATTATCATGAAGTCACTATTCATAAACTCGGTATATATAGTCAATACTCTCTTTGGGTATTCGACATCGCGACTCACAAGTATGTAGTGTATCACTCGACTCTCAAAATTGTATGGATAGTGTTTACGCTCAAATTCAATTCAGTGAATGTAGAACTACCATAGGCTTGCAAATCGTCTAACATCTCGACCACTTTTGTGTGCACAATCTAAGAATCAAAAAGGACTTTTCATTTGGTTGTAATGTGGGCTCTTTGGTTAGGGGAGAAAAATTTGGATTAAGTGACTTGACTTGAGCAAATAGAATTTAAGAGTACAGACTTGCGATTCACCAACTCAATTTCAACATAATATCAATTTTCTTTTTCAACTCAATTCCACCCTTATTTCACCTTTTTTTCATTCTTTGGCCTTTTTTTGCCTTTTTTCTTTTCTTTAGCCTCAAGCTCTCATTTTTCATAATTTTCAGAATTTTTTTGCTTTGCTCGATTTTCTCTATTTTTTTTTGGTCGAGCTTCATGTATTTTTTTATATACCCAGATACTGCTCATTCCTCTTTTTTTTTTGCCAACTTCTCATTTTCATAAATTTTCACCACATCTCCCCCAAACTTATTCATTTTCTATAAGCTCAAGAAATTTTAGGGATAAAAACATGTAAATTTTAAAGATCAATGTGGCTCAAAATAAAAGTTTTGGCTCAAAATTGGCTAACTATGTAAGCATAATTTTTAGACATAACCAAAAAAACATAAATTTAATCCCGGATCTTGAACTTCATGATTTTCACAATTAATTCATAATTAGGGTACTAACCTTGAGCAGCCATGCCTTTCTTTGTTGAAGATGGAAGAAACCACTTTCTCTCTCTTGCCCTTCGTTAATCCCACATAATGTAAGTTTTTAGTGATAGATTTTCCAATTCTGATTGAGTTCTATTACAGGCAGAGAGATGACCGGTTTCTTGAGTAGTTATCTGCCAATAACTGTTCTGGCAGAACCGTTCTCAAACACGTTCTATCAACGTGTGTAGAGGTGGAACATAAACCACCTCTTTAACTGTCCAATTTAAAACTTATCCGACTTATTTATTTAAACCATTAATTAAATATTTAAAACTCATTATTTAAATAATTAAATCCTTAATTATTTGTACGTGGGCCACATAATAATTTTACATTCTCCCACTTGGCCCATGTGACAAATAAATCTTCATGGTTTAAATATTAAGATGTAATGCGCATAACATAAGGATAAGTCTTACATTCATTGGTCAGATCATAATGTTATAATGAGTATATTCTTATATGGGTCATGGCAGTTCTAAGTCCTTAGCCCGACATAGTTCCTTCCATGTACCACAATATTAGTTTTCTACTTAAAATAACCCATAATCAAAATATCAGTAATGGTCCACATTAGTATCTAAGTTAGACAAATCCCGTTAAAGTAATGTCAACATTCATGTATACATCAATGACAAACAGAATATCAATTAATGTCAGAAACAATACATAAGAGAGCTCAAAGTGTCAAATACTTAAAGCATATAATTCTTAAGTTACATTCAGGATGCCCATCCCTTCGACATGTTGAATAAATGTCTTTGGAGGCAATCCTTTAGTCAACGGATCCGCAATCATGACATCGGTCCGATATGCTCAATTGACACTTTTGTTTTCGAACTTCTTCTTTAACGGTAAGGTACTTTAGTTCCATATGTTTAGCACCTCGGAATACTTGTCATTTTTAGAAGAAGACTCATGCGGAATTATCACAAGAAATTTTCATTTGGCTTGGCAATCTTTGTCGACTATTCCAAGTCCCGAAATAAAGTTCCGAGCCAATTTCTTGAATTGTGGCCTCAAAGCATGCCACGAACTCGCCTTCCATAGTGGATGCAACAATGACAGATCGCTTCGACTTTTCCAAGATATTGCTCCCCCAACTAATAGGAACAAATAGCCAAATGTGGATTTTCTAAGTATCAACACATCCCGCATAATCCGAATCAGATAACCAATCACCTCCGGATGATCGGGACCTTCGATAAGTAAGCATATGGTCTTTTGTTCCTTGCAAGTACCTCAAGACTTTTTTGCAAACTTTCCAATGATCCATTCCTGGATTACTCGACGATATCGGCCAAGCATTCCAACAAAGAAACCGATGTCTAGCCTCGTACAAGTCGTGCATACATCAAGCTCCCAACAATTTATGCATAAGGAATATCATTCATTTGTTTGTGTACCAGTTCATTCTTTGGACATTGCATAAGATCGAACTTATCTCCTTCCGAATTGGAACGACACTTGATGAGCATTTTTCCATTCTAAATCTCTAGAACTTTATTAATGTATGCTTTTTCGAGACAACCCTAACAATCCTTGTGATCTATCCCAAATATTTCTATTCCGATCACATAAGTTGCCTCTCCCATATCCTTCATTTCAAAGTTCTTAGAGAGAAATTTCTTGGTCTCATACAATAAACCAAGATCATTCGTTGCAAGCAAGATATCATCAACATACAGAATCAGAAAGATAAACTTGCTATCACTGACTTTCAGATATATACACCGATCAACAGTGTTTTCCTTAAATCCAAAAGATGTGATGGTATCATTGAACTTAAGATACCATTGACGGGAAGCTTGTTTAAGTCCGTATATTGATTTCTTAAGTTTACACACCATATGTTATTTTCCTTCTATGGAAAAACCATCAGGTTCATCCATATAAACATCTTCTTCCAAATTTCCATTCAGAAAGGCAGTTTTCACATCCATTTGGTGTAACTCTAAGTCATAATGAGCCACCAAAGCCATAATAATTCTAAACGGATCTTTCTTAGAGACTGGTGAAAATGTCTCCTTATAGTCAATACCATTTTTCCGAGTAAAACCTTTGGCAACAAGTCCGCCTTTGTGTCGCTCGATATTGCCATTTGAGTCGCGCTTGGTCTTAAAGACCCATTTACACCCGACTCTTTTACAACCTTCAGGCAATTCAACAAGGTCCCAGACTTCATTATGTTGCATAGATTTCAGCTCATCTTTCATGGCATAAAACCATTTATTAGAATTAATACTTTCAATAGCATGTGAAAATGAAACTGGGTCATCATCAATTCCTAAGTCAAATTCTGACTCTTGTAAATAAACCACATAATCATCAGAAATAGCAGATCGCCTTTGTCTATCGGACCTTCTTAATGTTATTTGTTGTGGTTCATTTACTGTTGTAGGTTCATCAATGTTATCTTCATTATGGGTGACTTGATCATTAATTTGTTGTTCTTGTCCAACATTAGGTTGTTCAATAATTGGAGGAACAACAACTTTAGAAGAAGTTATAGGCAAAGGAATTTGCACTCTAACTTCTTGAATGTCCACTTTTCGTGTCTTGACTCCCACTAACTTCACCATTCTCGATGAACCAAAGATTTCCAGTTCAACAATTCTTGTACTATGGTTAGACAATAAAACTTATACCCTTTGGACTTTTCAGATAACCAATGAAGTAACCACCGATTGTCCTATAATCCAATTTCTTTTCTTGTGGATTATATGCTCTTATTTCGCCAGGCAACCCCAAACATGCAGTGCCTCAAACCGATTTCCTACCACCCAAAGCTCGAAAGGAGTTTTAGGAATTGACTTACTAGGAACCTGTTTAACGAGATACATGGCGCTTTAAGTGCATGCATCCACAATGATGTGGGTAATGAAGAATTACTTAACATACTCCTAACCATGTCCAATAGAGTACGATTACGCTTTCTTTCGCTACACCATTTTGTTGTGGTGTACCTGGCATAGTGTATTGAGCACATATGCCACGTTTTCAAGGAATTTGGCAAATGGGCCTGGGCATTGCCCGATTCATTATATTTTCCATAATATTCACCACCTCTATCGATCGATAATTTTCACTTTTCTATCTAATTGTCTTTCAACCTCATTAACAAATACCTCAAGGGCATTTTCTTGAATGAGATTTTTCTTGTAATAGATAGACATATCCATAACGTGAAAAGTCATCGATAAAAGTGATAAAATATTTTTCTTTTCCAAAAGAGGAAACATCAAAAGGCCCACAAATATCAGTGTGTATTATTTCAAGAAGCTGTGTGCTTCGAGTGACTCCTTTCTTTGTGTGTTTTGTTTGTTTTCCTTTAATACAATCAACACAAATACCAAGATCAGTAAAATCTAAATCCGGGAGGATTCCATTCTTTACCAATCTTTCTAATCTTTCTTTGGAAACATGCCCCAAACGTTTATGCCACAAGTAAGCAGAACTTTCATTCACTAAACAACGTTTAGTTCCAACATTATGATGCAGGGTTAAAAGAGTCTTAGCAAAAAGATTATCAAGCCTAAATTTATATAAGCCATCATTAAGAACACCAGAACCAATAAGAAGGCTTTGTTTGAACAAACTGAAACATCCATTACTGAAATTAAAAGAGTATCCAATAGAATCAAGTCTCAAAAGAGAAACTAAATTGCGAGAAACAGAAGGTACATAAAGAGTTTGAAACAAATCTAAATGGTGTTATGTATCTAAAATCAGGCGATAAATTCCAATGGCTTCAACTAGAGCTTTGACTCGATTTCCCATAAAGACGTACTTTTCATTTGGATTTATGGTTTGGGTCGTAGGAATCCCCGCATCGTATTTGAAACGCGTGAGTGGTGCAGCCGGAATCAAGCCACCAAGTGTTGTGAGGAACTTCAACTAAATTTGATTCGAAACATACGAAAGCGTTAATCATACCTTTCTTTTTGAACCATGCCTTACGTTTCAGGCAATCTTATTAGAAGTGTCCTGGCTTTCCACAGAAACGACACTTAAGGTTGCTGTGATCCTTTTTCTGGACTTGGGCATTTGACTCATTCACTTTAAATGGTCCTTTCTTGCCCTTTCCTTTCTTTGATCCGACTTTCTTACCAGCTCCTTGATTGGTTACGAGATGAACAGAATGAGTCCCGTGATTCTTAATCTGTGTTTCCTCCTGAACTAGCATACCATGAAGTTCATTCACATTCCACTCATCCTTCATGGTGTTATAGTTCATTTGGAATGGACTATACTCAGAGGGCAGTGAATTTAAGATAAACTGCACAAGAAAGTTATCATTCACGTTCATCCCTAAGGACTTTAGTCTTGCTGCAATGTTTGTCATTTCAATTACGTGCTCATGCATGCTACGAGAACCATCAAACTTCATGGTGGTCAAGGTAGCCATTAATGTCCCAGAAAGAGACTTATCAGCAGTTTGGGAATGCTCTCCTACTAATTTCATGAATTCCTTAGCATTTTCAGTGTGAGGAAGGGTAGACTTGATGTTGTTTGCTATACTCATCCGCATAAACATCAGGCTCAGTCTGTTTGATCTTTCCCATGCAGTATGGATAGATCTCTCAACATCACTGCTAGTGTCAGTAATAGCAGCAGGTTTCTCAACTTGAAGTGCTAAGTCAAGATCCAAGACACCAAGGTGAAATTGGATTTGCTCGCACCATTCAGAGAAGTTAAGCCCATTATACAATGGAACAGACGAAGCATGCGAATGAAGAGAAACGGGAATAGGTACTACAATTAAAAGAGTTGATTGATACATTAATGCTTTGAGATTACTTAATATAGATTCAGATAAGACAATAAATGTACATTGAAGTTCTCCTTTGGGTGATCCAACAATGTACTACATTAAACGTAATTGATGCTAAAATTAAATTCACTTGATTGGTAATTAAATATACTCAAATTAGACATGCTCGTTATCTTTGGATATACTAAACACATCTAACCAAGTATATTAATTATCCACTGTTATGTTCTTGATTATAAAAATAATTGATCAACCTTTGGGTGACCCATAAATATTCTATAATCAGTGAACTTCAATATACCCACTACAAAATATCATCATGTCATTTCGATTAATAGCATCACATAATCATGGGTAATTGAAAGTTTATTTAATTTAACATCTATAAGTATTTTCTAATTTGGCCACTTTGGTGACTAACAAATTATGCATTATATAGACGTCAAATTAAATAATAACAATATACAGTAAGTTAGGCTTAATGATTAGGCCACTTTAATGGCTAATCAAGGTATTTGAATTACAAAGAAATTATAATTACATTGTACACGCTGAATTTTGAAATCCCAGAAAATCAGTAAAATTCCAGATGATTTTTTTTTTTAACTAAAGGAGATCAAAACGTAATAAACAATAAGTGCATGCCTTGCATACAAATAACTGAATAAGTCATCATGAATTCAAATTGATTAATGACTAATGAGTAATAAACAATAACCTCATCAGATCAATATTTTAATGGTAAAGTGGGAATAACAAGATCACATCCACACAACATTGAAGTACATGAATTTTCAAAAAAAAAACATTGAAGTACATGAAGGTTCACGTGAATCTATGACACTGGAATGAATAGATATATATATGTGAATCTAAGGCTGTAATTTATGGTCCAAAAGCTCAGTGAATCAATTAACCATAAGTTGAGTATTCTTATCATCAATTCACATGCTAATACAGCGAGAAATACATTCAGTCAAATAGTCAATGTACAGTAGTTTATCGTTATTCCTTCATGCCCAATCAATAAAAACGTAATTAACATCAAGTCTGAAACTTGTAGCGGAAACATTATGTATTCGTAAATCAACATCTTTCGCAGTGGAAACATGATTCGCACAGATTCATAAATCAAAAACTCATAATCATAATTGGAAAATCGTGAGTTCATCAAATCGGGGCTCTGATACCATATGTAAGCATAATTTTCAAACATAACAAAAAAACATAAATTTAATCCCAGATCTTGAACTTCATGATTTTCACAATTAATTCATAATTAGGGTACTAACCTTGAACAACCATGTCTTTCTTTGTTGAAGATGGAAGAAACCACTTTCTCTCTCTTGGCCTTCGTTAATCCCACATAATGTAAGTTTTTAGTGATAGATTTTCCAATTCTGATTGAGTTCTATTACAGGCAGAGAGAGGACCGGTTTCTTGAGTAGTTATCTGCCAATAACTGTTCTGGCAGAACCGTTCTCAAACACGTTCTATCAACGTGTGTAGAGGTGGAACAGAAACCACCTTTTTAACTGTCCAATTTAAAACTTATCTGACTTATTTATTTAAACCATTAATTAAATATTTAAAACTCATTATTTAAATAATTAAATCCTTAATTATTTGTACGTGGGCCACATAATAATTTTACAAACTAGGGAATCATGAGTTCATAGGTAGACTTTTTAGGCTAAGTAGGCCAAACAGAGATGGCCTTAGATCATTTTCAAAAATTGCACACACACGTGGCTTTGATGAAGATACCAGAGCAAGTTCTAGAGTTCTATCAATCATGAATGACACACTCAAGAAAAAAAATAAGTCTGCATAATATAAATCAGTTTAAGACACAAAAGCTCACATGCTTATTTTTTGCAACATGCTCAAATACACAATTTTCTTAACACATGCCAAACAAATGATTAACTTTCCTCCCCAAAATTTATTACATTATTCCCCAAGTAAGTTATCCCATGCCACAAAATATTCATAGTACAATCATAGGGAGTTGGGCATAAAAACTGAATTAAAACCACACACAAAAGCAATTAAACGTGTTAAAGCGGTAAACGTGCTAAAACAACAAAACAAAAAATAAACAAAAAATCGAGTTTTTTTTTTCAAAAATTAACAATGCAAGTGCATCTACATACAGTCCTAAATGCAATGCAAAATGCAACAGTACTAGATTACGCATTCTTGACAACCCCCAAACTTAAAATATGCTTTGTGTTAGTCCAAGTGGCTACGATAATCTAGAGGGGGTGAATAGATTATCTCGGTTTTTCAGATTTTGCCCTCTTTTATGAATAATCAAGCAAAGACGAGAATGTAAATGTGGAAATTAAACAACACTCGTCGATTTATAGAGGTTCAACCCATCTAGGGCCTAATCCTCTACCACCCCAGTATATCCGGGATGGATTTCAAAAAGAAAAAAGAAGGTTTTATTAATTACCAAAATTAATACAACAACACCTTGAGGATTACCACAACCCTCTTACAACACCTTCAAGGATATTACCACAATCTTCCTTCACCACCTTTGAAGAGTACCACACTCTCCAAGTACCTATCACCTAGATCACCCAAGTGTATTCTTACCACAAGAATACTCACAAGGACGTCTTGTGTTGAATGATAACCAAAATCAAGATCACAACTCAATAATGAATAATACAATATGAGTACAAGTGTAATCAAGAATTGAAAGCCTAAACCTCAAAGAAGTGCAAGTGCAAGTGCTTAGGCTAATACAACAAGATTTATGAAAGTGTTTGCTTGTATGCTCTTTTGCTTGTGTAATGTGTTGTATCTTGTTGCTTGAATGAAACCTCTATTTATAGGAGAGGTCTTGGCTTGATTTCTAGACATAGGCTCCTCCTTGGGGAGTGATTTGCTGCAAAAGAAACCATTTAAAATCAAGATTATAGATGTTAGAAATCATTCCCACAAATTAGGGAAAAGTTGTCTGAAAATGCAACGGATAGTTTGCTGATAAAACAAGGCTTCGACCGGTCGCGCAGAGATAAGATTGAAATTAGTTTGCTGCGATTTTTACACAGGGGGACCGTTTGGAGGGGGGTTCAACCGGTCGCCCTTGATCTTGACCGGTTGGTGGGTGTTTAAAAAACGAAACAGAGAAGTCTGCATTTGAGAGGGCATTCCCAGGTACCAGTCGCCCTCCCTGATTTTTCCTACATCCCTTTTTCTGTTTCAAAACTCATCTCAGGTACAGGTTGCCCTATAGGGAGACCGGTCGAGCCTGAAACAAAAGTGTTGTCCAATTTTTTTTATCGAAAATAAACTCCAAGAAATACTCCGAAAAATAGTAAAATTTTAAATCGATCGGAAGTAGTTAGACAACATTTAGGGACATTGTTTTGGTTTAAAAACTCATTTGAACAAAATCATCAAAATCATGATAAAAACATTTATCTAACAAACTCCCCCTTTTTGATGATTACAAACCAAAACAATTTTTTTACGAGGACGATTTGAGAACAAAACAATTTTCCGGTTTTATGAGAAAACTATCTGTTTAAAAATATTTTATAAATAGCTCCCCCTATCAATAAGCACAACAATAAGAAGTTTTGCATAAGCTAGAAGCACAAGCTATTTCAAGCTATTTCAAGATACACATAAACATCATGAGCTAAGAAGTCCATAATACAAGTCATGGACTAGGTATACTTGGCTTTAAGAAACCATAGCTTATAGCTTTTATGTCGAGCTTTTATTAGCTTCTTTGAGCTAACGAACCAATTTCTTGTTTCTCCCCCTTTGGAATCATCAAAAAGAATGTTAGGATGATAAAAACATCGTAAAAGTATATCAAAGTGCGCCAAAGATACGATTTATCACCCCTTGAAAAAAAATTAGGCTTAGAGACCGAAGAAATGGGAGAAATTGTATCATGAAAAATCCATAAGCTAGTTTTGATTGCCAAGACATGATCTCAATAAGTATTTAAGACATTTGGAAGCAAGAGAGTCATGTAGAGGTTGAAATTTTCATTGTGACATTTCATCGAACACGTTGTGGGCGTGAAAAATAAAAGAAGTTGTATAAAGCCCTTATAAATGAATCAAGCCAAAAAATTTCATCACCAAATCATACCAAATACAATACAATACATCATAATAAATAAGCTCATCATGATCATATGACAATTACATCAAGAAATTTATAAGAAAGCCAAGAACTCAAGGGTTCAACCCAATTGAGCAAAGGGAGTAAAATTTTTATCATTCAATCGGTAAAGATGAGCAATGATGATGATAATCGAGCTATATTAAGTCCAAGACATGAAATGTATGCATGAAAACAAATTTTGAGTAAAAATAGTGTGTATTTGGCAAAAGGGACGAAAAATGGCAAAAAAAAGAGGTAATATGACTAAGTATGAAGACAGAACGGCTTCAAACCATAAAATAGCTATGGGCGACCGGTCATTGTTGAGGGCGACCGGTCAACGTCTAGGGTGACCGGTTGCCCTCTTCCCAATCGATTTTGTCTGCCTTGTCAATTTTTTCAAAATCCGAATTTTCAACCAAAAATTCGATTTTTCGCCCTAAGTTTTAAAAACATGCAAAATGCAAACGTAAACCTCATTCAATATGCATTATACCTAATCGAGCTCAGATCGGCCTTAAAGTCTCGGAAGATAGCGGTTTTGTAAAAATGTCCGCTAATTGATCTTGAGAAGGTACGAAAGATATCTCAATTTTTCGTTTAGAAACACAATTCCTTAGAAAATGATGTCGAATCTCAATATGTTTAGTACGGTTATGATGAACCGGGTTTTGAGCAATATTTATAGTGGATCTTTTATCACAAAAGATAGGAACATTTTCAAGGGAGCATTTGTAATCCGCTAAGGTTTGTTTCATCCAAAGAAGTTGAGTACAACAAAAAGCTGTGGAAATATATTCGGCTTCAGCCGTTGAAAGTGAAACATAATTTTGCTTCTTTGAAAACCAAGAAACTAGGCAATCGCCTAAAAATTGACATGATCCGGAAGTACTTTTCCGATCATCAATATTTCCCGCATAATCCGAATCACTATAACATTTAAGAGAAAAATTTTCATTCTTTGGATAGAATAAACCATATTGAATAGTGCCTTTCAAATATCGAAAAATCCTTTAACGGCACTCATATGAGATTCTTTGGGATTGCTTTGAAAACGAGCACATATGCATACAGCATGAAGAATGTCCGGTCTACTAGCGGTTAAATAAAGTAAACTACCAATTATACCTCGATACTTTGATTCATCCACGGGCTTGCCTTTTTCATCTATGTCAATTTTGACATTAGTTGCCATAGGGGTAGACACGGTTCTTCCTTCTTCAATGCCGAAATTTTTCAAAAGTTCCTTTGTATATTTTGATTGCGAAATGTATATACCTTCTTGACATTGTTTAATTTGAAGCCCAAGAAAGAAGTTGAGCTCCCCCATCATACTCATCTCAAATTCTCCTTGCATTAACTTAGCAATTTTCTTGCACAAAGATTCATTAGTAGCACTAAAGATGATATCATCAACATAAATTTGCACAAGTAAGCAATCTTGCCCTTTTTAAAAAACAAAGAGAGTAGTATCAACTTTACCTCTTGTAAAACCATTTTGCAAAATAAACGAGCTAAGTCTATCATACCATGCACGGGGTGCTTACTTTAAACCATACAAGGCCTTTTTAAGTTTATAAACATCATTAGGCCTAGAAAAATTTTCAAACCCCGGAGGTTGTTTTACATAGACTTCTTCTTGAATAAAACCATTTAAAAAAGCGGATTTAACATCCATTTGGTAAGTTTGAAACTTTTATAACAAGAATAGGAAAGCAAAATACGAATAGCTTCTAAACGTGCTATGGGTGTAAAAGTTTTATCATAATCAATACCTTCTTCTTGACAATACCCTTGAGCTACTAACCTTGTCTTGTTTCGAACAATGTTGCCTTGATCATCAAGTTTGTTCCGGAATACCCATTTTGTACCAATAATAGTTTGAGAAGGAGGGCAAGGTACCAATTCCCATACATCATTTCTTTCAAATTGATTTAACTCCTCTTGCATCTCCAAAAACCAATCCTCATCCTCAATGGCCTCCGTAGCATTTTTAGGCTCTTTTTGAGATATAAGAGTTTTTTCGGCAAATTTTCTTCGGGTCATCACTTTATCAAGGGGATCACCAATAATAAGATCTTTCGGTTGATCTCCTTTAAATTTCAATGCCACGAGAAGATCCGGAGTATCACCTTTGTCTTCTTGAGGAACACTTAAAGTGGATGGTTGATCATTTGATCTAGATGGTTGATCATTTTGAGCATCATTTTGAACAATGGGTTCAATAATATCCTCTTCATCACTTTCATCATTGGGTATCCTTTCAACACTCGAGGCTTCATTGAATTTTACATGAATAGATTCTTCTACAACCCCACTAGTTTTGTTGTAAACCCCATATGCTTTGTTTTTTGTTGAATACCCCATAAATATTCCTTCATCGGCCTTAGTATCAAGTTTGTCTAATTGATCCTTAGTATTCAAAATAAAACACTTACATCCAAATATTTTGAAATAACTAATATTTGGAGTTCTTCCTTTCCAAAGCTCATATGGAGTTTTATTCATTTTAGGACGAATATAAACCCGATTAATGACATAGCAAGCGGTACTTACGGCTTCGTCCCAAAAATATTTTGGAAGAGAGAATTCATTGAGCATGGACCGACTCATTTCTTGTAATGTCCGATTCTTTCTTTCGGCTACTCCATTTTGTTGAGGTGTCCTTGGAGCCGAAAAATTATGTGCATATCCCTTGGATTCACAAAAGACTCTAAATTCACCATCAAATTCTCCACCTCGATCACTTCGAATAGACTTAATAGTATCTTCCTTTTCATTCTCAGTAAGTCTACACAACTCAACAAACTCATTAACGGCATCACTTTTATTGGTAAGAAAAAGAGCCCAAGTATATCTAAAAAAATCATCGACAATAACAAAAGTGAAATGTTTTCCACTTAGACTAGCCGTACCAATATCCTCATACAAATCAAGGTGAAGCAATTGTACAAATTGGGTAGTCCTTTTATTTGTTCTTTTGACAAGTGTCACATAAGCCAAGATTTTCAAAATTCAATTTGGGTAGTCCTTTTACATGTTGGTTTTTGTAAATATTTTTCAAATTCTTGTATCCAACATGTCCAAGTCGCCTATGTCATAAACTCGTTAAATCATTATTGGCGACAAGACAAGAAACATTTTGACTAACCAAATCACTTGTACAAATTTTGTAAAGATTGTCTTTTCTACTTGCTTCGCAAATAATTTCATCATTTTTAAGAATAAGGCATTTTTCTTTATTGAAACAACATTATAATTTGAATCACAAAGTTGGCTAACACTTATCAAATTAAACTTAAGCCTATCTACTAGTAAAACATTACTAAGAGAGAAAGAAGAGTTACCAATGTCTCCATTGCCAATGATTTTTCCTTTGCCATTGCCGAACATGACCATACCCTCTTCTTGGAGCTTGATGTTGGTAAAAAATTCTCTCTTTCCGGTCATATGGTGTGAACATCCGCTGTCCACGAGCCATTTTGAATCCTCCATTGTTGTTGTAGCCCCTATGACCTACAAAGGAATTGTTTTTAGCTACCCTATAGTTTTGGGTTCCATGGGGGTTAGTTTTGAGACATTTGGGTCTCCAAATATGACTAGAGTTATTTCTCAATTTGCAATTGTTAGCATAATGTCCAATTTTGCCACAATAAAAACAAGTAGGAGTATTAGAGCTACTAGCATGTACGAAAGTCGGACCTTGGTTATTTTTCTTAAAAACATTTTGAAATGGTTTATAACCAAGTCCTAATTTAGAATGCTCACCTCTTTGTGCATCTAAAATTTTTGTAACTTTATCCTTGCTTATGTTAAAACGATGCACATCCTTTTTCAAACATTCAAGATCTTTGGTGAGCGATTCTTTTTCGGTTTCAAGAATATGAACTTGAGTAAGCGTAATAGCATGAGCTTTATCAAGAGATTTATAAGAAGTAAATAATCTATCCTTTTCAATTTTAAGCTCTTTATGCTCCTTTTTCAAAGTCTTGTATTTAACAATCAAATTTTGAAACTCAATTTGCAATTCATCAAAATCACATTGCAATTCATCAACTAAGGAGGAGGTAGAAGAGTTAGAGCGTACCTCATTATTTTCATCATCTATGGTCATAAGACCATGTTCGGTTTCTCCTTCCTCGTCGGTTGTTTCAAGTAATTCATCCCAAGTTTTGACCTTCGCATTTAGAGTCTTTCTTTTTCGAAGAATGCTTTTTTTTCTTTTGTTCCTCCTCATCGAGTTTTGGGCAATCGGCAATGAAGTGTTCGGGTTTTCCGCATTTAAAGCAAGCATTATCTCTCAGTTTCTTGCCTTATTTTGATTCACATATTTTGCAAATTTTTGAACAAGTGCGTCCGTCTCCTCATCATTATCATCATTATCATAGTATGCATTATTAGAAGAAGAAGCAAGACCTTTAGAAATATTTTGCATACCCGATTGATTGATGGTTGGTTTGGAATTTTTCCTCTCCTTGAGATAGACTTCATAGATGAGGAGGTTCCCGATGAGCTCGTCAAATTTGAGTGTCTCAAGATTTTGTGCCTCCGTGATTGTCGTCACCTTTTCGGACCATGAGCCGGGAAGAGAATTCAATACCTTAGTCACCTTGTCTTCTTCGGAGATGACTTTACCGAGGGCCACAAGAGGATTGACAATGTTGTCAAGCCTTTCCACCATGCTTTCACCATCATGCATGTTAAAGTTTTCAAAGTCTTTAACAAGCATGGTCTTTCTTGTTTGCTTGACCTTCTTAGTCCCTTCATAAATTGTCTCCAATTTTTCCCAAACCTCATGTGCCGACTTTATGCCTCTTATGCAATTGTACTCGGTGGCGGTAAGAGAATAATGCAAAATATTTAAGGTCTTACCATTTAGAGAGAAAGCCTTTTTGTCGTTTTCATCGAACTCCTTGAAAGGTTTAGGAGCCGAGGTGCCATCCTCCAATTTCTTGGTTGGTTGATCAAATCCTTCAAAAACCACATTCTAAATGTCGAACCCGCACCCTTGTAGGAAGCACTCCATACGGTCTTTCCAAAATGCATAGTTGTTGGCGTCAAATAGTGGTGGCTTGTTGGTGGAGGCGCCGGTGGTGAGATAAGCATCATTCGTAGCCATGGTTCTTTCCTCTTTACTCGGAACGATCTAGCCAAAGAGTTTGGCTACGATAATCTAGAGGGTGGGTGAATAGATTATCTCGGTTTCTCATATTTTGCCCTCTTTTATGAATAATCAAGCAAAGACGAGAATGTAAATGCGGAAATTAAACAACACTCGTTGATTTATAGAGGTTCAACCCACCTAGGGCCTAATCCTCTACCGCCCCAGTATATCCGGGATGGATTTCAAAAAGGAAAAAAAAAAGATTTTATTAATTACCAAAATTAATACAACAACACCTTGAGGATTACCACAACCCTCTTACAACACCTTCAAGGAGATTACCACAATCTTCCTTCACCACCTTTGAAGAGTACCACACTCTCCAAGCACATATCACCTAGATCACCCAAGTGTATTCTTACCACAAGAATACTCACAAGAACATATTGTGTTGAATGATGACCAAAATCAAGATTACAACTCAATAATGAATAATACAATATGAGTACAAGTGTAATCAATAATTGAAAGCCTAGACCTCAAAGGAGTGCAAGTGCTTAGGCTAATACAACAAGATTTATGAAAGTGTTTGCTTGTATGCTCTTTTGCTTGTGTAATGTGTTGTATCTTGTTGCTTGAATGAAGCCTCTATTTATAGGAGAGGTATTGGCTTGATTTCCAGATATAGGCTCCTCCTTGGGGAGTGATTTGCTGCAAAAGAAACCATTTAAAATCAAGATTATAGCTGTTAGAAATCAATCTCACAAATTAGGGAAAAGTTGTCTGAAAATGCAACGGATAGTTTGCTGATAAAACAGGGTTTCGACCGGTCGCGCAGAGATAAGATTGAAATGAGTTTGCTGCGATTTTTACACAGAGGGACCGGTCGGAGGGGGGTTCGACCGGTCGCCGTTGATCTTGACCGGTTGGGGGTGTTTAAAAAATGAAATAGAGAATCGCATTTGAGAGGGCATTCCCAGTGCAGGTCGCCGCCTTCGACCCGACTGGTCGACTGGCCGCCTCCCTAATTTTTCCTACGTCTCTTTTTCTGTTTCAAAACTCAACTCAGGTACAGGTTGCCCTATAGGGCGACCGGTCGAGCCTGAAACAAAAGTGTTATCCAATTTTTTATCGAAAATAAACTCCAAGAAATACTCCGAAAAATAGTAAAAATATTTTAAATCGATCGAAGTATTTAGACAATATTTAGGGACATTGTTTTGGTTTAAAAACTCATTTGAACAAAATCATCAAAATCATGATAAAAACATTTATCTAACACTTCGTCCCGAACATATGAGGAAATTATCAAAAGAAAGAGGAATGCGTAATAAATACTTACATGGATAGTTCCGATGAAGCCGGGAGCTCGCCCGTCAATTTAGAAACTGAAGGAATAGATCGTACGGTTAGATCGCGTGCGTCCACATGCCCGTGTGCGTTTTTTTTTCAATTTTTTTTTGTTTTTTTTATTTTCAGAATTTAAAAAAAAAACTTTTTTTTTCAGATTTTTTTTTTGTTTTTTTTTTCAATTTCTTTTTTGGTTTTTTATTTTGAGAAAAAAAATATTATTTTTTAATAACTATTATACTTACAGAAAGAGAAAAAGAACTCAAACAAACCATTAGATACGGTTAATAGAGAAAATAAGAGAAAAAAATAAAAAAAAATGGGAAAACTTTGGGTTTCCTCCCAATAAACGCTTATTTAACGTCATTAGCTTGACGATATCGGCTAGAAAAAATCATGGCGGGTCATCGAGCAAGACCTTTTTTACTACCTTGGAATTTTTATACAGTTGAATTTCATTATGTTCTTGCCACAAGATATCTTTCACAGCAGAATCGACAAAGTCAATAATAAAATTATCAGGCAAAGCACAAGCAGGACCATGAGCTATATCAAAAATTGAAAACGTTCAGTTTTTCCCAAGACATTCATACTTAGTTTTCTATTTTTGACATCTATCATAGTATTAGTGGCGGCCATGAACGGTCTACCCAACAAAATGGTATGATCCTTAATATTACCTTTATTCTTCCCCATATCCAAGACAACAAAATCAATGAGAATTTTAAGACCACCTACTTGTACGTAAATATCTTCAACAATACCTTTAGGATACCTAAGTGACCCATCAGCAAGTTGCAAACATAGTCTGGTGGACCTCAATTTCCCTAAATTTAATTGTTTAAATATAGAGTAAGACATAAGGTTAATCCCAACTCCTATATCAAGTATACATGTGATATTCTTACCATTCCCAAAAGCAATATTAATGAGGAAACTACCTGGATCTTGTTGCTTTGGGAGTGGATTAGGAGATTTGTAAGGATTGTCAGTTTTGTGTAAGGACGATCCCTTACTTGTCTCATCATTCGTGCTTTCTTCACTTGCATCATCCTTCTTTTCAATTTTAGTAATACCAATTTCAAGATCAGTGACGGCTTGAGCTTGCGCTGGTTGACAAGGCAACGAGTCCTTTTTGACAAGATGTTGAGCTATTTCACCAACTTGCGTAGCCAATTGGCCGACTTGAGTCGCAATTCGGTTAAGAGAAGCCTCCAAGGATTCAAACCGTCTGTTATTCCACTCTTGTATTTGCTGACTAACTTGAATAAAAGAATTCAAGCTCTCTTCTAATGTGGGTCGTGGTGGTTGCTCTTGACTAGTCGCCATGCCTGGTGCTTGCATAAACAACACTAGAAAAACAGATCAAACGCACCTGACGAATAAACCTAAACTAGAAACAAACAAAAAGAATCCTAATCTAGAAACACGGAAAAAATACAATAATTATTAAGCCTAGGGTTAGATAATAAATCTCTGATTCATATCTAACCCCCTGAATAAATTTAGTCCAGGAATAATATCTTCTCTCGATCTCAATTATTCCCCCAAAACAATCAAAAGTTGATCAGACAATCAATTATCAAATAAAGCAATTTATCCAGGAAAGTAGATCAATTAATCAATACTCATGGTTGTTTGTTTGAATCAAATCATCATAATCCTAGAACAAGGAAATTAGTTCATGCTTGGGGATGGGATCATAATCTCAATTGAAGGAAAGAAAACAATCATAAACATGATCATGCAATAATAATAATCTCCCAACAATTAAAAGTAGACAAAATAGATGAAGAAATCTTACTCTTTGATTAAGAAGCAAAAATAACTTCAAGGGGAAGAACCCAAGCAATCTCAATGTTGAAAGCAAGAGAAAAATACGAAAAAACTAAAGTATAAAAGTGCTATGAATGAGAGTGTTGTATGTAATGATGTATGGAATGATGTGTTGATGGATGAATTTTCGTGAATAGCATTGGGTCCCTTTTATAGATGCTTGGAGAGGTCACTTGCAGAGTTTGAGTAGGAAAAGGAGACCAATTCAGCCCCAGTTACGTCGCACGTCCGGGTCGTGCGATCGGAATTTGATCTCGGGTCATGGACGTTGTAGATATTTCCTTTAGCTTTCCATAGCCACTTGAATCACCTCAATATCAATTTTGTAGAGGAAGTTATGGCCAAAATACAAAACACTGCTAGTGCTGGAAACTGTTAGCGCGTTTTGACGTTTTTTGAAGGAAAATTCCTTTTGTTTGACTTTCCATGCTTCTCTCCTTCATATTTTTGCTCGTACATTAGCTATTGACCTATACTTTGGAACATGATATCTCTTTTTATCCAATTTAGCTCCATTTTCTGCAAAATTCACAAGAGTACGCAGTATCACGCCCAATAAGGGAAACCAAGCAAAACACACTGAATATGCGTGCAAATGCATCAAATATATATCATTTTAAACCCTCAAATTCACGTATATTTTACACTCATCATACATGTACATTAAAACATTACTAAATATTCAGAAACATTTAACTAAGTATACAATTACATTGAACTAACTATACATTAAAATATTACTAAGTATACAGAAATATTTAACTAAGTATGCAAATTACACTGAACTAAATACACAATTCCACTGAATTACTTATATAACTAAGTATACAATTTCATTGAACTAAGTATAAAAATCCACAGAACTAAGTATACAAATTCACTAAACTACTTACTAAACTACTTATATAACTAAGAATACGATTCAACTGAACCAAGTATACAAATCCACTGAACTAAATATACATTAAAACATGACTAAGTATACAAGTCCACTGAACTAAGTATACAATAAAACGACCGTTCATAAATATGGCAGAAAAAAATATCAATTTTGAAAAAAACGCTTGAAGTTGATGATTTTTCCTCCCTAAAAATTGGGTAACTGGAGAGGTAGGATTATGTTTCCTTAAAAATAGCTAATAACAGTCCAATTAACAAAACTGGTTAAATATAAAAGTACAATTATACCCTTATTAGCCTAAATTAACTAAAATGATCTACACCATCCAAAATTTTAAATCAAGAGTCCATAAGTGTTCTCATGGACTAACCTAAAGGGTCTGGTCTCATTTGACCCAATCCATATATATATATATATATATATATATATAAAGTTAGAAATTAACCAATAGTTGTCACTAATTCTATATATCAATTAGTGAAAAAATATATTGTTTTATCAGAGTAATAATTTTCACAAATAAGAATAATTATGTTTTACTTATTACTTTTAATAAGGAATTAGGCATACCGAGTGATAAGAAAAATCATAACTTATAAAGACAATGTTTGTGTCATGCACTAAATTGTCATTATACAGGTGTTAATAATTGTCAATATTAATAATTCGAAATGTTACTTCTTGTCATTATTAAGCTATTATTGTGGCAAAACAAAAGTTATTGTCACTATGACAAAACAAAAGTTATTAACACTCTATAACATATAATTAGGAAATTAAAACAAAAACAGAAAAGAAAAAAGTTGTAATTTTGGAGAGTTGGTGAGACAGCGAGGCATCAAAAAATTAAATCAAATTACCTTTGGAAATCCAGTGATCTTGGCTCATTTGTCTAAGTTGAGGTAACTTTTGGCTTCTCTCTTTTGAGAGGTTTAAGGGTTCGAGCCACTAAGAACACAATGATAGAATAAGTAATATTGAGGGCTTCAAACGGCACTGTTGTAGGCTAAAATTCGGTGGGAACTCCTAGCATGGAGCAATCACTTGGGGGACGACTCTGTGTATGCGGTAATTGAGGACATTATACTACAAGAAAACAAGAAAATTCCAACGGAAAAAATCAGTTGGAATTTGGCCAAATGCTGTTGGAATTATCAATTCCAACGGAAATTCCAACAAAAAATGCATCGGTGGTAAAATGGTTGTTGGAATGACAAAATTCCAATGGAAAAATATTCCAACGGTACTTCCAACGGTATTTATCCATTGGAATATACAACCATTGGAAAAAAAACTCCAACATTTTTTCCAACACTAATTTCAACAGAGTTATACCATTGGAATATATATATAATCGCTGGAAAAAACTCCAACGGTTATTCCAACAGAATTATACTATTAGAATTTAGTCCAATGGTAATTTCAATGGTATATGTCCGTTGGAATATTCAATTATTTTATCTCATTACCTAATATTTTTAACTTTCCAGTAGGTCACCCATCATCAATTGACCCAAGTCAAGCACGTTTACTGTAGTTTCAATGTGATTGACTCCATAAGAGAAGATATATTTTATTGATATGGATAATACTATCAAATCTTTTAACTACTATTGAAATTTTCCAACAGTATTGGAATTTTCCAACAACATGTTGTACCATTGGAATTTCTGTTGGAATTTTAAAATTTCCAACGGAAATTCCAACGATTAATTCCATTATTTTGTTTACCGTTTGGAATTTTTATTGAAATTTTCCAATGGTATATTTTATCGATGAAATTTGTGTTGGAATTTTTAAAATTCTAATAGTATTTCCAATGGTTTATTCCAATGATTTTATTACTGTAGGAATTTTCTAGCGATTTGTTGTGGTATTGAAATGTCCGTTGAAATTTTAAATCCCAACGGGAATTCCAACAGTTTATACCAACAATTTTATTTATTGTTGAAATTTTTGTCGAGATTCTCCAACGGTATATTCCAATAGCTTTTTATATATTTCATTGGAATTATTTTGTTGGAATTTGATTGTTTTCTTGTAGTGTTAGGGACTTGAGAGTCATTGTACATTCTTGCAGTTTACATGTGAGCAGCTCCTTGAGGGGCCGGGGTTATTTTCTCGATAACTAGTCATGTAGAAATAAACCATTGTACATTCTCGCGGTTTAAATGTGGACAGTTCCTGAGAGCATATGATTGTTTTTTCCAGGACTAGTCATGTAGGAACCTGGAATCTAGTTATAAAAAAAATTACCTTTTGGAAATAAAATATCAAAATTTTAATTCAGCACTCAAACAAAGTCTCAACTTTTGTATATATATGTGGTCTAACAAAAAATTCTAGATTTCCTTGGATAAATTCTAGTTCTACTTGAAAATTCTAAATCCATATAATTCCTGTCGGCTATAGATAACCATTTCTCCTTACTTTTGTCGCAGTGTTATGCTAAGAATATAATTTGGTCGTGATCAAAATGGGAAAGACAATGTGAATTTGCAGAATCCAACTAGTCTATTAAGGATATTGCAAGTTGTAGTGGAAATCCACTGTAATGAACAATTGGAATATTTGACTATTTAGTCTATTTGTCATCATGTTTTAACAAAGTGCATTGAGCTGTCAACTTTTGACAAAGATTAAAAGAACAAAAACTTGTGAAAATACCTAAAGAAGTAAAAATACTTTTCATGCATGATGATTCTGATAATTGTGTTAAGACAAAGATGAGAAATCGGTCTATAATTAGTGGTCCGGGAGTGAAAAGATAGTCTTATTCTTTTTTTTTTATGTCGAAATGATATCTTATATATTCAAAACTCGAGAACTAATTACAATATGTCAATATGTCAAACATAGATGTTAAGGGAAATGCTCTACACGAGATGAAAACATTGAGGGTGTAAAACACGACTCAAAGAAAAATAAACTAAAAAAACAAAACAAAGTAAAAACTAAGCACTCCGATAGGAGACTAAACTACTCCCAAAAGAAAGACTAGGCATTCCATAATGGAGACCCACAACTGGAATAATTCGGGCACGAGCTACATCACGTACTGCAAGAAATAAATTATTAAATCACCTACGAGTTTCGCAAGTCAACCTAGAAAACAAAGACTCCAACAAAAAAAAAGAAAATTATAACAAGACACAGACTAAAAAACGAGAAAAAAACAAAAGATATATATATATATATAGAGAGAGAGAGAGAGATGTATCTCCCTCACTCAGATTTATGTCATCTATGGCTCTGATTCATCTCCATGTAGCTCCGACCGACTTCTATATTGGACCGGAATTTCCAACCACCTCCGAACGTCAAAAGAGACCGACCATAGTTGGCCCTCCAGCAAGAAGCATGGAGGGGGAAAAGGGTGGGGGTGAGAATGGGAGAGGGAGGGAAAATGGGTTTTGTGTTAGGGTTTTCAGAGAAAAGGGGATAAAAGAGAGTTAGAGATAGAGGGTTTATCCTATAGTTAATAATAAGACTTAGAATTAAATTTGGGTTTTGTGCTCAATTTGCTTATTCTGAATCATTTAAGTTATCATTCAGATATATAACGTAAATAATATAATTTTAATCTAGTTTTCTCAGCATTATATCCGTTCGCCTCATATATATCACTTAGAAACAATAATAAATCCTCAATATTCTTAAATTACGTGGGTTTTACGTGACCAATTTTAAAATTTTCGGCCAAAATTTGGACTCAATTTGAATCTAATTTTGTAAGACTGATATTATACTGTTATCTCCATTCTTTATCCCCCATTTTACTAAAAAAAATTCTACCGGACTGATAAATATTTTGAATAGAACTATTTTTGACACCCATTAATTTTACATTTATGTGGTTCACCAAATCATGTGGTCAGATGACTCAGATTGTACAGCATGACGAGACATGCATCTGTCTTATTCATTATTTTCACAGTTTGCTACAAAATTTAATAAATAAAAAAAGAAAAAAGAAATAGTAAGTAATATATTTATTTATCCAGAAAGTATATAGCGTCCGCTGAATTAAGTCTGAACTAATTAATCATTCTGGGAAAATGTGAATGCGTCAAACTTGAGAAAGTCGTGCGTTTTTCTTTTTTAAAGGAAAGTGTCAATTTCTTCATGGGGATGAAGACATCACTAAGCAAGAAAAATCTTCTAGAAGGAGATTTTTTTGCCTGTGACGGGCTGTGAGGTTCTTTCCAATGGTAAGAAACTGGATATTTTTGGTGGAGTTTTCAAAGTTTCTCGAAATTACATTTAAAATAATAATTTCTGATGTGCTTGGTAATTGGTATAATCCAATTATTTTAAGTTGAGGTGGTCATATATATTAGACTATTTTTTATTTAAGTTTATGAGACAACCTAAAAAATACAAAAAATATATGAGTTGTTTTCTATAGATTTGGATTTTGGTTGAAATTTTATTTACGTATACGCAACTAGATTTTGAAATACCAAGTTGTTGTGCCTAACATGTATTGCTATTAAAATTGGGGGATCTGATACGGTCGACACCTTGAAATATGCCCAGTATGTAATGGAAAGAACTAACTACTTACGTAATGTTTTATCCTAAAATCCATTGGTGATATAAAAAGTAAGGTCACTAGGCTTATAAGCTAGGTCTCATTCCTCCAATTAATAAAGATGAAAAAGTGAAAGAGACCTTATGCAAAAAAAAATCAGTTATTTCTTAGGTTTTAGCATTTCTAAAGTTTAATTATTTCAGTTTGGGTTAATAATATTTCACGTTTCAGTTTCCATTTCAGTTTGGGTTAATAATATTTCACGTTTCAGTTTTCATTTTTGAATTTTTTAATTCTTGGGTTAGTCAATTTACTTGTGAGTCTTTCGTCAATTAGTTAATAATCACAGCCCTCCATGCTCCATCATATGGAGCGCTCACCCAGAGCATGAGACATGCTCTGATACCATGTTAAATTTGGAGGACTTGGTATGGTCCACACATGAAATGTACCTAATACAGTAATAGATAGGGGGAACACAGGCCACCAACGTGAAATCCCATCTTAATTAATCAATAATGTGGTGTCCAGCTCACAAATAACATATTTCATGAGTTACATATAATTAGATAAATAATAGTAGATTTTGTATATTAATGCCGTGCATAATTTCTATATAAGTTGTTGTCGATTATTCGTGTCCATTCAATATTTTACACAAGCCTGGAATTGGATACCATTTAATAGATTATAGAATCATAGATTACGACATTCTGGACAGGAAATTTCAACTCAAAATAAGTTTCCCCAATTACAAAAAGTTGATTCTTCTATGATATAGTGGTTATAATATTTCCGGTTGATTTTAAAATGCCGTTCACCTGAGTTATTTTCACAACTCACGAACCATTTCAACTTAATGTATATACGTCTTAGGTTGTCAACACGACCATCATCTCTAATTCTCTCATCTCACTTAAGACTAGTCAAGGCACATTGTGTGACTAATTTAATTTCTTATAATATTGTAATAAATATTATATATACATAACGTCAATAGAAAATTGACTTCATAATTTTACTTCAATTTTGGCTAATTTCTAACCAGTTCACCATGTGGTATCACTTTAAATGTGGGCTACTTTCTAAAACACAACAAGTCGTTAAAAGCTCTCATGTTGTATGGGGCAAAATTAATCCTCCGATATTCAATTCGGTTCTAGAAAGAAACAAAGACTCAAAGAGTAATGAACTGAATATTAGTACAAAATGCGAAATTATCATGTTCCATTGCAATCAATGGCGTAGCCAGGAAAATTTATGGGATGGACCGATACACTGGAATCGGGGTAGGCCAGATAAAAAACTAATAGAAAAACCATATAAATTTTAACTAAATTTTTTTTTAAAAAAAAATTACCTTATAAATTTTTTAAAAAGAAAATTGGGGCGCAGGGGCGGCTGTTGCCCCCTCCTCCCACCGATCGATTGCAATAGATGAATGACACATGTAAGAAGATGAAAGCTTTATACGTTTCATTCATCAAATTAATGATGGAATAGAAAAACAATAACGTGGAACATAAACTCATTCCCTTCAAATGAATTTTAAAGATATTTAAAAGTAAGGTTTCTTTCTAATGTCAGGTGCATGAACCCAGGGGCGTATCCTCCTTGTAAATGAAAGCCCCACCAAACTTTTTGAAATTTAATTATTTTTATGTATATTTTATTTTAAAATATTAATTTTTAGTACTAAATATTTATTTTTTATTGATTTAGCTTACTCACAGCTTAACCTCCCTTCCCTCCAAGTTACACATCTAGCTCCACCCCAGCATGAACCATGTGTTACGTATGAGTCCAAAATAATAGGCAATCCAGATAATCCTAGCAGTCTAGTTAAAACTTGTTTGGGCCTCTAATACTCAAGTCATTTGGCATGACTTCACAAAAGAAATAAAAAAAAATTTGGAATAAGATGCAAAACACCATTCGAAATATAGGATCCAAACTTATTATTTTTGGCGACATTCATTTGATTTTAAATTTGTACAATAGCTAAAAAAATTGTGAGACAAATTTTGTGCAGCATCATAAATGATGACGACCCTTCGAATAATATCGGATTTTGGATTTTCTGGTATACATAAAACCTGTATGTTACAATGCCTGTCCTAATTTCTTAGCCATAAAAGTCTTTGTCTTTTAAAACGTTCTCGTACGCAGCTGTCATGAATAACATGATCCAACACCATACATATGTATGATCATAAAAGAACCAGATAGTAGGATCAGAACCATACCCATATGATAAGTGGGAAATCAAATCTAACCATCGTTGCTTATTAATTATGTACAAAAATTGTTTGATCAAAATTTGTTGGTTAGGTTCTATCATATTAATGTAGACAATTAGTTGGACCGGTTAGGTTTGGGAGCATCTACAATAAGAAAGACGATTGAAAAGTTTTGGATGTTCTGTACTCCTCCAATTTTAAGTCAGTGTATTATTATCCGTTTCAATTTGGTTCTAGTCACGTTTAATAAGCCGATTGGAAGTGTCAGAGAGAAGCATTTAGAGTCCATGTATAAAATCGGATCGAATCGGCCAGTTGAACCGATTAAACTAAGATTTTGTGTTAGGATTAGTACACTTGATCTTTAAAAAATCACTTTAGTGGTGGAACTCGTCAAACACAATTGAAAATTCGTCCAACCGGCAAAAACCCGTTGAACTGATTTTTGACTTTATTTTTTGGAGTATTTTAATGAAAATAATTGAATTAAATTTTATATGATTATTTGAATTGTGATATATTAGATTTTTTAGGTGCTTATTTATATATTTTTTATTTAAAATGTATTACATTATTATATAATACAATATGACAAAAAATTCATTTAATTTCATCTTAAACTGGTTTAACTGATCCGATCAATGGAAGCGTAAATTAGTAGCAAGACCGATTTGCTCACCAATTCCATTTTTAAAACATTGTTTGGAGTACTATTCCATTATCGTATATTTTTTTTTCTTATTTAAGACGAATTTAAACTAATCAAGCTTAAGCCAACGGATGAGAATTTTAATTTGTAGTCAATTAAAAATTTTAAAATATTAAAATTCAGAATTGAATAATTTGGGTCAAACACCCCCTTGCTATAATATATAGTATATAACTATTGATGACTTAACTTATGTTTGTAACCTATCAACTAATCGAAAGTATATAAAGTATTTATATTTTTTTACCTTCAAAAAATAAATTATTTATGTTTTCATACGTTAGTTCTTGCAATTTACATGGTAGTTTACAAAAACAAAAATCATTCTTTATGTACTTAATTTGCTTCCGAGTAAGTTTCGAGAAAAAATTCAGATTCTACCAACAGATAGTAGGTCTTTTGTGAGACAGCGTGAGACCGTAAGACCGTGATACTTTTGGTGTAAAAGATGATACTTTTAGTATTAAAAGTGATACTTCTCAAAACATAATGAAATTGGTGTATTTAGACAAGTATCACTTTTTACACTAAAAGATTATTGTCTGTGATCTGCCTCACTTGATTTTCACCGTCTCACGTAAGTTTTGCGACCAACCGATGTTTGTAATCACAGTCACTTGCAACTTGTATTATTATTGTTCAACTTTTCTTTAGTCATTAAAGCAATAATAAAGCAATCGCGAGACCCCTTATATTCTTGATATCTTTGGTCTATTCGTAATCTGATATTCCATATATCATCTTTAACGAAAAAAACACGTTTCCACTTAAATGGTATGATTCTCAATAGTCACTTGCGAGGAAATTTCCTCAAGAATATATTTATTGGTCTTCCTAAGAAAAAAACATTAAGATGAGAATCAAGTGTGATGCACAGTTGAATTGTTTTTTTAATTATATACCATATTACAAATATGTAATATTTATTTTTAAGAAAAATATATATTATTCTCTCTTCCTTTTGCTTCTATATATTTCTTGTCCTTCATCGTTAAGAGGTTATTTCTGATCAATTTTGTCGTGAAATCACCACATTTACAACTTTTTTTATCAATTTGTTTTATAAATAAGTGGTTGTTCTACATAGATCTGAGTTTTATATTTGTTTTCTTGTTTGTGATTTCGATGTCTGTCATTGTGTGCTATTTTTCTTTTGTGGAAGATTTAAAATAAAACAAATTTTCGATCTGACAGAGAAAACTAATCAAATTGTGGTCTTAGTGTTTTGTAGATCTGAATCATTCGTATTCTAAACACTATAAGTTTTTTTAAGTTGTAGACTTTTAGCCGATTTTTATTTCTATGAATCTTTTAATAATTTCATTTTTATGGTTTTAACAGATTTGGTTTTTTATTCTTCTTGTCTCATATATATATTTTTACGGATTGGTTCAAATTAGACCAACCTCTTTAAGTTAGTCTATAGGAACACTTATGGACTCTTGATTTAAAATTTTAAATGGTGTAAATCATTCGAGTTATTTTAGGCTAATAAAGGTATATTTATACTTTCTATATCATCAATTTATTAAATAGGCAGGTTAATATCTTTAATTGCTATTTTAAGGCAAATACAATCTTACCTTTCGGTTGGCGATTTTTAGGGAAAAACGCATCAACTCTTTTCTAGGAATTGTATCTTGTATACCTGGTTTTGTTTTATCATATATTTACTTTCTCGGAATTGTATACTTAGTTGGTGGACTTGTATACGAGGGACGGACGCAGTAAATTGCCGTTCTGGGGGCGAAATCCAGGGGGTGGTCTTAAGGCGCGCAGATGGTGCCCGCCAAGAAAACCCCTCCGAGGACCCCAAGTTTTTTATATATGTATATATACAATCAATGGCGGAGATAGGGCCAACTCGGGCCCCTCCTTTTTTTTTTTTTTAAAAACATTACTAGGTAAAAATTTTCAAATTTCTATTTGGTTAATATTTATTTGTATTTTTATCAGCCTTTAATTTTTTTCAGATTCCCAGTAATAATCCTTAGATACGCCATTATATAATGGCGTATCTATGAATTATTACGGGTAGGCCGATACACGAAATTGGAGTGGGCCAGATAAAAAAAAACTAAAAAATACACATAAATATTAACTAATTTTTTTTAAAAAAAATACTTTTTTAAAAAAAAAAAAAAAGGGTGCCAGAGCCCATGTTGGCCTCCTCTTATCTCCGCGATTGTATATATATTATTTATTGCTCTAGGTCTCTCGAAACCTTGGACCGGCTCTGGAAAAATCAAATCTAATATAAATAAAAATAAAACATACAAGCTTTTATTACGAAATTACATGAAAATTTGGGAGAGGGGGGGCAAAATATGTTGGCTTGCATTTTTATATACTATATTAATTTATTAAATAATATATTATAGGGGTTCAATCGCAAGACGAGGGGGGCGGTTGCCGCCACCAGCCCCCCCTTGGGTCCGTCCCTGCTTGTATACTTAGTCATGTTTTATTGTATATATTTAGTTCAATGGATTTGTATACTTGGTTCATTGGAATCGTATTCTTAGTTTAGTAAGTAGTTTAGTGAATTTGTACACTTAGTTTTGCGGATTTGTATAATTAGTTCAATGGAATTGTATACTTAGTTATATAAGTAATTCAATGGAATTGTGTATTTAGTTAAGTGTAATTGTATACTCAGTTAAATATTTTTGTATATTTAGTAATATTTTAATGTATAGTTAGTTCAATGTAATTGTATACTTAGTTAAATATTTATGTATACTTAGTAATGTTTTAATACAAGTAGTTTAGTGTAATTGTATACTTAGTTAATTGTTTATGTATATTTGGTAATGTTTTAATGTATAGTTAGTTTAGTGGAATTGTATACTTTACAGTAATTGTTGCATGATTCTATTGTCAAATTTGAATAATTTGCAGGTTCGAATGGAGCAGTACATGTTTTTTTTGCGATGCAGAGATTGTTGTTGTGAAGAAGGAAGATAAAGGAAATGTGAATCGCGTGATTATGAGGACGTGATCAATAACAGATCACGTCCCTAATTTGTAGGAGGCGGTTACCATATTTAGTTTCTTGGATTCCTATTTTACTCCTTCTAATGTATAGTTCTTATGAATTGTTGTATATATTTGTTCATATCTTGGCCATTGATTTATTTTTTTGATGGTGTAGATATGATCATATGGTCTTACCTAGGAAGGTGGTCTCACAGGATCCCCTCACTATCTATCTATCTATATATCTATCTATCTATCTATCTATCTATCTATCTATCTATATATATATATATATATATATAGGGATTGGATCAAATGAGACCACATAATTAGAGTGAGACAATGTGGATTTATCCTGTCCACAAATCTATAATTTTAGATAGTTAAGATGTATCCAATTTACTAAACATTTTTGATTTATTTTAAATCTGAAAAGGATAGATTGGTCATTTTAGTTTTCACCTCAATTCTCTCAGCTTTTCTTCACACACTTCACAAAACCAGAAAATGCCGGGGGTCACGGTCACCGAGGTCGCGAACTGGGGATCTCTTTGCCCTACCGTTCGGGAAGAAAGGACCACCCATCTCTCGACCTACCTTCGGATCTACAAAATCGGAGAATATGTAGATGTCAAAGTGAATGGGTCGATCGATAAAGGCATGCCCCACATATTCTACCATGGTCGCAAGGGTCGTGTTTGGAACGTCACCAAGCGTGCAATTGGTGTTGAAGTCAACAAGCAGGTCGATAACAGAATCATTGGATTCAGATGTAATAGACATCCACAAAACAACATGCATAATCATTGGATTCAGATTTTTAATTCCAGAGAAAACAAAACATTAGAACCCTTTTAAATTCCAAAAAGAATTATGAAAATAATTCACACTCCAAGAGGAATTCTATATCCGTGTTAAACAACAACAACGTAATCATTAATCTTAGATGTGGTGTAGGCGGCTATTGATTTACATTTACGGTTGATGGAGTGGTGTATATCGTTGTTGTAGATGGAGGATTGGTGAAGAAGACGATCCTGACATGGATCGATTACTGTACACTTAGATATTTTTCGATATATACTTAGATGTGTTTAGTTGTAAAAATAGTTAATTTTTTATGTATATATTTATGTTGTTGTATACTTATGTTTTTTTGTTGTATATTTATATGTGGCTTGTTGTATACTTATATGTGTTTTGTTGTATACTTATATTTTTGTTTGACAATTATAATATGCAGTAAAATTATGTTAAACATACAACAAAATAGTATTAAGTATACATCAAATATATGCTAAATATACATCACTAATGAGCGTGATTTTCTCTCTCTCTCTCTCTATAATTGATTTACTTAATCCACGGTCCCCACATATTTTTGTTTGACCATTTTAATATGTAGTAAAATTATGTTAAACATACAGCAAAATATTGTTAAGTGTACATCAAATATATGCTAAATATACAACATGATAATGAGCGTGATTTTCTCTCTCTATATAATTGATTTACTTAATCCACGGTCCCACATGTTAATGAGTGTGATTCTCTCTATATATAACTGATTCATTGATTCACGGTCCCCACATATTTTTGTTTGACTATTTTAATATGCAGTAAAATTATGTTAAACATATAGTAAAATAGTATTAAATGTACATCAAATATATGATAAGTGTACAAAGATATTGCATGGTAGAGCACATGCGTGATTTTCTCTCTCCAAGTAGCGATTTTCTCTCCCCACGTGATTTTCTCTCTCCTAATAATCGATTTCATATTTAAATGGTCCCCCACTTGGGTAATTTGACTATTATACCCTTATTTTGATTTAATTAAATATTTATGTAATTATAACCCATATTTATCTTAGTCATTGATATAACTAAAGGAGGGTTGAGATGAGTCCACATTGTCTTACTATAATATGTGGTCTCATTTTAACCTCCCTATATATATATATATATATATATATATATATATATATATATATATATTAGAAAGTTATATTATTTTTAATTTTGTAAAAATAGGTGTAGTTAGTCTAGACTATTGACCGGAGCTCGATTTGGGTCGGATGTGATTACCGCTTAGATTCTAATAATCTTGGTTGAGTCATGGCGGATCTAGGGGCCTTCCACGGCCCCGCCTCTCCCCTTCCCATAAATATTGTTTTTCATTTTTCTAAAGTAAAAAAATAAAAAATATATATAATGGTAAAAAAATAGTTAAGCTATGGGAAAAAAATTAGGTTAAGATTAATAGTCTTAGGTTGGCTAAGCCATTGGATAGGGTATGTCTAGATTTATGAAAAATCGGTGTTGAAAATCCATCGTATTTACATATGTAATGTCGGCTTTGTAAATAATATCTGTAAACATTTTAGCCGATCGACATTTCTCGAGTTCGATGAGACTGCCACGGTTTCGAACCGGTTCGATTCGGATTCTCTGGTTAGGTTCTCCAAATTGAGGAACCGAAGAACCTTATGCTCACGGTTAGGTTCCAAAACCGGAACCGCGGCTCCGATTCCAAACCAGGAACACGGTTCTATACGATTTAGGTCCGGTAAAACCAGGAACCTTTTGTTTTTAATTTTATTTAGATAAAATGTTTAGCAATTTAGTTTAAAATAAAAAGAAAAAGGAAAAAACGCGAGCGTGATTCATCTAAAATATTTCCATCGAGCTAAACGTTTGCTCTACTTTGTGATTGAAACGGGCATGCCAAAACCTCTCTTTTTGCGATGATTGTATAAGGTTGAGTTCTTTGTGACCACCATTTCAAAATATCAAAGTCTTCAATATCTATTTCACTAAACTCGAAAGAAGTAGTTAAATAATTCTCAAGCTCTACATTTGAGCTAGAGGAACCCTTGGACGCGTTTACTTTTTCCTAAGTAATCGTTGTGCAATATTAAAAATATCATAATAAACATTTTACATTTCTTCTAGAATGTATTTACCAAAACAAGATTGTTGGTTTTAACCTTAAAAAAAACGGTTCCATCACGGTTGCCCATATACGGTTCTAACAAGCGGTTAAAACCGCCTTGTTCCACGGTTTTTGAGACGAGAACCGGAACCTGAACCGATCTACACGGATTCTGGTTCGGTTTTGGAACCGTTGACCTTGATTACTGTTTAAGAACCGATTGACACCACGATTCGGATTCCGGTTTGGAACCGGTTTGCCCATTCCATTTGGCCAGGTCTACAAGGTTGTGCAACATCTTTCACAAAATAATTAGTAATCTTCGTCAAGACAATATACATATTATTTTACCTTGTTAAAGTGGACAACGTGACAAACATGATCCTTTTTTTATTTTTTGAAAATGACAAACATGACTTTTGGTCATGGTTGCAATTAACTATTAACTAATCAAGCTGTGACTGTATATTACTAGAATTTTCTTGTTTTAAGCTCGTGGTGGTTTTGGTAGACACGTTGATGAAAATAATGCAACTAAATTTTGAATTGAACACGTATTTATTTAAAGTAAATTGTTTACATTTTATAACATGTTTCCCATATTAAGCATATTTGTTTGCTAAAGTTTTTTTTTTAATGAATGCGCAAGGCCAAATAAAATGATGTAGGAAAATAGTAGTGTTTCTTCTAGTACAATTAATATGAATCGGAAAATTCGAATCGGTAGAATTTGCAAAGAAAACAAAATAAAATTTACTTGAATCGCGTGTTCACCATACCATCCTTAAAACAGATTGGTCACTTATTCTGGACGTCTGTTTTCCGGGATAAGATGAGAAAACCAGACTACCTATTCCGGCAAATAAAAATTATGCCTGAAAATTATCACTAAATATTAAATTGCAAGAGTTTTAGGAGATATATAGAAATTTTGTAAGTTTTTGTGTGTTTTTCAAATGTGAGAAATAAGTCATATTTATAGGCATAAATATGACCTTTTAGACTTTCACCAAATAAAATATTTGTTATTTGCTATTGGAAAGGTCAAAAATAAATTTCTTTTACTGTTCGAAAGGTCAAAAATAAATCTACCTTTTACTATTAAAAAGGTCAAATAAGGAATTTTACCTCAGATTTTCCAACAAATAAAACAAAAAAGAAGTGTTGGTCACACGGTCGACCAACTGACCAATAAATAGGGCATCGTTAAAACATATCAAAGTAAAAAAAAAAAAAAAGAAGTTGTACCATAAAAACAGCAACACCAGTACACAATATATTATCTTTTTCAACAAAAAAAAATGTATCACAAACAAACAGAAAAAAAAAGAGAGGATGAGAACATGGGGGAAAAAGCTCTGATTGAACATTGAAAGTCACAATCCGGCTAAAATGACAATGAATCTCAATGGAGTAACTGTTTGCGGACTAATAGAGTAGTAGACGTCCAAGAATACAAATTATCCCCAAATCTACATATTAACAAAGAAAATCCAAACTCGTCAAAGTCAAGTCAAATATTCATTATATGATCGAATAAAAACACTCACAAAGAGGATGAGAAGAAAACTTTTATTCACAAAAAGGAAGAAACATACTTCCACAAAAGGGAAGAACACTACTCTCCGTATAAAAGAGAGAAAAAATATAAAAACCAAGATCAAACAAATAAATAAATACTCTATAATTTGAAAACAAATAATTAGGTTTGCATTTTCAGGACAATTGGCCCGAATAGTCAGTAAAATCATTATGACTTGGAACAAGTATTAACATAGTTTACTTTGAAATGTGTATTGATAATTAATCAAGTCAATTTATTTAGCTTATTTCCATCTATAATCATATTACGTTACCATCCATAAATTAATAAAATAAAAATTACTATTTTGAGTTAATGATGCCTCCATTCTAGAATCAATTGAACTGTCAAATTAGAAAAAGAGCAAAGTGATGCAATAGAAAAAAGAGAGGGACGTTTCTTAATTAAAGATAATACATGGGTCAAAAGTGAAAATTACCAAAAGTTGACATCTTGTAGTCTTGTAGAACTCAAGTAGGTCTGATCCGGTCGAACCACCACGTGGAAAGTGGACCGGCTTGTTTAGTGGATCCGACCCAACATCTAAAGCCTACTTTGATAATTGTATTTGTACGTACGTAGCCGACAATGGGAAGCGTGCTATTGCCGACTGTACCCCACGAGGTACCACGTGGGGCTCAAATCCACTGCATGCTTACACACCGTAAAGGTACTGCATCTCGCCTGCAAAAGCATTTGATGCTTTTCACGTGAACTCTCAACAATTTTAAGGACATTTATTTATGTAGCCACAACGGTCCTACTTCCTATCTTATCCCCTACACTACAAGGCCGTTACGGTTTGTTTTAGAGCATCACTTTTTTTATCCCAAGATTGAGCCCATACACGAAATTGGAATGATCCAATTAAAAAATTAAAAAAACAAATATTAAATTAAATATTTTTTAGTAAACCGAAATGAACAATTACTTTTAGGTCTTGAATACTACATCACACAAGAAATCATCCCCGAAATAAATACTTTTACATACTCGTGCTTGAAACTCTTAATATTAAATGTTTTTTCCTCCAAGATTTATTGGATAGCATCATTTTTTATAGGTTATGAAGAAGAGATGGGTCCCACCTCACCATCACAAGCAGTGACGAAGCCAGAAATTTTGTGTAGAAGTGTCTAATTAATATTAATATAAAAATAATATATGATACATCAACTCTAAAACTAATATTAATTTTGATAATGTCAATGTATTGCATCAATTACATCTTAATATTAAAAAATAAATAACATAATATAATTACATCAATATATCATAACATTCATCTTCTATTCTTATATTTTGAAATCGTTCCATAATATCTTCATTGGTAATATACATATTTTTTAGTGTATATTACCAGACAATCATTCAATAACTCATCAACAATGTTGAGTTCTTTAGTGGGAATTTGATAATAAACCTTAAATAATCCCAAAAGAGATGAATTAGAGGTACAATAGAATTATGTCAAAATTCATATTCAATATTATGATGGAGGAAAAGAAAATGTTCAAAAATTTGAGAAAGGAGAAAAAATGATCAAGACTCAAATATTTTTCAAGATTTACAAATGAGACGGGAAAAACAAAAAAAAAGGAATTAAAAGCATTGTTCCATTTTCACCTATTTTTTACATTTTTTTAAGCTTAAAAGATAAAATTACCAAATTAAATTATAACTCAAAAGAAAAGATGGGGGTCATTATTATTAGATTGGGGGGCCGAACATAATTATTCTCTTTACCTGGGAGGATCTGGTTGTAAGTCATCATACCTGGTTCGATTCGGGGGAGATCATTATTATTAGATTTGGGGGTCGAACATAATTGTTCTCTTTACGCAGGAGGATCGGTTGTCGTCGTCGACCCCCCGTCGAACATTAGTCGATCGTACATATCCCGTGGTTTACTTTGGCAGCAGCAATGAGGGGTTTTATCAAGTCTTTTTTTTCTTTTTTCGCAACAATAGAATTTTACAACTCAAAAGAAAAGATGGGTGGGTAAACCCAAGGGAACAAAACAAAAATAAAAAAATTCCATAGCAATAAAATCGAATCGAAAACTTTGAATAAGTATTTGGTTTTTTCAATTTTATAAGATTTTAATATTCGATTCGGCCTTTATCAAGTTTTTTTTTCTTGTTTTTCGCAACAATAGAATTTTATATCTCAAAAGAAAATAACGAATCACGACCTCAAAGAACGAATTATTATATATTTATATTTATATATTATGAATTAGTTTATTCCAAAATTATAAAACTAATAACTAAAAGTGTGATTTGTATATTCTTATTTTATTTTTTTCATATTATATTAATGGAAAAAGTTTGTGTGAAGAGTATAATTTGTATATTCCTATTTTAGTTCGGTAAAAAGTTAGTTGAACCAATTATTTCAGTTCGATAAACACAATTAATTGTGGATTAGTACTTAAAGTTGGAGTTAGGTCTCTATTTCTAAGCTAATTTTTGTGGTGCAGTTAGGGTATTGGCTTGAGAGCCTATTGTTGGTGTTTTCATTGAGAGTTGATGCGTAGAAGGAAATGGCTACTTAGTGTTTGATAAGGTTCCAAGTGAAGTCATGTAGAGGGAAAAAATGGTTATCTGGTGCCGAGAAGAGTTCAAAGTGAGATTTGTATGCGGACGTCCAACTTGTTAAGGGAGGTCGAATGATACGATCCCACTTTATATCCAGAAGCAATTGTAGATTAGTATTAAAGTGGTGTCAGACTCAAACCTCCACTATTGAGCTAACTTTGCTGGTGGAGTTATAGTCTTGACTTAAAGCTCGATATACTGTTTTGGAATACCAAATTCTCGATTCAGTTCAACACAATTTTAGCAAATGATTACCCAAGAGGAGAACCCTAAATTGGAAAATTAATAAGTCAAAATTAATTTTCAGGTACAATTTTATGTTATTTCTTCTTCTTCTTGAAAACCATATTTTTGATAAAATGTGAAAAGACAACAGTAGAGAAAAAGATAATAACTTTTGAGAATGAAGAGAGAGATTTCTCAATATTTTTTCTTTAGCATCCCCACATCAACTGAGCACATGGATTTCATATTTCTTCGAATTATCCACACCAGTTGAGCACACAAACTCCATACTTTTTTTTGACTATAGGACATCCTGTTGGAATTTGGTCTTTGAGAAATGGGTGTTGACCCAATTTTGACCAAATAATTAAGTGGTTTCCATTAGTAAAAAATGAAATTAAATTATTTGAAAAAATTATACTAAGAGGGTAGATGAGAATAGCATTTGGAATTTCTCAAAACCGATTCAGGGTGAATGAGAAATTAATGCTAGAAGTTAGCCACTTAATACAAATAAATGGTATGGAAAATAGAAAATATGGGGAAGGAGAAATGCTCCATCCCACATAGGAAAAAGGAGGCAAAGTTGCACACTTAATATATCTCAAGTTGGACATATGAGTTTGGGCCCTTGGGGGCACCCAAGTTTTTAAAGGGGTGATGACCTACATACTTGTGGGTTTGGTTCAAAACACACACGCGCACCCCGCCGCCGCCTGCCCGCCCGCGGGCTCGGCCCGGGTCGTGGGTCGTGGCTTGGGCGTGGGCTTCAAGGCCCTTATTCTTTTTGGACCAAAAACCTTTAAAATTAAATGTTTAATTAATTAAATAGTTTTAATTATTTTTTGTAATTAATTATTAAAGTTCAACCTGGGAAAGTTTCGGCCGTAAGGTCGGGTCGTGCTCCCTGTCGAGACTTTGCGCCCGGCAAATAAGCGACGCACTTACGGCCCGTCTTCCGGTCGTGCTCCCGCTGTCTGCGTGCGTTCGGTCGGCAAAAGTGTCTTTTCGAGCCTACATACGCGATTTTCCGTACGGGCATTTTATTGCCTATATTATTGAAACCCCTGCAGATGAATTAAAATCGGTCATTTGCATTATAAAGCGTATTGATTCTCCCATTCCTTCAATAGCTTGAAAGTCAAAACACTTCGGTTGTTCGTTGTGTTTCGAGTTTGCAAGTGTTGTAAACTTGAGACGTAAATAGTCGTTGTATCGTAGGGACGTACGCCGGAACCATTAGCACTTGTATACGGGGCGTTTTCGTCTTGCGAAGACAGAATTAAATAGTTTTAATTAATTTTTGTAATTAATTAATAAAGTTCAACCTGGGAAAGTTTCGGCCCAGACGGGGCGTGAAAGCACGCCCGTGCGGTCGGGTCGTGCTCCCGTCGCATAAAGGTTCGGAGTAGCGACGGCTGGGCCGACGGCCCGTGCATCGGGTCGTGCTCTTGTCGAGACTGCGCCCCCAAGACGGCGGCGCCACGGCCCATGCTTCAGTCGTGTTTCCTGCAAGAAGTGCGTCATTGTCAATGCAAATGTGCCTTTTCAAGCCTACAGACGCGATTTTCCGTACGGGCACTTCATTGCCTATATTATTGAAGCCCCTGCAGATGAATTTGAACACGAAATATCATATTAAAATCGGTCATTTGCATTACAAAGCATATTGATTCCCCCATTCCTTCAATAGTTTGAAAGTCAAAACACTTCGGTTGTTCGTTGTTTTTCGAGTTTGCAAGTGCTGTAAACTCGAGACGTAAATAGTCGTTGTATCTTAGGGACGTCCGCCGTAACCGTTAGTACTTGTATACGGGGCATTTTCGTCTTGCGAAGACAGAATCTAATTCTGGCCTCGACTAAACCATACATCTAACCATTTTCTTCCAAACATAAACCTTCCACCAGATATTTTTATCCAACAATCGCAAGACGAAAACTACTTTATTTGTTTTTGTTTTGGAAATAATAGTCTATTTCTGTTGAAGACGATGGCTTCAGGATCGTCCAATCTAGTTTCGAAGGGTGCTGCTCCTGCTCATGGCGAGAAACCGACGAAGTTCTCCGGTGCCGACTTCAAGAGATGGCAACAGAAGATGTTGTTCTACGTGACAACCTTGGGGTTGTCTCATTTCGTGAAGGAGGAACCCCCTGTCGTTGGTGATGAAGAATCCAACAATGAACGGAGAATCGCTGTGGATGCTTGGCATAACTGTGATTTCCTTTGTCGGAATTATATTTTTAATGGACTAGACGATACCTTGTACAACGTCTATAGTTCGTTCAAAATGTCCAAAGAGTTGTGGGACTATTTGGAGAAAAAGTATAAAACAGAAGATGATGGTGCAAAGAAATTTGTAGCCGGTAAATTTCTGGATTATAAGATGGTTGACACCAAGACGGTGATTAGCCAAGTGCAAGAAATCCAAATCATACTTCACGACTTAGTGTCTGAAGGGATGATTCTGAATGAGTCGTTCCAAGTGGCTGCGATTATCGAAAAATTGTCGCCATCTTGGAAATATTTTAAGAAATATCTTAAGCACAAACGTAAGGATATGGGGCTCGAGGATTTGATAGTTTGACTTCGGATTGAGGAAGACAATCGGGATTCCGAATGGAAATCGGCAAATTGGGGGTATGACCACACTTTGTGGAACACCAGTGGAGTTTCTGTTGCATTTTTAAATGTAACATAAGGTGTTGCCAAAAGTGTTGTAAACACCTAAGCCACATTTGCATGAGGTGTTGTCGAAAGTGTTGTAACATCAAAGGCAAACACCATAACAAGTTGAATCTGAAGTCTTACTCAAGATGTGATAACATCAAAGGTTACACACCTTGTAAAAGATGGAGTTGTTGGAACTAAGATCTGAAATCTGGTGGAACGAGATTCTAACTGGATTATCGGGACGATGTTCTAACAAAATAAAATAAAAATGGCCGAGAGCCATGAGAATTCTGGATGATCTTGTGTTAAACAAGATATCAGAAGTTGAAAGGGGGGCTTTACTTTTAAGCAACCCACATAAATGAGATTGCCTTGAAATATGGGGGTGCATTGGAAAAAGTAAGGAAATAAATTCAGCATTTATGATATAAGTGATGGTACGATATAAATGAGATTGCCTTGAAATGTTGTATTTATTAAAGATGTCATTTCGTGCAGAGGAAAGAGGTAAGTCTAGACATTTATTGTCGTAGACATAATACCAATAAATAGTTGATTTCGAAATGGGGTTATTTCGGTTGACTACGTGAAGTCAAAGAAAAACCTTGCGGATCCGCTTACGAAAGGCATAAATCGAGATCAACTGTATAAATTGTTAAGGGGAACACAACTTAAAGAATGTTCATAGCGGTAACCCAACCTTGTGAATTGGAGATCCCAAGACCTTGGTTCAATGGGACAACTAAGTTATGAATGTTCAGCTGAACACTTGGAAAATGTGTTAGCTCATTCTCGATACATCCAAGTGTATGTAAACCTGCTGAATGTGGTGAGGTTAAGTTTAAGACTTTTAATGATTCTTATACCGAAAGGTGGAGTATGGCAGGATATTCTTCAATAGGAGATCACATATATAAGTGAGAAGTAATGGTCGCTTCGAAAGAAACACTTATGAATCTAAGATATGGTCCAGGGTCGAAATGGACACAACGTGAGAACAACAAGTGTTAGAGTTGTTATTGTGTAAGTATTGTTGTCTTGGTTTACACAAACGGCTGAGTAGTTCAAGACACCGCGTCACTAAGCAGCTAGTAAATCCGATAGTATTTTACTAAGGAAGGTTCAAAACCACAAGCTACCTATCCTAATGCAATAACGATGCGTCGAGACTTTCAAGTGAATCTGCATATACACATGCATTAATTTCATTCATGTGGGGGATTGTTGGAATTTGGTATTTGAGAAATGGGTGTTGACCCGATTTTGACCAAATAATTAAGTGGTTTCCATTAGTAAAAAATGGAATTAAATTATTTGTAAATATTCTACTAAGAGAGTAGATGCGAATAGCATTTGGAATTTCTCAAAATCAATTCCGGGTGAATGAGAAATTAATGCTAGAAGTTAGCCACTTAATACAAATAAATGGTATGGAAAATAAAAAATGTGGGGAAGGAGAAATGCTCCATCCCACATAGGAAAAAGGAGGCAAAGTTGGACACTTAATATATCCCAAGTTGGACATATGGGTTTGGGCTCTTGGGGGCACCCAAGTTTTTAAAGGGGTGAGGACCTACATGCTTGTGGGTTTGGTTCAAAACACATACCCGTGCGCCGCCGCCGCCCGCCGGCCGGCTCGGCCCGGGTCCGGGTCGTGGGTCGTGGCTTGGGCTTCAAGGCTCTTATTCTTTTTGGACCAAAAACCTTTAAAATTAAATGTTTAATTAATTTTTTGCAATTAATTAAATAGTTTTAATTAATTTTTGTAATTAATTAAATAGTTTTAATTAATTTTTGTAATTAATTAATAAAGTCCAACACAGGAAAGTTTCGACCTGACGCCACGAGTCGGGGAGCACGGCCGGTGCTTGTCGGGTCGTGCTCCTGCCGCAAGGTTGAAAATGGCGCACAGCCGAGCACGGCCCGTGCATCGGTCGTGCTCCTGTCGAGACTTTGCGCCAACAAGCGCGGAGCAAGTGCACGGCCCGTCTTCGTCGTCGTGCTCCGCTTGCGAAAAAGTGCGTGCATTCGGTCAAAGTGCCTTTTCGAGCCTACAGACGCGATTTTCCGTACGGGCACTTCATTGCCTACATTATTGAACCCCTGCAGATGAATTTGAACACGAAATTATCAGATTAAAATCGGTCATTTGCATTACAAAGCATATTGATTCTCCCATTCCTTCAATAGCTTGAAAGTCAAAACACTTCGGTTGTTCGTTGTGTTTCGAGTTTGCAAGTGATGTAAACTCGAGATGTAAATAGTCGTTGTATCTTAGGGACGTATGTCGGAACCATTAGCACTTGTATACGGGGCGTTTTCGTCTTGCGGAGACAGAATCTAATTCTGGCCTCAACTAAACCATACACCTAGTCATTTTCTTCCAAACAGAAACGTTCCACCAGATATTTTTATCCAACACATCCGTCATTCACAGGAATAATCTTAATCTTTGGGGAGGAGTGGCAAACTCAACCCCAATACTCCGCGTTAGTTAGGAGTCGAACCTAGGACCTCAGGGTTCCAATTGCAACCCCTCAGCTACCAGCGAAGTTGAAATTACACAGCATTAAAAAGAAATTAAGAACTTATTCTAAAAAAAAGGAAAAATGAAGTAAAGAACCGGTTTGTACTAAAATAAAATATTCACAGATACATCTGTAGACAAGAACATTTGGACTGATTTGTTTTAGTTCATGACTTGAAAGATTAGGAAATTTCATTAGATGTGACAACATTTTTAAATGGTACGATGAGTAGCGCACAATGTTTGACATAAAATACAATTCAGATTAATTAAGTGGGGATCTCTAGATGCTTAAAGAATTGTGAATTATTAAATCTTAATTAATTGTGGCAGGGTACAGAGTGAATAATTTGACCATTTGTTTCCCATCTTAGGAACTAATTAAGCTGTGAGCTGTCCTAGATTAGTTAGATTCTTAAAATGGATTGGCTTTTGTTAGTGCACGGAGACATGAATTGTAATTAAAACCTCTGAATTATTAATTTATTATGTGCACATAGGTCGGTAAAGATAATGTAGAGGCTTTTTTTTTTTTTTTTTTCAAACGATAGAATTATATATAAAACCTCAACTTGAAACGTTACAACTTAGATCGAAGCCCACTGGCTTAGGACCAACTTGGCTAAACATGGAGCCAAGAGGAAAATTGGTTAAACCAATTCAAAACATCAATAAAGTCAAAAGCCAAATGAGCAAGCCTATTACAATAGGAAATTCTCACTTGGCCTAACGGAAAAAGAAATACATGAATCGAAAAGATAACATAATAAATAGATGTCTTCGGCTATTGGCGACACATCAAATTCAAACGGGAATTTGCTGTTGAGTTTGAGCGCAATATCCTTGTCATCTACTCATATGGTAACGTTCTTGATTCCACTTCTTTGAACCAAGCACATCGCTTTACGGACACACACAAGAGAAGCCTCCACTGGATTCACAATATCCTCCCTAGAAGCCGCCCAAGCGTGAATAATACTTTGTTGATCCCCAACAATCCATCCACCCAAACAAAACTTGCCATTAAACCATGCTGCAGCACTGATCACATTAAAATGTGGTCCTACTGAGGCCTGGTTTTCTGAACTAAGAGAGTTTGCATGCATGCTCAAGGCCTGTGGAGCAGCAGGTCTCTCACCTTTCCCACAAACCAATTGAAATTCTCTCCACTCCCTCAAAGCCTTCTCCACAACACCTATAAGATCCACACAAAGCCATCTATCTTCCATTTTAAGCTTTTTACACACCGACTGAACAAAAGCCATTTTTTTTTAGTTTCACAAAGAAATACCAAATCTGGGAGGTGAAGTCTCAAAGACTCCTTAAGCTGGGAAATCGTAGAAGGTCCTCCCAAACCTCTACAATTCCACACATGAGCATTCATTGATCAATGTAGAGGCTTCTTAGTGTGGCAATTGTTGTAGATGCGTTTATTGTCCTTTTTCGTTCAAGTTGTGGATGAAAAACAAATATTGATTTTTCTTAAATGAATCGATTATATATGTTATTATATTTTGGATATTAATTAGAAAAGGATTCACAACTATTAACAGTGTGGGACAAAACACAACTTGTTAATTAGTAGAAAAAACTCTAACTTATTAAGGGACGAAAGATTTGTAGGAAAATATAGTATTTTTTCTAGTACAGTTTATAGAATCGAAAAATCCCGAATTGTCAAAATTTGCAAAGAAAGCAAAATGGAAAAATAGCTCGAATCTTGTGTTCAACACACTATCCTTAAAACATATTTGTCCCCTATTTTGGACGTCTGTTTCCCAGGATAAGACGAGAAAACCGGATTACCTATTCCGGCGAACTGAAAATTATGCTTGGAAATTATCACCAAATCTTAAATTACAAGAACTTTAGGAGAGAGATGTAAATTCTTTTTAATTATTAGTGTGTTACTCAAATGTGAAACTAAGCCATATTTATAAGCTTGAATATGACCTTTCACCACCACAAATATGACCTTTACTATTAATAAGGTCAAATTAAAATTTGCCCTTTACTATTGATAAAGTCATATTAAAAATAATAATTTTCTTCAAAATTTCCAACAATCCCCCACATGAAGAAAATTACGAAAATATAAAGTTTTGGTGATAAAATCCAACAGTTGAATCTTGCATAGGATAGGTAGGTGTTACCCTTTGAACCTTCCCTTGTGAAAGCATATTTAATTTACTAGCTGATCAGTAGACGAGATGTCCTTGAACTGTTCTACCTTCTGTGTAAACGATGATATACCTCACACAAGATTCTTCCTAACATATTTCAGTTCTCATAGTTATGTTCATTCATGGCCCTGAACATACGCCTGGTTCTGCAAGAGGTTCTAAGAATTGAGCCTCACACAATTATCTTCGAAGCGGCCCCACTTCTATCTCACATAGGTGATTCTCATTTAAGATAGTCCGTACTACCCTGCTCGACTTTCCGACGCACAAGAATCATTAAAAGCCAAATTGCTTATCCTCTTCTCCACGGGCATCACTGTTAAGGAATGGACAAGGGATAACTCCCCCACAGTGATCATAGAGTCTTTTTAAAACTAAGTTGTCCCTTTGAACCTAGATCTTGGGATCTCCAATCAACTAGGTTGGGTTCCATTGTATCAACTCATTTTCCTAGAGGCTTAAGTCCCATTCCTCTTAGAGCGCGTTTGGGGACACGGATTGTGGTGGAAAAATTGTATAATCAAGTTGGGTCAATGGTTTGGGGACATTGTTTCAAACCCATGATTATATTTGGGCCCGGTCCTAATTCTCGCTCCCAATTGATTGTATATCCTAGGGGCTGGGGGCCAAATTACATAATCCTAAGACTGGCCCAAAATCTTTCCAATGTGTTCTTCCATTTTTTCCCCTTATTTTTAATTTAGAAAACCCTTTTTACCCTTCAAATTTGGACTAATTTCGACTAGAGGCATATATATTCATTTCAAAGCCTGCAAAAACAGATATAAAGAAAGATTTCAGAAAAATTGGTTATGTAAATCGATCCAAAACCATAATTGTGAACAAACATGAAAACACGCAATATCCTCCTGAATTAGAACTCATACCTCTGCCCTAATCACACAAGCTATAATTTAATTTATCGACAAATCAGCACATCGATTTGATGTTATATATGGTATAAAACCTAATCGGTCAGTCGCATACATGTATTTGTCGACAAAGAAGACACGAAAATGAGATGGGTACTGAGAATTCAAGAGAGTAAGTGATGGCAATACCTGTCTTTCTCGATCAATAGCACCAGGAAATCGTTCATCTTGTTAGGTTGAAATTGGGGAAAAATATGTCTTCAGGCTATTTTGACACAAAAGACTGCCAAATATTTGGAATGGTATGTGAAGGGGTATAGGAGACATTTTGCCATATATCACGCCAAATCCCACTTTCCAAACACAATTTTAGACAAATAACACAATCCATTCACCATCCCAAACAAACTCCCCAAACACAAAACTATACACTCCTCAACAGTGCAATCATTTTAAATCCTGTCCCAGTGTATCTATCACATCAAACTCCCCAAACGAGCTCTTAATGATTTCACAACTAAATCTCAATTCAACCCTTTGGTTAACGGATCCGCTAAATTATCCTTTGACTTCATGTAGTCAATAGATATAACACCAGTTGAGAGTAGTTGTCTAATGGTATTGCGTCTACGACGTATATGTCTAGACTTACCATTGTACATATTGCTATGTGTCCTGCCAATCGCAGATTGACTATCACAATGTATACAAATTGCTGGCACAGGTTTAGGCCATTTTGGAATATCTTCTAAGAAATTTCGAAGCCATTCAGCTTCTTCGCCACACTTGTCTAGTTTACATTGTAGACCTTGCTATAAATGTATGCTTAGAAGATTTCCATGATATTGTTGCACCTCCTAAAGTGAATACAAATCTACTTGTAAACTTAGAGTCTTTAATATCAGATATCCAATTAGCATCACTGTATCCTTCAATAACAGTGGGATATCTTGTATAGTGCAGTACAAAATCACGAGTATATCATAAATACCTTAGTATTCTCACTATACCTTTCCAGTGGTCATGCCCTGGATTACTCGTGTATCTGCTCAATTTACTCACTGCATAGGCAATGTCTGGTCTTGTACAACTCATTAAGTACATTAAACTTCCTATGACTCGTGAGTATTCAACTTGAGACACAGCCTCACCTCTATTCTTCGATAGATGTTTGCTTGTGTCTATCGGAGTTCTAACTAATTGTTTGATAAATGTTTTTATCTTAATTTTGAATATTTTATTTTTACACCAAAACAATATTTTTAATTATTGTCCAAATACTCCTAAATGATTTGAAATATTTTTTACTATTTATTCGGAGTATTTCTTCAAGTTTTATTATAGATAAAATTGGACAACACTTTTTATGATTTTATGTTAATAAGTTTTTACATCAAAACAAGGTTCCTAAATGTTGTCTAAATACTCCCGATCGATTTAAAATATTTTTACTAAATTTTTGGAGTATTTCTTGAGGTCTATTTTCGACAAAAATTGGACAACATTTCCGTCTCTTGGTCGACTAGTCGCCATATAGGGCAGCCCGTACCTGAAGATGATTTTTTGAACAAAAAAATGAGACGGAAGGATTTTGACCAGGTCGACCAGTGGCGTCGACCGACACCTGGGTTTGGTTTTTGAAACAGAACACCCTGACTTGATTTTTGAGGGAGGACGACCGGTTGAGGTAGAGATCGACCGGTCGAAGACCCCCTGGCCCGGTCGCCCTATGTTATTTTTCAGTGTATTCTTCAAACGTCTATTTGTGCGCGACCGGTCACCCTCAAGTTTGACAGCAAATTTCTAACTGTTGTGCAGCAGACAAACTTTCCTTAGTTTGTGGAATTGATTTCTAACAGCTATATTCTTGATTTCAATTGTATGTTTCTGTAGATTTTCAATCCCCAAGAGGAGCCTATGCTTGATCAATCATCTCTTATAAATAGAGGAAGTTTTGGAGCAACCAAAACAACAATTGAGATACAATACAACAAGATACACTCAAGCAAACATATTTGTTCTTCATTGTATTTATTCTTGTTGTGATAGCCTAAGGTCTTTCACTTTCACATCTTGAGGTCTAGGCTTATTTCTTGATTACACTTGCACTCTTAAATGTAATATTCATTATCGAGTTGTAATCTTGATTTTGGGTTATCATTCAACACAAGATATCATTGTGAGTGTTCTTGTGGTAAGAACACACTTGGATAATCTAGGTGATAGGTGCAAGAAGATTGTGGTGATCTTCTTATTGAGTGTTGAAGAATTTGGAGAATTTGGTATTCTTCAAGGTTGAAGATTGTGGTGATCTTCATAAGGTGCCGTTGGAGATTGTGGTAATCTCAAAGGTGGTGTTGAAGAAGAGTGTGGTGCTCTTCAAGGTGTTGTAAGTTGAATTTGTATTAATTGTGGTAATTAATAAAATTCTTTTTCTTTTTCAAAACCCATCCCGGATATACTGGGGTGGTAGTAGATTAGGCCCTAGGTGGGTTGAACTACTATAAATCGACGCGTGTTATTTACATTCCGCACCTTTATTATTGTTTTGGCGTATTTGGTTCAAAAAAGAGGGCATAATCGAAAAGATGGAGATAATCTATTCACTCCCCTCTAGATTATCGTAGCCGCTTGGACTTACACTAATGACGTGCCATCCTTACTAAATTTTTCTAGAATCTTATTCACATAATGTGACTGATCAAGTGTTATTCCATTTAAAGTTCTAGAAATCTTTATTCCGAGGATCACGTCAGCTAAACTCGTATCTTTCATGTCAAATCTCGAGTTTAACATATCTTTTGTGGATTTAATTATCTTATCATTATTTCCAATGATAAGCATGTCATCTACATAAAGACATAAAATGACATAGTCATTTCCAGTCTCTTTAACATAGACACATTTATCACATTCATTTATTTTAAATCCACTTCTTTAGCAGTTTTCGTTGAGCTATACACGTACAATGAATCTGCAAGGTTATTCATGACATAATTTCTACACAAGAAATTAACATGTATCCAAGCATCCAAAGCATTAAATGCTTGTGCATCAGTCTTATCCTCACTAAGCTGTGGATGATCTTTCTTCAAGAACTGTGTCAAGTTCAATGTGGTCAAGTAGAAAAAAAATTTATGTTGCCACTGCTTAAAATTCAAGCCGTTACTTTTCTGGTTTTTCACCATGATTAACAGACACATTAAACGTGGGGTTGGCTACTACCCGAGGCACAATTGGGATAACAACTGGATTCGGCACAACGGGGTTAGACCCACCACTGTTTGATTCAGATGCCATTTCTAAAACAAATAAAACAAGAAGTTTAGCACTTCTATGAATCAATCGGAACAAAACGATAAGAACAAATTTATTAAAATTGTTCAAGTTTTTATTATAAGGCCTTTGCAATGTTCTTGCACTCTGAATTTGCACATGTATTAATCTATTAGTCCAAAGATTAGTCCAATCAGTCCAAACAGTCCAAAGTATAGTCCAATCAGTTCAAAAATTAGTCCAAAATACAGTTCAATTAATTCAAATTGCAATTTTCTTTCCGAAATAGCAACGATATTAATAATATATGAACTAAACAACTAATCTGGAAGTTTATATTAACAAAACTGATGTTAGAATTTTTAATCAGAATCTTTGATGCGCCAACAGTAATTTGCAACATCCAAATCATTTGATTTCTAATAGCCAACTGTCAATCATCATGGAAAATTAGAATTTTACATCCAATTACCATTACCTTATATATTAATACTGTAAAATAAATTATTATTATTATTATTAACCAACTAATCAGCAAGTTAACCAAACAAGTTGCAAAACAAAATCTATACCAATCTGTGAACTCCCGGTTAACAGTAGAAAAATTATAGATTTTTTTTTAATAGCTAATCTATCAAATGAAATTGGTGAGCATCATTTGAAATCTTAAACATAAATTAAGAAATATTCAGAACCATTAGCAGTTAGTACTGTACTAGAAGTTTAAGAAGAATCTGTTTTAAGTTTGTAGGAAAATATAGTATTTCTTTTAGTACAGTTTATAGAATCGAAAAATCCCGAATTGGCAAAATTTGCAAAGAAAGCAAAATAAAAAAATAGCTCGAATCGTGTGTTCAACACACTATCCTTAAAACAGATTCGTCTCTTATTCTGGACGTCTGTTTCCCAGAATAAGACGAGAAAACCGGATTACCTATTCCGGCGAACTGAAAATTATGCTTGGAAATTATCACCAAATCTTAAATTACAAGAACTTTAGGAGAGAGATGGAAATTCTTATTAATTATTAGTGTGTTACTCAAATGTGAAACTAAGCCATATTTATAAGCTTGAATATGACATTTCACCACCACAAATATGACATTTACTATTAATAAGGTCAAATTAAAATTTGCCCTTTACTATTGATGAAATCATATTAAAAATAATAATTTTCTTCAAAATTTCCAACAAGATTATCGTGAAGAAAACTCGAAAACTCCATTTATACACAATGCGATCATTTTATAATCCTCATTTTCTTTCATATGCATGTCCTAATAAATTAATTTGTTTATTATGAGTTACGACACTTCAAATCTTTACCATACTTAAAACGTTAAAAGCATAAAACTTGTTTTTGAAGGATTGTGATTTCCTAATCAAGATTGTTATCACACTGTAATGCAAGAATACCATGTATGTGCATAAGATATGTCATAATTGTATGGATGTCAAAGAATTTCCATTTCCTAGCTAATTAGTAATCGTCCTATATTTCATTGTCATCAATAAATCCCCGGCATCTCCAACTCGGAGGAAGCGGAATTCTTAGCCCTGAAAGAAGCTTTATCACTCGCTGTCAATCTACAACTCCCATCAGCCTCTAGCCTGGGAGACGCCGCCTCGGATAGTCTCACAGCAAAGGGTGACGTCATCTATCCTATCAACTTACTCCATATTTCCCAAGACATATCCCGACTTCTAAAGTCCCTTGATGATGTTAGTATTTTTTGGGTTCAACGCAATTTTAACACCCTTGCTCATGAAGTTGCCTTCCATGCAAAACACGTGTTGTCTCTTCAGCATTCTTGGAATTGTATTTCGTCTTTTGATGTTCAATCGCCGTTGGGCGTTTTCCAGCAAAATTAATGAGTTTCTTATTTTTGTTTCAAAAAAAAAAATACACACAATTGATCCTAATTTAGATATCGCAAATGTGAAATTTTAAAATATTTCTACGCTTATATCATTAAAAAAAAAAAAAGACTTCCATCTAATATTATTAGTGTAGACGTAAGATAAATCATAATAATAATTTAAGATAGGCTGATAGAGAGAAAAAAATCTATACCAACCAAGCCAAACCATACACCTTGACTTGGTACAACTAACTCTCTTTAGAGGGCTTTGACATTTTATCGCATCTAGTCTCTACTTATCAAAACGCACAAATTGTGGACCAAATCTTAAGTCAATTATAATGGTATACGCCTGCCTATCGATTTTTTTTTTTTTTTGAAAAAGGCCTATCGATTATTATACTCATTAATTTTGTACAATAATTCTATTCCCAAAGTCCAATTAGACACCAAGGGCCAAAACATCGGGTAGGTCGATGATATCCACTTGGGTAGGTACCTAAGTGGGTTCTATACCATTGGATCAATACATAATATGTATGTGTTGATCTAACGGTACAAAACCTACTGTTGGAAATATGTTTGAGCTCACAAGAATATTTCCAGGTGAATGAAAAATTATTGCCTAAAGGTGACAAATTGAGGTCAAGTGGAACTTTAGTATTCCATGGTGGACAATGAATCTAGATGAAATTTGTTGATGAATTTTATGTTCAAAATGCATGTAGACTATTATTTGTCACTAGTACAAATGTAGTTGCAAACCAAATGGTGCAATTCACCAAAGGGTGCAACTCTTCATAATAACTATTGGAATGAAAAGGTGTGTCCAAGAGTTGTGTTGTTTCACTTGAGACATTTGGCAATCTATAAATATCCCTAAGATGTGCAGATTTAATCATTCATTATTGCATACAAACACAAGCATACATTCAGTCACAATTTTCCCGTAAAAGAGAGAGTACAAAACTTCTGAAGTTCGCCATCTCTTGTTGTTTGGAGTGCTACTACAGCAGGAGGAGACCGTTGTATCTTGGGAGATGTTTGTGTAATATCCCGATTTTTTTAAAAGTAAATGATAATTAGAACACTTAAATATTAATATTATTGTTATTTTATTAGATTAATAATTTTCAATAATATTATGTGTATCATTTCTTAATAAAATTATATACATGTTATATTAATTATGTTTTTATCATTATCTTTATTATGATAATTATCAATATTGTAATTAATATTTAACTTAGAGGTTCATATATGGATTATTTGGCCTTTTAGGGGACAAATTAGGGGTTAGAATTTATAGGGGCTAAATTTAAGTTTAGGGAGTAGGATTAGTTAGTATACATATGTATAACTTCATACACAACTTTTACACCGAATCTCAAATAATTATAAGGTATTTATATTTTCTACTTATTATTCATGTTTCCTATGTATATATATGTATATATATGTATATATATAGTATATACTATATATATAATTTCCAATTCACAAGCTTTTTTTCAATATTTTATTTTTATAAATTATTTTATTGATTAGTTTAATTTATTAAAATCACATATTAATTATATGTATTTATTTAACGTAGAAAACTGGGGTCGAAGACTAGGACTTTTATTGTTTATTTTCTACATCGAATATCTGTGATTATTAAGGTAGGGATTTCTATATTATTTGTCTTTATTTAATGTTTCATGATTGTACTTCATTGATTGCAATATATGTCAAGAGGAAATAAATTCATATAAGCTAGGGGTTATGAAAAGGGTTCGGGATCAAACGTATCCTCGGGGTGAATCCACAATGCTATATGCGAGGCGCGATTAGAGGAAAAAGAGGAAATTAATGAATTTATTGTTGTAATTATGTGAATGCTTTTCATGTTATATTAAATATTGACAGATATATCCCTACTGAGCGAGATGAAGCTCACCCCTATCATTAATCACGACTTTCAGGTTGAACAATCCAACTGAAGATATATATGATGTTGTGGATGGTGGAATAAATCATGTTATTTATATTTTAAATGATTATGATCGAACTAAATTTTGGATTTATGTCTTTAATTTTTACAGTTTATGCTTGGAATAATTTTTGGATATTTAATTTGAAATTCTTCTTCTTCTTATTTATTATTATTATTATTATTATCATTATATTTTTTTTCATAAGAATTAAATTCTAAATTAACTTTTTGATAATTATTGGCATCACTTTAATTTACAATTTCGTGTTTTCTTAATAATATTTTATAGTACTTTAATTTCATAAAATTGGGTCGTTACAGTTTGCTATTCAACCGTGGGCACCGTAGCGAGACAATTCGTCTTAAATACATAAGTCAAACTCTAGCATTGGTCTAATTTTATATTAGACCTGTCAAAATGGGTCGGCGGGACGGGTCGGCCCGCAACCCACCACAACCCACCACTCGGCGGGGCGGGCTAAGAAAACCTCAACCCAGCCCAATCCACTTTGGACCACGGATTGGCGGCCCGGCCCGCCAATAAATTTTAAAAAATAAAATCATTGAGAATTTTGATTTATTCTTTACTATTTAATACTTTATTCCTTCAAGAAAAATAATTAATGGTTTATATATATATAAATATTAAAGGATCAATCAATATATTTTTCATTATTCCATTTATTTTCTTATAAAATGGATACTGTTAATTCTTATGTTAACATAAACTATGCATGTTAGTTTATAAAAAGTTAGTTTGCTTAAAGAAAATATAGTCTGGTTATACTTTACATTTCAGTAAAATAAATACAAAAAAGAAAGAACATATGCTACAGCCTACAGCAAAATATATCAAAAAAAATCATTCATGCAAAGGATATATATTGTTTGGTCAGTTACTTAAATTGGGTTTGGGTTCAAGAATCTTAAGATAATAATTTGAAATAATTGTAAAATCAAATAGATTTAATATTTATATTTAAAAAATATTAAATAAGTATGGTCCGCGGGTTGGCCCGCCTTAACCCACGGCCCATCGCGGCCAACCCATTTAGGCCCACCCCTTGGCGGGCCTTTAAGTCCTCAACCCAATCCCCTACCTTTGACCGGGCGGGGCGGGCTAGGCCGTCTTGACAGCTCTATTTTCTATAATTTCGTTTTTTGGAATTCAAGTAAGTTTTTTGATTTATTTTTACAATATGATATTGCACATTATAAATCTTCAACACCCACTTGGATAACATTGACTTACCTCAGAGCATCCGCCAAACCTATTCAGTCCATTAAAAAGGATATAGATGATAGAAAAAAATTCAATAAGAATTTATTTATCCAATTCCTCGAGTTAAATTTGTGCTTGCACTTAAAAACCGTTAAATTGAAGGATCATTATTCTTAGACTTCTTTGATGTTAAGAGGAAGGTTGGTGTAGTTTTGTCTTGGTAAGAACTAAGAAGTATGGACGAAGTTAAAAAATAAATATTAGGGGGTCGGGAGTTATTAAAGATGTGTTTTTAAAAAAAAAAAATATATTGTTGGGGACGGCAACCTCTAGCCCGGTAGCTCCATCCTTTGGTGAAAACTATTCGTACAAGTTTTAAGACGTTAAAAATATATATACCTAATTTTTGTGTAGGAGGTCTTGTATGAGACCGTCTCATAAACTTAATTCATGAGACGAATTCTACAAAATATAAAAAAATATAATTTTTTATGGGTTTAGGTTAGGATTCTAATTACAAATAGAATCCGTCTCATTAATATAATCAATGAGACCTTTTCATACAAGTTTTTGCCTTTTTGCGTTTTAATTTTTTTAAATGCAATGGTGAAGCGAACTAGGGTGCGACTGAAATATGGGCTGGACATGGTGGTGAAGGGGTTGCAATTGCAGCCTTGAGGTACTAGGTTTGTGTTGAGATATGTCACTTATAAGTTGTCCCACATTGATTGATTAAGGAAAGGGAGTCCACTTTATAAATCAAGTGAACTACTCCTCCTATCACCAATTGATTTTAGGATGGAACCTCACTTGGTAAACTTGAGCTATTTCATATTGAGTACGCTTCATGTGTGGGACTATTCCCGAATTTAACAGCTTGAAACCTGACTAACGTGGCCCCGCCTCCCCAAAAGATTAGATTATGAATGAAATATGGGGTTTATAAACAAGCTGATGTAAGATATTCTGGGTCGAAAAAAAAATTAGAATTATCTAAATTGACGGTATGTGAGTATATGTTTTTACCCTAATATATGGGCAACCCAAAGGTTTTTCCAATCTAACATTCCATCACGGCTGGCGAAAATATCCTGAAAACCCAAACAAAGAATCATTAAAGACAAAACGGGTCATAATTACAAATACTGTTGCTCTCATCGGTGCCGACGGCCAACTTTTAATTAACTTTAACCCATAAAACAACCCCAAAAAATAAAAAGAAAACAAAAAAAAAATTAAAAACGAAAAAGCCAGCGGCTGCGAATCGTGACGGACTAAATACCCTTAGATGGACCCCACTACACAGACCCGGACTCCAAATCCACATTCAAATCCAGTTAATCAGGCAAATACAGAGAAATTCCAGAGAAAAGTTAACACCAAGAATACGAGGCAGCAGATGAGCAGACACGTCAATGGAAAAAGCAATTTCATTTTACAATTGCCGAGACGTCCGTGATTTGGCCCCCCATGTTTTCCCACGTCACCATCATTGCCCCCCATATCTCTATTCCCCCTTTTCTCACCCACTATAAATCCCATTCCTCCCCCACAAACGCTCCTCATCCCAACGCTTGCTTTTTCTACTCTCTACAAATTTCTTATTTTCAGTATACAGTTAGATATCCTACGTTTTTGTTTGATGGAAGATTTGAAGGTGGTTAAGAAAAGGGGAAGAGACGAACCGGACTCGCCGGAGTTGGACTCCGACTCGCCGGAGGTGAAGAGGCTCAGGGAGAATCTTCTGGACGGTTTGGATGATGAATCCGAGTTTTGTACGGCGAGTCAGGATCTAGACTCGTTCATGAAGAGCTTCGAGGAGGAAATTACTGCTTCTCCTTCCGCCGCCGTTGGAGACGCGGCGGATGTGGTGGATCTGACTTCGGATTCCGGCGAGTCTCGGCCGGATCTGGGGTATTTGTTGGAGGCGTCTGATGATGAGCTCGGGCTTCCCCCGACGGCGTCGTCTCCGGTCGGAAATGAGCTGGTTCGGGTTGAGTCCGAGTCGTCTGAACTCGGGGTCGAGTTTTGGGAGATTCCGAGTTACGACTCGTTCGGATTTGGATTTGGGGAAACGGAGACGGAGACGAACTATAATGGCGGCAACGGTGAATATGTGGCGTTAGATGGGTTGTTTGATTATTCGGATATGGGATTCGGGTCTAGTGATTTTGCATGGAGACCCGAAACGTTGCCGGCCCAATAGAATCAGGCCTTTTTGGTTTTTGTCCTTGTAGCCTTTAGGCAAAGCATACTGTTAATATATCTTTTTTTATATTTTTTAAACTTTTATGGATCCTGAAATTGAAATATTGTTTTTTTAGTACTAAATTGAAATATATTGTATATTTTAGTACTAAATTGAAAATATTGTTTAAGCGCACAGATGTAGGGAAATTACTTTAAATTATGGCATAGGTTGATCAGAATTAACTAGGTGGCCCGAATAAAATATCTCCTAATGGAACCTTTTATTTATCTTTTAAAATTTTTTTCTTTATTTATTTATTTTGTTATTTTACACTTTTGGTTAAAAATAAATATTGTGAATTTAAAGAACATATAAATAAAATAAGAATTTAAAACATAATTCTTTTTCTCGTGATATAAAATTAATGTGATTTGGGTTAGATTTTCTCAACCAACCCTATAATGTCTATTTTAATTATTTCTGCTTGATTTTTGAGCTCTAACGCAATCTCGTGTTTCCCACGGGGGGATCCACAATGACTTTGTTTTCTAAAAGTCGACTTAAAAAGATATAATATTCATTTTTTAAAGCATATAATATTTAATCACTTCCATTTTTTCTTTTATTAATCATGTCTATACATTTATTTACAAAAAAAAATTAATTATTATTATATATTTTACCACAAATTTCACTATTTACTCACACATTTCTTACCAACAATCATATTCAATTATTATTTTACTATTTTGAAATCAAATCAATTTTCTAATTATCCCAATAAAATATTTCTTTTTTCCTTTTTTCTTTTTTTCTAAATTTGAACTCACCGGTGGCATGAGCCTTGTTCGATCGGTGGTCGACCGGTCGACCTCATTGGTCATCCGGTCCCTAAAGCATATTTTTTTATTCTATCCGAATTTTGAGTTAAAAATCATCTCGTGCCAAAAATTGCATTTTCTAGGTGTTTGATTTAGATGGCAAAACTATTAGAGGTGATTGTATAGTTAGGTTTCCAACAACTCGAATTTCATTTCATTTTTTTAGTAGAAACTCAATTTTCATTTCCAATTATTCATTTTTTATGGAATAATGTTATTTTACTGAAAAAAAAAATTCCTAGTTGAAGTCGCCTTTTTGTCTTCGGATTTTCAAATAGAAAAATTCCAATTTTCTTATAAAATAACATTTGAAACATGTGGCTCTAATTTTCAAATTTATATATATTCTAATATAGCACTTTTCAATATTGTTCTCATTTTTTTTCTTTCTGAAACTCGAAATAATTTATTCATTTATCAGAAGAAATTTATAGTCGATTATAACATCAAATGAAAAACAGTTGCAAGCCCTATAGAGTATAGATCATAGACCTAGACAAATCTAAAATATTTTTTTTAAAACCTAAATAAATCTAACTAATCCGTAGTATAGAATTTCGCAGCGAAGGCGTTGGACAAAACATAATAAGTAAATCCCACAAATATGACAAACTTATTTACTGAAAACAAAAAAATCACCTATTGGAGACAAGTAAAAGTCACCTATTGGAGACAAATTTATTTAAACTAAAAGTATTGAAATTACTCCCCCCATTTTTTCATAGGAAAATGAGGGAAGAAAAAGAAGAACAAGATGGATAAGTAAAAGTAGCTAGGGTTTAAAAGAAAAAATAGAGAGAATACAACATGATAATACGGATATTACTATCTCACATATCTACTTAATATATTATTAGTTTCAAACTTATACCAATGTAATGTCACCATGTGATCTATAAATCTTATAAATATAATATTTTACATACAAATTTATTAAAGTGAACCCATTATATTAATTTCAAATTACTATATAATAATAATTTGAAAAAACGCACACCCAAAAAAGAAGACACAACAAAACATAAACAAAAGATAATTTCATTTTTGTTGCGAAACAAAATATAATTTCATGTTTACATGTACGGATTCAAAACTCTCAACCAAACATATTTTAATTTCTAAACCTATATATTATTTATTCAAACACATTCTTATTTTTTACATAAAGATTAATAAATTCTCAAAATTTATTTTGCAAAACCAGAAACTGAAATCTACCATGGAAATAATATAGCCATAAAAGACCTTAAGGCTTTGATTGCTTGTATGTTCATTTCCATAATTTTATTTTTGGAGATAAAATTTTGTGGAACATGTGATTGTTCTTGAAAAATCGAAAAAAAATTTATAAAGAAAATTTATTTTTTTCGAATATTAACTTATTTTTCTCTTTCTCTTTCACACTTCATAATACTCAATTATAGTACTATTTATTTTTCTCTATTCATCCTATTCTATAAAGAATTTTAATAATTTCTTTAATTTCATAATTTTTATTATTTTTATCTTAAATTTGATAATAAAAGGTATAAAATTAGAACCATATTGACTCTTTTATGTTTAATTTTTTATTTTTTATTCATTTTTCTTGCATTATTGTTTACACTATTATTTCCAAAAACAGTTCCACAAACAATCAGCATATCTAAAAAGATTCTCAATTACATCAATAAACTCATCTTTTTTCCATACTTATCCAACTTTCACTTAAAAAAAAAATCATCACTGATTCACTATTTACCCAAAAAATGAAAATGAGCGAAATGAAATCACAAACAATCATAGCCTAAGTTTTTTGGTATTTTTGTTACATCTTGAGGGTAAAAGGGTAATTGCAAAACCCCCGTCAATTTTTTTCCACAAATAAAAACGAATTGTCACCTAAAACGAAAATGAAAAACACCAAAGGATTTCCAGACAAAAGTTAGGTTGTTTCGTAAAAAACAAGAGTAAAAGAAAGAAAAGCCGTCTGTGGAATCCATAAAAAAGAAAGGAGAATAATGCGAGATAATGAAAAAAAATATTATGCTAGTAAAAGTTGCTCGTGGATAGCGTGCGATGTGAACAATTTTTTGTGTGGTTTTAGCCAAAAAGAAATATTAATTAATTTATATAGGATATACTTTTTAGATTAGTGATTTATCCAAATGTTGGTTTTAAATTAACCACAAAACAAATTATTATTATAGAAATAGACTTGTTGATCCAAAAATCCATTTGAAAAATGTTCCCAAATAAATATTTATTTATTTTTAATAAGTTGGGAGTACTGGTTGGATGGGAGAAGATAAATTTCAAAGAAACTGAAATATACCAGATTCGAACCTCGATCAATACCCTTACAAAGAGTGAGCGATACCACTTGAGTTATAAGCTAGTGGTCCAAATAAATACTTATTTATATACAACACAAATAATTTTACAAGTAAATGACAGAAAGTATCATTTTTTGCCCTATATTTCTCATTACCCTAGTGTTACTGGTAATTACTCACCATACAAAATAAATATTAACGCAAACCAACTTGTTAGAAATAAGCCAAAATCACATTTTATGTGAATTAATAATACTACACCTTTTCCATTCAAGAACTTATTATTTTTGGCTGTTGTTATACTTTTTTACAAATATAAATTAAGAGTATCCCTACACTACTAGGGACACAGACCCTACACTTCCTCGAAATCTGAGACATATGTCCTTTCTCGGGATGTACTAATCTCTATGGGATAAGGGATAATCACAACCCTACTACACATTTCCCATTTAAGAACTTATTATATCTGTCAGCCGTTATACTTTTTTACAAATATAATACCGATAAATTAACCTTTCAATCTTTTACTAATTTTTTTATCGACTCATAGTATCCCAACGCCAACCGGGGGCCACAAAATCCACACTTTCTTAGAACTATAGGACATTCGTCCTTCCTAGGGATGTCCTAATCTCTTAGAAAGGAGGGACAATCCAAACTCCTCACTCCGTTTAGTCAAAGTTTGAACTCATGACCTTGAGGTTGCAATTGAACCAACAACCAACAAAGCCAACGAAATATAAATATATTTGCCTTTCAATTAGTGTATTATGATTCCATTGTCGTTTTATATTTGAGCTCTAGACTCTTTCATCATACCTAAGTTATTAAGTCACAAATTTTAATGATTGCAAAGTACAAATTTATAGATATATTATCATTTATCCATTTGTATTACTAAAAACAATGTTTTATTTAGATAATAATTCTCTATAAATATAAAATACAAATTTATACAATTACAACAATTATGAGGATTCTAAAAATTTTACGCAACTAATAAAATGATGCAAAATGATATTAGTAACAAGAATATAAAAAAATATAGCATTTCTTTCCAACAAAACACGAGTAAATCACAATTAATAAATGTTAATATCGACTTTGAAAATTCGTAATAAATTATACAAAAATCATATACCTTGATTCAAGTTACAATAAAACCTTAAGATGTTGGTTTCCAAAGTAAAATATAATCATGATGATTTGATCACTAGAAATTGTTGAAGTTGCCCACAACAAAGAACATGACCTAGTGGAAATATTTGGAGAAGAAAAAATAAGATTTGCTAAATCAATTGTGGAGATATAGGGCAAAATACAATAATAGCCCCTGAACTTGGCCCTATATTTCATTTACCCCATGAACTTGCAAATATAACACTTATCTCCTTCAACTAAATTAAAATATAATATATGGACAAAACCACCCTTAATAAAAGCGAATCTACATTAATTTTTTTTATTAAATTTTGAATATTTTGTACCCGATTTAATTTACATTCTTATTAAATTCAAAAAGTAATTTTTTAAATTATACATTAAGTAATTTAAACCTTAAAAAACATAAACCAACATAAAATAATTACACAAAAACTTAAACATGAATATGAATGAAAAAAATAAAGTATAAACTATTTAATTTAAATAAACTTTTAATATTAGAAAAAAATATAAATAAATATATTTTCTTAAACTTAATTTGGTTATATATGTTACACTTCTTCATTTATTTCTTGCTTATTTAATATGATTCATCGTCCCAACCATCAATAATAAATTATAGTTTTAATGAATAATCGATATTATTAATGAAACGAATCCAAAGCATACCTAATTAGTTCTACTAAAATATTTTAGACACTAAATCATGTTATTTGAGCAAATATTGTTCAAAATATTTAAATATGACCAAAATAATATGTATTATTTTTCTTTCTTGCTAAACTATTACATGTATCTATTAGAAATATTAATTATCAATAATTAATTTTTGTATGTATATTCGAGTATACAAAAATATATTTATTCATATTATTTGAAAGAGTTTAAAGATTGAAAGTTATTTTCACATTGTATTCAAATAATCAAAATAATTTGTACATTCAATATTTTTTATATATTTGTTATACTCTTTTATTATTAAAATATTTCCAATATCTGAACTAGGTAAGTTACTAATTGCTTTTTCTAAAAAACAAATTGATTTAAGTAAAGAACATAAAATTAAAATTGAAACATGCTAAAAACAATTGTCATTAAGTGCAATTTTGTCCATACATTAAATTCTAGTTTGGTAGAGGAGGTACGTATTACATTGACAAGTTTATAGGGTAAATGAGACATATGGTCAAGTTCAGGCGATGTTATTGTATTTGCTCTATAATTTATAATCTAAATGTAAGTTTTTGGTTTCAAACATTTATTTAATTTTGATTTTGATTTGATATATGTTTATAGAGAAAATGTGGGATATAGAATAACACAAAATTGTGATTTTTTTTAATAATCATGAAATGAAATGGGCTGGCCCAATTTTGGCCTCACTAAAAGGATCGGGCCTGTTGAGAAGTGTGTTCTTGGTTCGCATTTCAGTTGTGTAAATTCTGCAGAAGGTTGTTGGCCTTTCGAAATAGTGATGTTTTTTACGAGGGTTTTTAGGAGGACACTCTTTGCTGCTTCCAAATCAGAAGCTTCAGCTGCTTCTTCTTCTTCTTCTACGGCCCGGCACAATCCGCTCGAGGAGTTCTTTGAGGCTGATAGAAACCCAGAGGATGAGAAGCCTGTTGTCTATGGTAAATATAATATATTTCAATGTAAAATTTTGAAATCTGGAAATGCACCTGAAATCTAGAGTTTTTTGGTTTTTTCTTCACGAGGTTTGTTTAATTTCTCTTGTCTTTTTGATTGACTCGGCTCAAATTGCAGAATGTTTTGACATAACTTTTTCCCTGTTTATGTAGTTTTGATTGATTGACTCAGCTCTATTTTTTATATAGTTTTATTAAATGATATAATTTTTATGTGTTATTTATATTGATCTTCTTCAGTAAATAATGCTTATTTACTGGGGTTGTTTTATTATTCGTCGTTTGAAGAAACATATATGTTCATACAATAAGTTGGTTTTGAATTTCTATTCAGGTCGGGGTTGGAAGGCTTCTGAACTGCGTCTCAAGTCATGGGATGACCTTCAGAAGCTCTGGTATGTTCTACTGAAGGAAAAGAACATGTTGATGACTCAGCGCCAGATGCTTCATGCTCAAAACCTACGCTTTCCCAACCCGGAGCGTATTCCAAAGGTATACAATTAAACCTATATAAATTAATAATCTCGGGACTGCCAATATTTATTAATTTAGCGAGATATTAAATTAGCGAATTATTAATTTTGCTTGTTGTCCCCAAGTCGAGACCGACCAAAATTATTTAAACGAGGTTATTAAGTAATCGAGTATTAATTTATCGAGGTTATACTGTAGTTTTATTTCACCGTTATGTTTGACTGAGTAGCTTGATGTTGAATCTAAAGTCACCTGTTGCATTTTTTTTCTCCCTCTCACACACTCTAATCACGATAAACTCTACGGATCACTGTGCTTGCATTTAATAGTTTTATTTCACCGTTATGCTTGTTCTTGGCCAATTTGCATAACTATTACAGGTTCGTAAAAAAGGTCCTCTAGATTAAGAGAATAGCTAAAAGTATGTCCGGGTTTTTTTTTTGTTTTTGCTTTGTTAGCTTTGGCTAAAGGATCCCCTCCTCTCCCACCACTGGGGCCTTATTTGTGATTAAACGGATCGAAAATATATTTTAAAGAAATCTTCAGTCTCAATCCCCGACTTACACCTTTGAGTAGGTCGATGTTGAATATTGACTTGAAAACGTCAATAATTTTGTTCGACAATTCCTTAAGGAACCGATTTTGATGCTTGTTATTTGATGATATCCATTCACTATTCTTGCTGAAAGGCTTGGAGAACAATTATGGTATTGTTTTTTCTTTAGGGTAGTTCATTTCTTAGTATAGTTGCCGATGTGATTAGTGAATTCAAAATCTTGCGTTTAGTCTGTAGCGATCACAACACGCTCGTTAGCTAGGCCTCAAAGTGTCAGCTGCAGCCTGCAGAGACGTGCAGCACTTGATCTGGTAAACTTTTATTGGCCTTGGGAATGAAAGGAAAGTGAAAGAGGTTTGTACATGACATATGTACATGCTATGCGTGGTTATTAAAAGCCTGCCTAGGCCACAGGCCACGGTTTCTCGCCTCAATGCACCTCCGGGCCACAAAAATGGTGAAGCCACCACTTGGTTCGCGTAGTCCTCGCTTTTGAGAGAGGCAAAAGGCAAGAAAAAGCGTCGTTTTCCTGCCAATGCGATTTTGGATTTTTCTTTCTCTAATTTTTTAAGGGTTTTAGTAAAGAGACCCTTAAAAACTTTAGGCTCTATGGTCAAAAACCCGTTTGCAATGTGAAAACGGAAAGTGAAAAGTAAAAACCAACAAGTAAAAATCCATTTGATGATTGATATTGGTGTTTGATATAGTTTATTATTTTATATGTTCCATTATTTTCCACAGTTGATTTTTAGAAGAATGTAAGTATATAAAATGTTTTTGAGTTGTTGTCACCTAGGCCATCGGGCCCTAGGCCATGACTTTCATCTATCGCGTTAATAACTATGATGCTATGAGAAAATGGGAAAAATGGAAAATTATGAATAGAACAGATGTTAAATCTTATTTATTCCCTTTAGAATTCGCGGTGAAGATAGAGAAAGGAATAGATTGCATTTTTTAGTGCATGGCTTTTTATGAGTTTTTTTTAGGCTACTTTTTTATGAGTTTTAATAATGGAGAATCAAGTGTAACAAATGATCATGCTGAGTGGAAAAGAACGCATTATTGCATGCTAGTCTATGTGTAAGTACAACAACAACAACAAACTAAGCCTTAATCCCATTACGTGGGGTCGGCTATACGGATCATATCGCGCCATCGTTTACGGTCATAAGCCATATTTTCACTTATTTCTAGGTATGACATGTCTTGTTTAATAACTTCTTTCCAAGTCTTTTTAGGCCTACCTCTGTCTCTTTTGATTTGTGTGAGTGATTCTCTACCTTCTAAGCGTCACACAAGTGCATCTAAAGGTCTCCTATAAACATGTCTAAACCATCTTAATCGTGTTTCTCTAATTTTCTCATCTATTGGTGCTACTCCCACTTTGTTTCTAATGTGTTCATTTCTTATTCTATCTAATCTAGTGTGTCCACACATCCATCTTAGCATTCTCATCTCTGTTACTCTCATTTTTTGTTCGTGTTTAGTCGCCCAACATTCTACTCCATAAAGCATTGCGGGCCTTATGGCCGTTTTATAAAATTTTCCTTTCAATTTCAATGGTATTTTACGGTCACAAATGATAGAAGATGCACTCCTCCATTTATTCCAACCCGCCTGGATCCTATGTGTGACATCTTTATTGATTTCTCCGTTCTCTTTAATTATAGATCCTAAGTATTTAAAACTTTTTGTTATACTCACTTCATGTCCATCAATTTTAACCTTCGTCTCATTGTTCCTGTTGTTTTTACTAAAGTGACATTCCATGTATTTTGTTTTAGTCCTACTTATAGTAAAACCTTTTGATTCGAGTGCTTCTCTCCAAACTTCCAATTTTGCATTTACTCCTTCTCTTGTTTCATCAATTAAAACTATATCTTTCGCAAATAACATACATTCAGGGATGGATTTTTGTAAGTGTTTAGTGATTTCATCAATTATCAGGATAAAAAGGTAAGGACTTAGAGCGGATCCATGATGCAAACCTATAGTAATTTCTGACCACAAGTAATGCAAATAGGACTAGATAATGATAGTGTTTGCAATCACTAAAAAAAGTGTTATCTCAGCTTTTAGTGTTTGCAAGTGTCAACTCCTGCTTCTAATTCTGCTTCTGTTAATAAGAATCTAAAAGTAGGAGATGGGTGCTTAGATTTATGATTCTACTTCTGGTTTGACTTTTTACAAACAAAAAAACACTTTAACAACTTTTTCACCAAACACTCAACTTCTGATTCTGTTGCAAACACTATCAACTTCTGATTCTAAACTACTTTTAATTCTGCTACAATAAATCATTTCTTCTAGAAGCAAAAGTTTTTGCAAACACTCCCAATATATTTGTAATAAGACTACATAATGTACATTGAAATCTTTTCTTCTCCATCCCTTTTTTAACGTGTCACTCTTATATATGCACACTGTTACTCTTTTAATAAGATCCTTAGAAATCTCCATAAGTTGTCCGAATAACTCTTTTCCTGTGTTTGTACATTCTCTATAATTAAATGTGATAGAAATTTAATATGGTGTAGACACATTTTTGCCTCTGTAGTACCGTGACATAAATTAGTAGAGAAGTCTACATTCAGTTAGTGGAAAGTCACTCTCTATATGGACTAGATTGCTTATGTGAAAAATAGGACATTTTTTTTTTTGTCTCTTTTGTTATTCTTCCTTTACCCTAATAACTGTAAAACCTTAAGATAGCAAAATTTACCAAATATATTCAACATTTGCTTAAGATAGTCGGAGGTCTGTTGTATATAGCGAACTTAATTCAGGCGATCTTGAACTCACAAACTAACTCAAACTTAGATATCAGCAAACTCTTATTATGCTTTTAGCTACACATACAAAATTTATAAACCTAAATTGAGAGTATTATTAATTAATGTTTTGTGAGTAGCCTACTTTGTATAATTTGTTTTCATAGTTAATTTATGATCAAGGTAGTCTTTTGATTTGCCTTTGGCCGCGGATGCCCGATTTGACTGCAGTAATGAGCTAATATCATGGATTTCTGCAAGGTGATGACTTTCTTAGGTTAATATTAATTATTAAGACTATAAAAAAATGTTCAATATTTCACCCTATTCTTCCGCTTTTCTGCTTAATCCTTCTTTTTTTTTTATCATTGAACAGGTATGTAAGTCAATGTGCCGAATCAAGCATGTTCTAACCGAGAGAGCTATTGAAGAATCTGATCCCAGGAGGTCTGCTGAGATGAAAAGGATGATCAATTCCTTATAATTTCCAACTGTTTTGGTCTGATGGGGAACTCAATGGCGTTGATCTTTCCTCTTCTCCTTTTGTCGAGCAGCCTTTTTCCCTAAGAGGGCCTATCAGATGGTTGCAAAAGGTGTAAAACTAATCCCCTCTAGTTTATGCGTTTGGGACATATCAGTTCGTTTTGTGTGAAATTCGCGAGACATTTATAGATGAGATATGAATCCGAATCTTTTTGTTAGAATTTAACATGAAATGGAAGTTGAACTATTTGAGATCCATTCCTATTTAATCTGGGAAATAGAGTTATAGAGCTCTCGTCCCCCAGCTTTCGCGTTCATGCATATATTCACGCACCGTGACCTTTTTTACATAGTGGTTTTGAGCAGTGCTTAAAGCAAGATTTTCTAGAACTCAATGGCTCCTAGGATCGGCTACCAAATAACTAGAGGATCATAGTCTAAGTTAGGGGTGACGAATCGAGTAGAGTGGAACATTGCATTTGATGCTTGTTTAAATTTTTTATCGACTTTTAAAACTTGTGTTTGAGTTGGTCTGATTAGTAATCGAATTGAGCTTAAATGAGCTTTAGTTGAGCCGAACATGACTTGAGCTCGACTAGCTTATTTTATTGTTTTTTTCAAAGCCCCCAATAGGCACCGGCGGAGGGAGGGGGGAGTGGGGACCATGACACTGATTTTTTTTTTTGAAAAAAATATTTAGTTATAATTTATATGACTTTTTTTCCAGTTTTTTATCCGACCAGATGTCTTACGAAGAGCTGATTCCCAGGAGATTGGTTGCCTACGTGATCAAAGCAATCTCAGACTGTTGTACTATTGTAACAAAGTCACCGTTACATTTAGTGGATTCCTCCTGGAGTAGGAGAAGAGTGGAGTAGAGGAATTACCCCATCCTCGAACAAATATAAACTTTGTCCCATCTAATTTTTGCACTTAATTTTTGCATATTTTTTACCTGCTATACTTGCTATCCAATTGATAATAACCAACCAAAAATTTAAGTGTTGACAAACAAACTTTAAGTATCGACCCACCACTATATTTTTCCTGGCTATGTCATTGCATGAGATGGTTCATATATATGTTGTATGCCCAAGAGATATTGTCCGATTTGGGTTAGCTATGGTTTTGTATTTGGAAAATGTGCCTGTTAGAGAAAAAAGGGCTTTGACCCTAGCTTATAAGCTACAGCTATCGGCGTCCATGTGGATGTCTCCCTCCAAAATGACTCATCCTTTTAACAAACTTTCTTGATCTTAGGAATAGGGGTGACAATTGGGTCGGGTTCACGGTTTGACATGAGATACGTGTTTTAAATAGGCTCGATAAGTTTGAGATCATTTTTTTGTGTTGTGCTTGGTTTTAAGCTTAAAATTTGTATATTTTTTAATAGTTCAACTCTATCCTTAAATAATAATAATAATAATAATAATAATAATAATAATAATAATAATAATTTCAGTTGTGTTTTTAAATTAATTATAAATTCAAGTAGTTTCTCAAATTTTGAGCAAAAATCAGCTTTACTTATCCGAAAAATGGTGTATGTATTTTAAAATTTGTAAAGTAAGAAACTCAATTAAATTAATTTTTTTAAATAGATGTTTTTTTTAAAAAATTAATAAATTAAAAAATTTCATAAAAAACAGAGATGCCGATTCTATTTGGATTCGAATGAAGTAGAAAACTCTATTGAAAACTCTATTATCAATAGAGTTTTCTGAGGCTGGCAAAAAAAAAATTCAAAATTACAAACTCTATTGACAACAAAGTTTTTATTAGGAATCTGCAGCCTGAAAACTCTTTCTATAACAGAGTTTTCACCTTCAAAGTTAATTTTATTTGGCGTTAAATAATTAAATTATTTTTAAATTACATTAGTTAAATAAATTAGCCCTATTCCTATGTCTACTTAATATATTATTGGTTTCAAACTCAACCAATCTAATGTCACCCAGTCATCTGTAAATCTTACAAATAATATTTTACATACAAATTAAATATTAAAGTGAACCCACTATATATCAACTTTCAAATTATTTTATCAATAAATTTTTGAAAATACACACACACAAAACGACACTACAAAACATAATTTCATTTTTTGTTACTAAAACAAAATATAATTTTATTTTTATCATGTACGGATTTAAGATTATTTCAACCAAACATATTCTATTTTCTAAACCTATATGTTGTTCATTAAAACACATACTTAAATTTTTATATAAAAACCAAAATATTCTCAAATAGAAATCCACCATGGAAATATAACCATACAAGACCTTGATTTTTTGGTATTTTTGTGACATCTTGAGGGTAAAATGGTAATTGTAAAGCCCCCATGAACTTCGTTTCCATAAAGAAAAGCGATTTGTCACCTAAAACGAAAATGAAAAAGACCATAGGATTTTCACAAAAAAAATTACTTTGTTTCATAAAAAAACAAATAGTAAAAGACATGAAAGCCGTCCAATCCATGTAGAAAAGAAAGGAGAATAATGCGAGTAAGGAAAAAAAAAAAAGGAAAAGAAAATATTATGTAAGTAAAGCTGCTCGTGGATAACGTGGGGAGTGAGAACAAATTTTTCGTTTGGTTTTACCGTTTTAGCCAAAATATATAATAATTTTTTTTTTTTGAAACAAAATATATAATAATTAGATTCTAAAGGACGTATTTTTTGGAGTAACTTATCCAAAAATTCATTTAGAAAGTGCTAATAAATAAAAACTTATTTATATTCATCTCTAATAATTTTACAAGTAAATACCAGTTTATACATTTGTGTGGAGATTACAAACAAAAGTACACAATAAAATAGAATGAATTTTACAGCAAATATCTATTTTTTTGTTATAATTAATTATCACTATAAAAATTGATGGTATTTGACATCACTTCTTAGTTCTTATAAATGAGTTTAGTATTCCATCTCCTCCTTGGTAAATGGTATGGATGACAATAGAATGGAGCGGGCCGGGTATCCAAAGACCTAGATCCATCCTGTTCTTAATTAAAACGGGGTAGGACAAGGCGACCCATGAGGCAGGGTCCCGACCCAAATTTAATAAACTTAAATTGAAAAAAGAAAAAAAGAAAAAATGTTTATTTTCAATTATTTATAAAATATTTTTTTACAAAAGTTGTTTTTTTCATTTATAAATATTTGATATAGTATTGAAACATACAAATTATAATATATATTATATATGCAAAATATATATTAAATTTATTAAAAAAAATAGGTGAGGGCAGGTACCCGCGGGGCGGAAGTGATACCAAGACCCATCCCACCTCGTTGCGGGTCACGGTACAAGGTGGGGCAGGACGGATACCCACGGATTGGGACAAAATTATCATCCCTACTCCTTCAGCCTTCCCACTGTTTTGTGGTTTTCAATTAAAAAATAAATAATACAAATATTTTATTTATGTAATTTAATTGTATAACATGTGTTATATAGGATTTGGTTCAAATGAGACCACCCTCCCTAGGTGAGACAATGTGGACTCATCTTACCCATTGATCTTAAAAAATGAAGGGATGTGATTAATTCAGTTTTTTTTTAATTACCCGATTTCCGCCAATTTAAGGGTAAGGTGGTAATTTTGTAAGTCAAATTAGTGGTCCCGGGTGGGTTTTATGGCCGAGATTGAAACACGGATTTTGTGGCGGAATTTAAGGAACATGTTTCTTTCCAAATATTTTTATTTACAAAGATAGTTAGGGTTCTTTCTTGCATAATTAGACATCAAATAATGCATATTTAGTTGTTTTATTGGTAATGTTTTTACTAAAACAATACATAATTGAATATAACGTCTTTGCATATTTAGTTATTCTACACTCGCATAAATAGGTTCAATATAATGCATATTTAGTTATGAAAATGTGATGTTGCTTTTGGAAATTATGAAAATAAGGTGTTACATAATGTATCGCATATTTAGTTATTCCACACTCGCATAGATGGTTTTAGATAATGCATAGTTAGTTGATTTTGTTGCATAGTTTATGACGTCTTGCATAGTTGGTTATCTTGTACTACATATTAGTTTTTTTTACGCCGCATAGATAATTTTCGGATAATGCATATTTAGTAGATTTTTTGTTGCATATTTTCAAATATGTAATATCCTACTGAGATATATGCATCGTTTCATAATTATATATGCAACGTTTCATAAGTATTTATACATAATTTCATAAGTATCTATGCATCGTCTTATTCGTGAAAATTACAGTTTTAAGAGTTTATTTTAATGGTCGGTTTGAGTTCTCCATTGATGCCTACACAGATGCATCGTCTTATTCATGATTGTTTCATTTGGAATAGAAATCATCTTCTTCTTCACAATTTTTTTTTCTATAAAATCAGTTTATAAAGTGTAGGTTGAATATAAACGAGTTGATTCTTCGTCGTTGTTTTTTCATTTGAAACATAAATGCATATTCTTCACTATTTTTTTCATAGTTCGAGTTCTTCCATTTGCGTTAATGGGGAACCGAAAAAGAGAGATGGGAGAGATGGAGAGAGAGAGAGAGAGAGAGAGAGAGAGAGAGAGAGAGAGAGAGAGAGAGAGAGAGAGAGAGAGAGAGAGACGTGAGATTTGAGAGATGGATGAGAGAGAAAAGAAATTTGATTCCATTCTTATAACTACTCATTGTTATGTTATTTTACCCTATTATCCTTATGTTGATTAAATTAATGTTTTAATATATTTTTATCCATTAAATCACACCCATTTTTGAATAATAGTGGGGATGGTTGAGATTAGTCCATCATGCCTCACCATACTGCCTCACTTGATCCTCTCCCAATATATATATATATATATATATATTTTTTTTTCAGTTCACAAAATCCCTAGGCCTCTTCCTTAATTGGGTTTGGGCCAAAAACATTTTCCAGGCCACTGGTAAGATTAAGATAAACATCAATTAAACCCACATCCATTGTCGGGCAAAAAGCTAGCTTTTTATCCCCAACCCTTTACCAAACGCTACACTCTTTACCTTATCGTGTCTCTCACGTGCCAATCATACTCCTGCCAAACTCAGTCGTTCCTATCACGATAATCATTGGCGCGTCAGATTTCACCTTAAATAAATTACCAAAATCAATACGAAAATAATTCTTTACTTGCACCGCCGGGTTTTCTGTACCCTACTTTTCCAGTACTTTCTCCGATCCATTTTTTGCAGTCCCGGAAAAGATAAATTACTCAAAAATAATAAGAAAATCATAAAGATGAAGATTTATGTGAAGACTCTCAAGGGTACGCACTTCGAAATCGAAGTGAAAGCCGAAGACACGGTTCGTTTTTTCTTTTACTGTTTTTTTTCCCAATTTTTTTGGACTATCCTGATAGGCTGATATCGAATTTTCATATGTAATATGCGTATTGTTGTTGTTTTGTTCTTGTTGACTGTTTTTGCTTGGGGATTTTGTGATTCGATCAAGAGTGGGGCTTATAAATGAGTATTAGTTGGTTGAATTCATGTTTGAGCTGTGGGCATTTCGTGTCTTCATGAAGTGTAACTATTTTTTAGTCGTGGACTATTTTTATGTAGTTTTTTGATGGATTTTCTGGTTTGATATATGTCATCAATGTGTAATTGATAATTTCTTTCATTATAGACATGTATGGGTGATGATTCATTAGATATGATTCTCAAGTGGAGGAATTTGATATCCAAACTTGGCAATGTCGATATTTTTGATCAATCAAAACCAGATTGTTGGCTCACTGATTGTTGTTTCACTAATTGTTGTTGTCCGTATACGGCAGTTGCTGATGGTAGCAAATGATGAACAAATGTCACAAAGAAATTTAACCAAGGAATCTAAAAGCTAACTAGCAAAACTTGAGGGAAGTTTTAAAGTAATACAGGGAAAAGTCTGGTGGAAATTGAGCCATCCTTTACATAGTCTGCCATACCCACTCATTATGCCAGATCAATGAATCTAAAGTTTAGGTTTTGTTGGCTGTATAAGCCAAAGTTGCTTGAATTCTGCATTTACTTTCTCGACGTGGCTGTGCAATTTAGGACAAAGCAAAGTCTTTTTTATTTTATTTTTAATGATTGGAGGAAAATACTGTAAGAATTACTCTTTGACCATTTTTTGAAGAGCTAGGAGACTGATTTCACGGATGAACAATGCTCACTTAGGGAAGATCTCAATGAGTATAAAGTTGGAAGTAGTTGAAGCGTCTGTTGATTGATTTTGTTAGGAAATACAGATGTGTCTGGATGAAATACATTTACTTTTCGTTCAATGTGTGTATATATTGTTCAGTTTCTGCTAATATAGAACAAAAATTTGGTGCCGTTACTTGTCTTCTTGTGCTGTCGCGTTTTCCAAATCAAGGATTCAGAAAAGAGAATTTTCACATCTTTGTTGAATAATGAGTAATATGTGTTCTATGTCAAAGTGTATTTTCCCATAAAACCACATAACTTGTCATGTTGACTGGATTTACTGAAATATGTATCATATCTTTCTCTACTTCCAGTTTGTACCTCAAATTTGTATTGACTTTACGTATGAGACTTTTAGTTTCAACCGTTATTTTGTTTGGCAGGTTGCAGATGTTAAAAAAACCATAGAAAGTACACAAGGAGCAGATACTTATCCTGCTGCACAACAAATGCTTATCCATCAGGGAAAAGTTCTTAAAGATGGCTCAACACTGGAAGAAAATAAAGTTGCTGAAAATAGTTTTGTTGTTGTTATGCTGAGCAAGGTAAAAGTTGATTTGTTGCTAATTACTGAAACAATTTACAGAAATACATTATATATGTCCTCAGACCTAGATCTTTTATAACTACATCTAGTTTTCGTATGCTTTTAATTTTTTTTCTTTTCTTTTGTTTTTGTATGCTTTTTTCATGAATACTCCAGCATTACTACTTGATATAAAAATATTTCCTAGAGTTGTACAAGCATAATGAATTGATTGATTGAGATGAAATTCTCAGATTGATAGGATGATGCACCATAGATGCGATTGTTAGATATTGAAGAAAGCAGCCTAATGTTTGATAATGCAAATGATCCTAAGTGAAGGAAATAAAAGTTCACAGCCCAGGATCCGTTTTTCTATATTCTACCCTACTCCATAGGTGAAATGTATTAACTAGGAATGAATTGAGGAAAAAAGAGAATTTTTTACTTCATTGGAAGTTACAACAGGTAGAGCTAGAGAAACAATATTATATTTATGTCACACAAGACGATTCAGTTTCTAACTTTCTACAGAATAGCAAAACATTGTCTTGCCAAATCTCAGACCATTATAAAATATAACCAAAGATTTAGCATTAATGGAATATAATGAAATTTCAAAGGACTTGGCTCAGCCGTACATCTGGCCTTAGGTACATTTTCCTTGGAATATCAATTCGCAGTAAGCCTGTCCTGATTCCACTACATAAGAAATAAAAATCATGTGAATAGATGCCCAAAGTTCATTAAACCCAGAGAAATCTGATATAACGTACTATCAACCTTAAATTCTATTTTTGGGTACCAGGATGTCAATGCTCATAGAATTAGTTCTGGTTGTGGGCATGCCATATATCCATATAATCTTGCGTCGTGAAAGCCTGAAATTATGCACGTCCATTACCTCAGAAACCAAAATCTGCAACTTCCTCACAATAAATGTTTCTTTTTATGTTATCTGATAACATATTATAAAGAAGTTCATAAAATGTTGTAGACCAAGGGATCCACAAGTGGAGGCTCAACAACATTGAATGCTCCTACTGTGAAGGTACTCTGAATTTTGGTTTGGAATTTCTTTGGTATGATGTTTCCATGCTTGATTAAACAGCGAAATATGTTTGTTGCTTCTATTTGACATTCCTGTTCGAGATGTCTCATATTTTTATGGAATAGGTATCTGTATTTTTGGTGATCTTATCAGAATAGGTGGATAACCCATATTATGCTCCATTAGTTGTGGCTATGAATTGTTCTCGTTTCTGGCCATCCACAACCTCTTCATTTTATTTTGCTTCTAAATCATGTGGTGAGAACGTCAAAATTACAATGTTGGCGGTTCCATGTCTTGCCTACTTTGGAAAATTATGTGGTGACATTATACAGCTGTCATTCGCATGACTACCTTGAAAGCTGTGCCTGAATTTGCCATTTATGAAGTAACTGATTTTTTTCTTTCTAAACTATTGCGCTCAATGATTTCACTTTCTTTGACTGTTGTCATATTTGGTTACGTAACCATGTTGATTGACAGTGGATCCTTTTAGTTGATTCTATGTATACTTATATATATATATATATGTTATTCTTGTAGCTTGTGGTTATGTTGCTGAGAGTTGGCATGAATTAAGATGTATCTAAGTTGTTTACTCCTTATAGGCACCACAAACAAGTGCCCCACCTACTTCAACTCCAGTATCCACAACTCCTCAACCTCCTGCAGCAGCGTGAGATTTATCTATCTGCCTTCTGATATTGCTTTGGACTTCATCAATTATTCCTGTTCCATTTGGAGACATGCATGCCTGATAGGTTGATATGATTATCTTTTTAATTTCTATCTTGCATGATTTTTCGACTTCACAGGGCTGTACCCGCTCCCGCTCCCGCTCCCACTCCCGCTCCCGCTCCCGCTTCTGCCCCTACTCCCGCTGCCAGTGATGAGTGAGTATCCATCAATTGAGATTTGTTGTGAATAAATCTTTTTTTTTCCATAATTAGATGTGGGACACCGGACACTTGATTCTTCCCGTTGAGTGTTGATGGTTGTTTTCTGGTAGCAGCCCAGATGTGTATGGCCATGCTGCTTCTAATTTAGTTGCTGGCAACAACCTTGAGGGAGCGATCCAACAGATTCTTGATATGGGTGGGGGAACTTGGGACAGAGATACAGTTGTTCGAGCCCTTCGTGCTGCTTTCAACAATCCAGAGAGAGCAGTTGAATATTTATACTCTGTAAGTCTATGAACTTCTGTTTTTATGTGACTCAAACTTGTCAACCTGGATAAGGGAGGCCTTGTATGGTTATGTTTCCATGGACCATTTCTAGTTTCTAGTATTGGAAAATGAATTTTGAGAATTTATTGGTTTTCGTGTGAAAACTGGAATTATGTTTGGATGAGTGAATGAAAATGAGTTTTATGTAGGTTTGGAAATGAGATTATGTTTGGTTGAGCAATTTTGAAGTAGTATTTTATGTATGTAATAATTTGAAAATAGTGATTGAATATTTTAATTGAATATATAATACTATATTTGTAAGATTGTAGGCTAGTGGGTCCCATTAGATATATATGGTAATATTTTAAGTAGATAAAGTTAATAATGGAGGGTCCCACATATATATTTGGATAAAAAATGAGAATAGTGATTGATGAGTGATGTAAAGTAGTGTATAGGGTTGAGAATTGAAATTATAAGTTTGAGATGTTTTATGTGAAAAATGGAAAGTGAAAATGATTATTTCTATTGGAAAATTTATAAAGAAACATGATTCCATTTCTATGAATAGTTGGAAATTGGAAATGGGGGCTTGGAAACATAAACAAACAAGGTCGGAATGTGTGGGTGAGTGTGCTATGGATGCAACCATGACTGAAATTTGGGCTGTTCTCTCAGGGACGGAAAGATGAGACTTTGATGTGAAAATGAACAAACTCATTCAGTTACAACTCTTTATTTGAAACACCCCCTTGATGCTAATTATTCCTACCTCACTAACTTTTATTTTAAATTCCACTTTGATGCTATTATTACTACTACACTGGGCCTTTAGTGGGAGACCTGTTCCCCAACTACTTTATCTGCTTCTTGAATCCTGCCTCCGCGTCTTGCATTTCTGTACAGTTACAATATTGTGACTAAAACATTTGTCATTCATTTTCATGTTGCCACTCGACCCATCCAATTGTGAATATCCATTCTACTCTTAGGGTGATTGTGTCCATATTAAGATTTCTGTTGCCTGGTTGTATCAATAAGATGGTTCAAACTTCTCCTGTCTGTAACGCGTAAAAATGAATGTTTTGTTAGTTCTACTGTTCTCCTTGCTTGACATTATCTTTTCTTGACACCGTTGATGTTGATATCTATTATGGCCTCGTTACTTGTGTTTGATGTATCTCAGGGGATCCCCGAATCAGCAGAAGCTCCTCCTCCATCTGCTACTGTGCCTAGTGCGCAGGCTGCTAATGTGCCTGCTCAGCCTCAGCAAGCTGCTCAACCAGCACCTGTACCTGCAACTGGCCCCAATGCAAACCCGCTGGATCTTTTTCCTCAGGTTCTTGGTTATTCTTTGTGTTTCAGTCATCATTTCATCTTAGTGAAATTATTTGGGTAATGGAATTATGACACTCTTGTACAGGGTTTTCCAACTATGGGCTCGAATACTGGTGGTGCAAATACCCTAGAGTTTCTACGTAACAGTCCACAGGTAGATCAGAAACCCTCTCAGATTATTTTTTTTTGTATTAGCACTTGTGAAAACATTATGTTCTTAAAATGTCGCTTCAGTTCCAAGCCTTGAGAGCTATGGTGCAGGCCAACCCACAGATCTTGCAGGTATGTGGCACTCTTGTAATAAATAATTGTGTCTCCATTAATTCATTGGTAATGTATGTTTTCTTGCAAAGGCCTGAGTGATATCTGTGTTTATTGGCAGCCCATGCTTCAGGAACTAGGAAAGCAAAATCCTCAATTAGTGAGACTGATTCAAGAACACCAAGCTGATTTTCTTCGCCTTATCAATGAGCCTATTGAAGGCGGAGAAGGGTATGATAAACTTTCAATTTATGCTTAGAACATGCTTTTGTACCTGTTGCAAGTGCGAATATTGGGGTGTTACTAATTTATAGTTCTTTTCTTGATGCAGTATTAGCAACATGTTAGGACAGCTTGGAGATGCAATGCCACAGGCTATAACAGTTACACCTGAGGAACGTGAAGCTATAGAAAGGGTGAGTGGTGCACTTTGACTTGATTTTTAGTTTTACAGAGAAATTTGCAGTTCTTTTAGACTTTTTGAGGAGTACATCTTCTTGAAAGTCTTTTGCCAGATTTATAGTAATTTCCCACTCTGGGGAGTAACTTGGAGTATTTCATGTTTTAGTTTATCCATAAATTTTAGATTTGAAACTTTTCATTATCTTAGTAAATTAACGACCATGGAGTTTTTCTGTAAGAAACTCATGCTATTTTTATTAAAAAGATAAGAAATTATGACCATTTTTTGGTTATTTCAAATTGTTTTTGTTAGATTATTTGTCTAAAATGATTTAAAAGATTATAAGTAATGAAGTGAATCAGTGATATCCCACTAGGGGGTGTTACATTTATATTTGTAGTAGGCAAATAGGGAGATTTCCCACGACAGTATTTGGGGTATATATATAGCCAACTGGTTTTCCTATAATTGAACTATTGTATTTCAAAATCAGAGGTCATGAAAGCAATAAAAATACTCACCCACTGTGCAGCTAAATAATTAATTAACCAAACAGCCAAGAGGATAAATTTCTATTAATCTGGCTAGAAAAACGATATTAACCCTACTAATCTGAAAATTGTAATGTTAAAAGGTTGGGGTTCTGATTTGAAAATGCGACATTTGTATCTGTTGGGCTTCAAAATTATTATCTTCTGTTCTTGTTTGAGCTGTAATGATGTTCGCTAAGCCACAAAATTACTGAAATATGAACTGATTATTATCGACTGTTTTCGTCTTTTGCTACCACCTATTTCAGCTTGAAGCTATGGGATTCGACCGTGCACTTGTACTGGAGGTTTTCTTCGCCTGCAACAAGAATGAGGAACTCGCTGCAAACTACCTCTTAGATCATATCCATGAATTTGAAGAGTGATGATGGGAACTAAGTTGCACATTTAGTACGGCTTTTTCAGCTCAGTACGTTGTCTTTCAATACTGTCCATGTAATTTTCGGTCCTTTCTTGACCTTCTTGTGCCGATATGGTGAACTTTTATCCTGCTTTCAAGGAGTTCATAGGATTGAAGACAACATCATGCTCAGAAAATTGTAATTAATCATGTCGTGTCTATATTCGTGTCTATAATCAAAGTAAAATTTCTTTTCAGCGTCTTATAAATGAGCTGAGTTTGGCAGTCGCTCAATTTCTGTGATTGCTCTATGGGGGTATTTATTTGGACTAACCAGGTTTCTTAATTTGCTTAGCTTTTATTGAATAATACACAGCCATCATTCTCCTTGCTCGTTACATAACTATGTGATTGGTTTAGTTTTACTTTGTTTATGAGCTTAAGCTCCAAAGTAATATTTGATTTAGGAAGTTTGTGTAATTTTCTTGGAAAAACAAGTTGGTCATAACTGAACAAGTTTCATCTGTAACTATGTAAGGTTGCATTAGGATGGCAGGTTGCCTTCCATTTGGATGGAAGGTTTTGGATTTGGGGCGAGAATTTGAGAAAATGATTTTAGACTATTCTATATAAGATGGATTTGAAATCTATCAGACTAAAAAATTAGCTTATAACAAGAGCTTAGAATTAGAGATGTTAATAAGGGCAGGGCCAGAGCCTAAGAGACCTTAACCCTTAAGGGGGCTAAAAGCTCAAGACTTATAAGGGCTTGAAAATCTAAGCTCAGTCCTAGCCTTGTAGGGCTAGGGTCGGGCAGGGCTCGGGAAGGGCTGGCCCAATTTTTTTCATTTTTATGAAGTAGTTCCATCAAATTAGAACATTGCATCATGATGGAAAAATTAAATTGCGAATTATTTATTTTATAAAGTAACACCATGTAGTTCTTAGATTCTAGTTGGATTAAAATATCAAAATTTGTTAGTTTTATTTTAGTAATCACATAGTCTATGCTAAATATATTTTAGTCCTCTATAATTATTAATGTACTAAATAATAATTACTAATTACGTACCAACTTTAATTTTATATTTACTAAGTTATTTAGTAAGACTAAATTATAAATGAGATGAAAGATCAAATTTGATAATTTGTTAAGATAAATGATAATTGATAAATGAGATGAAATAATAGATTAATAGTATTACAAGCATACATTTTGAATATAAATATATTAAATACAAAAAAACTTATCAAGAAAAAAACCTCTAAGGGCTAGCACTACCCTAGCGGCCTAGCCCTCACGGTCCTATGCCAATAGGGTCGGGCTAAAAATTTCTCATATTATGAGATTTCATAGGCCCCAGTCCTTAGATTTTTAGGGTCGGGCTAGGGTTGGCCCCTAGCCCTTATTGACATCTCTACTTAGAATTATGAGATTATCCAATTATGTTTAGTACATTTGTTATTATGGATTTGAAATATGAAGTTTTAAATCTGTTAATCCAAATGAATGAGCCTAAGATAACAGAGATGAAAGGGAAATTTCACTACTACTAATACAATTTCGTGTAACAAAATGGTTCATATGTACATCCTGTAAGTTTCAGAAAATAACAGAGCAACTTGGTTCAAATATGATCTGATCTTACTAGAACAACGTTAAAATTAGCAAAAGGTGTATATAATTGGTGGGGCTGAGGCTAGGGGTGTCAATCCTGACTCGACACAAAAACTCGACAGGAACCCCACCTGAAGTTATTGAGAGAAATACGAACACGACCCAAACATGAACATGATTAACACGAATTTGACACGAAGTTACTAATTTTGTCTAAAACATAAGATGTGTCAGGCCACTTGGGTCAGGCGAAAGTAGGTTAGATCCATTTTGAGACTATAAAAACATATCCCAATCTAATTTTGGGCTGGTTGGGCCCATCCACGGGTTGGGCCGGAAATTGCCAGCTCTAACGCCTAGACGTGTACGGTTTTGCCGCATGGTCTTGGTGAAATGTATGAATGAGTATTTCATAATTGCTTTTCTTGGTTTTAATATTTGTTTGTGCAAAAGAGATGAAATTTCTGAATGTGGGTATTGCAAATTAAAGTGCGATTTTAAGTCCCTTTTAAGTTTTAGCTACATCGAGAGGATAGGAAATTATAATACAGCTCTAGACAAGTAAAATAATGGGTCATAGATTTCTGTTCTTTCACGGGTTGATTTGAAAAGAAAATATTTCTTGAATGTGTTTGTTATTTATGAAAGTAGCTTTTTGAATGAACAACAAAAAGAAACCCAACAAATGTACGTGGGGGCTAAATGGAGTTTGCAGATTGCCTACTTTCTTCGGAATAAAATGAAGCCAAATATGATAAATGCTTTTTATTTGTTTTTTTTTTTTCTTTGTTACTTTAGGTGTTGGTGGAGAAGAAATGACCGTTGAGTTATTAGCATGGCTTATTTCTTATTGCAGTAATAAAAATCATAGTATTAAGAATCTGTTATTGACACTACTTCAGTTTACCTTGGAAAAATGTAGGTAATTTATTAAGAAAATTGTAAAGTGTAGGTAACCCATAGAATCTAAAATCTGTTGGTAGAATTTGTTAGGAAAAATCATTAATTAATAATTTGGGAAAAATGATATTTTTTATGCTAGGTAATTAAAATTTGACAAAAGCATTTATAAAATAATTACTATCAGAACTAAAGATTTTCTTATAGTGCGTTTCATCGTGCATATATAGGAAGTGTACGCAAACATTCGCTTTTGAAGCAAACAAATAATTATTGGAAAGTGGTAAGTAGTAGTCGTATTTGCAAATGACGAAAATTGATTAGGTTAAGATAGAACGTAAACTTGAAAAAGTGATTTGTTTGTTTTTTCAAACCAAAAAGCATAATAAGAAATTTAAAGCACCATTCTTTGCTTTTAGATTTTAATAAAATGGAGCAGAATCATAAATAAACGGTGTGGAAGTAAACCCTAAGGGCGAGATTGGATATCCTTTAATATTAGGAATTTTCTTTACAAATTCGATTAGAAAGTTTTTTTTTTTTGAAGAAAAATAACGAATTTTGATAGTGTGATTGGATATAAAATGAAAATGTAAAGATGAAAGATGACAAAGTGATATAAAAATAGTAAAATAATAATTGAATATAATTGTGATTAAAAAATTGTACATGAATAGTGAATTAATTGGAAAATATGTAATAATGATTTTTTTTTTGGGAAAGTGGATAAATGTGATTGGTGTAACAAAAGTGAGAAAAAACTGAATAGTGTATTTTTGAAAGTCCTAGTAGACAATCGCATTTCTAGGTAAAAAAAAATTTCTTAATTTAAAAGTGAAATTTTTGGTATGCAAACACAACCTAAAAATGATTTTTTTTCCAATTAAATACTAAGGGTGCGATTCGATATACTTTCATTTAGAAAAAAATCATTTTGCAAGAGAATAGTTAAAAAAAATTTAGAATAAAAAAGATGAATTTTGAGAGTGATTAGACGTGAGATGAAAAAAGAATGATGAAAATTGATTTGATTTAAAAATATTAAAATAATAATTGATTATGTTTGGTTAGAAATGTGTGAGTGAGTGAATCATGAAATTTGAGAGAGAATGCGTAACTAATGATTAGTTTTTTGTGAAAAAATGTGTAGATGCGATTGGTGGAATAAAAAAGAAAAAAAAAGTGAAAGTGAGAGAATAATGAATAATATGAGCGCGATTGGATATACTTTCATTTTGAAAAATTTCATTTTACTAGAGAATAGTAATAAAAAAAATTTAGAAAAAAAAAGATGAATTTTGATAGTGTGATTGGATGTGAGATGGAAAAGTAATGATGAAAATTGATTTGATTTAAAAATAGTAAAATAATAATTTGAATTGATTGGTAGTTAAAAATGTGTGAGTGAGTGAATAATAGAATTTGTGGGAGAATGTGTAATAATGATTAAGTTTTTGTGAAAAATGTGTAGATGTGATTGGTGAGAGAAAAAATAAGAAAAAGTAAAATGAGAGAATAATATATTTTCTGAAAATTTTCATAAACAATCGCATGTTTGGTCAAAAAATATTCTGTAGCGGAACGAAAACAAAATTTATTTCACATCCAATCGCAGCCTATATTTTCTGAAAATTTTAATAAACAATCGTATGTTTGGTAAAAAAAGAAAATTTCCAACAGAATAAAAATAGAATCTATTTCATATCTAATCACCACCTATGCCCACCAAGTGATGGCAAACATTCTTATGATACATGCTAAGACAACTAAATTTCACATCTCACCATTCGAGAGTGACACGTGGAATGATTTAGGTTATGTATTTTAGAACCTAAGCCCAACTCAAAGTCTCCAACATTGGACCACTTAGTCAAAATCAGTCATCTTGTAGCCCACCCCACTATCTTTTGGATTATCAATTTGAACATAAACTTCATTTCATAATTGGGGGGAGGCAGTAAAGGGAGAGAGACAGAGAAAGTGAAGACTAATCAGTCTTCAATTGTGACCAGAAAACTATTGATAAATTGATAGTGGGCCAAATGATTGAGAATGTGGTGTGGCCATGTGGTCTGGCCAAGGGATTTCAGTGCATATTCTAAACGTTAACGTGGGATTGAATGCAAACAAACATTATATACTTTTGTTGTATATAATTCTTGTGTCACCTCTCACGTCACTTGCCTTAAGGGTAGGGGTGGTGAATCGTGTTATCGTGTCGATATGATAATGACACAACACGATAAAAAGACACACACGAACACATCACGATAAAAATTTGCTCCGATATTAACACGAACACGAAAATTTTAAAGGTATCGACATGATAATGATACGATAAGTCAATAAAAAAAATGATATATATGTTAATGAACGATAACAAATTATACGATATACATGATATTACACGGTATTACATGACAATACACGATACAAACATATACAATATCACGTTATTGTGTCACTAACATGTAAACGTATCATTACCGTGGTCTTGTTGTGTCATTATCGTGTTCTAATAGGTAAACGTGTCATTATCGTGTCACTATCGTATTCATATCTTTATCATGTAAACGTAAAACACGAACACGTCACGGAATTTTCATGTTCTTATCATGTTGATACGATAAGGACGACACGAACACGATAAGCGCTAAACACTAACCCGCATTATTTTCGTATTGGTTTTGGTCGTCGTCTATATCGTGTTGTGTCAAAAATTATCACACCTCCTTAGGGGTGAACATTATTTTGGAACCGCCGATTCTGGTTTTTCCAAAATTAGGAACTAGAACACGAACTATTGGACCTAATATTCATAATAATATTAATATGTCTACTAAGAGTATAGAAGTTAATCAAAGTCCACGTAGCTTACAATATTGATTTAATTTGTCTCATGTGATTGCTAATATAAAACGTCATAATAAACATTTAACATTTTTCTTCGGTATAATTGTAAAAAATAAAACCACAAGATTAACCTGAAACCGACGATTTTAACTACGGTTCCATCTTTGTCCACAATCGGTTCCGTTTTTTGACACTAAGAAACCATAATCAACCTACATAGTTTCGGTTCTAATTTTGGATCCGGATTCTAGCCCCATGGTTCTATTGACCCACGATTCTGGTTCCTATTTAAAACCCGAGTTCATATCTATTTGGTTACCTCTAACTTACCAAATTTGCAAATAAATAGATTATTTAGGGAGTATTCGCAAACACTAAAAAATCGATTCTCAATTTTAGCTTGAACAAAATTACTTTTTGGTATTTGCAAATGTTAAGTGCAACTTTTGATTTCGCTTCATTTAATCGAGAATCTAAAAGTAGGGTATGAATGCTTTAGATTCCGATTCGCTTCTAGTTTAACTTTTAGACATATTAAATAATATTGTAGCTTATCCAAAAATAACTCTCTTAATTACCATTTGTAAACACTATCGCCTTCTTCGATTCTTAACTACTTATCGCTTCCGCGATAATAAATTACTTTCTCCATAAGTATAAGTGTGCGAAAAGATGCAAACACTCCTTTATTCTTAAGAGTTAGTGAGATTTTAATCATTTAAAAGTAAAATAATATTTCTCAATATAAATTCTTTTCTTGGCCCAATTTTGCTTAACCGCTACTCATTCTATAAAATTTTGGCCAAATATACTCTTCTCATATTAGCATTTTCTTTTGACATAAAACTTTTGAGCAACATAACTCGTATGGAAAATATTTCCTGAAATTTGATAGTTTGTTTTATTTGTATGGCTTTAAATATTAAATAATATGTGCATGTTTTTTTATATTGACCATACCCCATTTTCTATATATATAATTACATGTATCGAACCTGAAGACTCAAGACTTCAGATCATAATTTTTCATTTAGTTGCGAGGAGTAGTTGGATGGATGAGAATAAATCAAAGAGAAAATAAAAAATATAGGGTTCGATTCCTGATCAATACCCTTGCAAAAAATGAGTGATAAAATTATACCATATGGATTGATATTTATACTCACACATTTCTAATTACCAATCATTATTTAATATTTATATATCAAATCAACTTATGTCGTTACTTTTTCATCTCATATCCAACCACTCTCTCAAAATTCATCTTTTTTCTTCCATTTATTTTTTAACCCTATTATCTAGCAAAAAAGGAAAAATTTAAAATGAAAGCATATCCAATCACACCCTTGAACTTTTCTACATGTTAAAGGATACATATGTCTTGGGACCTGGGGTTGCAAAAGAATTATAGTTTTGTTATTCACATGTGGTTATTGTTGAGACGTGTCACTTCTTAATTGTCCACGTTGATTAATTAGAGAAAAAAGTATTTATTTATAAGTTAAGTGAGTTATTCCTCCTATCACCAAATTAGTGTCTTAGAATAGAACCTCATTGATCGGTCCATACGACGGTTATAATTTCTTGGGTCTTAAAGTTTTACGCGTGCAAAAGATAGTATAAGCGTCTAGATCATGTATCAATCAATTAAGATAATTATAGCAGAATTTTGCTAAATCATTGGCTAATCATATCTGGTTTCATTAGTCATGTCGACTCTCTGATCATTAACCAAAAATTACCCTTTTGTACTGTGGACTTGTGGTTGTAAATTAATAATTAATAATTTTACAAATATCTCTTTTGTTAATGCACTAGAATAACTCCAGACATGATAAACAATTTTTGTTTTTTACCATGTTTCATTTGGAATTACAATATAATGGGTGGATATCTCACTACAAGAAAAAAACAGTTTACGTACAAAAAAATCTATAGATAAATATTAAGAAAATTGTAAAGTATAGATAAAATTATTGTAGGTAAAATATTTACTAACAGAATCTAAAATTATTGGCAAATACCTACAGAAAATATGTCGGTATTTGAAAAATTGTCGGTAATCTATCGGTATAATTTGGAAAAAATGATATTTTTTATTATGTAGGTATTATGTAGATAATTGTAAAATTTTAGTGACAAAATCATTTTCGGTAATTTTATCAACAAAGCGTAATTTTCTTGTATTGTCTCTAGTGTACTAAAACAATTAAAAAATAGAAGAATCGAATTGCAATAACTCAAAATATCGTAAATATAAATTCTAAGGTAGTCAAAATTAGTAGGACAAGTAATCAATTTTTGCAAGTTCTTATTTCGTTGATTGCATGAATGACATAATGCATGTGTATCCAAATAAATCAACTTTCAATGATAAACTCATCTGATCATTAAGTCACGCTTGAAAGCAACTTTCACTTTGCAGTTCAGTTCTAATTAAATACCTAATCTACTTCCTGTAACATATATCTGCTCTACCCCACCAAAAAAAGATATAGTCGATTAATTGAGATTCTCTATATAATTTCGTATTTCATCTTCCATTTTAACTACATCAATACATGTCACGTTCGGTGGCGTAGCGCATAAAAGATAGGCGATCTTGATCGACGGACCGCATTGCATTTTGAAATTGCTTCTATTAAATTTGGGTTGGACCACATGAAACTCGAGAATGGTCCTATTAAATTTAGGTTGGACCACACCGAAAATTCGAACATTTAAAAAAATTAAGTTAAAATTCAAGAGGCCAAAAATTTAAGAATCACGTGACCCAATTAAGGCATAGAATGCTCCAAAGTTGATAATATACAACTTTTTGGGAACAATTTTCAAATAAGCTTTTGGATCTAAAAGTCAATTTTTCATAATAATAGTTGTTTGGTTGTTAATTTAGCATTGGTTTTTGGATAAGTCATTTTTTGAAAACGTTCATTCAACATATGCTTCGAAATAAGAGAGAAGAAAATCGGCAAAAAAATTGCTAAAGGTCGACCTTGATTTGCTTTCTTTTTTGTATTTTTTTGTTTTTTAAAATTTTGGGCTCGTTAATCGCCAACCGTAAGCAATTTTTTTGGACCGCTGTTGGCCAAAAATCCTCGGCTACGCCCATGGTCACGTTATATGATGATGTCATATTTATACACGTGACATTTAAACGATTCACATGAGTATATGATGAAATACTAAATGAAATAGAAGATCTCAATTAACATGAGATATAGAGTAGCATAAATGGTTCAAACACATCTTTTTAGCGGTTTGGGTTGTAATATGACATTCATATCATTCTAAGTATGTTTGTTTGATATTTAGATTATTTCTCTCTCTCTCTCTCTCTCTCTCTCATTGATCTCTATGTATCCTCTTACTCTCTTTTTTTCAAGTTTTTTAAAAAAATTGAATCTGTATTTTTCGTTTTTAAATATGCAATATGGCCGTTGAATTATATATATCGAAAAGAGGATTAATTTGATATATTATACATGCAAAATGAATTTAAAACGAACAAGTTATTTGAATTCAAAGTTTTTGGATAAAAACAAAATAATCGAGTTGTATTAAATGAGAGAACTTGAATGTCGATTCTTTGTAAGTCGACATCGAGTTATAGTAACTCGACGCTCGACGCTACAGTGACATATAACTCGAGCTATTTCTGACGTGACTTTCTGATATCGTACTCTGATGGCGTGCTACAATATCATGCTACTGATGACGTGCTACGATTTATCGCGCTTCTGATCATCACACTACTGATCTTTTGGTGCAAGTAAATTCACTCAAGGGCAAATTGGGTTTTTAACACCCTAAAATAACTAAAAAAAATGTGTTTGGAAAAAATAGCTAAAAAAAATTTTGATTTGATGAGAATGACAAAAAAACCCACTCAAGACTCTCTGTAAACAGTAAAGTGATCACATTCCTTCATAAAAAACGCCTCTCCAAATATTGCCAAAAATCAAATTTCCTTTCGGGGCATTGCTCCCGAGCCCCCGAGGTGGCGATGCCCCCTCAACCCCATGACATAACATATTCTATGATCAGCAAATAAATTACATTGCCGTAGACACGAATTATTATGGGATGAGCCGATATACTGAATCAGATAAAAAATTAAAAAAATACACATAAATATTAAGTGTTTTTTTTTAAAATTTTACCAAGTAAGAAAAAAATTAGAGGAACGGGTTGGCCCCTACCTCTGCCATTCACAACTCGCAGTAAATAAATTAATATATGATCTTAGTTAAGTTCGGCTTAATTATAAACTTAGAGTAGCAAAAAAAAAAAACCAATAAAAATTCTTATTAGCCAAATTTGCAAATGAAAATACCTGAAATTAATTCTTGGCCAGCAATGGCATGACGACACAAAAACTTTTAAGAAAAATTCACACCTGTCCTCCCTTACAATCCTTCTCAATTTCTCCTCTTTCATGAACCATATGTTTCTATATCTCCTAATGTACTATTATTGTTTTTTTCTTTTTGTTTTTTGTTTTTGTTTTTGTTTATTGGTGCAAATACATATGAATCCTAGCTTTTTTTTAAAAAATTTTCTTTAAGACAACATGGAAAAAAAGGGATCAATTTATACATAAAGGAAACACTGACAAAAGTTAAATTCATAATTAACTAATTAACTGCATGTAAAAATAATTAACTATGTGGTGCCTATATATACTTGGCCTTTGGGTCCAATTGTTTCAAACACACCACAAAAGCAAAAACTAACATTATAGAAAATGGCAATGGTGAAGCAACAAAAGTCCGAAATGTCGAAAAGAAACAGGGTGGCATTATCACTATGCCATTCATCTTTGGTAAGCTTGTTTAATTTATCTTAAGTAAAATCTCTTATGATGAAATATGATCGTCTGAGTGTTTGTAAACTCTAAAAAAAGTGATTCTGAGCTTCTAGATGCTAAAAAACAACTATTTTTTTTCCATCTAACGGAGAGTTTGCAACTTCTAAAAAAAAAAGTGATTAGCAGCTTCTAGGTGCAAAAACCAGTACCTAAAAGCCGAAAATCATTTTTTTAAGAGTTTGCAAATATTATCGATATTACCCTCAAATATGATTCTTTAGATGTATACATAAGCATTATAAACGGTGATTCTAATCCGAGACTGAGCTAGGGGAGGGACTGGCCGCGGCGTCCACCCCTCAACTTTATAAAATGTTGCAAATTTGATACAATTTTTTCATATAATTATTAAGTTAATAAATTTTGTTATGTATGATCATTAAATTTTGAAATCTCGCCCCCTTACGTAATTTTAAAACACTTCTTTATCCAATGTCTAACAAGACGAAATTCTCGTCCCTCTAACTTTATAAAATTTGCAAATATGATACAATTTTTTTATATAATTATTAAATTAATAAATTTTGTTACCCACATAATTTTAAAATACTTCTTTATCCACTATGTTTAAGAAGAAAAATAATCTCGTCGCCTTAATGTTCGTTTTCTGGCTCCGTCCCTGATTCTACGTACATAACGCAGTTTTTTTTTTTCCTTTTTTTCTTTTGCAGCAAATGAGATATGTGAGAAAATGGCTGTGGTTGGTTTTGGTACAAACATGCTCAGTTACTTAACAAGTCAGTTACATCTGCCACTGACTAAGGCAGCCAATACACTTACAAATTTTGGAGGGACTTCGGCTATGACGCCGTTAATTGGGGCGTTTATTGCAGATGCCTTTGCTGGAAGATTTTGGACCATAACAATTGCTTCAGTTATATACCAAATAGTAAGTTTATGATCTTTGTTATGCAAATATTTCTAATAATTTTATACTCAATATGTGATGCAATTGTGTTTCATGCAACAAAACATGAGTTAACACTCTTTTCATGCTTCTTTTTATTTTAAGCATGGATAGCTATATACATTAAATTTCATTTGGTTGAGTGCTGAATTTGCAATTGCACCACTGTACTCTTATCTGCAAAGTTTGAGAAAGTAATCTTAAGGGTTAAAAAGAAAAATTGAAATTTTGTCTATTTACACAAAAAGCAGCTTAATTGCAATTTTGATCATGTTGGTTCTGTAAATATTTTAGATAGCAAGTTTGATCCCCTTATAAGACTTTGGTTCTATGCAATTTGATCTCATCTGCTCTAATTTGTGCAATTTTGGTCATACATTTTCAGATCTGATCTCAACTGGGTATTTCAATACTTCGTCTGTCTCCACAATACCCATGTTATTAAGTTAAATTACCCAAAATAGTTATGATTGTTAAAAATTACAGGATTGACATTGCTATTTTGACTAAAGGTAAAATCGTCATGGACCAAAAGTGGCACATCAAAAGTTATTAGGACTAAGATTGCCAACTTTTAAAAAGTTAGAGGACCAAAATTGCAATTAAGTCAAAAATCAACTATCTTACAAAAATATAACTACCCTAACACTTGTTCATATTTTAAAATTGGACCTTCAAAAAGAGCTAGGTACTTGTTAAGCAAATAATCCCCTCAACGAGGTGTTTATGATACTCGAGGAATATTTGTAATTTTGAAATATAATTGATTTTTTTTTTAATAATTTGACTAAATCTAAGAAGTAATTTTTGTAATTTACCCAAATCTTAATAAACTTTGAAATTATTGAGGACCAAATCTGAAATTTGATCAAACATCTATGAATACTTTCACTTTAGCATTCAAAAATTGTTAATACTTTAGCATTCAATTTTTTTTAACTATACTTTTCCATTACAATTTTCACAGGGGATGATAAGCTTAACATTATCAGCAATACTGCCCAATTTAAGGCCACCCCCTTGTAAACAAGGCCAAATTTGCCAAGAAGCCAATTCAGGCCAACTGGCTATCCTCTATGTCTCACTCTTGCTCACAGCCTTAGGCTCCGGCGGGATCCGACCCTGCGTCGTCTCGTTCGGGGCCGACCAATTCGACGAAAATGACCCTGAGCAGAAAACCACAACTTGGAAATTCTTCAATTGGTACTATTTCTGCATGGGGGCATCAATTTTAGTGGCTAACACTGTGATTGTTTATGTCCAAGACAACATTGGGTGGGGATGGGGCCTTGGTATCCCGACAGTCGCTATGTTTTTTTCGATTATCGCGTTCATATTCGGGTACCCTTTGTACCGGAAACTGGATCCGTCTGGCAGCCCGTTTACGCGGCTGGTTCAGGTTTGTGTGGCGGCGTATCGGAAGAGGAAGGTGGCTATGGTTTCGGATTGTACGATGTTGTATGAAAATGAGGATCTTGATGCTGATATTTCTGTTGGTGGGAAACTTGTTCATACCAAAAGCATGAAGTAAGTAGTCTCTTAATTTTCTATGCATTATGATTTCCTGTTATTTCATCCGATTATGTATTTAAGATATTTGGAATACGAGATAATTAAATTTGGAACAGAGGATTCGGACTGATAACAAATAGGCCCTGTATGTTCTATAAATTGTCAATTTTGTGACATGTATGTACACAATAGGATGTGAGCATTAATTTGTCATACCTTGTTAATGTGCTTCTGCATTACTGATGATTAGCAAAGAGATTCACATAGAGCAAATATGCAATATAGTTGATACTAATAGATTAAATTAGGAGAAAATTTGGCAAATTTTGCAAGTTTAGTTATTGAAATTTGCACTTAGACCATATTTTTGTGAAAATAATGACATGCTTTCACTTGAAATCAAGAGTTGTCCCCCAAAAAAATGATTTTCCTTATAGAAACCCCTCAAATCACGGCCCGGATTTTCTATTTCATTCTCTATTGTGTCCGAATACACAAGATAAATATCACATGATGTATACGCATCTAACATAAGTGAAAAATATATAATAGGAATAGAGAATAGAGTAGGTCGTATGTTGTCAAATCAAGCATATCACTGTTATCAATAGAGTCATAGAGTTGTCAAATAGGTTGAGTCGGGTCGGGCCAGTGCTTTCGCGTCGGGCCAAATAAAAAATAGCATGGGTCGCACATAAATTCTATAAGAACGCCATTTTTGGAGCCATCCGGTCCATACATTAAATATACATGCACAACGAATCGGATAGAATGGATTTTTCGGGCAAAATAGACTTGGTACCTTTTGGGTATGTGAAATTACAACCTAATCTGACCTTTTCATCGAATGAGGCTAGTTTTGATAGCTCTTTCACTTTTCAAACTTCATATTAAAATGACCAAATTAACAATTACATAATTAAACAAATTTAATTAATGTCTTCCATTTGATCAAATACTCAGGTTCTTGGACAAGGCCGCCATTGTTGCAGAAGACGACAACCCCAAAACCCCAAACCCCTGGAAGCTCACCACAGTCCACCGCGTCGAGGAACTGAAATCCCTAATCCGAATGGGCCCAATTTGGGCCGCCGGCATCCTCCTCATCACCGCCTCGGCCCAACAAAACACCTTCTCCCTCCAGCAGGCCAAGTCCATGAACAGACACCTCACCCAAAAATTCCAAATCCCCGCCGCATCAATGAGCGTCTTCACGCAAATCTCCATGCTCTCCACCATCATCTTCTACGACGTCGTTTTCGTCCCCATAACCCGAAAACTCACCGGCCTCGAGCGCGGCATCTCCTTCCTCACGCGAATGGGGATCGGCTTCGTCATATCACTACTCGCCACATTCGCCGCCGGATTCATCGAGATCCGCCGGAAAAACGCCGCGTCAGCCCACGGTCTAATGGACCGGCCGCAGGAAATCATTCCGATCTCGGTTCTGTGGCTGATGCCGCAGTACTGCCTCCATGGTATAGCCGAAGCTTTCATGTCGATCGGACACCTCGAGTTTTTATACGACCAGTCGCCGGAGAGTATGAGGAGCACCGCGACGGCGTTGTTTTGGCTCTCGATCTCCGTCGGGAGTTACACGAGCACGCTTTTGGTTACGCTTGTGCATAAATTTACGGCGGGGCCGAACGGATCGAATTGGTTGCCGGATAATAATTTGAATAGAGGGAAATTGGAGTATTTCTATTGGTTGATCACGTTGTTGCAGCTTGTGAACTTGATTTATTACCTGCTCTGCGCTAAATTCTATACGCTTAAGCCGATCCAGGTTCAGAAAACAGGGGATGAGATGGAAAAAGATGAAGCTGGGTTTGAGCTAACAGGCCGTGTTTAAAAGCGTGTTTAGTAGTTTTAAGGTTTAGTGGCAGGATCGAGAATGTAGACTAATTAGTTTCCTAAAGTCGTGTTTATGTATGATCTGAGAAAGAGCGCTTTTCCAGATTATGTGTAGTGGTAAAAAATAATATAGAGTTTAGTATATTTTTGAGAGAGGGTTGATCCAGGATTACATAAGTGATAAGTCTGATATCTCTGTGATTAATTCTAGCTCAAAATTAGTCTGCATCTCTGACTGAATAAAATCTGGAAACTACTTTGTTATCGGGTTAATAACTCTAATAGTAAGAAACTCGTTTGTAATTCTTCGGGGAAAAAAATTTAATTTGAAACAATGGCCGATCCAACGCATAAAAATAGGGTGAGCCAACAAAAGAAAGTGGTGTCTTTGGATGAAAAAATAAAAAATCACATATTGTATAACTCTTTTTAATTTCTTAACATTGTCAGGTTGGAGACAGGTCTGTGTCGGTGTTCAGTATACCCCTGTTGCTGCAAGTGATCTGGTCATCACCCAATAAATACATTTGTATAGAAGTTATCATATTAAAACTCCATAATTTAAGCTTGATTTATGATTAAAAGTTAATATGTTAATTTTTATACACGCACAATCCTAAAATGACGGTAGAATATAATGAAAATATCTTATATTTTGTCCATAATTTCAGCTTGATTTATGTCCGCCAATCTAATACAAGAAAAAGGACATATTAGTCAGAATTTTTTAAATGATAATGTGAAGATTTTCAAATGCTATGTGGGGGGTAGATTGTGATTATTTTTGTTTGGAAATTAGAAATCTTATGAGGTGCTGAATATTTTGTTGATTATCCCTACTGCTGAATATTTTGTTGTGCATTGCACAATCTACGATCGAACTTAAGGTTGCACTTGGATACCAAAATTTCCCATTTTCCGTCCTCTTTTTAACTCAAATTGTGATTGTTTACCAAAAAATTTCAAAAAAATATACTATTCATTTACTCTCACTTTTTCTTACACTAATCACATCTACCTACTTTCTGAAAAAACAAAATCATTATTACATAATTTTTCATAAATCTCACTATTCATCAACGTACATATTTTTTAACTATTAATCATAGTCAATCATTATTTTACTTATAATATATATCACCTCATCTTTTATTATTACATTTTCATTTCATATTCATTCATTCTCCAAAAAATTTATTACTCCCCTTATCAAATTTTTCAAACTATTCTTTAAGAGAAAGAAGATTTTCAAAATGAAAATATATCCAATTGCAACCTAAGCATTTTGAACACTTAAAAACTTGTCTAAATACCTTGTAAATTGTCATAATTCTGACTCTGTGAATTGATTATTTTTTCCTGAATACAATCAAACGTAAACCAGCCCAATATCAATTGATATTCGATCCAAGTATGGGATTCCCGAAATGGGCTCACCCGTGAATAGGTTTATGGGCCATTTGTGCTTAGTTTTGGATCATCACTATCAGATTTGTTCTTCTTGTTTTTTTTTTTTTTTTTTAATTCCCAGATGATTTGTTCTTCTTGCTTCAATACTGAGATGTTAAAAGAAACTTCGGCATCAAATTTGGATTAAACAGAGTTGCTACACATAAAAGATAAAACTATTATTGGTATTTTGAGATTATAGAAACTTATAATATTGTTATGTTATCATATATATAGTTCAAGTATTATAAAAATAATTTTACACTTGGAAACATAGTAGACTTGACCAAGCAACAACGAACTCATTTTGAGATGAGGAGAGCGTGTTTAATGACAAAACTATATCCTAAATTCAAGTAGTACTGATCACCATTTGTAAGGGTGTTGATCAGAATTCGAACTATGATTCTTTCAGTTTCGTTAATCCCTCTCCCCCACTCCTCCCAACTTAATGAAAAATAACAATACTTTTAATTTTCTACAACTAACAGTTCTTAAAAACTTAATAATTAATAAAAGTTTTAATTTATCATTAATACAATTCAAAAATATTAAAAGTCTATTCGGTCACAATTAACAGTTCTTAAAAACTTAATAATGATTAATTTTCAAAAAAGACTTAATAATGATTAATGACAAAAATAGTTTTAATTTATCATTAGTAATAGTAATATAATACAATTCAAAAATATTAAAAGTCTACTCGGTCAACAATACTATTGTAAAGACTTTTGACGAGTCTTTGCTACATGTGAATTTCCATGCCAAAGACCTTGTTTCGTTTAGAAAAAGTCTTTCCTTATTATTATTTTGTATGTTTGTATGATAAAGAGGGTGCTTCACCAAGCTTATTTAAAAGATCAAAGTGAATCCGACCAAGTGAGTGATGAGGTATGTGGAAAAATTGGAGCACTTGTGTATGATAGGAAAGTTCGGATTCATGGGAAGCAGGAATAATTGCATTCATAGGCGTAGCGGGATTTTTGCCAAGTGCGGTAATTTTTTTTCTTTTTAGTGGGATGATTGTCGGATCGAAATTTTAAAAACATAGAAAAAGAAATGCAATTCGAAAAGGTTGTACATTGCAAAAGTTCGGTGGATTTCTCCAATTTTGGCTTCTCAGGATGAACTTCAGAAAGTGAAGATTCAAAAGTTCATTCTAAATTAACCACCAAATAGCAATTATTATTATGGAAAATAGATTTTACATCCAAAAGTTCATTTGAAAAGTACTCCCAAAAAATTATTAATTATCAAGTTTGGAACATATATATCTATCTACAAAACAAAAAGAGACAATCATTCATCCACTCATATACCTTAATTAGGCCAGATAATTCTTAATTTTTTGGGCCAATAAAGTAGGTTTAATTGTCCCTTTAAATTTTAATTCAATTTTTTTCTAAATTTTCAGTGCGGTCAAACTCGAATTTAACACGGTCATTCCGGGATCGAGTGCGGTCCGCCGACCGCACTCGTCCTAAGGTGGCTACGCCACTGATTGCATTTTCTCCCTTAAACTATCATGAATTTTGCACTTTGTTTACTAAATTTTGGAAATTTCTCTTTTTGCACGCCTTACTTTGAACATTTTGCACTTAACCCTCTGAGAGCTGACTCGGACCTATCATCAGTTAACACATGTCAACTTTTGGTTGACTTAGGGAATAAAGTGCAACAAATCATATAGTTTATAAGACAAAATATATATTTTCAAAGTTCAATAAATAAAGTGCAAGAAAACGTTATAATTTGGATGACAAAATGAACTTAACCCTAGAAAGCATGATGATGTCACAAGTAGAGCTGTCAAAGTGACCTGGCCCGGTGCCGGCCCATCGGGCCAAGGGAGGAAATCAGACCTGGTCGGGCCAAAATTTCTTCGGGCCGCTATTTTGGGGAGCCCGGTCAAGCCCATGAATTAAAAATACACTGTTTGAAATTGCTTAGGCCGATCGGGTCGGCTGGTGTTCGGGCCCTTTTGGCCAAATAGGTCCGGATCTTTTCGGGCCTATAAAATCGTAGCACAATCCAGTTCTATTACCGGACCGGTCGGGCCGGGCCATTTTTGGCAGCTCTATTTAGATAAGGAAAAATGATGCATATCAAATCTTCTTCCTAGAATATAGGAATACCTTATCACAATTAAGTTATCAATATTTCAATAAGAAAACCGACATTGTAGGTAGAAATAGAGTTAAACGATATATTTTAGGGATTTTTCGTTATTATCTCTCATTAAGAAAAGATATACAACCATTATATATTATTTTCTCTTCATCAGTGTTTCTTGACCGGTTCAGCACATCAAAATTGCACGTGATATTATAAAAAGGAATACAAAAGAGAAATGACAAACTACGTCGTATCTTTATCTTCTACTTTGTCTATGCCACCACCCTATTTTCTATTGAGATTATAGAGAAAAGAACCAATCTACTCAGATCAAGGTATGAGTTTTGTGGATATAACTTGGAAGTTTCAATAATGATTACTGAGTACTATGTTTTTGTGAGTCAAATTAAACAACTTTATTAGTAATTTGACTTTATGAACTTTATAATATGTTATATGCTTTTCTTGTAACTGTTTATTTTGTTTAAAATAGAATGCTGAATTCTCAACTCAATTTTAAAACTAATAATATATCATATAATTGTCAACTTCCTCAAATTTAAACGAATCAAAAATTCAAATTTCATGGAATCTAAAAATAGTTTAAGCCATACTAGGAACTAATCTTTGCATTTCTTTGTCACATATATACCATATCATTAATAATTTAAAAATAATTTAGACAACAATTATCCTCTCATTTTCATTGTTTTTAGTCTTTTTATGAATAAGTTTGTTTCCGTCGGCTTTTGTTTGTCCTCAATAGGTAGTTTTCTGTATCATTTAAATAATTTTGTCATCATATGTAGGTATTGTTCAGAAAATTCAGATGATTACTCATTATTTGTATTTTATTGGTACTTGCTAGTTTTATTCTTGCGATTTTCTAATTTTAGAAATAAAATAGATCAATTTAGGTTAAAAAAATTATTTTACATTTTGTATTAGTGTTCAAAGTGCTAGGCGCTACGCAGGTAACAGGTTGGGCCTATCTCCTAGGTGGAGCTATTTAGCACTGTCTAAAATACCGTACCTTACCGGCCAATTCAACCGGTTATACCAGATACCGATGGTCGGACCGGTACGGTAAGGGCCTAATAACCATATTTACGGTTAAACCGGTCAATACCGGCCAAACCGGACAATATCACTCATTACCGGCTTAAAATCGGTTGAACCGGAAATTGCTAATTTTTTTTTAATTTTTGTATTTTTCCAATTTTTTATATAAAAATAGAATTTATAAATAATTTATAATATATTTATGTCATTATTTGAATTTTGAGCTAAATATATTCATCTTTTCCTTTTAACTAAATATATAAAAAAATTCCTGTTAATTAATAGATTACATTACTATTTTATATAATATAATTTCAAATACAATTAATTTTTATTAAAACCAGTAAAATCGGCAGTTGAACCGGTCGTTTACCGGTGGCTTAGCCGATTTGATCACTGATACGGTATTTAGAACACTGTTATTTATGTTAAAAAAAATGTTCTACATCTATACTTAGTGTTCTAAAGCGTTAGACTCAGGTGGAGTTGTTTAGGTTAAAAGGTTGTTTTACATCACGTATCGAATCCTAAAAAGCAGAGGTGCTAGGCAAAAAAGAACTAGGACCTAGCGTCGGACCTAATTGGATTTTTAGAATAGTGATTTATATAAATTTTTGTTCTAAGTCTTGCAACTATTTCTTATTTGATATTGTAACTAGTTTTAAGTTTCTTGTGATGAATGAAATTCAGTTTGATGCTAAAAACATAAAAAAAAAAAAAAATTAGACAACACATTTAAGGAAAAATTATTTAAAATCTATTACATATTTGATATTTATCAAATATATTACAATATATATAAATAACGTGCAAGTTACGATTGAAATACTGGTCAAAAAATGAATAAATGCCTAACAAGAAAAGTCAAACCGATGTCGATAACTACTTTTCGTTCAATATAGATGGCGCCAATTTAAACTGCTCCGCGTTCCATATGTCGCATTTTCCTGACAATTGGCAGCCCGCAGGCCCGAAATTCCCAGCCCGATTTCCATCCAAATTTCAGTATATAAACCCTCTGCATTTCACGATTACACAGATACAGATTATTTTCGCGCATCAAAATTCATCTGCTTTGAAGGTAAACCGCAACATTCGCAGAGAAGAGAAACCATGGCCCTCAGAATCTACTCTCTTTTCTCAAGAACAGAGAGATCATGCAGGGAAAAGTAAGCCTTTTCAATATCTACCTTTATCCCCATTCTTATCTCTCTTTCTCTCTCCGTATGTTATTTTTCGTTATTTTTGAAATTTGGATTTTGATGATTGATTGAAGGATTATGAAAATATGTTATTGATTTTGAAGGAGCGAGATTTCTGTGACGAGATCGAGGGTTTCGATGGATGAAGATGACGTTTTTGAGGACACTAGTTCTGAGTTGACGCCTCTGTCCGCGGTGGCGGATGCGTTTGAGGAGCTTTCTGCGTTATTGAAGGCTAAGGGTTTGGATTATGATCTGGATTTGAAAACTTTTTGTGATGCGTGCTCGCTTGTCTCGATTCTATTTGGTTGTTTAGGGTTGGCTTTTAAGTTTGCTGAATTGGAGTATGTTTCTAAGGTTAGTTGGATTTTACTATGAGTTTGTCCCAATTTGTTAGGGTATGAAATCATAATGGTATGCATTGTGATACGATTTTTTTTATGTGAAATTCATATGTTTATGTGTGCGCTTGCAGATTTGTTTTAAAAAATTTCAGATAATGGGAGCCGGATTTTATGATGTCATTACCTGATAGAATATTACAAGGATGATATGTTGTAGACTTGTAGTGATTGTTGTGGTGAGATTTTGCGCTTGAGCGAAGGATGGGGGATGATTAGAGTATAGGGTTGTAGCACTAAATTGGATATGCTAATATGCTTTAGGACTTCATTAGCCGCTTAGAGGACCGAGTCACATGGTCCAGCACAAAAACTGGCTAAGTGTTGGTGATATGACACGGGCTGCTTGGCAGTAAATGGCGTACTAATTGGGGCATGTTTGGCACATAGAAGTTTCACACACGGGTAGACAGTAGTCTGTTAGCGAGCTGTCAGTAGTGTCTATAGTGCAAGGGTGTCGGGCAGCTCAATGGGGGTGCTGAAATTGAGTTAGAAACTGATTTCAACTTAAATGAAAGAAAACATATAGAAACAAACGGGACATCAGTACGATGCTTAGATGTTGAGATAAGGGAAGTGTGGTTCCTCAACTTTTCAATCTTTATGCTTTGACATTCTTTTTTGGGCTAATGCTATAATAAGGGTGTAAGAGGTTGTTGGATGCCTAAGGCTGTCCCCAGGTCCCACCCATGGGCCAAGATAATTTAGAGGTGTGCGCTATAGTTTGACATTGGGTTGAACAAATTGAACCCAATTGGTTGTTGGGGCACCATCCTGTCGGTTGGTGCGTTGTTTCTCGGTAGTGGGCTAACATTTCTGGACAAGTGATGGCTAATGCGTGCACTAAGCGCAATGTGCATGCACAGGTGCTGACACTATGCACCCAACGTGCAAGACTGTGTGGTTGTTGTGCGCAAGACAGCACCCGACACGCGAGCCAGTATGTATAGCGTAAGGTAGTACCTGACATGTTCACGAGTTGCGAAAACTTGGTAAGTAGCCCTGGGGCTGAGGAAGGCTAGGTTAGACAGAACTGTTGCAGTTGCAATGCATGTGTGGGCTGCTAAGGGTTGTTATTATGAAACCACCACTCACGTGACAGGTTGATGAGGATAACCACCAACGCATAGTGGCATTTAATTGGTTGTGTTCTAATGATGAGGGCTATCCAATAAAATCTTTTTTGTTGCTTTAAGCATGTAAGACAATGAGTTGCACATATTGGGTAGATTAAATGTGAGTGTTTGCCTCCTTTCATTATACTTGAGGGAGGGATGTAAACCTGGACTGATACATGTAATTAACGTGTTGCCTTTACTTTATGTACGGTGTGTGGCTTGCTATACATTGTGAGTTGGCTTATTCATTTGGTTGGTAAAATCAGGCCACACCGAGGTGAAAAAATTATTATTAAGTTTCCATAGAATTGTAGCCCCGTGACAATTTCCTATTATGAAAATCTAGATCTCGCTGTCTTCTCAAGTTTCATAATCTCTACATTAGCATTATAGATGAAGTCTCATTTTAACACTTTTTTTATCGGTAAAAGCTAGGCTCTAATGCTCTTTCCAATTCTTTTCAGGTAAGTGATCTTGCAGAAGCATCAGAAAGCTATGGGACATTAAATAGTGTACTTGATTTCGATAAACAAAATGACACAGTGAGGACACAAGGAAGTCTTTCACGTAATTTGCGCAGAGTCAGGCAGGGTCTAGATCTCATCAGGGCTCTATTCCAAAACTTTTTGTCGTCAGAGTACGTGAAACCCCCCTTGTTATATTTCTTGTTTTACGGTTTATTTTCTTTAACTCTTTCACAAAATTTTGCATGAGATATCTTTGTTTTCTGGAATATAAATCTAGTGATTCATTTTCTTGTTTTTAATTTGCTGGGAGCATTGATTTTGTAGTACTGGTAGTTTGTTGTCTTTGCTCTGTTTCTCTCTGCCCCATAGTTTGTTTGGCGCAATTTAAAATGAAAATTTGAAATATAAAATTGTATAATTTTCATTTCTTCATTCTTGTTTGTTGCTTGTAACAGACTGGTTGGTTCATCGAAACCCAATTTGTCCTAGAAACTCGCTCACATGCATCGTTTAAAGCAGAACAGAAAACTCAAAGAAAAATGTATTTAAGGGGATCAAATCGATCCTTTCCAATCGTGGATAAACAAACCAACTTTTCGTCATTAATCTTCGGAGGGAAATTCCATATGAATTTTCCTGTCCACAATCGAGGGGTTAAGTTAGTGATACTCCTTTTCTTTGTTATACCTAACCTTAATGAATTTAAGAAGTCAAAATTATGACATGGGCCCGGTGAAAAACTCCAAAGAGTTATTCACATAGATCTAGGAATAACCCGATGTATTTGTGGACAAGCTAAAGTTTGTTGAAAAACGAATCTCTTTGGTAAGTTTCATTGTCAACAATGTAAAATAAGCTTTTTCTTCGTATAGACCTAGCGAAGAATTTGATAATGTCTGTATTTATTGTCTATGGAATCTCAAAACTACTACTATTGGATCAAGCAATCAAAACTGCTGCCTCTTAGCCAAGGCACTTTATATGTTTTGTGGAATTTATGAATGAAAAATTGTTAGTAGTTATTCAAAGTATGTTTCTTTAGCAGTGCTTTATCTAGAAAGTGATACATGAGAAACATACAGCTTTACAAGTAGAATAGTTGAATATATATCATATATATAAAATCATCTGTTTTTGTGTTTCAACTTTCAAGGATCTTCAATTATTTGAAAGAAGCAAAATGGTGATGTTTTACAGCAAACACTGAAGTTTCACTTTTAGTGCACATCTTCGTAACATATTTTTCATCTGATACATGTAAAAACATCTTCTCAATTTGCACAGCTCGACTTTGATGGAAAACAATTTTGCCCTTTAACGTTCGGCACAATAAGCATTCTGAAAGCATCTAGCGATCCCCGAGCCCCAGGCTTTTTACTTGAATCGCCACGCGATTCTGATTTATTCTTTGAAAATAGCATCTAATACTTACTATGTTACTTACAGTGATTGCTATTTGAAAGAAGCTGCCTCAACAGCTTACACAAAAACATGTGCACCATATCACACATGGGCAGTGCGGACTGCAGTTTATGCTGGTATGTATGCTCTGCCAACGAGGGAGCAACTACTCCTGAAGCTAAATGAAACTGGTAAGTTTGAATTCTGAAATTTGCTTTGCATCCCATCTCATATTGGTTTCAGTGAAGTGCTTTATATTTATGATTCCAAGAACTATCCATGGGTTCAACTACTAAATTCAAATTAAGAAAATTAAATATGGCAGCATCACCATGGTACATGTTCAACTAGGGGTGTAAAAGAAGAGAATCTTTTTGATTCGATTCGGCATTCGAATTCGTATATTGATATTCGAATTCGAAAAACTAGAATAAGAATCCAAATAAGAATATTTATTTTGATTCGTATCTTATGCGAATACGAATATGAACATTATAATGCTCGATTCGATTATTCGAAAGAACATTCGAATAATTATATATATATATACTTATATTTATATAAATCACATATATATAATCTTTAAACATTCAAGTATGTATTTATTTATATAGACTAATAATATATAATAAACCATATATTTGACTTATAAAAAGTCCAATCTAATAAGCCCATATATTATTATTTTCTTTTAGTATATTCTTGATGGAATCAAAAAAAAAAAAATGTTGATGTATTTAGTGATTAATATGTTGTTGATGTATTTAACAATTTATTGTTGTAATCTAATCAAATATTTTTGGAAAAACAATATAAATATTGGTTAGGATCTCAAATACGAATATTCGAATTGATTCGTTTATATTCGAATATATTTTCAAATAAGAATAAGAATCAATTTTTTTATTCGAACATTAAAATAATACGAATAAGAATATTCTCTAAATGAGTCAAATACGAATATAATATCTTGATATTCGATTCGATTCAATTCGTTTATATCCCTATGTTCAACTAGGCCAAATAAAAGGAACTTTAAACAGCAGTTGCCATTTTAAAGCATGTACTTCATTTGACTCCAAGAATTTTAATTTGCTGTTGGATAAGGGGACAAGATTTCCCATCTTCCTATTTGAACAACTTGTCTTAAAAACTGTTAGTCCTTTTTATGCAAAAATTAAAAGGTACAGGGTAAAGACCATGGTTACTAAAGAAAAATGTTGTCGATGTTGATTGTCGGAAAACGCTGATATTATCTGATTGGCCATGGTAAATTACTTTTTAACCAAGAACATTAAGGTGCATGTTTGGTTGTTAATCTAGTGAATTCCTTTTATCCCACATTGCATTGAAAATCCTCTTTAATTGCCACTCTACCTCATGGTACTTGAAATAATGCCACTTTCTTGATCTTAGGTGATGATATATGTATATATATCATTTTCTTGATCCCATATTTTTGTTAGGGATAATTTGAAGAAAAAGAAAAAAATCTTGTGGTTGGGATAATTACAAAGAAACCCATAGGTTTTTCAAAATTGCAAAAACACCCTTGAGGTTTGAATCGGGTCTTACATTTACCCCTTAAATTTAACACAATATCAAACTTGAGGGTTTTTTTGTAATTTTGAAACGCTTCGGATTTTTTTGTAATTGACCAAAACCTCAGGGGTCTTTTGTAATTATCCCTTTTTGTTATTTACACACATCTCCAGTCCGCATGATGTACAAATATCATTCAGCTTTCACAACTGGTGGCATGATGACAGATGAATGTTACATATAGTGGCATGTTAGTGATACTTGAAGTATTAACTTATTATATTGTAAACAATTAACTCTGGCTAATGCGGTAAATTCTGTTACAACATTGTCACAGATGAGTCGGCTGAGAGAGAAATGGTTAGATACATCAACGCCTCACTTCCAGTCATCGAGTACATCGATAAGCTGTACACTTCAAGAAATATCAGCTTGGATTGGTGAGCTTTCATTTCCTCCGGAGCGGTTTAATGTCTTTCTGAGAGGCGTGGAATTTATCGTCCTTCCTCTTTAAGGGATCAGTCCAGATTCGAACTGCCGTTTCCAATAATTAATTTATTTTTGTATATGATATATATTCTTAAAGTTTTAGCTCTAGTACAGCAATAAATATATCAAATTAGGGATGTATATGGATGCTTGTGCCAGGTGGTTGCCAAGCTTCCAAGAATTCCTAACAGTAGTAGGACTATTTTTGTAGGCAGAAAATTTCTGTATGTACTCTTACATGTAGACAGTAGATCCACTGGCTCGTGTATAAAATGGTATGCCAGGAAAACTTGAAATTGGTAGAACAGAGTTTTAGATTTCATGCGCATCATTATCCCTGCTTCATTTTCAAGACTCTGTTTATATGTATGTTGTCTTTTTGTCCAACTCAAGCCCACTTTCTAGAAGCAAAATGTATAAAATTACTATATTAAAATATTTAAATGTAAGAAAATGATGTATAATGATCTGAATGGTGTGAGCAGAGCTGTCAATTCTGGCTCGGTCCGGTATTTTTGCCAGACCGGGCTATGTTTTTAGGCCCGAAAAATCGCGCCCGGTCCATTAGGCCCAAAAAATTGGGCTGGCCAGGCTCAAATTTAGCATCAGGTTACAATTTGGCCCAGCTCGGCCCAATTTTTGCTATTGGCCCTGGCCGGGCATTTTGACAGCTCTGGGTGTGAGATCCATACTTTTTGAATTACAATTAGATGTAATAATTATGTACGGATTTTTTAAAATTATAGATGTGAGAAATTCTAAATGATGTAAAAGTGAAAACTGAAAAATACTTTTGAAACCTAATGTTTGTGCCAAAATACGGGAGAGATTGACATGTATAGTTGTATTGTGTCAAATCTATGGTAAATACTACACATGGTGTATTTCTCCAGTACTAGACCCTTGTATAGTGCATCACTCAGCCAAAAGGGGGAAAGTACGATTGAGTCACTGGCGTCCACAGCAAGCAAATCATTCCGGAGCTTGATACAAACAAATGTAATACAATTACATGATACTGATTATTTAAATAGGAAATCCAGAAAGAAAAAAAGAAAAAAACTGATTATTATCCTCGTCAAAACAGACCATAACAAAGCGCATCTTAAAATTTTAAGAAGTTTTGAAAGCCTGAGTCAAAAAATTGCCTATGTTCAATTGTATAATCTCGTCGGGAAAAGGAAAGAATCGAATACAACAAAACACTGCAAGAAATCCTATGAGTACCAGAGACGAGCTTTTCTTGGCCACATCCTGCGTTCAACGTGATGACTTTTGCACTAATCTTCATTTACATCGTCAAGCTTTCTGGATTCTCAATGATCTTTGAGAAGGTTTGGAGGAACGCAGCCAAGTCAGCGCCATAAATTATTCGGTGATCAGCTGTCACATTCACCTGAAAACACATTTTTGAAGTCATCAGCTTCCTCGATATTAACAAATTTCATCTCTCTTCAATACTATAATATTTTTAACAAACTGAACAAAATAGCTTTTTGCTCTGCTGTATACTTCTGTACTACAAGCAGAATCTACGAACTTCTTTTTCAAGTATGCTGAGAAATGTTCCTTTGGTAAGCCCTTATATGCTCAGCCGCCAATAGAAAAGAGGATAATCACACGTAAAAGACTCTTACAGTTCTTTCTTAGAGAGCTTTTTCTAACATGTTTAAAATCGATCTTACTCTTATTTAGTGAATTGTCTCAGGTCCACAAGAAGTTCGCAGACATGCTCCTTACATTTCGATTAGAGATTGAAGTGCCTCTTAGTTGAACAAGAGAACAATCGATCTTCAATCTTGCTGGTGTTCTTACAGTCGATTTTCTAAACGTTAACATTTATTTGGTAGCACATAATTTTGTACATGTATTGCACGTGCATTGTATGCATAAACATGAAATTCTTCCATAGGAGAAGTTGTCATATAGTCTTAACAAAAGATAAAGATTTTATTTTCCAGGAGTAGAAGCATACATTCAAACTTTACTTTCAAACAGACTCTCTCGGGGTAAGTTCAAAAGGATATCTAAAACATACCCACTATTGAGTAGAAATCTCAGATAAGGCAGAGGCTAAGTTGCACCAGAAAACAACAGGCTTTAGCATTTCTAGAAGTAATCATGTCACCAATCACATACTCAACTCACTAGATATCTATTGTCAGGATAAGCAGAAACTATAGATGCACTAGAAGCATCCGTTTTACACATATCCATACAAGACCAGACCTGGTGCACTGATGCTTAACGAGGTACCCACAATGTGGAGAATATGATTAAAAATCACTAGGATTTTGTGTTGTGGACTTACAAATCTATCGGTTATCACAAGAAGTTGGGAAAGCCAGCTGGATTTTCAGTAGCAACAGTTCGTAGTATTTTTAAACTCAAAAAGAAATATAACAAAATAAAGAATATGGATATATTGTAACTCAGAGGAAGTTGCTATATAAAAATGCACTGTTGAGAAAAATTAATGATACCAGACAATTCAAGGTGCTGATATCAAGCTCTAAATGTTCTATCAACCACAACATAATATAATCAGTTCTTAAAAATCAGTAGTATGTTGTGATTTAACTTACCTGCATCTTGTTTTTTACGCTGAAAAATCCATCTTTGCCAGCTATAACAGTGGGCTTTGAGGCTCCAACAGCCATAATGGCCCCCTGATCATCATCCAGATTACATTGGTAAAGTATATAATATTTTTGGGAAATAATTATGTAACAAAATATAGGATCTCTTTCCTCACCTGGCCTGGTGGAAGGATAGCATCAAACCTATCCACTCCAAACATGCCCAGATTAGATAAAGTGAAGGTCCCTAATGTCAGGAAAAAATAGTTGTCTTACAAACTTGAGTCGTACAAAAAAATAAATAAACAATAACAACAACAACAACAACAAACTAAGCCTTAATCCCACTAAGTGGGGTCGGCTATACGGATCATATCTCGCCATCGTTTACGGTCATAAGCCATATTTTCATGTAATTCTAGATATAACATCTCTTGTTTAATAGCTTCTTTCCAAGTCTTTTTAGGCCTTACAAAAAAATAAATAAAAAGGAAGAAAATGCATTCTATATGTTCCAGGAAAATTGATACAACACTCACTGTTAATTACCTGAATTGTATTCCTGGGGCTGAAGTTGCTTAGCCCTAGCCTTCTCGACTAGCTCCTTCCATTTTTGAGACAACAGATAGAGATCCAACTATAACCAAGAACAAATTAGCCACTATCATCTTAAACCTACCCTTACTATGCTAACACCAACAAATGAAAGACGAATAAAATATTTACTTCACGCTTGGACTTGTACCTTATCAGCATCCTGAAGAACAGGGGTGATCAATCCACCATTAATAGCCACAGCCACAGCAATATTTATACTATTATTGTAAGTAAAGCTTTTCCCATCCTTACAAGTGGAATTCACCACTGGATGCTGAACCAATGCCATCGCTGCTGCTTTTGCTAACAATGCGGTCATGGTTACACCCTTCGGCTTCACCTATCATTTATGGAATTTTCTAGTATTTAATGTTTGGAAAATTACTGTTATTTCTACTTATAAAATAGGAATGCCAAATAAGATATAATTCATGCGATGCTATAAAATTTCAATATGTATGTTAAATTGTTAACATTGCTAGTGTAGGAAATATGATGAAAGATCAAAAGCCAAATAACATCTATTCACAATGTAAGATAATAAGAAATCAAATTGAAATCATGTCGCTTTACCATATTGGTACAGTAATGCTATATGACAGCTCTATAACTAAGTGAATTTATTCTAATCTTTTCAACAAATCTACATTAGAGGAAAACCATTATATATTAACAAATTATATTCACATTAGAAAATTGCTGCTTAAGTTCAACATTGCCAACAACAGACTAAATAAACCTCCAAATTTCAAGAGGTCTCGGAAATGTTGCCAAGGTAAGCTTAACTTTTACTTCAAGCTCACACAAAGTTTGCATCGGAGACGACAAGCACATGGTTAAAACCACAGTTTCTCACCTAAACTCAACCTCTCACCATTTCCCCCCTCCATTCTGCAAAGAGTATATATGGAAAAATCTTATGTGGCAACTTATATTTACACTAGAAGATATAGATATTTAAATCCAATCGAATGAGACATCAATAAGTCAAAATTCATGTTCAAGAGAGAATGATAACCCCTGAAAACCACAAGCTACCATCCTCTTGCCAAGTACAAGCATCTAAGACATCTTAATTGTCAATATTAGGTAAATCTTCATTGCAATTAAATAATACCCCAACAATTTGATTGGGTAATCAGCTCATTTCTTATGAAAACTAACTCCAACATCCTAAAAATAACAGTACCTAATTTTCGTAACCAGGCATCATCTCCAGCATATTAAAATTGAACATTGCCACAAAATTAACAATCTTAAAACAAATGTACCTTCTCATAGAGGGCGTCAAGTGCATCGGTAGCAATCGGGTAACCAACTCTGAAAGTCGGCACGCTCAGACTCTCCAGCATATTCTTCGACACCGCAGCCTGCATTGTAGTGAACGGCACAACATGTGATCCTGGAATATCAGGAAAACTGGCCGCAGCTTTTGGTGAAGACGCAGCAGGAGCAGCTACAGCTTGAGCCACAGGAGCCGCCACAGGAGCCTTAGGTGCAGGAGCAATCCCAGCCGCCTTCTCCACATCCTCTGGCGTTATCCTCCCAAATGGACCTGTCCCAGCCAATTTATTAATGTCCACTTTATGCTGCTTCGCGAGTTTCTTCGCATACGGCGTTGCCACCACCTTCCCCGGCGTAGCTGGACCAGCAGCCACTGTCGGAGCCGGAGCTGGAGCTTCCACTTTCGCAGCGACAGGAGCGGGCTCCTCGACTTTTGGTGCTGACGTGGCAGGAGCCGAGGATGATTGCGCCGCGGCTTTAGCCTTAGCTTCCGCAATTTCGTCCTCCGTTTCAGCTAAAAGCCCAATCGGCGCGCCAACTGGAGCCGATTCGCCTTCGTTAACAACGATGGCGGCTAATATTCCGTCGTAGAATGTCTCGACGTCCATATCGGCTTTATCGGATTCGACGACGACAACTGCCTCGCCTTTGGATAAGACGTCGCCCTCGGATTTGACCCAGCTGACGATCTTACCCTCGGTCATGGTGGAGCTGAGGGCGGGCATGAAGATCTCGCGGATCTTCGCCCGGACGATGGGGAGGCGAGAGGTGGATCGCGGTTTGAGGAAGAATGCGGAGGGGCGGAGGAGCGGGGTGGTGGAGGAGAGGGAGGAGGAGAAAGAGATGGAGGGGGTTTTGGAGTGGAGGAGCGAGGCCATTGCGGCGGCGGAATGAGCAGAGGATTGGCGGTGAGTGAGTGTGTGTGTGTGTGTGTGTGTGTCAGTGTGTGTGAATCGGAGATGTGTGTGTAATATGGGGGTGGAGGGGGCGGAGAAGACGAGGGTGAGTTGGTTTCTAGTTAAGCTTCGTGCAGTCCGCCTGCCAGTGCCGTTGAGCTAAACTTTGTGAAAAGTATACATATATATGTATATATCGGTTAATTACAAAAACTACCCCTATAATTATTTTAATTACAACAATTCCAGATATCATTCAAAATTGCAATCATCCCTGATATTTCTTTCTATTTTACAATTACACCCCTCAAGGGCCAAGGCACAAGAGTCAAGAGTAGGGGTGTCAATCGTGTCGTGTTTCGTGTTCGCGGGTCGTATACGTCACGGTATTACTGTGTCCGACATGAACGCAAACACGACCAATTTAATTATTCATGTCAAGATACACGACACGAAACACAGACAGTTTATGACATGGGTAACCGACATGACACCGAAAAACTTATATAATTTAAAGTTGACACGAAAAAAATAAGAAAAATGGAGAAAAAGCTAAAAATACAAATAAAATTTGTATTAAATATTAAAAGAAATATTAAAAATGCATTTAATATTTTTTTCATCATATAACCAACTAAAACATCACAAAATATTAAAATAATATGTCACTATAATATAAAGTTAAATGGGTTACATAGGTTAATCGTGTCGACACGTGCGTCGACCTGACCTGGCCTATTCATTTTTCGTGTTAATTGTGTCCAACCCGATTGTCACTCAAACATGTTAATGGTTGTACCTATACCTGTTAAATTCGTGTCGGGTTATTGTGTTGTGTCACAAATTGATGCTCATGTTCAAGAGGTGGTATTAGTTTGGTAAATACAAACCTCAAATGGTGTTTTTAGCACTTTAAGGGGTATTTGTAATTTTGAAAGATAATTGGGTTATCTTTTATAATTAGGCTAAACCTCAGGGGTATTTTTATAGTATGTTGGAATTCACATTACATCTCTTCATAAATAACAATTTTAATAAAATTCCTAAATTTTTCCTAACGATTTATTGACATTACAGTAACTAGGTTTCTACTTTTTAATATATATATATATGTTCAAATGATAATAAAATTTCAGTCAATACTTGCATAGATATTATAATTATGAAATAATTAGATCGCTTGTATCCACATATATTATCAATTTAGCTTCAAAATTTTAATATCCAGACAAGATTGTGTTGATTTTTCTCAAACTATTATAAATAATTCTCAAATTATAAATTGTAAATAATTATTCAATGAATGCTTTAATTTTTTGTTGAAGCAGGATTTGGGCTGAAATGAATATTATATTGTTTCCACAACTATAGGTTTGGCCCAGTCAAATGGTCATTCAAATATGGGCACACATGAGTTGCTTTCACCAATTTGAGCCCGATATCTAGGGTTATCACTGTAGCCCATCATACATTGGGTTAAATAGAAAAGTCCAGATGGTGATATCACCGAATTGGTGTGCAAAAATGACACTTCGAAAAGATTAATTTTGATCATTTATTTAGTATAAGTTTTGATGTGGTATCACTTTATCATCGAATCTAAATTGGGTGTTAGCTATTGATTGGGGTAATTGCCTACAAGGCTACAACATAACAACGAACAGATTATCTCGACGAAAACCCTCTGACACGCAAGTCATATTCGAGATAGACGTAGAGTAATTAAATTGCATAAGACTATAATGCGAGAGAATGAATTGTGTACCGTTGTAACGAGTTGAAATGAGTATTATAGACTAATGAATAAAATATTATCAGTGTTTTTCGGTGTAGGGACGACACTTAAGCCCAAGAAAATATGTGTTGTTGGGTGTTACTAGATTGTTATTGTTGTTGTTGTTCTCTATTAATTGAGTCTTCCTCTTCTAAGTTTCTATTTCATTAATATCAATTCATGTCAAACACTTGACGTGCAATAATGATATTGAAATAGTTAAGAACCACTATTTAAAATAGAAATTTTGATTTTCAAAATTGTCAAAATACATAAAATGTTATTTGGAATAAACGGTCCTACTTGCATAAATAAAGACATTAATGTCAGCTCTCATTGTACAAATATAACAAATTCACACTGCTAAGAAGAATTGTAAAATGGATTCATCAACTGTCACATAGTTTTCTGTTGGTGTCTTAAAGGCCATGGCACAATCATAACAACTCACAATGTCTAGGCATATATCTCAACATCAAAAATACTTGGTTGGTTGAATAATTTACTTCTCAACAATTTGCCACTTGTTCTCAAAAGTGCTTTTCATATCAAATAAGCACAATGGATGTTAAATTAATGATTATTTCCTAGAGCACATCTAAGTTATCAAAGTCCATTTTATTTGTTTGCCATGGTAGTGAGAAATTATACCATTATAAGTTAAAATTAGCCGTAATTTGATAAATAACATGATACTAACTTAAAAATCTGTTATTTTTAATAATTTGGGAGTAGTGGTTGGATGAGAGAGGATAAATTTTAAAGATATTGAAAGATACATGATTTGAACCCTAATCAACACCATTATAAAGAGTAAGTAATATATACCATTTCTACAAGCTAGTGGTTACTAACTTAAAAGTTTTAAACGTTAAGAGTTTTTAAGAATTGTATGTTTTTATTCTTTATGTTATAAATGAGAAGGGGATAATAGGACAAACAATATAAATATATATTAATAAATCAAATTAGTAATTAATCAAGAATTGCTGATTTCCACTCCCAAAAAGTATCCTTCTAATTCCATTTTCTTATGTATTATATATATAGAAGAAATGGGAATCAAAAAAGGTGAAAAAATTATAAAAATATGCAATTGAAATTTGTTCATACCATTTCTGAAACAAATAGCCACCCTCTCAAAATACTTGAAATTAAATAGTAAGATTTGAATTTTGAATACTCGACGCCACAATAATAGTGTTGCTCATTTTTTGTTTCTTTCATTAAGAATATGTCTTTTGAATTTTATAATTGGGACCATATCCCGTCCGTTTTGTCTTCTTTTTTTTTACGTAAAACATCCCGAATAGTGGGATGAAGGATTAATGTGACATCCCCAACCTATATATTGATGAAAAAAATTTTTTTTTTTGAAAGGAAATTTCATTCAATAATTAAAGGTGTTGGAAATCGCCCAACAACGATTGACAAAGGGGGACGGGATATGATCCCAATCAAATGAGTCAAAAGACATAGTCTTAGCAAAAGAAGCAAAAAATGAGCAACACTATTATGGTACGTCGAGTCCAGGAAGATGCCCAAGTGAAATTTGAGCTTTGGCAAAAACTTCATCAAAAAAACGGGTAGCAACTAATAGGAAAGTGGGCTTCACCATTGATTGCAAGAATTATGGCGCGGCATCGCCAAAGATTTCAACAAGAGATAGATTAAGGCGTCGACAAACATTAAGGGCTTCGCGAAGGGCTAGAACTTCCGCAACTTCCGCTTTGGAGATGCGGGAACTTTTGGAGTGACCTTTGATAAAATTTCTACGATGAGTCAAAGACAATGACAATTCCGTCCAAGGCACATGAGAAAGATCTTTGAGATTGCACCATCGAAAAAAATTCTTGGGCCCGTGGAGAGCGTTTTTCAAGCGGTACTTTCGATAGGGCTAAGGAAGATCTCTCTGGCCAAGAATGAGCTGCAGTAAAGTCTTGTAGCTTGATATTGGCTGCTAGAGTAATTAAGTGAGGATCCGGATCAACATTATCGAATTTCTTCTTATTACGTGCATACCAAATAAAATCACAAACCACCGCAAATATTTCGCACATATCATTCTCCAAATGAATTACAATTTCACGAAACCAGTACCTGAAGGATGATTGTTCATGTGATTTGATCAATTCCCAAAGGCCCACAAGTTTCCAAGCATTCATGGCAAATTCACAAATAAAGAATATGTGCCCAGCCGTGGGATAAGAATTTGCACAAATAACACATGGCTCATTCGTCTGCAAGTTTCGAAGTTGGAGGTGATCATGGGTAGCTAAGGATCCTGTAAGGCATCTCCAAATGAATAATTGAGTTCTATGTGGGATTCGCAATTTCCAGATTTTTTTCCAAATAGAATTGTCGACTAAGCTGCTGGACGTGTGCGCTTGCGGGATAAAGGGAGAGTCGGCATTAGCAACAATCGCATGATAGGCCGAGCGAACGGAAAATTTGCCATTTTTGAAAAATGCCATCCCCAAAGATCATGTGAATAACAAGACTTAACGGCATTTCGAGAATCGATTTAGTTTTGAAGCCGAGGAAAAAAGCCCGGATCGGGGCAACTTCCAATGCCTGTTGCATGATCAATAAGGTCGGCCACAACTTGGGGTCCGGGCTATGGGTCGATTGCTATGTATAAGAAAATCCTTGTGAAGCGGGACCCCGGGTCACCCCAAATATTAGTCGTGGAGCGGGAGCGAATAATTTTTCTGCAACCCATTTTAAGACTGCTAATAGAATCCATGATACTACGCCAAGACCATGAGGGTCGATGTCCCAACCGTGCCGAAAAAAGATCACCCGTAGGAAAATACTTAGCTTTGAAAATCCTGGAAATAAGTATAGTAGGACACGTGAGTATCCGCCACGCTTGTTTGCGAGAAGGCTAAGTTAAAAGCTTTGAGATAGCGAAGACCAAGACCACCCAACGCCTTATTCAAGCACAACTTGCTCCAACTACGCCAATGTATTGTCTTCTTAGCTTCGTGTCACCACTCCATAAGAATTGTGAATCCATGGAGTGGATTTTATCAATGATAACATCCGGCAATTTGAAACACGACATGGCAAAAGTTGGAATAGATTGAAGAAACAGATTGAATTAAGGCGACTCTACCCGCATTTGCGATAATTGTTTCTCCTTCCACCCATTAATTTTTCCCCAAATTTTATCGATGATCCCATTAAAAATTTGCCGCTTGTTCGCCCGATTATTGAAGGAAGACCCAAATATTTACCATGACTCAAAACCCGGGAATATTAAGAATATTTGTGATAGATGATCGAGCGTCACGTGTTGTGTTGGGCTAAAATAAATTCGACTTTTGAAATTAATCCGGGCGAAAGCATCCTCATAGAGTTTAATAGCATATTGGAGGGTTTGAGCTTCTTGGGTAGTAGCATGCCCGAATAATAATGTATCATCCAAAAAAATAGGTGCGAGAGAGTCGGAGCATTTCGAGGCGATGGTGATACCATGGAGAGCCAACCTTTGGAGGTCTGCAAAATTAACGAAAAAGTTTCGGAGCATAAAATAAACAAATACGGGGATAGGGGATCTCCTTGTCTAAGACCACGATGAGGGATGAGGGAACCGAACTGACTACCATTTAGGAGAAACGAAAAGGATGGTGTGGAGATACATGTGTGGACGAGAGAGATGAAATGGGGTGGAATACCAAGTTTGGACAGGACACGAAGTACAAAATTCCATTCAACCCGATCGAAGGCTTTACTCATATCTAGCTTTACGGACATATGGCGATTTTACCATGCTTATTAATTTTCATCGAGTGATGAATTTCATAAGCGACAAGAATATTATCCGTAATAAGTCGCCCCGGGACAAAGGCGGATTGAGAATTTGAAATAAGGGTTGGTAGAATATTTCGGAGACGGACGGCTAAGGCTTTGGACGCGATTTTGTAGATCACATTACACAAGCTTATTGGTCGAAATTGTGAGACAGTGCAGGCGCCGAATTTTAGGAATAAGCACAATGTGAGTGTAATTATAAGAAGGTAATAAAACATTATGATTCAAGAAATTTAATGTAAAATTAGAGACATCATTACCACAATGTGCGAGAATTTTTGGAAGAAAACGGGACTCATACCGCCTGGGGTAGGGAGATTTGAATGGATGCATGTGCTTAAGGGTTCCTTTGATCTCATCGGCGGTGAAGGGTTGTGATAGGCGCGTGGCCATTTCATCGATAACCTTCTTTCTCACTCGACTTAGCACATTGTCAATGTTCTCCCTGGATGGCATAGGCGAAGAGAAAATGTCCGCGTAGTGGTTTCAATGATTGATTCAATTCGAGTTTTTAATACGTATAATACCATTTTCATCCTTTAGAGATGTGATAGAATTGATTTCTCGTCGGACGAAGCGTGCGCATGAAAGAAACTCGAATTACGGTCCCCCTCTTTATACCAATGTTGTTTCGCTCGTTGTTTCCATCGTATATCCTGGAGCGAAAGTAAAGAGTCCATTTGGGTTTTAGGTGCGCCGATCCAAGTTTCGAATTAGTGTTAATGTGACCTTTGTGAAGTGTGGAGATTTCCTCCCCGACTCTGTATTCTTTTAGGAAGATTGCCAAAATTAGATTTGCTCAATTAAGAAGACCAATTTGACAATTTTTAATATTGCCTCCAATATCCTCCGGTCCGTTTGCCAATTTTCCGCAATGGTTTTTTCACAATCTTTCGATCGAATCCACATAGCCTCAAAGCGGAATGGTCGAATTCTATTCCTGGGCGGAAACCTTTGTCGAAATGATGAGATAAACAAATATTGAGATATGCATGGTCCGACGAATAAGAGTCATTGTGAGTTACTTTCCAATACGGAAAAATAGCTCGACATAGGCTATTATTGACACTTGGTCGGTAGTAGTGCGCATTGAGTGAAAGGATGAACCAAGACGGCTCCAAGTGAATATATGACCATTAAACCCCATATCTTGCAAGTCACAACTCGAGAGAGCATCGCGAAATGCTTGATTTGCCCACAGCGCCCTATTATTTATTCCCACAAATTCTTCTTTGCAAAAGCACTTCATTAAAATAACCAAAACAAATCCCGGGACGGGAGGTTGGGAGATGAGGATTTAAACGAATCCTGAATTGACGTCGTAGTGAGGCGTTAGGTTGCCCGTAGACCCGGTGGCTCGAATGGTATGGTTATCAAAGTGAATATCAACATCTATGAAACGATCACAAAAATTACGTAATGAGACCTCAAAGACTTTTTCCGAAGGAGGCGAGGCCTCCCGATCTACTGAAGCCGGGGTTGAGACAGAAGTAAGAAAGCCTATTTTTAATAATATCAATAATCGAGATGTTGCATTTGGTTTCGCAAAGAAATACAACATCGGGCGACTTGGTGCGAATGATTTCGCGGAGTTCTTGAACCGTTCGAGGTTCCCAAGCCCTCAGCGATTCCAACTTATGATATTCATGGTGAATGGCGGAGTTGGCCTCGCTGCACTCCGCTAAATCAAGAGGATCGAAATTGAAAGAAGGTTGGAGGTAGGGATATGTAGAGAGGTGAGTTTGGTTTGGTTTTTTTATTAATGGTTTCAACGAATATCTCTTGTGATTACGTATCATTAGGGACCGTCGACTTGGAGCTTTCTCTTGGGTTTAGGCTTAGTTGAGGATGAGGTAGATGTTGATTTTTGCGAAGCGGGTGAATTACGGGCAAATTCTGACGGGAGTGTCAGGATCATAGGCACTTGTACAAGGAACGGGGACGGAGGGGATGTGTGAGATAGTGAAGGGAATTATATGGGTCGGTGTGAGCACTTTTGTGAGGATGAGGGGGTGCTGGGATTGGTAGGAGGGGGTGTGTAGTCGACTGGGATATGGTGGTGATAAGGGACGATGGCTAAACTGTGAGTTGGAGGGACAGTAGGTGGCCATTGGGAGGGATTATTGTGCCTTTCTTGGAAACGAGATGCATGGCTAGAAGGGCTAAGTACGGGGTCTGAAGGATTAAAGTCTTCAGGGAATGAGTTTGATGGATTGGAAGGTTTTTGAGTGGGTGGTTGCATGGGGGAATCATAGGAATCATGTGTGGTGTTATTAGTGTTCGAGCGAGTAGGGGGTCGACGAGACGTGGAGAAAGGGTTTTGATTAGAGGTGGCTCGCAACCAGATGCCATATTCTAGTGGCGAAGAGGAGGAAGGGGGGTGAAGCAGACGTTTTTCACAATCTTTTAGAACGTGCCCAATGATTCCGCAGTGATAACAAAAATCTGGGAGGCGCTCATATTTAAGGAAAATAGGATATTTCTGTCCACAATAATCAGCGTGAAGAACCCGGAGGAGAGGTCGAGTAATGTCCATCTTCACTTTGATTCTGACGAATTTACCAATGACGGAACCAGTCGGATCTGAATCAATATCGATAAATTCCCCAACATAGTTACCAACTGACTTTGAGAATTCCTTGTTCATCAGACCCAAAGGGAGTTGATGTAATTGAATCCAAAACTCACAATGCGAGAAGATTATTTCCGAAGGCTTGACGTCTTCTACAACCTCATTGATAACCAACAGATATCTGTCAAAAAGCCATGGAGATCCAACCATAACCCGTTTTTTGTCCAGGTAATTGTCAAAGGAGAATAGGAAAGTATTGTCGTGGACGACCTTGCATGAGAGCGATCCTTTTGGGTTCCACAGTCTTTTAAAAAGCGATGTGATCTGATCGTTATTGATTACACGAGGGGCAAGGATTTTACCCGCAAGACAGAGGCTAAGGTCCACCGCATCGTTAGATAAGGAGTTCGTGGAGATCGAAATAGATTCTTCGGTACCCAGGGAGAGACGGGCGTACAATTTCTCAAGGTCTTCTGCCATCCGGATTCTTTGACGAAAGTGTTAAGTCTTGAAAGAAGTAAGGAACCAGATGGGTGGTTTGCTACCCAAAACACAAAGCCTGTAGCACCAATGAGATCTGCAAAAAAAACAAAAGAAAAAAGATTAGAGAAGACAAAATAGAAGGGAAAAGAGAAAAGTCAAAGAAGTCAGTCTAGGCTAAGGGGTAGGCGAGAATAATCATAGGATAAGGAACAGTGGAAGGAATTGGGGGAATAATTCAGGGATAACTCCAAGATCTTCCTTAGGAAAGCCAAGGAAGACAAGACACGGAAGCGGCGGAGACGCTAAGGGAATCTAGAGAAACCCTAGGACGCGTAGGTTTTATTGATGAAAATTATATACACAAGAGTTTGTTTATCGAGCTCTACATTTTCTAAAGGATGGTAATCCCACTTTTGTCAATCGTTGTTGGGACGATTTCCAACACCTTTAAATTATTAATGAAATTTCCATTTCAAAAAAGAAAAATAGTAAGATTTGAAAATTTACAGCTCTGTAATTCTAAAATCAGGGTTTAGTACTTTAATTGAGCCTTATCAATAAACTACACATGCACTTATTATTATTTTTTATTATATAATTCACTGATTGGTTGTTTTTTGTGTTGTTCATCAAACTTGGACTTTAATCATTAAAGTCACCACCTACATATTCATCTTACAACCAATCAATCCCAAAATCTAATCCTTAATTGCTAAGCAAATTAAGTTGAAATGCGAAAAAGGACAAAAACAAATAAATGTCCACATCTCCTAAGATTACACACATGGATATTCTACTGTTCTTGGATTGCAGAATTTGCACGGAGTAATTAGATTCTACCAGATGGATCTCTAGCCAGTTTTTGCTTTATCCTTCACGGATTACATTGGATTATATTTTTATATCTTATTGTGATAAAAAAAAATGTTACAAAAATTGATGAGGGGTGAGTGATATGCACATAAAGGAAATTACTTAAGTACCCTCACATATGAGACCAAATAGGTGGAGGAAGCCAAGGTTCGGGTCGGGTCGCATGAATGAACCGACCCGATTTACCAAAGGATGGGATCCATAGGTTATTTAGGGTCGTGGAGCGACCCTATCCGAAGTCATGATTCGGGTGGCCTACTCGACCCGACCAAGGTGGTAGATTACTACATAGCGAAGCGGGGGGCCGTGTCGCCTACTTGACCCAATTACGAGGTGGCGGACTGGGTCGTCTTCTTGACCTAGTGGCGAGGCCAGTTCAAGGTTGCCTACTTGACCCGACATGGAAAACATGGATCTAGACAGGTGGACCAATGAAAGGCCGCCACATAGGATGAGGTTGTACGACTCCGTACAACCCAATACGACACCGTACGACCTCGTACGGCCCAGGAATCGACACCTATAAATACATCACTATTCCTTTGCTACAGGTATCATATTTATTGCTATTCACCTCGCTTTACATTTACTAGCGACCTAACATCTGTCTTGACTTAAGTATCGGAGGGTCTTAGTTTGGAACCCTCACAAAATTTTTAACGTTTATTTGTCTTACAGGATCCGAGTCGAAAGTACCTAGGCTCGAGACGATTCGACCCGACCCAAAATACATCTGATTTGTTTACATCTAAATCAAGGGGGAAAATCGTAATTACTTTTCCAATTTATTCACAATTTATTTAATTTTATTATTATTTAATTATCAACTAATCAATATTATTAATTGGGCAAATTAGTGTGAAATGGCCCATGAGACCAGAAGCTAAATTGACTCATTACACCAAACCCGAAGTCGAAAGTACAGGCTCGAGACGATTCGACCCGACCCAAAGTACATCCGATTTGTTTACATCTAAATCGCGGGAAAATCGTAATTACTTTTCCAATTTATTCACAATTTATTTAATTTTATTATTATTTAATTATCAACTAATCAATATTATTAATTGGGCCAAATTAGTGTGAAATGGCCCATGAGAGACCTATTTGACTCATTACACCAAACCCATTAGAATCATCATTTTAAGTATAAATAGTCTCTCCATATTCATTTGTAAATTAATTACAATTTAATTACATATTAAAATTCATTTGCGTTTTGGATTATTCGCAAGCGACACTTGATGATTCAAGCATTAAATGGGCTTCTCTCGAACAAATCATGGCCCACTTAACTTTGTTTGTTCTTGTTCTTTTTTGTCGAACGATAGAATTATATTAAAACAACTCAAGAACTAAAATTACAACTACAATCGTAGCCAACCAAGCAAGAAAACAAGACTAACTAAGAGCCAAGCGGGGAATTGGTAAAACCAATTGATTCACATGGACTAAAAAAACTACCCACCCAAACTAACCACTCCACGTGGGAGACTTCAAGCCTCTCTTAAAGGAGATCAGTAACACACCAAAAAAACTAAAATCGGGCATGAGCAACCACTACATACCGTGACGAGAAAAATCGATCCGCCTACGAGTTTCGCAAATCAACCGAAAAAAAAAACACAAACAAAATAAGAAAACAACAATTATACTAATAACTTAGAGAAAAAAGCAAAAATTGCCCCTCCTCTCCCAAATCTCGCCGCAACCCATCGTCTTCTCCGCTCCGAGACACCTCCATGAAGTTCAGGCCGCTTTTGTCTGGACCAAAAATTTGGCCACCTTCATACGCCCAAAGGACCGCATTTGGTATCCCTCCAATAGAAACCATGGAGGGGAGGGAAAGGGGAAAGGGGAAGAGGGAGGGGAGGGGGGGGGGAGGGGAGAGGGGAAGGTGCAGCTGGGGAGAGGGAGGGGAAAGCTAGGGTTTTTTTTTTTTTTTTTGGAGTGTTAGAAAAGAAAGGGGAGAAAAGAGTTAGAGAGAGAAAGTGTAAGTTATACAATTATGACCATTTGTTTGTTCTTGTTCTCGGAGTTGACTATTTGGACATTTGCAGTTACCTTATTTAGGAGTGATCTATACTTTCAAGCAGTATCATACGCTAACAATAACATGTTCTTGCTTGTTTTCTTGGACCATTACAAAGTCATATTGAGTTGTGAAGACTTACATTAATTTTCTATTATCATACGCTGAGGTTTTTGGGTTTAAGTTGTTTTGTATGTAAAATTTCTATAAATAGAGTTTTATTGTAAAAATAATGAAAGATTTCATATTCTCTATTTTGGTATTATCTAAATAAAATTATAGTAAATTAAAAATATATAGATAATGTCTAAATAAAAAAAAAACCATTTAAATTTTATACAATAATAAATAGCAGATGATGTCACTTGTAAGACGGTCTCACGGTGCGACGGATTGTACTTTTAGTGTAAAAAAGTGATACTTTTGACAATGTATCATTTTTTACACTGAAATTACTACTTTTTACACTAAAAGTATCACTCGTCTTACTGTACGACCGCCTTACACCAACTTTTGCCTAAGCAGCATCTCATAAAATTATTAATTAACATTACTATTGTTGTCAAATAATAATAAAAATAACATTACTCTAGTGGTTTTTCCTCATTTGATACACCTAATGACCTAATCAAGGAATAAAACATTTCCCTAATAATTGAGTTGTTAGACAAGTGACACTTGTTATGGCCTCTATGGTTGCATCACTGCTCCCCCTAACACAACGAAAGTTAGAAAATTTTCTTTTGAATGAAAACAACATTTAGGCAATGATGACATCAGTGTGACAAGTATTTTCAAGATTTGTTACACTCAATTGGATGGGAATTTTGCCTTTAAAAACAAAATATATACTATTGATTGTGCCAATGCTCTTTCCACTTTTTGATTGCTAATTGGTTATGCAAAGTATTGAAATATGGGCATTATTGGTGGGGTGGGGTGGGGTGGGGTGGGGGCTTTCTTATTTGGGAAACTAATGGAACTCACTGTGATTAAAAGTAGATTAATCTTCTTGAAATTAGTATACTACATGTTATGCTTATGCATGATTTTGACCACCATTTGATATTTTAATAGTTTCAAAGCAACTTGTCGTTTTAATTGATTAGATTATATTCATTTATTTATTTCTAAAAAAATAGCGTATTAATTAGGTTAAAAAAATAAAGTGTGCCCTCAATAATTGTTTTGATGTAGTTTACTAGTTTATAATTATATTTATTTTATTTTTCTGTCAAAATTATTCTAAATCTATATCGATTCCTTTAAATTACTAACAACTTTCAACAAATATGATCAAAAATCAATTCAAATCGTCAACTATAGAAAAACGTAGTGTGTTTATTCACGTAGCGCGAAAATTCGAAAATGAAAAAGATAGTTGTATAAATTCAAAACTTAATAGCTTAACTTTTTCTAATTGATACATATATGTTGTGATCATTTATTTTTGAGGGATTAATTCCTCATGTTTTAAAACAAGTGAAATAGGATTTGAAAACTTATCCACTCCAAAGATAGAACTATTACCCATTAACAAAAAAGAAAAAAAAAGAAAAATACATCCTCTATTTGGTGCAATCACCCTCATTAGAATCCAAATTTCCTTACAATATTTCATATCGCCACATAAAATATCAGACGTACACTAATGATATCATCTTATACACATAAAATTTACTCGATAAACTAAAATATAAAATAAAATATCTAAAAATAAGAAAATATTCATTTGTAGAGAATTCTTAGCAAGGAGACAAAGCACACATTTGGAATCCAAAACTATGCTTCCTATACTCCAAGCACCCATCAATTTTTTTAAGTGATTTGGGTTACACGTGTCGTTACCTGGTAACCTCCACGCTTCAATAATTGGCGCCAACAATTCTCAGGGCCAACGGGTGAAAAAGGAGCAAGCAAAATCTGATTCTTTTAGCTACCAAATCCAAATCTGCCACTGTTTGGCTATGGCCCTTGTTTATTAAATTAATAACTGTTTGCTTTTTTCTAAGTTTAGAGGAAATAAATATAGTTGTGGGTCATTGTCAATCTAGTGATTCATCTTTTCTTTTTTGGGGGCACTGTGACTGAAGAATAGTACAATAAGTCAACAGGTATAACTGTGAGTTTTATTTAGAATTAGAATCCCCTAAACCACAAGCCATCCACTTTATTCTACTTGAGGAAATTAATTACCAAATGTGAGATAGAAGTTAAAAGTGCCACATGAGGTTCACTTGTTTTTATGTTGTCAATTTGTAACAAGGTTTTTAGTTATTACCCTTTTATTCTCTTATTCTCTAAGCTAGATCTTCGACTTTCAATAGTGTTTTATTTTTTGTCTCGTTATTACGAATATATAGAGATGACAAAATTAGTCCGGTTCGACTAGTCAGCATATAGGGTTGAGTTTGACTTCATTATTAGTGATCCGAAAAGGATGTGGCCTATTTTGGCCTGGCCCAAATGATCTGAAGCCCGAAATGACCCGACTAAAAATACACTAGTTTGGCTAGGTTGAGCCATAAGGACAATGAAATTTTGGGCATGCATGGCTCGGCCTGACTGCCCTTTCACTTGGCCCGATGGGCTAGACCTAACCCATTGATAGCTTTATTAATATATGTCTAAGTGTATAAAGTAACTTTTATACCATTTCAAATGAAGATCCCAAATTGCTCAAAAAAAAAAAAATGAAGATCCCAAAGCAATGATGAAATAGGGTTATCTTTTCTCTACTGGGATAATTACAAAAACTAACCTTGATGTTTGAGTTTATTATAAAAAAATTCAAAGATGTTTGAGAACTACAAAAAAATCAATTATGTATTAAAAATTAAGGAGGATGTTGTAATATTTTTTAACAAATGTAAGAGGGATTTTTGAAATATTTTTGTTTATGAAGAGAGTAAAGTTTAATACAAAATCAAACCTCAATACATTTTTGGTAATTTTTTCAAAAATTTCTGAGTTTTTTTAATCAACCCAAAGCTCAGGGGTAAGTTTTATAATTTTGCCTTTTCTATTCATAAAAAGTATAATCTTAGCAAAATGAATTGCATGCATATATCTTATGAAAAATATTTCTTTTCATGTAAATGTAATTTATTTCAATATGTTCTCACATTCATTTTAAAAGTTTGAAATAAAATCTTTTTTGTTGCTTCAATAGCACCAATCACTAGAAAACCTTTGATGACTCACATTTGGACCTTTCCTTCATAATTCATTGGCACTATTTTTTGCAATTGTAATATATCAAGTGAGGAAACCTAGTCCATGTGATAAAGAGGTCATTGGGTGGTTCATCTTTCAACAACTTATCAAATTGCCCATTGGCTAATGCCATCTAGGATATCTGGTCCACAAGGGCTTTTCCAAGGCCAATGGGTCAAAGCAAAAAGACAATTGCATGCCTTACCCCCACAACAATGAATTATTGTCAAATTAATCCTCTTTCATATGGTTTTCACCCAAAACTACAGCTCTATTGCAAATAGAACTAAATGTCTAAGCCTTTATATTATAATGCTATTTAATTAGTTTTTAAAGTATCAATTGGTGAATACTACTGTAACAAAAATAATTGTAATGATAAATAGGAGTATAAACCTAATGCAATTGGAAAAATTATGAAAATGTGTAACTTCATTCCAACGATTGTCATGTGAATTACTATTTGAACAATGGTACAAGTATATCCTAAAAGATAGTATCATTTAGTAGTGGATAAGAAAGTATAATCAAGTCGACAAAATAATCATTTATCTATATGATAATTATTCTTTGGCGAAGATAGAGGGGGCATCAAGTTGGGGTTGATTCGGGTTTAATTGTCTCGGCCAACAATGTTAAATAATTTCTTTTTTGAATTTTTCATCCGACTCGGTGGCGGAGCTAGGGGGGACAAGGGGGCTATCCCCGCCCCAAATTTTTAAAATTTCATTTTTCTCCCTAATTTTTTAAAAGAATTTTTTTAGTTAAAATAGATGACTTTGCCCCTTCCCCCACCAATTTTTTTTTTTTTTGATAAAAACTTCAAATAATTGTCTTTTACAATATAAAAGCCCATTAGTTATGGTTAATATATGAGTATTTTTTCATTGTTTAAATTTATAAATTCAATCCGTTTCCGCCTAAAAGTTAAAATCTTTGCGTTCATTGTCCACTCACTCTGCTTTCGTGGTACTTACTCCGCCATTGTCCATTGATAATGATCTAAGACCTCACTCAAAAAGTAGTCAAATTGGATGTCACGCGCAAGTATTTGAACATGGCCAAAATTGACATTAACAAAATTGTAAGACTCACAATACACAAAGGTCAAAAAATGTAGGATCAAAAGTGCAAATAAATTTCAATGTCTAACACACGATTCGCCCAGCTGTACCATCCAGCGTAACGCTTTTGGCGTCTTCCATCCGACACTTGACACGTCGCACCGAAGGACCACCTAGACCCCTCCACTCCCCTGCCCAGCGCGTGCATCCAAGCGTCCAAAAATATCAAATCCCCCAAATTAGATTCCACCACGTATCACACAATTCACGAAAATAAAATAAAAAAATTCACGAAAATAAAATAAAAAGTGATTTAGGTGGGGCCCATCTCGTGACCCCCTCAAAAATATCAATCTGTATTACTGTATATGCTCCACATGGGCATGGTTCTCTGTACATGACCCGACCCGGGCCCCTACACCGGGCCCCATTCCCCAGCCCGCCCACACCCTTATATGATGGTGTCCTCTCACCATCACAATTGAATGCAGAAAATTTCTTATGGCATAGCTAATTTCTCTCTCTGTGTGGCCTTTTAGCCTTTTGGAGGTGTTTTTGAGGGCCGCGAGGGGTTGAGAGCAATTAATTATGCGTGGGATGGAGGTTAGTAACAGTAACAGTAACAGCAACATAATAGCGCCGTTTGTGATGAAAACGTACCAAATGGTGAATGATCAGGCGACGAATCGGCTCATCGCGTGGGGAAGGGCGAATAACAGTTTCATCGTTTTGGAGCCGCTTGAATTTGCGCAGAGGATTTTGCCGGCGTACTTCAAGCACCACAATTTCTCCAGTTTCGTGCGGCAGCTCAATACTTATGTGAGTTTTTGCAATCTGCATCTTATTTTGATTGAGTTATTGTGTGATATTGATGTGATTTTTGGTGGAATTGTTGATTTTGAAAAGGAATTTACTGCGAATTGTTGATTTGTAGACCTTCTGACAGTATACAGAGCACTTTATCCTTTAAAATTTACATTTGATTGAGCATTTTTGGCGCCGCATCAGATTTCTGGCGAGTTTCATAACTATTTGTCCCTCTAAAATTGATTTTTCTGAAACACTTGGCACAAAATTAATTTTATAGTGGGATTTTATCACTCGAATTTTATTCCCTTTTTTTGTGGTAATAAATTTCATTTCGTTACTATTTACGGTACTAAAAATTGTCAAGAATCATGTTCCATAGAGGAAATTAAAAACTTCTAATTATTTCGCGTAAAACTTCCATTTTAGCTATTTTGTTGAAGCCATATTTTTCTACTTTTTTAGCTATTGAAACTAGGGGTGTTCAATTAACCGATTTTTTTTCGGTTAACCGTTAACCGAATCAATTCGGTTAATTCGGTCGGTAACCGAATTATTTCGGTTCGGTGAATGGTTAAAGGTTTTGAAGAATTTCGGTTATCGGTTAATTCGGTTCGAAAATTCGAAATTAACCGAATTAACCGATTTAACCGAAATATTATATTAAACATATATTTTATATATAATTATAATTATATATAATATATATCATATATATTTATTTATTTATATCATATATTATACATAAAAAATTATATTTTTATTTTAAATAAATTTTTGTGAATTATATTTATTTATTTATTTATATCATATATAATATATAAAAAATATATTTTTGTATTTTAAAGAAATTTCGGTTAATTCGGTTAACCGACCGAATTAACCGAAATATAATTCGGTTCGGTTAATTCGGTAAATATAATTTCGGTTCGGTTAATGGTTTTACCAATTAGCAAATTCGGTTAATTCGGTTTTTAACATTTCGGTTAATGGTTAACCGAATTAACCGAATGAACAGACCTAATTGAAACCTATAAAGCAGTAAACCACCAAGGGTTGTCACAACCGCCTTCTGGTTGCGGTTGCACCTAATGGTCCTTGGTTCAAATCTTCACTAACGTGGATTAAGAAGCTGCACTAAAATTAAAAACATAATATTTTGGGGTTGGGTGTTCTAAAAATAATTTTAGTGGATAAAGAGCTATAAAATTTGTTGGAAAGTCAACTAAGGGACAAAAAGTACAAGAATGAAAATAACCTCAAGAGTGAAATAAATTTTCTGAATTGCTGCCAATTCTACCGAAAAGTTGGCTAAGAGGCCAAATTGCCTTGATGAAAGTAATTTTAGGAGGTGAAGTACTTTTACTTTTTTGCTAGGATTTACTACAAAATGTTTTTTTTAAGGGGTGAAGTGCAATTATCCATGGGGCTAATATATGTTTAGAATCTCTGCCAGTTTTGGAAAATTTTGCAGAGCTTTTTGCACTGGCAGTTAATGCTTTTATCTTAAACTATTATAATTCTTTTGTTTCTCTCTCTTCTATTTTTTCTTTGTTTTTTGGCCCATCAAGTAGAAAATTGCTTCAATTTGGGGAGCACATAGTTGAAACTTTAAATTTTGAATATCAAAACTTTAATTATATGTATTCCAAAACTGTAATTTTGAATATCAAAACTGTAACTATTTTCATATCATAATACTTAATAGAATGTTTCTCCAAAATAAGGAAAGATTTGGAATCAAGAATTTAAATAACTCCAATTCCAGAGGGTGTTTTATTCCCAAAAAAAAAAAATTCAAATTCACATAATCAGTAATTGAAAAAGTAAATTGCGTACTAGTTAATTTTCACCATAGTCAACATTACCCAATCAAGTTCAAACAAATCTTTTGTTATTATGGATTTAAAAGTAATCATCAATCCAATCCTTAGAGTAAGACTATCAGGGTGAAATTGCAAAACAAGTACTGTAGCTATAGGCGGTGGCAAAAATGTCTTGTAAAATCACGTTTTGTAAATAAGTATGTAACTATATAAATATCTCAATTTTGGTCTTGCAAAATGCACTGTTTGCAAAATAGTTGTGTTGTGTAACTATATGAAAATCTCAAATTTGATCTTAATTCCCCTAGAAATTATGAATTACATGTGCCGTTAACGTGATTGAAATCTGGTAAAATTCGTACTAAAATTGAGATTTTCATATAGTTATAGGACTATTTTGCAAACCGTACAATTTATACGGTCCAAAATCGAGAATTTTGTATAGTTACATATTTTTTTTGTAAAACATGATTTTTACATGAACTTTTTTGCTACAGTCCTACGGTAGCAAGACCAAGTTTGCAATTTTGCCAACTTTTAGTAATCAGGCTTCTGATCATTCCCTAGCTTTATCATGGACCTAAATCAATCTTATCTTGTCAGTTAACAACCTCAGTCCCTGGAATGTTTTAACTTTTCTCCTCAGCTGTGTATCTCTATCTTTTCATGTATTATTGGTAAATTCAAAATTAGTATTATAACTATATGTCGGTAGCAAAATGGTCCTATAAAAATTAAGTTTTATAAATAAGTCCTATAACTATAAATACATCTCAATTTTGTCCTACAAAATTCGTTGTTTGCAAAATAGTCTCGTAACTATATAAAAATCTCAAATTTGGTCCTAATTTCAGCTGAAATTAGAAACATGTGCCAATTACATGATTGAAATTCGCTGTAATTAGTACCAAAATTGAGATTTTCATATAGTTACATTACTATTTTGCAAATTTTGCATTTTATTGGACCAAAATCGAGTTTTCTACAATTACATGACTTTTTGCGAAACTTAATTTTTACACGACCTTTTGCTACCTCTCTATAGTTACAAGACCAATATTGCAATTTTGCCTGTATTATTGGTTTCAGGAAAGAATTGACATATCATTTTATCACTATTTTGTTTGCTTCAGGGTTTCAGAAAAGTCGATCCAGACAGATGGGAATTTGCGAACGAATGGTTCTTACGGGGACAAACACAATTACTCTGCAACATCGTGAGAAAAAAGCACACCAACAAAACCTACACTACTTCAAATCCCAAACACGAAGACGACAACGAAGACGAGGAGCTGATGATGATGGAGATCGCAAAATTAAAGCAAGAACAAAAGAGCTTAGAACAGGAGCTCGAAAACATGAACCAGAGACTAGAAGCAACCGAGAGAAGACCACAACAAATGATGACCTTTCTATGCAAAGTCGTCGAAGATCCCGAGATTTTGCCGCGAATGATGCTCGAGAAAGAGAAGTTGAGAAAATTGACGTACAGTGATAAGAGGAGAAAGCTCGTGGTATCTACTGATTCGAGTTCGTCAATCAAGAGCGAAGAGGATCATGAGCCTACGCCGATTTCGTCGTCGGATGGGAATTTGGAGGTTGATCGTTATTATTGCCAATCTTCACCGACAGTCGAGATTTCGTCTCCGGAGTGGTGGAGTCATGATGGGCGAAATACAGGTGTGCCTAATTATGGCAATATGTGTAGTTCGTCGTTTGTTAGCTCCGGTGGAGAATGTGGTGGTTCTATGGCGGTTGCGCCGCCGATGGACGGTGTGGCTGGGTATAAAAATATTGGTGATGGATTTGATACGAATTATTTTGAAGGGTTTGTGGCTGGGGAGAGTGCTAGTTCGCCACCGCCATATCCGTTCTCTCTGTTTGGTGGTGGTTTTTAGTAAGTATTGCAAATTTTGTTTGGAATTTAGGTAGGGAGTATTGATTTAGTTATTTTATTTTCCTTTTGGTGCTAAAATTAGGGGAAAAAGAAAGAAAGAGTTTAATGTGTATTTATGCAATAATGCACTTCTTTTGCATTTTATTCATATGTGCTTGTAAATATGTGGTGTAAAATAGTTTTTAAGATGCAAATATATAGAATTATCTCACAAAAGTGTGGTTTTGTCCATCTTCTTGAAGGCGCTTTTATCAAATTTTCTTTTTCTTTTACTTATTCCAAGAGGTTAGAATGGGTTACAAAAATAGTATTATCATATGTTACATTTCGCTCTTTACGATCTAATATAGAGTTGAGTGGCATAACTGTTGGTAAAAAATTTGGGTGATGTGATGTAATTGTCCGATTGATTTCAGACTCGCAGATTCAAATCCCCACAGTAATAGGAGGGAAGAGAATTTCTTGTGTGGTGACTCGGTTTAAAAAAACAGACTGCTTCATTGAGACACATCTCTTGATCCATTTTTTTCACGAAGTTCTAGGGACGAAACAATGGGTTCAATTTTTTAGTAATAGGACTTTTCTCTTCTTTTTTGGACGAGTGTACCAATTTTATTTTAAGCAAAAACTTGTGTGAGGCGGTCTCACAGTTTAGATCCGTGAGACGGAGCCTCTTACACAAAGTTTTAAAGGTTTTTTTTTTTCAAATTTTATTTTTCTTAGGGTTTATATTTGTTTTTTAGGGTTTATTTTGTTTCTTGGGTTTATTATTAATTGATTTGGGTTTTTAGGATTTTTAGTTTATTTTAGGATTTATTTTTTATTTTTGGGTTTATTTTTGTTTTTCGAGTTTATTCTTCATTGTTCATGTTTTTAGGGTTTATTTTCGTTTTTCATGGTTCATTATTATTTTTACACAAAAACTCATATCGGACCGTCTACAGTCCGGCCCAGGTTAAACGGATCGACCCGCGGACCAGTGGCATTTAGTAATATTAGCGATGGTGTTTTAGTAGTTTTCGAGGACCACCCGTATTAGCGATCTTCTAAAAAGTATTAGGCGTCCTTCAAAAAGTATTAGCGATTCTTACGAAATGTATTAGTAGTTCCGAAGAGTTTTTAGTATTTCTCATGAATATACTTCAAGAAATGTATTAGCGATCCCTCAAAAAAGTATTAGTAGTTCTCGAAAAAGTATTAGTAGTTCCCTTGAGAGTATTTTAGTAGTTTCCTTGAATATAATTAAATTTTCTCTCGAAATGTATTGTGATCTTACGAAAAGTATTAGGCGTCCTTCTAAAAAAGTATTAGCGATTCTTACGAAATGTATTAGTAGTTACGAAGAGTTTTTAGTATTTCTCATGAATATACTCCCAAAATGTATTAGCGATCCTCAAAAAAGTATTAGTAGTTCCTCGAAAAAGTGTTAGTAGTTAAAGAGAGTATTTTAGTAGTTTCCTTTAATATAATTAAATTTTTCTAGAAATGTATTATGATCTTCCGAAAAGTATTAGGCGTTCTTTAAAAAAAGTATTAGTAGTTCCTGAATAGTTTTTAGTATTTTTCATGAATATCTCCCAAAAAATGTATTACCCCTCAAAAATGTATTAGTAGTTCTAGAAAAAGTATTAAAAATTCACACGAAAGATTTTAGTATTTCATCCTAAAAGTATTAGTTCTCTTAATTTTTTTAATAATTCACCTACGAAGTATTAATGTTTTTCCTAAAAAGTATTAGTAGTCTCACTAAAAAGTATTAGTAATTCCCCTAAACAATATTAATTTTTCCTCTAAAAATTATTTAATAATCCTTTAGAAAATATTAGTTTTTCCCTAAAAAGTATTAGTAACCCATTTAAAAAGTATTAGATTTTTCCCTAAAAAGTATTACTAGTTTCTTTCTAAATCTTTACTTGATTTAACAAAAGTCCTGAAATTTTGTCAAATCTTTACTTGATATTTGGGATATTAAAAATCTTGCTCCAATTTTCTCATAGAAAGCTTGTTAATTGGTCCACAAAAAGTATTTCAATATACAACCCCAAAATCCAATCCACCGACAACTAACAATCCTCCTCCAACTCCATCCTGCGTGCTTTCTTCTTCGGCATCTTCGAAACCGTTAGATCTGGCCTCTCCAATCGCCGCCCATGGCCGGAGCTCCTCGATCGCTCCGCCTTCTCCAAACCCGAATCTGTCTTCGAAGCCACCGTCCGCATTCGGAAAAATTACAACTATTTTCGCATTAACTACCTCACCGTCATCACCATCGTGCTAGCCATCTCTCTGTTAACAAATCCCCTCTCCATGATCTTCCTCGTCGGCCTTCTCGCTGCCTGGCTATTCCTCTGCGCCTCTTCCGTCAATCCTCTGATCCTCCGGTCACCTTCTTATGCCGCCAATTTTCCGATCGCGAGAATGTGCGAACAACCTCTGTTGCTAGGAAGACTATGCTGGCAATTTGCAAAAATAAATGAATCATGAAATGTAAGTGAAATATATGTAGAATTAGAATTTAACAAGTCCTACGGAAGTTACAAAATTGAAATATATGTAGAATTAGAATTTAACAAGTCCTACGGAAGTCACAAAATTGAATGAAAAAGAGGGAGAGAGAGAGACAGAGAGAGAAAGCTATTGCAATTTGACCCATATACCCAAAACATGTTGGGTTTGAGGATCCGTCTGATGGATAAGTTCCATCAGGGACGTCTGACTGAAGAGGCATCTTCTTATTTTTAAATTTATTTTCATGGTTCGTATTCCGAAAGACGGGCCGAATTAGAAGGTCCGTCTCATGGATTTAGATCCGTGCGGCCGTCTCGAGAAGAAACTTACTCTTTTTATTTTAATACCAGCAAGTTTCTTGTCTCGAGATGATCACAAGTTTGTCTGTCACTTGCATGTTGGGGAATAAAATTTTTGTTTCCTAAACTACCAACATTCATACTATATTTATATAGCAATTTATTTACTATACCTCAATTAACTAAAATAAAAAATCTTTGACAAAATATTTATAATATTTAGTTACATTTACATCGCCACATTTTCTATAGTAACACTAAAGAAATACATTTTTCCTTAATAATTTCACAAAATAGTTTAAAATAAAACCAAACTATTTTCTTGGAGTTGAGATCGAACTCTGACCTTAATTTTATCAATCTACCTCTCTTTTATGAGAGAAGGCCCATTCACCAACATTCTTGCCCAATTGGCACAGGTAAATGTGATACCCCAGGATCGCGTAGGACCCACTTGTTGGACATATAGCACATGGGGACATCAAAAATAATGTGAAGTAAAGTGAATGTGGGTCCATCATTTTGTCAAGCATCTTGTCTTTTCCCACTTTCCTTAGGTATAAGACCACGTACCCCTTCCTCATTGGGTAACACGTGTCTACACTTTGTGCTTTTTTCTTTATTTTTATAAGCTCGAACTTCTGGCGTAAAGCGCGATTATGCGTAGGGACAATAAATTTCCGCCGCCATTCTTTGCCCGCCAAAGAAAGTCCGCTTTGGATGTGCATGACCTTTGGCCAATATTACGATGGGGGTCTGACGTCTGTAGAGATCCTAAAGGTAAAGAGAACAATTATATTCGACCCCCCAATCAATAATAACGATCTCTCCCAGAATCGAACCCACATGAGATCTTATTCGGTATGAGTTTCACCAAATCTTGTGAAAATTTCGCATATGGGGAGCAATTACTTGGTGGTGGATTGCTAGGGTCTCATTGGTCGAATGAGATCTTCGATTTAAAAACGAGTTTCATCCATATTTCATCGTAGAGGTGATTGTCATGTGCATATAAATTATATTAATAAATTTCAAACATAAATTGTGGGTGTTTATAAGAGAACTGATGATAATAATTAAAATAATACGTGACAATTGATGGCTCAAAAGCTCTAAAACCGTAGTAGGCAAGTGCACCTATCGTTTTGTAGTATAGATTATTAGTCAGAAGTGTCATTCCCATGAGGATTGTAAGTACTAATAATTACCGTCTTTTTGTTATCTAATCTAGCAATTTTTGAGTTTTGTTTGTTTAATGAAAATAAAAAATAGAGAATTTTAAAATAATTGCAACTTACAAAAGATCTAATAAAAATAGATTGTAGAATTAAGAAATCAAGAGTTAGAAATGTGTTTGAATGTAAATCCCTCTAGAATGTTTTTGTGATTCAACAAGATAAAAATACAACCATAAGCCCTTAAGTAAAAACCAACCTCGTTTAATAAAATCTCATGTTATGTGGATAGTAGAAATTCGATTTAAGTTAAACCCTCTATCGAGCCTTGAATAACTTCTAATCTCAAGTTGATTAAGCTGAAATATCTTTCTAGTTAAAACCCCCAAGACAAAGACATTATAACGATTTGTGAATTCCCATATTAGGTTTGACCCTAATCCGAGGAAGATTTATGTCATCCTATATCAGGATTGCATGCAACTCTTTTCACTTATATAGGTTTATTTCACCATGAATCTCGATTTCCCGGATGAAAAATAAACTTCAAATCAATATTCGCATATACCAATTCGAATGAATAAAGCATAATATAAGTGAATCACACAAAATATGAAGATTTTATTAAAAACATACTGGCTTAATCACAAATTCATTCTAGAGTTCATTACATCCAAACACTAGAAATTTAGCTACACATGGCTTTGACAAAAGAGTATACTACACAGAAGATATGAATAAAATGAACATGGTGTCTTAGCTCTTATTCAAGATCAATACAAGACTTCCTCCTTGGTTGATTGCAATGATGTTGAGCTCGAGCCTTCTCCTCTATTGCTCTTCAACTTCCAACTCAACCTCTCTTTTATCCTCTCAATGTATTTTGCTTTGAAACTTAGAATATACAATGAATATACAATGAATCTCTCTATCAATGAATACCACATGAATTCCCTATTTCCAACTCAAACTCTTGGCTTTTATAGGCACCATCTTTGTGAAAGAACACATCAATAATGCTAACAAATGTTCCACTTCCATGGTTGTTGGTTGAATCATTGTATGCACATTCATGGTTGAGTTGGTTGAATCATTGTGTCCACATGACAATTGAGGGAATAATAGAGCAGTGCATCAAAATGAGGTGTAAAAGTTGCTCAAAGGTTGTCAAAAAGCAAAAGGGAAAGTCTCAATAATTTCCGCTAAAAAAAAAACCACGGCCGGACCGTGTTTTGGAATTTCAATTTCTGGCCGTGTTTGGTACGTCGAGGTCAAAAATTGCTCGTTTTTAACTTCTAAAAAGCAGTAGTGCTTAAAAACACACCTTGCCCGTGTTTATTTGAAAAGGCCCCGAAATGACGCAGCGTTTAGCTTGGAATTTTGAGTGTTTTTGCATCCGAAAACCCGGGTATGTTTGACATGAAACCATGGCCCAAAATTCACCAAAAATGACTCCAAATCATCAATCTACACCAATAAAAGCACCTCGGAGTAATGTGAACCATGTACAATCAAAAATTTATGAAACTAACAATAAAATAACTCAAATCATACTTAAATATACACATAAAACATGCATAAAAAGACCATTATCAAACCACCTCCAACTTTGAACTTTGCTTGTCCTCAAGCAAAACATTAAATCAAAAAAAAATGATTCAATAAATTAAAACACCCAAGGATTTTTTTTTTTTTTTTTAACACATTGAACACAATCGGTCAAGTTCTTGCCTTCTCAACCCGAATTAACCATTCCGTAAAAACACAATTTTGCAAAGCGATCGATGTCAAGAAAATCGTAACATCGTGAGGCATTATTCAAACTTGAAATCATCACTCCACAAATATTTATAGTTATGAATAACTTCAATTCAATAATGTCATGAAAATACAAGAATTCAATGGATCATTGTAGTTAGCCTACTAGTCATATAACCAAGCTTTTGAACTTTTATTGGAATGAGAATTCAAGGAATATACATTCTCCTTTCGAATTTTTTTTTTTTTTTTGCGAGGTCCTTTCGAGGCATTCTTCCACTAGGTTTATATTTTGAATTTCCGTTCAAACACTCTAGGGTGGTTTCTCATACTCATATTTGTGTCGCCGTTTTATGTAAAAGACAAACATGGGGCTCATGAATGCTCCTAGTTACTAAGCAACAACAAATAGAGGAGTATAACCTCGATTGGATTCCCTTTTTTTTTTCTTTTTTTTCATTTTTTTTTTTTTTTTTTCACAAGCTTGGTATAACAACTAGTTAACCACCACTAAATCATGAATTCTCAAATGTTCATAACACTAAGCTTTGTCGTAAATGCCTTAACAAATCAAGTATTATGGAGTTGGAAATCTCGTCAAAATTTAGCACACATCTACATCAATCTATCTAGACAATCAATTGCTTCACATTAAAAACATAAATCAAAAAGTTAATTTTGGTGTAATTGGGCTAAGTTATTGACTAGCAAACACTCAATTTGTTAAAAAAAAATTACCTCTTTTTCGACAAACTAAAAATAAAAGCAAGCACACACAAACTAAGAATGTAATTGCACCCACCTCCAACTTTAAAGGTTCACATTGTCCTCAATGTGAAAGAAAGAGATGAATGAACACAAACAAAACACTCAAAAATCAACCACACTAGAAGAAAATAAAAAGAGGTAGAAAAGAAAAATACGACCTTACTAGAAGAGTGAAATCGGTATTGAGCGACCATTGGGTTGTTTAGACGGGATCTTCATCCGGCATCTTCATACCTAATCAAGGATACACAACTCGAATACCGTGAAATCATCAAATAGATTTTTTTTTTTTTTGAGTTTTTTTTTTTGAAATTTTTTTAATAATTAAAACACGGCCGTGCTTAAAAGCACGGCCAGGCGTGTTCGATGCAATTTTTTCGATAAATTTTTTTTTAATTTTTTTTTTAAAAACACGGCCGTGCTTGAAAAGACGGCTGGGGCGTGTTCGATGCAATTTTTCCTACAAAACTTTGGATTTTGAACACGGCCAGGGTGTGTTCGCGGTGGGTGGCGAACACGGCCGTGCTTAAAAGACGGCCAGATCGTGTTTTTTTTTTTTTTAATTTTTTTCAATCCCCAAGCAATAAAAAAATTAAGTAAAAGAAAATGCACACAAAATGCGGGTTGCCTCCGGTTAGGTTAGACTTCTTTAAAGTCGTATATTTGGACCGTTTACCCAAATGTGGAGATTAGTCGGGTGGAGCTTTGAACTTATGAAAATCCTTAGGTATTTAGTAGTATTACCTCCAACTTTATGCTTCAAAATGTGCTCTTTGAACTTTCCAGGTCCCCTTTTCGGGCATAAGCTTCCAACATGGACTTTGAACAACACTTTTCTCCAAGAGATTTTTAGATTTCTCATCGTGCAACGAAATTGAATCGGCAAAAGAATAAGTAGTATCCTTTTCAATATCAACATGAATTTTAAAAATTACTTGTTCATCCCCCATCCTCGAGTTAATTTTCCTCATGCACATCAATGATTGATTTTGCCGTAGCAAGAAAGAACGCCCAAGAATTAGAGGAACCTCAATATATCATCATGCATGTCAAGAATAACAAAATCAATCGGGAATATGAATTTATCGATCTTGACTAACACATCATTAATAATACCTCTAGGATGTTTAATCGATTTATCGGCTAAGTGTATGTCCATCCTAGTAGGTTTGGTTCACTTAATCTCATATGCTTGAATGTTTCATAAGACATCACATTGATACTAGCTCCTAAGTCGGCTAGTGCTCTATAAATGTAAACCATCAATTGTACAAGGGATAATAAAACTTCCGGATCATTACATTTTTGTGGTAGATTATTGGAAGAACATTTATCATTCAATTGCACATTTGATAGTTCGTTAAGCTTATTTTCATTAGAAATGATGTCATTTAGATCATTAACATGCTTTGAAAGAGGTTGAACAAATGGAATATTAGTATGTAGTTGCTTGAATGACTCAAGGTACTTACCAAATTTGTCCTCCCTTCTATCTTCTTCGGTTAGACTCCAGTAAGGGATCTTGGGCTTGTATTCGGCGACCACCTTTTTCATGGGCTTTTCTTCGTGTTTGTCGTCCTCCACATATTTCGCATGGTGGCGTTGGCATAATCATGATCATATGGAAAAGCGATGGTGATTGCGCTTTACGTGCTCCCTTAGGTTTGGCTCGGTGTTACCTGGCAAACTTCCTGTGGCCTTTCGGGAATCATTTTTGCAATCTGTCTATTTGGTTTTCAGATTATGGATAGATGCCTCTTGATTTCTCAAGGATGTTTCACCGCTCGGAATCGGGTATCTGTTGATTGCACAAACTTTGTTATAAGATCTTCCAAGTTAGGCTTACCTTGATTTTGGTGAAATCAGGGAGACGTGTGTAGATCGGGATTGGGATTAGGTCGTGGTTGGCCTTGGTTTCCCCAACCGAAATTAGGATGTTGTCGCCACCAGGATTGTATGTGTTATTGTAAGGATTACTTGGGTAATTTCGCTTTGATTCCCAACGTAATTAGCTTGTTGATGTGAGGTATTGTGTGTGGCGAGTCCGATGATTATGCAATCCTCCGCAAGTTTCGCAAGATAAAACATGCGGCGGTGGTGGTTTAGGAGCTGCTAGATCGTCGATCTTTTGGGTCAAAGCTTCGACTTGTGCGGCTAGTGTAACCTTGCATCGCATTATAAACGCCCATTGTTCGGTAGGTTTACCTCGACGGATTGCCATTGATAGCCATTCATGGCCATTCCTCTATCGGATCTTGGGCTTACGGTGTTTTATTGTTCAAAGTTCCCCAAACCGCCGATCAATCATTGCCTTGTTGACGAGAGTAGCCCATTGTAAAATGTTTGGACTTGCATCCAAATAGGAAGACCATGATGTGGGCATTTTGAGCAATTCTTTGAATCTCTCCCAAGTGTCGTACAAGGTCTCGTCGTCTTCTTGAGTGAATGAAGAGATTTCATTCCTCAATCGTGCGATTTTGGTAGGTGGAAAATATTTCAAAAGGAACTTTTCGGCCATGATGCTCCATGTTGTGATTGTTCCTTTGGCAAAGTATTTAGCCATTGTTTAGATCGTCCCCGAAGAGTAAATGGGAATAGGCGCAAAGCGGATGGCATCATCGAGACTCCATTTATTTTGAAGGTATCACAAATTTCAAGGAAATTTGCGATATGATTGTTCGGATCTTCGCCGGTAGGTCGTCAAATTGAACAAATTGTTGCACCATTTGAATGACATTCGGTTTGATTTCAAAATTATTGGTGCAACAAATGGCCTTACGATGCTTAGATGGCGTGATGTCCATGGATGGTTTGGCATAATCATACATAGTTCTTTGTTCATCCGCCATGATGAAATCTTTACTTTCGTTAGTATCCTCTTCGTGGTCGTGTTAGTACTTTCCTCGTGTTGCTACAGGGGCGGTGTCGCGCTTCCAAATTCGGCGACGAGTAGGCATACACTTTTGCGGTAAACAAAGAGGATAAGTATAAACCAAGACTTACAAAGATAGATAAAAAAATAATGGTAAAATAAAAAAATAAAAAAATGATTAAATTAACAAAAATAAGGTGTTCTTAATATTACAATCCCTGACAGAACGGCGCCAAAAAACTTGATGGCTCAAAAGCTACTCTAGAAAACCGTAAGCGAAGTGCACCTATCGTTTTGTAGTATAGATTATTAGTCCGAGTGTCATTCCCACGAGGATTGTAAGTACTAATAATTACCGTCTTTTTGTTATCTAATCTAGCAATTTTTCGAGTTTTGTTTGTTTAATGAAAATAAAAAATAGAGAATTTTAAAATAATTGCAACTTACAAAATATCAAATAAAAATAGATTGTAGAATTAAGAAATCAAGAGTTAGAAATGTGTTTGAATGTAAATCCCTCTAGAATGTTTTTGTGATTCAACAAGATAAAAATACAACCATAAGCCCTTAAGTAAAAACCAACCTCGTTTAATAAAATCTCATGTTATGTGGACCGTAGAAATTCCCGATTTAAGTTAAACCTCTATCGAGCGAATAACTTCTAATCTCAAGTTGATTAAGCGAAATATCTTTCTAGTTAAAACCCCAAGACAACATTATAACGATTTGTGAATTCCCATATTAGGTTTGACCCTAATCCGGAAGATTTATGTCGTCCCATATCTAGGATTGCATGCAACTCTTTTCACTTATATAGGTTCTATTTCACCATGAATCTCTCGATTTCCCGGATGAAAAATAAACTTCAAATCAATATTGCGCATATACTAATTCGAATGAATAAAGCATAATATAAGTGAATCACACAAAACATGAAGATTTTATTAAAACATACAAGCTTTAATCACAAATTCATTCTAGAGTTCATTACATCCAAACACTAGAAATTTAGCTACACATGGCTTTGACAAAAGAGTATACTACACAGAAGATATGAATAAAATGAACATGGTGTACTTAGCTCTTATTCAAGATCAATACAAGACTTCCTCCTTGGTTGATTGCAATGATGTTGAGCTCAAGCCTTCTCCTCTATTGCTCTTCAACTTCCAACTCAACCTCTCTTTTATCCTCTCAATGTATTTTGCTTTGAAACTTAGAATATACAATGAATATACAATGAATCTCTCTATCAATGAATACCACATGAATTCCCTATTTCCAACTCAAACTCTTGGCTTTTATAGGCACCATCTTTGTGAAAGAACACATCAATAATGCTAACAAATGCTCCACTTCCATGGTTGTTGGTTGAATCATTGTGTGCACATTCATGGTTGAGTTGGTTGAATCATGTGTCCACATGACAATTGAGGGAATAATAGAGCTTGGTGCATCAAAATGAGGTGTAAAAGTTGCTCAAAGGTTGTCAAAAGCAAAAAGGGAAAGTCTCAATAATTTCCGCCAAAGAAAAAAATCACGACCAGGCCGTGTTTTGAATTTCGAACACGGCCGTGTTTGATGTACGTCGGTCGAAAAATTGCTCGTTTTTAACTTCTAAAAAGCACGGCCGTGCTTAAAAACACACCCGCCCGTGTTTGGTGAAAAGGCCCCGAAATGACGCGTTTAGCTTGGGATTTTGAGTGTTTTTGCATCCGAAACCCCGGGTATGTTTTGACATGAAACCATGGCCCAAAATTCACCAAAACGACTCCAAATCATCAATCTACACCAATAAAAGCACGCCGAGAGTAATGTGAACCATGTACAATCAAAAATTTATGAAACTAACAATAAAATAACTCAAATCATACTTAAAATATACATAAAACATGCATAAAAAAGACCATTATCAACAATCATTAAATGCGGTGATATAAAAGGCGAACCATTATTGAAATAGTCTCATCCAACATTTTTCCATAAAATGAAAATATTTGATTAATAATATATTATGAGTTCATTTATTTAATTTAAAAATAATTACAACAAAAACTCTGAGGTTAGCTCTAATTACCAAAAAACCCCAAAAAATTCAAAATCACATAAACTCCCTTGAACATTGGTTCAGTCGCACTTAGTCATCAAGCATTTTACAATTACATAACTCATCTTTTCAAAATAACACTTGACCTAATTAACATACATATATTTAAACTTCAAAAATAAAAACCCAAGATTGCTTTACGACCAACTCAATACCAACTGGTCCAACTCCAATGACCAAGAAACATAATTTCATTAGAAAAACATCACATAAGCTGCAAATGGGATAGAAGTTGTTAGAGCTGGCAATGGGTCGGACCAATCGACCCAAGCCACCAGGGCTTTTGCAAAAAAAAAAAAAATGGCGGGTCGGGCCACAAAAATGGCTGGCCCAGAGCAACCCATATATTTATATATATTATGCATAAAAATTGTGCGGGCAAAAAAAAAATCAGTTAGCCCGGCCCATCGGCCATTGGGGTGGGCCATATAGACCAGGTTTTTGGGGCTTAAAAATCTTGCTAAACCCTACTCAAACCTCGGGCCGGACTTGATTTTTGCCACATCTCGGGTTGTACAAGAGTTTTCATGTACCCACATACTTAGTATGTGATAGAACTTGCATTGTGCGAGTCCTCAAATATCTCAAAACTCAAACATTCAATAATTTGTTGAAAGATTTGTGCAAAATCCATTAGCCTTTGTGAACAAGGATGTTTCCACTCTAAACAATACACAAAATACTCCTTTGCAATTTTGTTGTTAAAAGGGCCCAAAATGTTTAGAAAGTGACCAAATCAAGACATCCCATTTTGGCTCTCAACAATGAGAAAACTAGATTCCTTGTCAAAACAAGAAGTTTTCAATCTATTATTCCTCACAACATCGAAAGACCCTTTAACACAAAGTCCTATTTTAGCCTAACCCCAACTACTTTTTGAGCCAGCCAAGTATTTACTATTTATCTGGGATCTGCTTCAATCCCCAAATTCATGTCAGAACAGGTAGTTTTTGACATTTTGTAGCACTTTTTGTTCTGTAACTATAGGGTGTTTGCAAAAATAGCCCCATAGAAATCCTGATTTGCAAAAAAGTCCTATAGCTTTCAAAAAAACTCGATTTCAGTCTCTTGATCGTCGGAAATTGGAAATTTGCGAAAATATTCACGTGTTTATATTTCGGCCAAATACGTTGATGTTGAAACTAATTTTTCGCTAATGTTGACATCCTCCACAAAAATATTCTCCATCATAATTTTTTTCCAAATTCCAATTAACATTCCAACTCACTTTTAACATATCCACATAAACGAAATTTGTTTCAATATCAGAAGGTTTGGCGAAATGTGGACATGCGGATTTTCCAACTTCCGGGTACCAAAAAATTGAAATCGGATTCTATTTTGAAAATTAGAATACTCTTTTGCAAACCTATAGGACTAAAATTGCAATTTACCCCGAGTTTCTGCGTTTTCTAATCCGAAACTTTGGTCAAGGAAAACCAGGTTTATTGCATGGTGATGAGAATTAATCTTGACTGCAATTCTTGTTGCAGAAAATTGAGAAGAGTGCTTCTTAAGATGAAAGGTAAAGGCTGCGCCAATTAATTAATCGCCACAATTTATTTGTTTCCAATTAATAGTAACAAAGAATTTATCTACTTTTGTGTTAATTACTTTGTTTGAAGAAATAGAGACACACTTGATAGAGAAGCAACACAACAAGGTGAGCATTTGTGGGAGATATATTCCAGCTGATATTGCAATTAAGATAAAGAAAAATATATATGAAACGTAGAGTCGAACTTCTGGAAATTCAAGAATTCAGTAATGTCAAAGAAGAAATGGGCGGATGAATCAAGTAGAGTAACATAGTATTATTCAAGTTTGTTTAAATTTTTATTGAGCTACAAAAAGTATTTGTATTTAGTTTGATTGTTAATCTAATCGAGCTCGAATAAGCTTTAGTCGAGGCGAACACAAATCGAGCTCGAGTAACTTGATATTTTCAAACATGTTTTGTTCTTTTTTTTGATCAAGTCAAATTCGAGCCAAACTTTACATGTTATTGAATGAAAAATTGTGTTCAAGCTAGGTTCGTTATATTAACAAACCTAGCTTAGACAAACTTTTAGCCATCGACCTCGAATCGAGAATCAAGCTTTTGCTTTGTTTTTAAGCCCTAATTATGATACAATACATTCTACTTCCTTAGTTCTTCTATATATGCGAGTTATGGATTCTTCAGTATGAAGGTATTATGTTATATATACTGCATTGAGAAATGCATTGAGAAATAATACTTTGTGGAATAAGATTTGATCATAAAAATACTGTTGGAATTTTGGTCTTGAGAAATGGGTGTTTACCCGATTTTGATCAAATAATTAAGTGGTTTCCATTAGTGAAAAATGGAATTAAATTATTTATAAAAATTCTACTAAGAGAGTAGATGAGAATAGCATTTGGAATTTCTCAAAACCGATTCGGGTGAATGAGAAATTAATCTTTGAAGTTAGCCACTTAATACAAATAAATGGCATGGAAAATGGAAAATGTGGGAAAGGAGAGATGTTTCATCCCACATAGGAAAATGAGGATAAGTTTGCACACATAATATATCCCAAGTTGGACATATGGGTTTGGGCCCTTGGGGTAGAGGTGTCCAACGGTTCGAACCGAAACCGAGTCAACGGTTTTCGAGCGAACCGTGGTGGTTTCGATTCGAATGGGCGAACCGTAAACCTTATTTTTAAGGTTAGGTTACGGTTCCAAAATTTCAAAACCGTAAAACCGGCGGTTTATCTTTTTTTAAAAAAAAACTGATTTAATTTGAAATTCAAATTTCAAAGCGGTCACTTTTGTGACCCTTTGTGGCAGTTTTAACGAAGTAAACCTGCGGTTTCGGTTAAAACCGGCCGTTTTTTTTTTTTTTTTTTTTGAAATTCAAAATTTGAAAAATCAACGGTCAAGTTGTTTATATGACACTCCCATTCCAAGCGTTGTAGTAGAGAATGCTAAAAAATGTTTATATGATATTTTTAAAGAATATTCAATAAAATTTGGTGATAGTTTTAGAGAGCTCATCTAGTTCTGCTTTGTTTCTACACCCGATGTTGAACATACTAGTGATATTGGTACGTTTAATGAGGCGTCGGTATTTGCACCATTAGATAAATTTTATGACGCGAGGATACCAAAACGTTCGAGAGGAGCGCGACCCCTTATCTTGAACTTGATACATATTTAACATCTCCTTTTGATTATCTTGAATTTGTAGTAGGGAAGTCAAAGTTCGATTTGTTAAAGTGGTGGTCAAAGAGGTCTTCCTCTTTCCTATAGTAACTTTAATTGCGAGGGAAATATTAGTCGTTCTGCCCGCCTCAGTCTTCGTAGAGCAAGCATTCGATGAGGAGGTTATATTCGGATCCTAGACGATCTAGATTAACAAGAGAAAATCTAGAGGCTCAAGCATTGCTCCACGATTGGACAAACGCCGAGGTGCGTGAGCAACACGTAATCTTGATCTAGGATCAAGCAACGGGTCACAAAATGATTGAAGAATCACATTGCCACTTGCCACCTTCCCGAGGTAAGTAAAATGTAAAGAGAACTACGTAGGGTTTTGATTTCTCTACGAGGATACGTAGACAATTTTATTTCAATATTCAAAGTTAAATTTCAAATTTTTAACTTAGAATATTAAAATAAAACTCAAATCCATTTCTTTTTTTTTCTTTTTCCTTTCTTTGTGGTTTGTACTTTTACTTTGTAATTTAAATTTTATACGAAATTGTATTAACTTGTAAGTTTATTTTTAAATTGTACTTTGGAATTGTAATATCTTAGAATTTTTCATTTTATAAATTGTAAGTTGTAATTTTACTTTTATATCAATAAAATTATTTTTGTGTTACTCAATTTCATTTCCTTCATCAATTGTGTTAATTTATCAATGGTGTTAATTTATTAATATTAAAAACTCAAAAATTCAAAAAAAAAAACGGCATTAAACCGAACCGAAACCGTTGGAATCGGCGAGTTGAATCGGGCGAAACCGAAATCGTCTAAAGACGGTTAGGTTATGGTTCCACCCTTTGGGCAAAATCGGAGCCGTGATTCCGGCAAATCAGAATCGAGGTTCGGAACCGTTGGACACGTCTACCTGGGGGCACCCAAGTTTTAAAGGGTGAGGACCTACATGCTTGTGGGTTTAGTTCAAAGCACACATGTGCGCCGCCGCCGGGTCGTGGTCGAGGGTCGTGGGCTTGGGGGCCCTTATTTTTATTTGGACCAAAAAACCTTTAAAATTAAATGTTTAATTAATTTTTGTAATTAATTAAATGAATTTAATTAATTTTCGTAATTAATTAATGAGTTCAACCAGGGAAGAGTTCGGACCAGCGCCGCGACGCCCGTGCGGTCGGTCGTCTTCTTGCCAAGTTTTGCAACAAATGTAAAGCCGTGCGTCGTGGTCGTGCTCCTGCCGAACATTGCGCAAGCGGGTACACACACCTGGCCGTGCGTGGTCGTGTGCCCCAACAAAAGAGCAGTCGTCTATCGTCTGCAAAAATGTGTCTTTTCGAGCCAAAAACGCGATTTTATGTACGGGCACTTGCTTGCCTATATTACGAAGCCCCCGGATGAATTAACATATGAAAATCGGATAATAACTTGTCATTCTGCATTTTAAGCATATTGATTTTCCTTTCCTTCAAAGCTTGAAAGTCAAATACATTTCGTTGTTATTTGTGATTCCGGTTTTTGCAAATCTTTGCTAACCGAAATCGTAAAGTCGTTGTATCTTAGAGACGACGCCAGGAACCGTAAGCACTTTGTATATAGGGCGTATTTTCTTGGAGACTAAATTTAATTCAGCCTCGACTTAAGCCATACACTTATTCTAGCCATTTTTTTCCTAAACAGAAACCTTTACAAATTTTACCCTACAATCGCAAGATAAAATATAGTCTTGCTTTTGAAGAAGCGATGGCTTCAGGATCGTTCACTCGATGGCCGTTGTTCGTGTTCATGGCAGGCGGCGAAGTTCTTCGGTAGTGACTTCAAGAGATGGCAATAGAAGATGATGTTCTACGTGGACGACTTTGGGTCTATCCCATTTTCTCGAAGGATGAACCCCTATCGTTGGTGATGAAGAATTCGACAACGAACGGAGAATTGATGTGGATGCTTGGCATAACAGTGATTTCTGTGTCGGAATTATATTTTGAACGGCTAGACGACACCCTCTACAATGTCATAGTTCGTTCAAACGCCCAAAGAGTTGTGGGACTCTTTGGAGAAGAAATATAAAAGCGAGAAGATGCCGGTACAAAGAAATTTGTAGCCGGTAAATTTTTGGATTATAAGATGGTGGACACCAAGACGGTGATTAACCAAGTTCAAGAAATTCAGATCATACATCACGACTTAGTGTGCGAAGGGATGATTCTAAACGAGTCCTTTCAAGTGGCTGCGATTATCGAAAAATTGCCATCGTCGTGGAAAGATTTTAAGAACTACCTCAAGCACAAGCGAAAGGAATTGGGGCTTGAGGATTTGATAATTTAACTTTGGATTGAGGAAGACAACCGGATTTCGAATGGAAATCGGCAAATGTGGGGGTATGATCTTACTTACTGGAACCCTAGTGGAGTATACATTTGCATCTTTTAAATGTAACGAGAAGGTGTTGCCAAAAATATTGTAAACACCGAAACCACATTTGTATGAGGTGTTAGAAAGTGGTGTAACACTAAAGCGGGAGACACCGTAACAAGTTAAGTCGAAGTCTTACTAAATATGTGATAACATCAAAGGTACAACTTGTAAAAGATGGAGTTGTTGGAACTAAGATCAAACCGGTAGACGAGATTCTAAGCGGATTGTCGGGCCAATGTTCTAACAAAATAAAATAAAAATGGCCGAGAGCCATAAGAATTTTGGATGATCTTATGTTAAACAAGATACGAGAAGTTGGAAGGGGAGCTTTACTTTTTAGCAACCCACATAAAGGAGATTGCCTTGAAATGTGGGGGAGTCTTTGGAAAAAGAAGCGCCGAATGAAACAAATTCAAAGCATTTATGATATAAGTGATGGTACGATCATTAAATCAAGAAATATTGTATTTATTAGAGGTATCTTTTTCTTGCAAAAGAAAAGAGGTAAGTCCAGATATTGTTTGTCATAGACATAATACCAATAAACAGATTGATTTGAATGGGGTTATTTCGGTTGACTACGTGATGTCAAAGGAAAATCTTGCGGATCCGCTTACAAAAGGCATAAATCGAGATCAACTGTATAAACTGTTAAGGGGATGGGTTTAAAATCCACAACTTAAAGAATGTTCATAGCAAGAACTCCAACCTTGTGAATTGAAGATCCGAGACTTGGTTCAATGGGACAACTAAGTTATGAGCGTTGGTGAACACTTGGAAAATGTGTTAGCTCATTCTCTATACATCCAAGTGAATGTAAACTGCGGAATGTGGTGAGGTTAAGTTTAAGACTTTTAATGATTCCTATACGAAAGGTCGAGTATGGCAGATACTCTTCAATAGGAGATCAACTATATAAGTGAGAAGTAATGGCCGCTTCAAAAGTTAAAACACTTATGAATCTAAGATATGGTCCAGGGCGAAATGGACACAACGTGAGAACAACAAGTGTTAGAGTTGTTATTGTGTAAGTAATGTTGTCTCGGTTTTACAAACGGGTGAGTAATTCAAGACATCGCGTCACTAGCGGCTAGTAAATCCGATAGTATTTTACTAAGGAAGGTTCAAAGCCACAAGCTACCTATCCCACGATGCGATAACGAATCTGCATACACGCATGCATTAATTTCATTCATGTGGGAGATTGTTGGAATTTTGGTCTTGAGAAATGGGTGTTGACAGATTTTGACCAAATAATTAAGTGGTTTCCATTAGTGAAAAATGGAATTAAATTATTTGTAAAAATTCTACTAAGAGAGTAGATGAGAATAGCATTTGGAATTTCTCAAAACCGATTAGGGTGAATGAGAAATTAATCTTTAGAAGTTAGCCATTTAATACAAATAAATGGTATGGAAAATGGAAAATGTGGGGAATGAGAGATCTTCATCCCACATAGGAAAATGAGGATAAGTTTGCACACTTAATATATCCCAAGTTGGACATATGGGTTTGGGCTCTTGGGGCACCCAAGTTTTTAAAGGGGTGAGGACTACATGTTTGTGGGTTTGGTTCAAAGCACACGCGCGCGTCTGTGCCACTTCGCCGGCCCGCGGCCCCGACCAGTCGGGTCGTGGGCACGGGCTTGGGGGCCCTTATTCTTTTGGACCAAAAAAACCTTTAAAATTAAATGTTTAATTAATTTTTGTAATTAATTAATTTTCGTAGTTAATTAATGAGTTCAACTTGGGAAGAGTTCGGACCACGCACGGCCGTGCGTGCGGCCGAAGTCGTCTTCTGCAATAAGTTTTGCAAAAACAAGACGGGCGCGCACGGCCCGTGCGTCGTCGGTCGTGCTCGCTGCCAGAACATTAGCGCACAACAAGACGAAAGACGGCGACACACGGCTGTCCGTCTGTCGGCAAAAATGTGTCTTTTCGAGCCAAACGACGCGATTTTTCTTACGGGCACTTGCTTTTTATATTACGAAGCCCCTGCAGATGAATTAACATACGAAAATCGGATAATAACATGTCATTCTCGCATTTTAAGCATATTGATTTTCCTTTCCTTCAAAGCTTGAAAGTCGGATACATTTACATTGTTCGTTGTGATTAGACCGGTTTTGCAAGTCTTTGCTAAATCGGAATCAGTAAAGTCGTCGTATCTTAGAGACGAACGCGTCGGGCAGAAGCACTTTTGTATACGGGCGTATTTCGTCTTGCATGGATCGAATTTAATTCAAGTCTCGACTTAAGCCATACACTTATTCTAGCCATTTTCTTTCTAAACGAAACCTTTACAAATTTTACCCAACAAACACATGTCAATCTCATTAGAACTTAATAGATGTGAGAAAAGTTTATTTAAAAATTGGGTAAATTGAATACGATTAAGCCTTTTATACCAAAAATATTGACAATATGAGTTTCTAGGTTGCAATTAAGTTATTTTGGGTTTTAGAATTTGAAATTTATTGTTTGATGGCCTGTATACCTATAGGTTATAGAGTGAAAATTGAACAAAATTATTCAATACTCAACTTGATATTGATCGTTCTTCTCAAAAAAAAAAAAAAAAAAAAAATTGATATTGATCGTTTACATTTTCGTAAGATAAGATAAATAATACAATATGTGTGAAATTATAAAACTAACAAACTCGATTCGTGTTCGATTCGCTTAAAATTTGTTTAAGTTTGATTTGGCTAATAACTAAACTAAAGTCAAACACATTTTTTTCTTTGAAAGGAATCAAATACGATTTTTGAAGCTAGTAAAAAGTCAAATTTAAATCCAATTGACTCATTTACACCCATATTGGTATATTTCTCGAAATAGGTATCTTTGGGGGCTGAAATTATAAAACATTAACATAGGGTAGGTTCTGATATAGTTCATAAAACAAGGGGTCAAAGGTAATTTACAAAATAAGGAGGTTTTTCAGATGCAATTTTAATCTTAAAATCACACCCCTCACAATAACGCGCATTCACATTTCGCCATCGTAATTTTGTCGACGGACGAATCTGCGGCGAAAACCCGATTGCCGATATCAAGAAATTCCAAACTGTTCTTTCCCGGAACCCTAACCCTAAAACCCAATTATAAACCTATTTGGAATTACGATCTTTATTTGTTTTCTCCAATTCAATGGCTGGCGACTCTAGCGAACCCACGCGTCAGCACCGGTCCTCCCGCGCCGATGATGCCGAGGAGCTTTCGAAACGCCGCAAACACCGCGACCACCAACACCGTCGCCGCCACCATCGTCACCGGAGCAAGCAAGATGAGAAAGAAACAAGAACCAAATCTCAAGAAGAATTGGATGGTAAAAAAGTTGAAGAAGTTGAGGTCGAAGAAATAAATTTGGAGAATTATGGAGACGCCGGAGGTGGTGCCACGGGTGAAGTTATGGTGTCGAGTAGTTTGAGAATCGCGGGAGTGGATTATGATATGGAGGAAGGGGAGATTGTGGAGGATGATGGTCTGGTTGATTATAGAACTTGTGATTTTGAGAAGGCGAAGAAGAATCTGGAGTCTGATGTTGAGTCGGGTGAAATTGAAACGAATGGATATGATAATTCTAACATGGTGTGTTCAGATTCGCCTGTCTTGTTTTACATTATTTTATGAAGAATGGATTATTGACTTTTCTGTGTCTGTTATCTGCTGGGAGGAAGAGTGATGCTGAAAAATTGTTTGAATTATGTTTATAATTGCACACTTTGTACTATGAACACATTTAAATGGTCATCAGACTTGTTTCATGCACGCTTAACTACATTGAAGAGTTATCATTAGTCATTACCCATGTAGCGTTTATAGAGATTCCTTTGGTTTTCCACCGAGAAGGATTTGAAACAATTTGAACAGGTTTACTTATGCTGGAACAGTAAATGTAAGATAGTTCTAAATCTTGATTTCTTTTATCATCCTTAAATGAATCATATTTTTAAGTAAACACTCCATTGTCTGAAATAAGGCTTCTAGGCAACCAATTGGGCTTCATGTACCCCTGTATTATTCTTGGGTAATTGTTGCAATGAGTGTACAACATTTTGAACTGATGGTAAAATGACAAGGTTTCTTACAGGTGTCCTAGTTGCACTAATAAGGCGCCTCAAATAAGAGAGCTTCATACTCTATTATTATCTTTGTTCCCAGGAAAGGTTGCCTTGGATTGTCCGCTTTCCAGAGGATTGAACCGATGTCTTTCAATTTGATTTTTCAGACTTGGTTATATGTTCAAAACTCTTTTCATGGGTTGTTTAAGTTGTAAAGAAAACATTGATGATTTCAATGACTAATGTCTTACTCTTGTTTTATTCCTCTACAGGGAGTTATAGAGAAGAGCATGTGGAAAGAGTTGGTAAGAATTTGAGGAATCTGGGGAAGGACAGTGAGGATGGAAAAGAAAGTGGTGAGATGGATTGGGAGAAACCATCTACTTCTGGGGGTCTTGCAAAGGGGGATTATGCACACAATTATCACAAAGATGATGATGGATTTCTTGATGGAGGGGGTAAGAGGAAAAGGGACTCTGATGCTGAAGTTGAGCAGAGAAGCTTTGTCATCTGAGAAAAGGCACAGGGTTGTCATACATCCCTGCTCTCATGACAAGTATCTGAATGAGGATTCTCATAGCAATTTATTGAAATCATCCAAATGGGTCTAGGGAAAGGTCTCATTCCCGAAGTATCTTATAAGAAACTGCTATTGTGGGTACTCCAAGGATGATGGAGGACCCATACCATAAGGGCAGAAAACAGATAAGTGAATCAGATGGTGAAAGGATGATTGCTCATGACAGAAACTATGGAAATGGCAGCAGATGTGATGTAAGGGAAAAAGAAAAGGAACATAATTCTAGCAGATATACAGAGACAAATGAGTGGCATTACAGCAGGGAGGCTCTTGACAGATATAGGGAGGGTAGCAGAGACAGGGATTGGGACAGGGATAGAAAAAGAGAGAAAGAAAGAGAGGAGAAGGAGAAGAAGCGGGACACTGAGAGTAGAACGGCCAGAATTCAAGATAGAGATTGGGGGAGAGGGAGGTGGTGAAGGACAGGTCCAGAGACAGGGACAAGGAAAGGGGGAGGGAGAGAGAATGGGAAAGAGAGAGGGAGAGGGATCGAGATAGAGTAAGAGAGGAGAGGAATAGCGGTAGGGATAGAATTAGAGAAGCAATCAGAGATGGCGGCAGGGCTAGAAACAGAGATAAGGATAGGGATAATGAGAGCAATAGGTTAAGGACACACCAAATATATGATAATGATAAGGATGGATACAGAAATTGGGATAATGGTTCTAGGCATAGAAGAAAATCTGACGATCTCTTTAGAGAGAGATCAAGGAGAAGCGATTTCAGAAATGTAAGCTCTAAAAATAATCCAGATGAGATGGACAATAGAGAGGTTCTTAAAAGGTATATTTCTCCTAAAACGAATTAGTTTAGTTTGAGTATTCTTCTTCATCTTCTCTATCCAATGTATCCATTCATTTTATATTGTTGGTATTGCTATCAGAGAGGAAGACAGACAGGAGGACTATCAAGAAAGGATTGTTATGCAACTTGAGGAACAGGAAGAAGATGATCTTGAGAGAATTAAGGAGGAAAGCAGGAGACGCAAGCAAGCTATCCTCGAAAAATACAAAAACCAACGCACAGAACAACAAAATGAAACACGAGAAGTTCTGGGTAAATTTAGTTGTCTCTGCTGTATTTTGATCATTTACTTATTTTTTATCTGCTGTATTTTGATCATTTACTGATATTTTTATTTCTTTTGAATTCTAAAACCGGAAAAGTTAGGAACTTGAAGCTTGAGCTGTTTGGTTGGCTTGAAATGCCCTTTATCAAGCACCATACAGTGACTTCGATTACGCTTCATCTTCAAATTAAATTTGTCAGAATTGCTTACTGCAGGCTATGACCCATCCTGAAAGTTTTTGTTAGTTCATGATGACTTGGATTTGTGAATGGATTTACTCCCATGACAATTTTTAAGATCTTCAAGCGTAATCTTTGAATGTGAATTATGTAATAAAGTGCTTTGCGGATTATCTACTTTATGCATTTTGATTTTATCGCTTGATCATCAAAATGTGAACAAGTGTTTTCTCACTCTTTTAAATTGGTAACGTTGAAATTTCTCTTCTGTGATGAAGCATAATCTTCAGCATTTCTCATAGTTTTTTTTTTTAATCTATATTTCTTGTCTTCTGTTTATATTATGATTGGCTAATACAAAGTAATACTTGCTTCTGGTGTACCAGTTAAACATCAAGCTGGACAGCCTTCTGAACAAGTGCAACCTGCAGAAGTTATTGCAGAAAATATTGACATTCGAGTGGAAGCCATAGATATTGATGATGCTGATTCATCCTTTTCTGTTGGGAAATCACCTTTGCAAAGTGGTCTCTCTGTGCTTGAGAGGCCAACTGGGACTGGCGGACTAGGAGAGGGTACCCCTAAGGTGAGTTGACTGCAATCGCCCATGTGTGTAATATTTACAATTTTTTAACTTAGAAGTGATAAATTTCACTTGGTGATTCTTTTTTGCTAAGACGATGTTGTTCCATGGCACTTTCTTGTATCTTTGTTGGTTATTATTTCATTTTATTTCTCCTACATTGACTTTATATTCTCATTGGCTTGAAGATCTTAATTGTGATTTTTATAAACCGTGCAGAGTGAGAGATCAGTGGATATGTTTTGTGATGATATATTTGGAGCATCACCTGCTGGTGTTCGTAAACGGTTAGTCGCAACTCTCATGTAGACACATGTCATCTTTGACCTGGAATCCTATTTTCAAATTTTTGACTGCATCAGAAATGTTATCAGTTGTTTTGTAAAATTAAGCTCTTTAAGTTTCCGACTTATTGTTCAATATGAATCACCTGGTTGGTGAAGTTTTCTGTTAACGCATGTTTTATTTTATGCTATGTAGTTGTCTTTGATGAAGATTTGTCTACCCATTAAATCTTTTTCCGTGAATGAAATTCTTCCACAGGGTAAAGGAGATGGTGTAGCCATTGAAACGAGTGGGCTTCATGACAATTGGGATGATGCAGAAGGTTACTATGGTGTGTATGACCATCAATCTCTACCTTCCTCTTGGATATTCTTAGCTCCAGTTGATCTGGACATTTACTTTTTACAAAACCTAGTGATGTATGTGTTTGTGCATGCATATGTTTTTCTCAATCTTTAAGGTTTCAACACATCTTAAATTGCCGCTGACTAAGGTGCATTTCAGTTAGAAGATGGTTTTGTATAACTTAAATCGGCTCTTGGTGCTCGGGAACATCTGATGCTTGTCTAAACCTCCCTGTTTTGTCCAAAATTTTCATCAGTGCAGAGATACTTTTATCCTCTTTCATTTGAATTGCCAATTTTTGTTGCTCACCTTGTCCCCTTCTCATGTTTCTGACTTTCAGGTTACCGCCTCGGAGAAGTACTTGATGGCGGTATGAAATAGTTGCTGCTCAGGGGAAAGGTGTCTTTTCTATTGTTGTTCGTGCAAAGGATCTCAAGGCTAAATCTGGTGATCCTGAAGAAGTAGCAATTAAAATCATACGCAGTAATGAAACAATGTGAGTATTTTGGCTGTGCTGATCTTATCTTAAATTGATATTATTTAACTGTGATTATTTTGTCCAGGTTTGCCTAATTTATTCTGTCTTTTTTTCATTATGTAGGTACAAGGCGGGTATGGAAGAGTTGGTCATACTGAAGAAGTTAGCTGGTGCAGACCCTGAGAACAAGCGTCATTGTGTTTGTTTTCTTTCTACCTTCAAGTACCGGAATCATCTCTGTTTAGTTTTTGAATCTCTTCATATGAATTTACGAGAAGTTCTTAAGAAATTTGGTCGTAATATTGGTCTGAAGCTTACTGCTGTGAGGGCATATGCAAAGCAACTCTTCATAGCACTAAAGCATCTGAAGAACTGTGGTATTCTTCATTGTGATATCAAGCCAGATAACATGCTGGTATGAAGTCAACATTTTGCTAAATCTGTTTTCACATAATTTTTTTGTTCCCCAAATATGATTCTTTTCCCCTTCACTTTTGTGCATTTCCTCAGGTGAATGAAGCAAAAAACATATTGAAACTTTGTGACTTTGGCAATGCCATGTTTGCTGGTAAAAATGAAATCACGCCTTACCTTGTGAGCCGTTTTTATCGGGCCCCAGAAATAAGTAAGTGATTCATTTTTGGTAGGTTTAATTGCATGTCTGTTGTCCAATGATGGCAAATCTTTTAAATGACGTAGTTTTTGTAGTTCTAGGCCTGCCTTACGACCACCCCATGGATATGTGGTCAGTTGGTTGCTGCTTATTTGAGCTATACACGGGAAGGTGCTCTTTCCTGGTTCTACCAATAATGACATGCTTCGCTTTCACATGGAACTGAAAGGTCCATTCCCAAAAAAAGATGCTCGAAAGGTCAGATCTCAGTTTAACTAGCTTTTCTTTTCCCAGTTTATGTCCCCTCAGACCTTTCCCACTTTAATTTTTGATCTCTTTAGTGGTGCTGTATGGATATTTGCTGGTTATGAGTCTTTACTTGCTACATTGACACAGGGAGGGTTTGTTGATCATCACTTTGACCACGATCTGAATTTCCTTGCAACAGAGGAGGACCCTGTCACAAAGAAGGTAGGTATCCTGATTATTTAGTGCTTTTTGTCTACTTGTTAAAATGGAAACTCCAGTTTCATAAAGGAAACAGTGGAATCCTGCACTTCTGTTGAGTTTTTAATCTGTTTTTGCAGGCAATAAGACGATTGTTAGTTAATATCAAGCCAAAAGATTTTGGTTCATTAATTTTGGGATCTCCTGGTGAGGATCCGAAAATGGTAGTTAATTTTAAAGATCTTATGGAGAAAATTTTTGTGCTGGATCCAGACAAGAGGCTGAATGTATCACAAGCATTAAGCCATCCTTTCATCACGGGCAAGTGAACTATGATGCTGATCTTGACTTCCGAACTGCTGTTGCATTAGATACTTGTACATTTTGATGTGACCTCAATTACTCAATTTTCTAATGATTGGGCATTTATCTGTCTTTGTATTCTCTGCTCTGGAGCGAGAACTCAGGAGACAGTTGGTTGGGCATGGTTGAAGTTCTTAGAGATGATCTTGGGGAGGCATCTAACTGGGAGTTCTTTCCATGGGTTGTTTTCTGTTTCTATTGTAAGATAAATCGCCAATGGCGTTTTCCTTTTGTTTGTACTAATTGTTAATGGTGACAGTTAAGAAAGCCTTAAAATAATTTAAAATATTTTCCGATACCTTGTTCATTTAGTATGCTACGTGCCTGGCAGTTTAATTGGAGGCAATATTTATATCAGAAGAGATATCAGGAATTGATGTTTTCATAAATATACAATAAATAGTTATATTGATCGTGAATTTCATAAGAAAAGTTGGGACATATTTTTCTCCTTTTTCCCCACCTTTAGTTATCTTTTCATTCTAGGTGATCTGTTTAATCAGTGGATATTTCCATCGTAATTCTGGTGTTTCATGCTAATGATGACACTGATTTATTTCTTTGTTTATTTTCTCTCTCTCTATTCCACTTTAAACCTTGTTGGTACTGGTGAGTCTAATGTAATCTTTCATTCAGGAACTCTCGTGTGCTTTGAGGAAACCATTCAGTGGTTTAGATGATTAAAGGCACTCTAGAGAAGGTACCTTGGTTTGTTCTTAGGAGTTTACATGTGGTAACATTCAAGAATATGTGGATTATATCTTGGTCCCATTAGTTGCAGCACTTCAATTAGATAGTTATTTCTAGAATGGGGTGTGATGGTTGTGCATTTCTTTTCAGTGTTCCTTTTTTATCATCACACTCCATTTCAGACTCTTTACGCTCATCTAGATTTGAGTATGATGATGTGTCATTTTTAAGAAAATTTAGGTTTCATGTTGTGAAGAACTTAATGTTCCTTATTTGTCGGCACACTCATGTTAGACTGTATGTGGTATTGCATAGACACCCCACCCACCCCCAACTCCAATTCCCCCCCTTAATGTATTGTGCGGGTTGTCTCATGTAGTCCAACATCAGAAGGCCCTTTCCCCCTCGAATCTTCCTTTATGATTTATGCAGATCATCATGTGGCAGTTTTGTTGGGTCGCTGATATATAGTTGCATTTTATGTTTCTTAGATCTTTAGTTGTGTTATCTATTAAAGCTACATATATCTGACCCATGGTTTGGTTGTTCTGGGGGATTACATGCCCGGAGATCTTCGTTGCTGCTTTCAAGTGTACAAGTATTTCAGTGAGTGACCCAATTTGATTTTGACTATTAATCTTTTGTAATAAGAATTCACTATTAATGACCTGCATTTTTAATGTTTTATAGGGTTGAGTCAGCTCACTTTTACAACCCTGGTAAGTACTTCGTATTTACCTTATATTTTGACATTATGTGTTCTTAGCTGAAACTGGGCTGATGATTTAATGCCCATCTCTCTCTTTTTTCCTTTTTTGAAAGAGAAACTGCGTAGCTTTTATTTCAATAATGAAACGTCAGCCGATACAATTTCTTCAACCCAACTTGGGAAAACCCCTTCGCCCAACAAAATGACGAGGGGGTAAAGAAGAAGCAAAAATAGTTAGTTTTTGCTGATCTATGCATATGAGAAAATTTTGTCACATTCAAACTAGCCAACAAAAATCTAATTCCAGAAATAATAGACCCCAATTAATTCAGATCTTCCTCATCGCTAGTGACTTCTTGCACCGCCATTAAGGAGTCTGTCATTACCTCACAAGGCAACAATCCACGATGTTTAACAATAGTTAAGCCTTCCTATGTAGCCTGTAATTCCCTTCAACTACAGAAGATAGGTGTGCGAGTTTCTTCCCAAATGCCCATTGTACTTGGCCATGATCGTTCCCAATTAATCCTCCAATCGCATATCTATTCTCCCATTCATGGAAGCTTACATCTGTGTCGAGTCGATATGATCCAATCCCAGGCTGCCGCTAATGCTTCTCATTACTTGTACTACCATCTGGATTCACAGCTTTGGTGTCTATCTTATGTGCCTTGTGAAAAGCTTTCAAAAATTCCACTACACAGTTCAAGTTGGTAGCAATTTCCTTTTTCACCAGCATGTAAGAACAATTGTGTCGCTTTCCAGATAATGCAAACAACATGCAATATATTCAAAACGTGTTTTTCCCATCTTTTCCTTCAACCAGATTCCAGCTTCAACAAAGTCTCCACCCTTGACCTGCTTAAGAAGCTCCCAAATAGCCTGAGTGCTTACAAAGGTGTCTGATTGCAGGGCAGAGAAAAAGTGAGTGTTGTAGTATCGTTATCAAATAGAGAGAGTGCACAGCCACCTGTTGTAGGGAAATGGTGTTTTTTAAGATTGCTTAGGCATGCCATAGATAATTTTCATTTTGGGAGGAATTGATAAAGCACATAGAAATTTCCACCACTTCTCCCATCCCGTAGTAGTTCTACTTCTATGAGGTTGGTAGTAAACTAGTGATGTCCGTCATTTTCAAGTACTCGTTTTTAGTCATAGTTTTGGACCACCATCGATTACATATGATATCAGTGTCACGGTTTCTTCTGGATGGTGTTCTTGTTTTTGTAAACAATGCTTTCCTCTTTCAATTATCGAGTTTTCTTTCTAGTAAAGAACTCTTATCTTGTGGCCACCTTTCATGTTTTCGATTTATTTGAGAACGAAGAGGGGACATAGAATTTGCTTTAGAGCATGCAGTGAACGAGTATGTCTGAAATTGTTTGAAATAGGTACCTTAATTTTGCAATCGAGTGGCTCTCTTTAATAATACAAGGTAACAAATTGATCAGTATCGAATTTTTTCCACTTCTTACTGAAAAGTTGAGTACCTGATTACTAAATACAAGTCAACTGCAATAATGAAATCCGTGAACACGCAAAATCTGAACATCTGATTGTAATTATATTTTATGATATTCATTATTGATGTACTTATTTGTTTATGAAGTGTATAAATTTGCTGGTTGGAAAGACGTACATTTATTCGGTATAAAAATATATGTACTTTGACAAGCAGAACTCACATTGTAGTACCATAGCATGTTTTTGCTGTAGTGACATACATTTATTTATGTATTTCTTTCATTTTCTTTGGTATATTTCTCATAATGAAAATTGTGTAAGATGCAATGCTTGAAAGATTGGCAAACATTTTTTTTTTTAATTTATTAGGTGGATTTACCTGCATTAGTGATGAATTAAGAAGAGATAGAAAGGCAGTTACTTTGGTGCAGATATTGTAGTTTTTCTGGCATGAATTGATAGGGAAAGCAATAGAGAGACTGAAGTGAGACATGTCTTATAATTAATTATAGAGGATTTTTCTTTTATGACTTTATTAGTGTAGGTCTCCTTGGAGCGTACCCTAGACCCATCTTCAAAATATTGTTGATTGCTGTGATTTTGTAAATGAGAAATATCTTATGTAGTCCTAGTGTAGATGGCAGCCTTCTTTTGTTTCCGGGTAGCGATGAGGCAACGATTTCTCTTTGTCCATGATCTGCCATAGCTATTACAGTCAAGAGGAAAGAATGTTGACGACTCTCAATTTGTTTGTTTTTTTTAGTTATTCCTGTTTGAAATAAAGCAATCCTATTCTCACACCCCTACACGATTTAAATAAGTTGCTTTTCCTTTTTGCCGTTATTCTGAATATCTTTAGCTGAAGTAGACCGTTCTAGAATATCTATACACCGTGTCGTGAATAATGCCTTGTCAAATCAGACCGCAATTCCACGCTGCCAATATCTGAATGTTAGCAAGGCTGTGGGATGTCAGGTTCTTGCTCCATTTTCCTACCTACACTTGTGTGCTTTCTCTTTTACTTTTTCCTTAATAAATAAGAATTGTCTGTTAAATTTGTATATGTATATGACACACTGGCTCTTATGTTATTATTCATATTAAAATTCAGTTGATGCCACAGTTTTATCATTATATGCAAGAATAATAAGATATGCACTGACGGTTTATCGTATAATATCTTATGTCATTTGGAATTGATGAGTTTCATCCTTTGGCCAGATGGTTTATTGTGTCATATTGTTGAGTGTTGATGGGTTTTTTTTTTTTTTTTTGCGGTGGAGATGGTTTGAATTATTTCTTTCTGTGCAGGCCCTTGAAATTGAATTATTTAGTTTGCAGGTGCTAAAAATATTGAATTTAATGGACATATAGTGGTTTATGTGATACTGTGGTCTTGTTATGATTTTCTTCCTTACGTTTCGACTAATTTATTGCATGGCTATATTAAATGAGTGGATAATTAGAAGTTGTAAAATCAGTGAGATTGAAGTTTTTTTGAAGTTGACACAACAGAAACAGAAACAGTTTGTTATGTTTGAGTTCTGTGATTTTCTGTGGTCATTGGTCAAGCAGCGCTGTAAAAGCTATATTTAGATTGTCTGTGTTTTATGGAAGATCGGTTTGTTGGTATGCCTAAAAACCAAGGAAGTGTGAATTTTCTGAAATAAGCTCATAAGCCCTGGTATATTATTAAGCAGCTTCTTTTTCTTTCCCGAATTCATAGGTTAATTCTGCTCAGAATATTCATTAGTGGCATAGTTTGGTTTTCTTGTGGTGAAATTGGTACTCATTCCATGCAGTCACGCTATGATTGGAGCTGAGGTTTTTCAGACAGGTTTGGTTAGGTTAATATCCATAGATTTTTCCTATTTCAAGGTTCTTTAGGTAACTTTAATTACCTTTGTTATGTACCGTTCAATTCTGCCGAATAGAGTTCTAAATGTTTTTGCATTGAGCTTCTAATATATTAAATTTTATTGAAAGGAAAATTTCAAATGGAATGCACTTTTTTTTGGTTGAATGTACATCCTGGGATGGGAAGGGTGATGAAAATCGAGTCCCAAGACCAGAGGTATGACTTGAGACTTTTAACCAGTTGTCAACTATCCAATTCTCAAAATGCACTTAATTAAAAGAATAATTACAAAAATTATCTGTAAGGTTTAGCGTAATTACCAAAAACTTTTGTTATCTTCCAAAATTACCAATACCACACTTGATGGTTGTATTCACCCAACAAATATTATTTTCTTTAGGATGCATTGACTGTGCAATATCTTGTATGAAAACAATTATCCATGTATAACGAGCGAGGTCTTGTAATGTAGCAAAGGAATCGGTTGTTGCGGCCACCACAATAGTTTATTCCATTGCCCCCTTTTCTTGTAAATTAGTTACTACCTTGCTCTTTGCATAATAGCTACACAAACACACATTGGATTTTGTCCTTGTTGATTAAGAATAATTGGATTTTTTTTTTTTTTTTTTATGTAATTGGACTAAACTTGGGTTAGTTTTGTAATTAATTCATTAATTAAATGTAGGTAGTAAGAAAATTCTTAAAATTTTGTTTCGCCAAAGATGATGAATCACTAGTTTTCATCGCGAGTAAACTCTTATGAGTGTCGCCAAAGCATGCACATATGCTATCAGTAGTGTTGGGATGATAATTTGACTCGTCTGTTTGGGTGCCCCTGTGACCCTGGGCGGGTCTAGGTATCACCTTTATTCTATGTGTGCCCTCGCTTTGCCATACCTAGCATTTTTATTTTTAAATATATTTAATATATATTATATGTATTCTTATGTGTAATAATATAATTCTCATTTAATCAACAACAACAACAAACTAAGCCTTAATCCTACTACGTGGGGTCGGCTATATGGATCATATCGTGCCATCGTTTACGGTTATAAGCCATATTTTCATTTATTTCTAGGTATAACATGTCTTGTTTAATAGTTTATTTCCAAGTCTTTTTAGGCATATTTCTGCCTCTTTTGATTTGTGTGAGTGATTTCTCTACCTTCGTCGCACAGTGCATCTAAAGGTCTCATATAAACATGTCCAAACCATCTTAATCGTGTTTCTCTAATTTTCTCATCTATTGGTGCTACTCCCACTTTGTTTCTAATGTGTTCATTTCTTATTCTATCTAATCTAGTGTGTCCACACATCCATCTTAGCATTCTCATCTCTGCTACCCTCTTTTTGTTCGTGTTCATATTTAGTCGCCCAACATTCTCGCGCTCCATAAAACATTGTGGGCCTTATGGCCGTTTTATAAAATTTTCCTTTCAATTTTAATGGTATTTTACGGTCACAAAGGATAGAAGATGCACACTCCTCCATTTACTCCAACTCGCTTTGGATCCTATGTGTGACATCTTTATTGATTTTTCCGTTCTCTTCGATTATAGATCCTAAGTATTTAAAACTTTTTGTTATACTCACTTCATGTCCATCAATTTACTTAATATTATGTTTTAACATATATACTTATATTTGATGATAATTTTGATAAATAATATGCCTATAAAACGAAAAAACTAAGTAATAATATAAAACACAAAGATAAAATTTTTATAAGTAACAAATTTTTATTCTACACGGGTCTACTCGTCAACCTAGTCCTGTGAGTTGTGACTTGCACACTCTCTCTCCCTCCACATTGCCACCCCTAGCTCGATGGAATGCTTCTATGCCTTCTAGAAGTTAGCTATGTTTCATCCTTTCCACTCTTGAGATTACTTGTGAAAATTGAATCCGTGCCTGAAGTTTCCTGGAACCTTCTCCTGACTGATCACTCAAAAACAGTTTTTATGGCAAGTCCATTATTTTGTCTATTCTAATTTGACGGGAACCAAGAAAATAATGTCGATCTTTTCTTTCTTGGATATCTTCCTTTTTGACTCCTAAGTATTGTAAATTTTAAGTAATTTACTACCTTAATCAAATCTACCTTATATACTAAAAAAAAATAAGACGCATGTCATCACCTTCTTGATTTTGGACATGTCCCAACTTCTCATTCTCCCAATTCCAGGATAGAGGTTTAACATTTATCCAAGATAACAAATTTAAAAGACAACAAATAATCCAAAAATCAATTATTCTATCTACAAAATATCTTTTAAATTATTATATTATATTATACGTATCAAATAAAATGCGAGGAAACAAGAAACAAAGAAAGAAAATAGACAAGAATTGTCGCACATTTCTTTTTTTCTATTTTTCTGATACACTTCTAAATTTGGATTTTTTTAATATTCTAATTAGTATTTTTGATCTCCTATAACTACTACAAGTAAATTTGTGACACTAAAATATTATCTTTGTGCAAATCATTTGTAACAGACAGGGATTGTTCTAGTAGTCATGTAATTGAAAGCATTTTGATTTCGTGTTTACTGCTGCAATTTATTGTCTTAGTATGGTAGTAAATGGTAATGCTAAATCATGTGCAGCAAGTTCAAGTTATTGTCACTTTTGTATCATTTACATTTATAATAACATATTTCATTTGTTTATATTTTTGTACATTGAAGATTGATATAAGCTGGTCACCAAACTCAACTTTATGTGGGGCTGTCTCTATTTCTTGCTAATACGGCAATCAATATGATTGATACAATTAGAGTTAAATTCCACCAAGTTTGATTGTGATTGCCCACAAGTATGAGTATTCAGACTTTGTAGAATTTGATTTTGGTGAAAATTAGTGCTTTCTAGTTTTTAGTGCCAAGTCGATGTGTGCCTAAATTAAATCCTATATTTGTTTTCAACCATCAATTTTTAGGTAAATGAGAATGTGGAACTGAGTTATATACTATAAACTATTTTATAAGATATAACCTAATTATGACAAATAGTTTATCAATAAACAGTAAAAACAAATGAGGAATTGAGGATTGCGTTAATAACAACTAAACATACATGCTCAAAGGTAATATTAAATACCTAACGAGCATGGCATGTCAAAATAATTAAATAAAGTTATTTTCAGTTTTCATTTTTTATGAAAAGATTCTTTTGAAAACACAATTAAACAAGTTTTCACTATAATCACGTAAATTTATGTAAAAATACCCTACAATCACGCAAATCTATGTAAAAATACACTACAATCACGCAAATTTATGTAAAAATACATATAAAAACTATAACCAAATATATTTTTTTTTAAACAGAAATTGGATAACAAACCAAACATATTCTCATTCTCACACTAAAACCAATAAAGTTTGAAAATTCATTTTCCAACACTAGAAATTGAAATTGGACTTAGAAACACATCCATACATAATTTTCCAATTGCACGGAGTATTTCCAATTTCAATTTCAGTATTGGGAAAATGAATTTTCAAATTTTATTAATTTTCTTGTGAGACTTGACATGATATATTTGGTTTGTTGTCAAATTTCGTTATAATTGTGTTTGTTTATAGTTTTCGAGTGTATTTTCGACATATATTTTTTGAATATAATGCATTTTCACATAAATTTGTGTGATTGTCTTTAAAAAAATTAATGAGCAAGTCTCATGTAGCAAGACCATCTCATGATTTAAATTAATGAGACAGAACTAACCCATTTTACAAATCAAAGCAAAATGAATCCAAATTCAATGGGTTAGCTATTATGAGTCATTTTAAGATCCGTCTTACTAAATTAATCCAGTGAGACGTCTCATATGAGTTTTTGTTAAAAAATTTTGGTTGTGTTTTCACAAAAATATTTCCATAAAAAATAAAATTAAAAATGACTTTATTTCTACTAAGAATTTCCAAAACAAATATAAAATGAAAAGTTGAAAACACAACCATACATGACTAATTTTAAATTTCTAACATAAATTATAATTATATATTAATAATTATTTAAAGTCGTTTAAATGAAGTGTACTGTAGATAAGTACGCAGCATGGGAAAAGAAAACAGTAAACGCGTGCAATAGGACCGCTTGAGTTCGTTCCTCAGTATTTTCGACGTAGTAAGACAAACAGACCGCGTACCATACATACTTTACCTTAAAATCCCATTTCCCATTCTTCCTTAAACCGAAATGGAAAAAAAAATTCCTTCATCAAGAAGAAAATTCCCCACACGCTTTATAATTAGTACAATATATTATAAAACACAATCACTAATTCACACACAAGTCTTCTTCCTTCGTCACCAACAAAAGGTGCAAACGAACAAGGCTTGTTTGTTTGTAACCTTTTTTAGCCAACTCTAAATTTTGGTCTTACTAGTATAGTATTAGGTGAATTTTTGTTTTGGAGTTGTGAGAAAATAAGATAGGTATGGGCAAAAAATTGGATGCTTTGTTGGGAAGAGGATTTAAAACTGGCAAATTCAAAGCCACCGTGGCGCTGGCAATTTCCCGGCTAGCCGTGCTCAAAAACCAGCGCCAGGCGCGGTGTTCGATTGCGCGGTCCGACGTCGTTGAGTTCCTTAACAATACCAACCATGATAGAGCTCTTCTAAGGGTAATAATCTCAATATTTATCATAATTTCCTCTTCTTTTTTTATTTTTTGGTTTTCATTATTTGTTTGATTATTATTTTTGAGTTCGTCGGATTTTTGGTCATCTGTCCGTAACAAAAATATATTTTTAGTCAGTTTTCCGGAAGGGGTTTACTGCAAGAAAAAAATCAATTTACCTGCAAAAAGGCAAGTATTAAGATTAGGGATAATGGCAAAAACACCCCTGAGGTTTGTGTTATTAAAAAAACAGAGATGTTTTAAAATTACAAAAAAACCCTTCAGGTTTCATTTTGCCTTAAGTTTAAGGGGGTAAATGTAATAGTTTTGTAAATGTGAGGGGTTTTTGAAATATTTTTGAAAATCACCAGGGAAAGACTGAGTCAAACTTCAAGGGATTTTTTTGTAGGTTTTTTTGTAATTAGCCCAAACATCGGGGTGTTTTTGTAATTATCCCTTAAGATTACAGATAATTGTACTTAAGTATTTACCAATAAAATCTGAAACTGTGTAAATACCTATAGAATTTCTGTGGGTAAATTTAAAACCTTTTGGTGATGTATCATGTGTCCGTATTGGTTAGTATAGTTTGGAGAACAATAATATTTTTTATTTTGTAGGTAACTATAAAATTTAGTAACAAAATTATTTATGTCGGTAAATTCTATTGGTAGTGGTTTTTTAGCCATTTTTGGTTTAATAATCCATGCTATCTTCGAGAATTATTTTTCAATACCGAGAAATGTACAACATCGATTTTTAAAAAATAGGCAAGTAACTCGCTAAAGAATACAAAGACTGTTATTTTACCGTCAATAAAAAATATGTGTTTAAAAACATAGCTAGTTTGCATTTTCGAAAAACGTGAATGGTCAATTTGCCCTATTATAACTATTTTTTATTTAAATACAGGTCGAGCAAGTGATCAAGGAGCAGAACATGTTGGACGTGTTTGTTTTATTGGAAGGCTATTGCCATCTATTGCTAGAGAGGGTCAATCTTCTTCAACATGAAAAGTTAGTTTTATCCTTTTTTTTTTTCTTAGCAAACTCTTAATCTCTTGAGGCAGAGTTATTTTGGTACATCATATTTTTGTACTTTTTTTTTCCTGATAAATTTGTTTCTTTGTTCTTTCGTGTAGAGTTTGCCCGAAGAATTAAATGAAGCCGTATCGACTTTGATCTATGCTTCCACGAGATGTGGGAATTTCCAGAACTTCAAGAGATTCGCGCGATTTTTATGTCCAGGTTCGGGAAAGAATTTGCAGCTCGAGCTGTTGAATTACGCAATAACTGTGGTGTAAATCCTAAGGTAGAATTATGGTTTGTGCACGAAATTTAAATGTAGGGATAATTACAAAAACGCCCTAAGGTTTGGGCAAATTACAAAAAAACCCTGGGTTTTTAAAAATTACAAAAAAACTGTTGAGGTTTGATTCTGTCTTACATTTTTCGGTAATTTTCGAAAATATTTCAAAACATTTACAAAAATATTATAGTTACCCCCTTAAATATAAGACAAAATGAAATTACCGAAGGGGCTTTTCTGTAATTTTGAAACATGTATGGGTTTTTTTGTGATTAACCCAAACCTCTAGGGTGTTTTTGTAATTATCCCTTAAATGTATCTGAAATAAAACGATGTTTTTTTTTTTTTTTGACATCTATGGTAATAATTTTTTATCTAGATTATACAAAAGCTGTCTACTAGGATGCCGAGTTTGGAGAATAAAATGAAGATGCTAAAGGAGATTGCTTCAGATAACAACATTGATCTTCCAGTTGAGGACAGTGTACCAGACACCCCAATGGTATGCAAATTATTCGTTTATCGTTAGTGGTAATAGGACTGGCCATGTACGTTTTGTGAAAATAAAAAATAGCCATGTCTTTTAGAAGTGTGTTTTTTAACCATTTTGACTAAAATTGGCGTTCATATCCTTCTATTATTTGAGGTACTTGGCCATTTTAAAAAAAAAAATTGATACGAGTACATTTTTCGTGTACCGAGTCATGGATTAGTCTCGAGAAATTGAAAAAAGGGTGAAGTGGACATTTAATTTGAAAAATGGCTAAAAAACATGTTTTTGAAAAACATGGCTAAAAAACAATTTAGCTACGGAGAAGTGGCTAAAAATGACGGACTCGTATTTTTATCTGTTGTGTGACTTTTAAAATCTTCGTGCATCTTGTATTGCATATCGCAAATGCACGTCATGTGTTTATACTCTTCAGTACACACTAGAAGTTAATTATATACATGTCACATGTATATATGATCTCAATGCAACACAAAATCAAGATTCGCTTATCGAAACAATTTAGTTTTATTGGCAAGATTCTTATGCAATTCATTGTGTGCATTTATAAGCACCAAGGAGTATTTGCAAACACTTGAAAAAGTGATTGTGCTTTTGGCTGAAAAAAAAAGAGTAGTTTTTAGTATTTTCAAATGTTAACTTCTGCAAAATTTGATCAGAATCTATGTATAATTTATTCATCAAACACTCTTTTTGAACTTATTCAACGTTTACCTTTTGTTTGCAAATACTAGCAGTTTCGAGTCTCAACTATTTTTTTTTTCTGCTACAATAAATTACTTTCTTTAGAAGTAAAAGTTTTTGCAGACACTCCTAAATCACTTTCTTTGAATTTGTTCACCAAACACTCTTTTTGAACTTATTCAGCTTTTGGCATCTACTTACGAACACTACTAATTTCTGAATCTCACTATTCTTCGCTTCTGCCACAATAAATCACCGATAAAATCATTTTCCCTAAACCATGGCTTGTGGATTCAGGAAAAAAAAAAGGAGTCGGGCCAGGAGGAGGAGAAGCAGATGCCAGGCGTATTATCTCCGTCACGAGTTCTTCATCAAGAAGAGAACAAACCAATTCATCCTGATTTAATAGAAAGAGGTGTGGGAAGAAAATACAAAGATGTGGCTGATGCAGCCCAAGCAGCATTCGAATCGGCCGCTTATGCCGCCAGAGCCGCCCGAGCCGCAGTCGAATTGTCTCGTTCGAGTCAACAGACCCGATGATCCCTCTACTCCCAATCGCCGTCCCAGAAAAGTGTCAATGAAAGCCAAACTCCAAACTCGCGACGAGGATTCACAAGAGGACGAGCTAATCATAACCGAGGCGAAATTTGAGAAAATCCACCCGGTTCAGAACGTTAACTTTGAAGCCAAGGACGGAGATTTGCGCTGAGAAGGGAACGGAATTTAGGAGATCGGTTTCTGGTTCGAGTTCGGATTCGTTTGATGACAATGTGAAGGGATTCGTCGGAGTATCTGGTGACGGGGATGGAGAGATTAAGCGTGGAGATGTTGTGTTTGATGATAGTGATGGTGAAAATGAGCAGAGAAAAAGCTGGAATGATGGAGAAGAGAAGAGAAATCAAAATACAGAGCCTTTAAACATCAATAGGAGGCCAATTTCTGTGAGGACAAGATGGGCACATGGACGATGACAAAAACATATACTATGTGGTGAGAACTAATACAATTTCAAGTTTTCTGTAATAATTCGCCCCAGATTTTTTTTTTTCTTTTCTTTTATTGTAAAGTTTGTAATGGTTTTGTAAGGTTGAACTCTGATTTCATAGTTTAGTATGTTTTTGTAAGTGATATTAAGAGAGTATTTGATTGAGTTTGTTTAAGACATCTTATACGTTCCTACATTCTATAAGAGGTTAAGATCTTATTTTGAAAATAAGTTGTTGAAATGTTAGGATAAATTAAGGTCATATAGCTTATAAAATGTTTAGCACGACAATTATATAGTTAGCATAGTCAAAATCAACGGAGATTGATAAAATGAGATCTTATTTTAAAAATAAATTGGGTTTTCCAATTTTTTTCAAATTATTTCGAGAACTAAGATTTATAAAAAAAAAAAAAAAACACCTAATACTTTTAAGAACATATTTAAGAGAGTGTTGTATCTTGATTTGGAGCAAAAACTTGCTTCAAAGATGCGCCAAATTCTACACCATTTTGAAGATGTAGCAGGTTTTTTTGCTGGAAACAACGCAACAATGTAGATGCACTAATTTTTATTTTTTTAAATTAATGATTTTAGTGTATGAAAAAATGTACTAACATGGAATATTACGGAGTATTCCTTTTTAGTGCAGAATTTACTGCAAACTGTTGGAGATGGAGCGCAGATTTTGCATTAAAATATTGCAGAATATGCATCAAAATACTGTAAATTGCTGGAGATGGTCTTAGAGCTTATAAATTCTCAAATATCTTATAAGATATTTTGAAAAGCTTATAAGTTCAGCCAAAATAATCTTGAGTTGTCACTGACATATTAATTTAACTCACAACTTCATTATGTGAAATATTCAACAAATTTACTAACTTGTGTTTTCCAAGAGAGGGCCATCAATTGAATCGTTCCTAGTTCCAGCAGGTTTTGATCATGTTGTAAAAATTGAAACAAGAGGGATGAAAACAAGAAGAAAACTCAATTCAAAACTCAAAAAAAAAAAAGCAAAATAATACTACAACAACATAATCACAAAAAATAACTGTCACAAATGGCTAATCCTAGAATAGCTTAGGACAAATTGCCACCACTTTGTTGCCAGAGATTGATAATATCAGTGGCCTGATTAAGAAGTATGATCATTTTCTTCTGGGATATCCAGGGTTTGCTTTCTAGGGTGGTTTTGAGCTCTTCCCATGCATCTTTTCTGGGCCAAAAAAAGTAGGGACTCAAAGGCACAGAGCCATGGCCCGGGATAACTTGATCCAGCCCAAGCCCAATGTTCTTTTCCATCCATATGAACTTCAACACTAGCCTTGGTTTAACCACTGATTTTACATCTGCTTCCACTTTCTGGAAAATCGAATAACACAATTAGTTGTATTTTTTACAGTAACAAATTCTAAGGGAGTGCTTTGCTGTCAAAAGGGATTTACAAAATTTATGCTAAACAATTCTTATTGCACAGCATGCATACGAATGCTTGTGGTTTTAAAAAAAAACTGCTCACTCGTTCTCATTTTTCTAATCATGAATTACGTCCAATTATAGTTTAAACAGAAAAGCTATCACATCAACTATCAACCTTGCACTTTTCTTATGTAAAATATACTATTCACCCTTTCTTGTTTTTCCAACCACCAATAACATCTGATCTAATCACTAGAGTTGTCAAATGGATCGGTTCGATGCAGGTTTCCCGGGCTAAATAGAAAAATCGAGTCGAACCAAGTCGAAATTCCATTAGCCTGTTATTATTGGAGCCCAGTCCGCCCATACTTTGAAATTCACACAAAATGACTAGGTCGATCTGATTTTTGAGCCAAATAGGCCCAATCCTTTCGTACCTACAAAATTGCAGCCTAGCCTAGTGTTTTCATCCAAGCTGGTTTTGACAGCTCTGCTAATTACTATTTTGCTAAAAAAACAATTGCATCAGGATCATCATATCATCTACAATTTTTCTCATCATCAATCACATCTAATCACTATTTTACAAAAATAAAATCATTTCGTATCAGTATCATCATAACATTCCATATCCAATTGTACTCTCAAAAATCATTATCATTTCTCCAAACAATTTTTTGTTAGAGTAGTTTAATATTTGTTATTATTGTGATTTATTTGTAATGTTAAGGGTAGTATAGTCTTTTATCTTCCTTGTAGCCCTAGCTCTATTTAAGAGGTTTCATCCTCATTTGTAATAGTAGTCTTGCTTCTCCTAAATTGCAAGAACACATTTTCTCTCTTCATTTTGCAATGTATAACCATTTTGTTCTATCATTTTTCACACATTTCTTTCTGAAATGTAGAAAGTAGCGGAGCGAAAGTTAGAGCAAACACTCCCTAAAGTTCTTATCTTACTCGTTGGCAAAAGTATTGTCCATGTAAGACAAAGATCCAATGCCCATATAAATAAAAGCAGGGAGAAAAGAGAAAATACTCTGAAAAAAAAACAGCATAAATTAGAAAATTTCTCGATGATTGATCCGAACCTGAGGTTCTTCAACTAGTTCAGAATCTGAAGTCTCAGCAGGTGTTTCTGCTGGAGCTAATTCCGTGGCAGCTGCAGCACGCACCTTTTGAATTCTCCTAATTACGGGTTTGGTTTTGAGGTCAGAATTATTGGATAATGAACACCGAAAGGAAGCGTTTGGCTTCACAGAAACTGAGAAATTGGATGGTTGAAAACAGGTATTTTTGGAAACAATGGAGAAAGGACATGGCAATGTGGCCTTGATACTTGGTTGAACTGACATGGATAACATTTTCTGTTTTTGAGAGAAACAGAGAGAGAGAGAGAGTGGTAATATATGTGAAGAGGGCAGTGGACCAAGTGTTTGTCATGGATAAGGTAAAAGATAATCAGAGAACGGAAAAGGGACTGGGCCGTAGCCCATGGGCTCAAGAAAATGGACCCGATCACTGAATTTGTAGTAGCAAGTTGGTTTACACTTAGTTTTGAATCATTAAAGATTTCTCATTGTAACTTATTAAGCTCTTTTATTTGTTTTGTTTTCTTTTTTTTTTTTTTTTTTGGTGAAAGATAATGCAATAATGATACTATTCCACAAGTAATTGTCGTTCAATTTTTAAATTTGGGGTCAAACTTTCACTCATGAACTAGTTTTTGTGGTGTAATTATAGTTTTGACCTTGAAGGCTCATCGTTAGTCTTTCGTTAAGAGACATCTTATTCTGCTACACGATAGGGTTACTAGGTGTTTGATAAAGTCTAGAGTGAAGCCGTCGAGGGAAAAAGGGCTACTGGTGTCTTGATAAGGTCCAGAGTGAAGTCGTCTGAAGGGAAAATGGCTACTTGGTGCCAGGAAGAATTCGGAGTGAGAGTTGTCCAAGGGAAAATGGGCTACCTAGTGCCGAGAAGAGTTTGGAGTGAGAGTCGTCCAAGGGATAAAGGACTACCTGGTGCTTGATAAGGTCAGAAGTGAAGTCGTCCAAAGGAAAAAATGGCTACTTAGTGCCGAGAAGAGTCCGAAGTGAGAGTCGTCCACGAAAGTCCGACTTGGTAAAGGGGACGACAATAATACGATCACATTGAATTCACAAGCAACTATGAATTAGTTCTTAAAGTTGCAATCAAACACCCACCCAATAGCTAACTTTTGTGGTGTAGTTAGGGTCTTGACTTTGAGGGTCTATCAAATAATTTATTGAAATACGGAGTGTTATACTTAACTAAAAGATTAATTCATGTTGCAAAGTTGGTCACATATACTTTATTGTTGTGTTTGAAGGGAGGAAAAAGATTGGATGTGGAGGACTTGTGGAAGAACATCAAATCAATTATAGTGACTCGCCAATGTAAATTTAAGAAAAAAGTTTAAGAACTTGAAATTTATTATAGTATTAAATTACCCAAATAAGTTATGATATAGATCTATATAAAAGACTATATTGCTCTCATTCTTTTTCCCAACTGGAGCTCGTGAGCGAGCGAGAGGAGACGATCTCGGTATTCAAGAGAGTCACCGCGTGGGCATGACAACACTTTAAGGAGCACGCGACCGATGCGAGGTGACACTGGTCGAATCATATTCCAATATAAGATCCACATTTGATCAAAAGGATCCAAAACCGGCCGAAGTGGTGATATGGGTTGACCCATAATCTTGACCGTAGATTCGATGTGATGGTGACGTTTAGGCCTTGGAGATCGGGATACGTGGAGTAGCATGTACGGCCTGGTCAAACCAAAAGTATAAATACCCCCAAATTTCTCATTGCTACAACCTACATGTATCTCTTTTATTCTTTATTCACCTCACTCTTGACTTATTATTGACCTTACGTCTGTACCTAACTTAAGCGTCGGAGGGTTTTAGTGCCGGGTCCAGTGGCCATTTAGTCTAACGCTAACGTTCGTTTTTACGGTCCCGAACCGAAGTACCAGGCTCGAGCCAAAGCAATTCGAACTAAAGTACATATGATTTATTCACCCAAATCAAGTTCAATAAATTTATTTGAATAAGTTCAATAAATTTAGTATAGTAATAAATGAATTTTAGAAGACTTTTCTTTCCTTTTATGTGAATTTTGTGTGAGCAAAAACAGCCAAATGGCTTCAACTGTTGCGACTGACACGATTTCACCAACGCAGTTAGACTTGAACTCGCTATATAGCACCAGCGACTATTGGTAAAAACATAAACCGAAAAAGCGCTTCGACTGTTGCATGAAAAACACCGGCCCCCAGAACACATCAGAATACATTTCTCTCTCTCTCTCTCTCTCTCTCTCTCTCTCGTCTTCGAATCTGACGAAAGCCGCCGGGAACTCATTGCTTCCGGTAACTCTCTTTACTGTCACATTCGTGTATGCGCACTTTATCGTAGGAATATACGCGTGTTAAATCCTTTCTTTGTTTTTTAGTTTTTTTTTTTGGGGGATTTAAATTAATGTTGTTGTCAGATCTTAGATTTTTCCGATTGATTTTGATGTAACCTTGCTTTCTTTTAACTTTATAAATAAGAAACTCACAACTTTTCCTAGTATAACTTGTGGGCGTAGCTGAGATTTTGATGAACGGTAATTTTATTCCATTTCCCATTTTTGAACTAGGAATGAAATCTGATATTCGTATTTTTCGAACTTAGAAGCTGTTCTTTCCTTATAACAACCTGAATTTCCACTTTTTTGGAAAATGTTGAAAAAGCTCCTATGTAGTATTAAATTTTCGTATGATAATTTGACGTGAGAGGGTTTAGAAATCATATTTGAACTGTTAAATTAACCTATTTTGAATTTTCCTACCCAGATTGTAGTGTGGACCTCGAGCTTATCTTTGAGCTTCGTCTCCTTAATTTTTGTTTTAGTAATGAACATTCAATTTCGTGGTTTATGCTTAGCATAATATATGATAACCCTTTACCCTAAAGATCAAATAAGCTGTTTTTTTTTTTTTTCTAATTCTTCTAAAATGTTTTGATGAAGCTTCTACCTTTAGGAAAATTATTTTTGTGGCGCAATGTCGATGGTGGACGAGCCATTGTATCCGATAGCAATACTAATAGACGAGTTAAAGAACGATGACATTCAACTACGGTTGAACTCTATACGAAGACTATCCACCATAGCACGTGCACTTGGGGAGGAAAGGACTCGAAAGGAGTTGATCCCATTTTTGAGTGAAAACAATGACGATGATGATGAGGTGCTGCTTGCTATGGCTGAAGAACTGGGTGTGTTCATTCCATATGTTGGAGGAGTGGAGCATGCTCATGTGTTGCTCCCTCCTCTGGAAACCCTTTGTACTGTGGAGGAGACCTGTGTGAGGGACAAAGCTGTAGAGTCCTTGTGCAGAATTGGATCACAGATGAGGGAAAGTGATTTGGTTGACTGGTTTATTCCTCTTGTGAAGGTCAGATATTCTCTGCTGGATCTTTCATTATTTTGGTGCAACTGAGGTTGCTATTGTTTTGAAGTGTTGAGCTAAAAGGCTATGAATGTAGGGTAGCATGATACTTACCTTTTTCCATTATTTCGTTTTAGAGTAGCTTCCAAATTGTGTGTGTGTATAATAAAGTACACTAGGTGGAATCACTTTGGCTGTCTCATTGATCTTTTGGTTATCACCTCAAGTGAATTGCAGAATTGAGTTCATTCGGGCTTTGGGTTCTGGTTTTTGTTTTACATTTAGCATGTGAAGATTTTTTTTTTAGTTCTTTCTTGCTAAAGTATTTATTGACGCCTCTGCCATTTCTAGTTCTCATGTTTGGTTCCATATTGGTTTATTTTTAAATTATAGAGACTGGCAGCTGGTGAGTGGTTTACAGCTCGAGTCTCAGCTTGTGGACTGTTTCATATTGCTTATCCAAGTGCACCAGATATGCTAAAGACAGAATTAAGGTCAATATACAGCCAGTTGTGTCAAGATGATATGCCTATGGTAAGAAGGGCTGCTGCCACAAGTTTGGGAAATTTGCTGCCACTGTGGAAGCTGCTCATCTCAAAACTGACATCATGTCCATGTTTGAGGATCTTACCCAGGATGGTAAATAACAATTTGATTTTTGCATCTTATGATAGTTATTATGAGTTATGTAGATATTATCATATAAATGATTGAAAGTATACCTAGATACTTAATGGAACTTCAAAATTGATGCAAGATGACTTGTGGGATTTAGTTACACAGATTCAGATGGTACTTTGAAATTTTATGACATTTTGTAATGTTAAATGATTTCTCAGGTGAATCCTTTCAATTTGTAATCATCTTTTGGCATATATTTATCGTCTTTAGATCGATGAAGCAAACATGTTTTTGCGGAACAGGTTTCAAGTTAAGCCTCGAAAGTTCAAATATTGAATATTCTGAACACTGGATCCCTTTTAGCCATGAATTCATTCACTTTCCCTTGCTTTCGTTTTGTATTTTACTTTCATGAACACTTAACCACTTGGCCAACTTCTAGTCTTGAAGATGATAGGTATCATGACCTAGATGGAGTTTATTGAGATAAGGATGTAATTTGATGTGATAGAATGAGAGACATGATTTATATGCATACACACGTTCAGCATTACATCTTCACAAGTGACATTTATTAGTATGTTTTATTATCTCTTTCTCACAGCTGTTGCCTTTCATTGAAGTAATTTGGAACTATGTACCAAAATGTTATTGCCATTTTTCCTTTGCATGCCAGCCTTTCTGTTGCCATTAATCGGGAGTTGGTAGCTTAATTTGTAGTGGATATGAATGTCTTTTTCCTCTTCTTAATGATCCAATGTAAACCAACTATGGATTTTATGTGCAACCTTAGGAATGTATCAAATGGAGCAAAATGTATTATTCATGGAAGAAAAATGTTTGATGTAATTCAAATAGAAGGTGACTGAAGCAGAGAAGTATTCAGAATAGTTGAAGGATAAATAGACTTAAATACTGAATTTAATAATTTGTAGAGACTGGCCTCTTTTTGTCAGCCGACCATTGTTCAATCACCATTTTTCGTTTATGGTTAAGAAAATTTTTGATAGCTGAATCTTAATAATGTAAATACTTGAGGTGGGAAGTGTACATGACAGTTGTTCTGGTTGTGAAGAAAAGTATGTGTTAAACTTTCTTAGTCCCTCTTTTCAGATCAGGATTCTCTTCGCTTGCTAGCTGTTGAGGGTTGTGCTGCTTTTGGAAAGCTATTGGAGCCTCAAGATTGTGTTGTACATATTCTCTCTGTAATTGTAAACTCTTGCAGGTACATTCCAAACTGTGTTTCTTATTTTGGTTATGATTGCTGAACCTCCAATCACATCATTGCTGCCATTTTCTTTAGATCCATTGTAGTTGCTCCGTCAGATCTTTTTAATTGGTATTTGTTGGATTGTTTAATTTTTATGAATGAAATTATCTTCAATTTAATTTGAGGTATGTTGGACAATTTCTGATCATCTTTCTTTTTATCAAATGCTTTATTGTAAATTTGTAACCTACTGGATTCAAGTAAACATCGAATATGAATAAATATAATATTTTTATGCATGAAAAGGAACCCTATTTCCATACACAGAAACATTACCTGGTAAGACTTATTTCATTTCTGCATATGGGTGTCACTGTGATTTTTCATTCTTTATATCTTTTCGTTCTTTTTCTTATATTGTGATTATTGTATCAATCAGGATAAGTCATGGCGCGTTCGCTACATGGTTGCCAATCAGTTGTATGAGCTTTGTGAGGCTGTGGGACCTGAACCAACTCGGTATTATTACTATCTGGCGTCTATTTTTAATGTTTTGCATCTCATATGGCATTAAACTATTGTGTCTTTGAGTTGTGGTAATGTTTAATTTGTTAACTAAGTGACTGTATGGGGCTATCTTAAGAAGTGCTATTTTTTTTTTTTCTTTTCCATTTCTTTGTTTCAGTCTTGTGTAATCCTAAGAAGCAGGGATAAGGAATTGGGATGTAAATATGATACTGATACTGTGTGGACTAGCTGACATGGAAAAGCTAGATAGTGGGGATTTTAGTTGCTACTGATGCACCAAATCGTTATATGTGCTTGTTCATGCCTTGTATAATATTCTGATGTTTGCATAAGTGTACACATATGTACACACCTATCACATGAGTTTGAACATATGCACCTAATTATTTTTCATAATTGTGAAGTGAAAGATCAATTGTTGTTCCCTTATCATGTGAGAATGTTGCTGCATAATATGTAGTATTGGTTGGTGTCCAAAAGAAGAAGAAAAACCCCTTCGATTGTGGTCAACTTACTTATAGTAGATGTTTATAATAATGATCGAGGGTGTTGGTGTCCAATTGAACATGCTATCTTCCCAAAATTGGCAGCTGAGCTGTTATAATTTGAGCTTATTATTATGACAGTCATCAAACTTTTATTGGCATACAAGGAAGTATATGCTCTTTTTTTTTTTTACCATCTCTTGGAAGTAATACTTTTCATTGTGAATTATGTGATGTTTCAAGGACGGATTTGGTTCCTGCTTATGTCCGCCTACTTCGAGATAATGAAGCAGAAGTGCGAATAGCAGCTGCTGGAAAAGTCACAAAATTCTGCCGGATTCTTAACCCCGAGCTTGCTATCCAACACATTCTTCCCTGTGTAAAGGTAGCCACCGTAGTGCACACATTTAGCTGGATTTATCTGTTAATTATGAACATATTGTTCATATAATGTCGTTCCTTTACTGCCTTATAATGGAAATGGCCGCTTGCAGGAATTGTCATCTGATTCTTCTCAGCATGTAAGGTCTGCTTTGGCATCTGTAATAATGGGAATGGCTCCTGTTTTGGGGAAGGTAATAACATTTTGCAACTTCAAGTTTATAGAATAATGTGTTGATGCAAACATGTTTTGGAGACGAGAAGATATTATTTTTTGCTTGTCATTGTATTTTAAGTACTACTATATTTGTTTCAAAGGTTAAATATACTCGTGGAATCAACATCTTAGCACATGTTGATGAGACATTACATCTCTTTGTGCTTCATAAGAATCATATTTCCAGGCAATAGCCTGCTTTAAGAATTATTTATCTCTGATAGGAGAGTGCCATTCACCTGCATGTTTTATTTTACTTGGTTGTTTGCTAACCACTCTGAGTGTCTGGTTGATGCAGGATGCAACAATTGAACAACTTCTTCCCATATTTCTTTCCCTTTTGAAAGATGAATTTCCTGATGTTCGTCTCAATATCATTAGCAAGCTAGATCAAGTCAATCAGGTCTGTGCTGTTCCATTCAATTGTATTTTGTTCAATTTCTATGTCAACTTATTCATTTTTTCTGCACATGCAGGTTATTGGAATCGATTTACTCTCTCAATCTTTATTACCGGCTATTGTTGAGCTAGCAGAGGATAGGCACTGGAGGGTTCGGCTTGCCATCATAGAATATATACCTTTATTGGCTAGTCAGCTGGGTGTTGGATTTTTTGATGATAAGCTGGGTGCCCTTTGCATGCAGTGGCTACAGGACAAGGTCTGAGTTTCTCCGTGCTTTTCAATTTCGTAATGGGGAATCGTCTTACCATATTTTATTTTCTCATTTTAATTGGGGCATATGTGAAAGCAATGATGTCATGGAAATTCTGTTTGAACTTTCGAGATCCAACTTGGCGTCTATGATGCGACGCTAAAGAAACATCTGTTCCTTGCTTGTTCTCTTTTCTGCTCCGGAAAATAAATGATTTCATGGTTTAACCTTGCATTCTTTTCAACTATAAATGAAGATATATTCTTTCATATTTTCCATCTTTTGCTTGTTGTTATGTGCGGATTCACAACTTCTCTTTTCGACTTTTCTTTTTTTTTTTTCCCTTTTAGGTGGTGGGGGGGGATAGCAACCAACATTCACATCTAATGGTTGGAATTTTGTGCAGGTTTACTCTATTCGAGATGCCGCAGCTAATAATTTGAAACGTCTGGCAGAAGAATTTGGTCCAGAGTGGGCAATGCAACATATAGTTCCCCAGGTTTGTGGAAGAGTATCAGAAAATACTGCCGTTCTGATTGTGCTTAGATTTGCAAATGCCAGCCGTTCATTCTGGTCATACAAACTTTTCCACAATATTTTTTTGGGTTATAAGTTTTGACTTATTTGGTGAAAAAGTTTTAGGACACCTATGATAGATTATGAGAAAACTAATGTCTGCATAGAGAGAGAAGAGAGAGTTAGGAAAGCCGAAGGGGTGAAAGTATCTTCCAGTGGATGGTGTGGCTTCTTTTTTTTTTTTTTTTTTGACTTCTTTAGGTTCTCATTCCTTAGTATAAAAATAATGTTTTTGAGACACTGATAAATGCATGACGTCTGTTTCAAACCTTCAGATCCAGACAAGGACTCTTAAGGGATTGCTTTTCCTGTACATAGATGAAGAAACAAAACGAATATAAATAGCTAAAAGGTTGAGGCTTTCCCGGTAAATTTTGATTGTTTTATATAAGATTTGAATAGATTGTCATAACTTGAGGTTCTTTATGCACCTATCAGTCTGTCTTGTTTAAATGCAGCCGTCATGCCAAACTTATGTAGGTTCAGTTCTTTATGCAACAAAGAACAAAATTCTCTTAGGTCAATTGATATGGTTTATCTAACAACTTCTTTAGGCCCTGTAATTTTGAACTGTCTTAATTATCAAGGGAAAATGTCACAAATATGGGACATTATGAGAAAGTAGAGTCCTCTGTAAATATGAATATTAAATCTTGCTTACTACAGTTCGATTGACATTTGTTATGTGGTACACCTAGCTTTAAGTTACCGCTTACCTTTCTGCACGTGGCCCACACTGGAATTGATAGAAATCTCAGGACATGCCAAAAATTGTTAGAACATTAAAATTTATTGCAACTTTGCATGTTGATGCCAACATCGGTGCATCATACGTAAGGTACTTCCATTATGCATTTCTTATCAACGAATATTCGTGCCATGTGCTCTGTGTGTTTTCCACATGATCAAACTATGCATGACTTTTTGTTATGCAGTTTTTTTACTTGCTCCCGATTCATTATTTGTGGCTTGTTTGTTTTTAACATGTTTGAACACTGAAATCTGGATTCATTTTCCTGGCAGGTTTTGGATATGATAAACAATCCACACTATTTGTATCGGATGACTGTTCTTCGTGCAATTTCTTTACTAGCCCCCGTCATGGGTTCTGAGATCACATGTTCTAAATTATTGCCTGTGATTGTTACTGCGTCAAAGGATAGGTAGCTGTCTTTCCATGTTCATCTATTGGTAGCATAACGTAGTTTTCACAACTAATAAGCTTAATATGATATTTGGCAGAGTGCCCAACATTAAATTTAATGTGGCAAAGGTGTTGCAATCCATGATCCCCATCGTTGATCAATCTGTGAGTTCCCTTATCCTTCAGCTCTCTTTTGCACTTCATATATTTACAAAAATTACCCTGAGGTTCAGTCTAATTACAAAAAACCACAGTTATCTTTTAAAATTAGAAATACTCCATTGACATTTCTTTCTATCTTTCAAATTGCATTTATTGAGGGGATATTTGTAAAACAAATACAAACCTGAAGGGGGTATTTGTAATTTAAAAAATAATTGACTCCTTTTAATAATTACAAAAATTACCCTTGAGGTTTGGCCTAATTACAAAAAAACCAGCTAACTTTCAAAATTACACCCTAAGGTTTGATTCAATGTTAAAATTAAGGGGTAAATTGTGACATTTTTATAAATATGAGGGGGGATTTTGAAATATTTTTTTCTTATGAATGGGGTAGATGTTAGACAAAACAAAACCTCAGGGGTATTTTTTGTAATTTGAAAATTAGCTGGGGTTTTTTGTAATTAGGTTAAACCTCAGGGTTACTTTTTGTAATTAACCCTAATAATTATGCTAAACTTTAGATGTAGTTTTTGTAATTTGACCCTAATGCCTATTTTACATCGCACTCCCCGAAATTTCTTTTGTGCACCACAGGTGGTGGAAAAAACGATACGCCCCAGCTTGGTAGAGCTTGCCGAGGATCCTGATGTGGATGTCCGTTTTTTCGCCAATCAAGCTCTTCAGTCGATCGATCATGTGATGATGTCGAGCTAGATTATTTATGCTTCTGTTTAAATGTCATTGCCAGTGTCTATTGTATGCCGTTCACGTTCTAGTGGTCTGAGATAAACTGCATTTGTTCCAACAAAATATGTTATATTCATTTTGCCTCTCGTTGTATCTTGATTTTTGTTTGTCCTTTGTTTTAACAGCAGTGTTTTTTAACTGTATGGCTAATCTTTAGGCTTAAGAATGAGTTTGTAATTAGACTTTTAGGTCATTCTTATTTCACCAATTAGAACTGTGCAACTTTTCATGTAATGTTTATTTAATCTAAACAACTGTTATTTGCATTTTAGAGATCTAATTCGAAAAAATGTTGCACAGTATTTTCTTTACGTTCTTTTTGCGGGTGTCGAGTCTTGTAATATTTGCCGTCAGCTTTTTGAAAATTAAGGACGTATTAGACTTATAGTTAAGCTTTCGGCAGGAGCTCTTAGACCAGAAAAAAAGAAAAAAAAAAGTCAAAGAGCTCGTACAAAAAAATTCAGCCCAGTAAGCTAATCTTAAAAAAATTAGTTTAGATATCATTAATAAATAGTAAATAAGTTGCAATAAAAAATATTCATTTTCATTTTTTTACATTTTTATCCTTGCAGATTTCAGTACAATAATCATATTATTACAGAAAATGATGAGATTAGCTTTTGTTACTATTTATCAGAAATGAAAATACCCATGTGTATTCACTAGATTCTATATATAATAAGGAATTTTACAACATAATATAATATATTATTTTTAATTTATGTATTTACTTTGTTTTTGACGAATTTTATGTATTTACTTAATTCTTAAATCACTTAAAAAAAGCTCATGAGTTGACATGTCTGATACTTGGGCTAAAAAGAAAAGTTTGTGGGGGGAGGCCCCCCTGAGCTTATATATGGCTCCGACACGCAACTAGTCGCGGTAAAAAATAAGTCGTATGGAAAAATGGCCAAGGACCAAACCTTGTGCTTTGCTCAAAGTTTGTTTGGTCCTATAAGGTTATTGTCCCTTGCCACTTACCTAACAATGTGGTAGGCTATAAAACACTGATATGGAGTGACGAGATATATATACGATACGGCTACTATGTATATGCATATAAAATTGTATATTTTTATATTATTGAAAATATAAACGTCGAAAGTACAATCGATAAAACAATGTTTTCGCATAAAAAACTAAAATTTCACAAATACTCAAATTTGAAATATGATAACTCGAAAACACACGTAAAAAACATGTTGACAATATCAAAAATAGAATAAATTCTATCTTTTTTTCATATACGGATTCGTAATAATTCATGTGAATGTGGCTTTATTTTTTTCAAATTGGGATGTTTAGGCCGATTTTTCTTCCCAATTAGATACTATCGAAATTTATCTATGGAGTATCGGATAAATATCGTATCAGTATGAGTATATCATCCTTACAAAAGTGTCCTTGTTTCCTAGGCGTTAGGTCAAAATTTAGAATCGCTATAATGCCTCATCTCAGTTAGTAGCTACCTAATTTTTTAAGTTTTTTAAATCTCAGCAACCTAATTGTTTTTTTTTTTTTTAATCTCAAAAACCTAGTTTGCTCTAGTACATATTCACATTATTATTTTGATTAGCTTTTTATTTTTTATTTTTCTTTTGTCCAGAAAGTTGTGCAGGGACTTATTTGCAACACATACTTTTTTCTAATACATAAATGGAAAAATTGCAATTTTGGTCCCATAACTCTTGAGTGGTAGCAATTTGGTCCCATGCAATTTCATTTTGGCAAAGTACCCCATATCTTTTAAAATGTGGACTTTCAGTATTATGTGGAATTTAAAATAAAATAAAAAAATTATCAATTGCCCTAGTCGTCGGCCTCCATCTTCTTCAATTAATCTTCATATATTTCTCTCTCTCTCTCTCTCTCTCTCTCTCTCTCTCTCTCTCTCTCTCTCACTCACACACACACACACACACAAAACCCTAATCGCCCTCCATCTTCATATTTTTCTCCCCTCATCGTCTTATGGAGGATGGGGGAAGTAATTTTATTGCTTTAAATTTATATAAATTTGTCGTCAATAGGTGATCTTTATTTGTCCACAATAGGTGACGTCTTTTCAATTAATAAGTTTGTCCCATATGTGAGATATTGTTCAGAAGATCAGATGAGTAATTATCCGACGATACGTGACAAAAGCGAGATCATCTTTTTACGTGTTTTGTCTAGCTAGTGCATCCATAGCTAAGTTCGATCCTACTGGATCATTAGATCTATTTAGGTTTAAAGTTTTTTTAGATATGTATAAATTTATGATCTTGTAGGATTTGCAACTTTTTTCTACACATTGTTGTTTATTTCGATAAATGAATGAAATCCACGTTATTCTATTAAAAAACGATCACATTTTTTCGAAAAAAACAAAAGAAATCTTGAGAAACTATAAAAACCTTGTCATTGTCATTAATAATATTCTATAAGTACCAATCGTATTTATTCAAACATTCAAGAGTTTGTTATTTCTAAATTAACATATGATTAATATCTTATAAATATCTTTAAATATTTTAAATAATTAAGCTTGGACAACAACCTCTAATAGGATGATTCTGCGTGCAATATGATTGCACGATTGGTCCTATTCTTATTGTCGGGAAGTAAGCACTCGGTATACGGGCGTTTTTCGTCTTGCGGAGACGGGATCTCTAATCTCGGCCTCGACTTAAAGCCTATACGCTTTATCCTAGCCATTTTCTTCCTAGCGAAACTTTCCACGAAATTTTACCCAACAATCACAAGGCGAAAATTTTTGTTTTGTTGAAGACGATGGCATCCGATTCGATTTCTTTCACACCAATGGTTTGCTGCCCGCTCACGGCAAAAGCCGCCCAAGTTCTCCGGTGCCGACTTCACACGTTGGCAACAGGAGATGTTGTTCTACCTCACCACCTTGGGGTTGGCTCGTTTTCGAAAAGACGACCCCCTCTTTGTTGGAGATGACGAAGTTGACAACAACCGGAGAATCATTTGTGGATGCTTGGCATAACATCGATTTTCTATGTCGCAACTACGTCTTGAACGGGCTAGACGACACTCTCTACAACGTCTATAGCACGTTCAAGGCGTCCAAAGAACTGTGGGAGTCTTTGGAGAAGATATATAAAAAGAAGATGTCGGTGCAAAGAAATTTGTAGTCGGTAAATTTACGGATTATAAAATGCTTGACACCAAGACGGTGATTAGCCAAGTGCAAGAAGTTCAGGTCATACTTCACGACCTAGTGTGCGAAGGGGATGATTCGAAAAATTGCCGCCATCGTGGAAAGATTTTAAGAACTACCTCAAGCACAAGCGCGAAAGGATATAGGGGCTTGAGGATTTGATAGTTCGACCGGATTGAGGAAGACAATCGGGATTCCGCATGGAAATCGGCAAATGTGGGGGTATGATCATACTTTGTGGAACACCGGTGGAGTTTCTATTGCATTTTTAAATGAAACGAGAAGGTGTTGTCAAAAGTGTTGTAAACACTTTGAAACCACATTTGCATGAGGTGTTGTCAAAAGTGTTGTAACACTAAAGCGCGGACACAATAACAAGTTGAATCAAGTCTTACTAAAGATGTGATAACACCAAAGGTGTCAATGGAGTTAACACCTTTTATTATGTTAGACACCTTGCAAAAGGTGTTAATGGAGTTGTTGGAACTAAGTCGAAATCTATTAGAACGAGATTCTAACTAGATTGTCGGGACAATGTTCTAACATAATAAAATAATATGGCCGAGAGCCATAAGAATTTGGGATGATCTTAAACAAGATATCGAAGTTGAAAGAGGAGCTTTACTTTTTAGCAAACCACATAAAGGAGATTGCCTTGAAGTGTGGGGGTGTTTTGGAAAAAGTAGAAGCGCGAAAGAAATAAATTCAGCATTTATGATATAAGTGATGGCACAATCATTAAATTAAAAAATGTTGTATTTATTAAAAGTATCTTTTCTTGGAAATGAAAGAGGTAAGTCTAGACATTTGTGTCGTAGACATAATACCAATAAACAATTGATTTCGAAATGGGGTTATTTCGGTTGACTACGTGAAGTCAAAGGAAAACCTTGCGGATCCATTTTACGAAAGGCATTAATCGAGATCAATTTGTATAAATTATTAAGGGATGGGTTTAAAATCCACAACTTAAAGAATGTTCATAGCGGTAAGCCGGTAACCCAACCTTGTGAATTGGAGATCCCAAGACCTTGGTTTAATGAGACAACTAAGTTATGAATGTTCAATCGAACACTTGGAAAATGTGTTACCTCATTCTCGATACATCCAGTGTATGTAAACTGCTTTGAATGTGGTGAGGTTAAGTTTAAGACTTTTAATGATTCCTATACCGAAAGGTGGAGTATTGTAAGATACTCTTCAATAGGAGATCACCTATATAAGTGAGAAGTAATGGCCGCTTCAAAAGAAAACACTTATGAATCTAAGATATGGTCCAAGGCCGAAATGGACACAACGTGAGAACAACAAGTGTTAGAGTTGTTATTGTGTAAGTACTATTGTCTTGGTTTACACAACCTGAGTAGTTCAAGACATCGCGTCACTAGCGGACCAAGAACCGATAGTATTTTACTAAGAAAGGTTCAAAGCCACAAGCTACCTATCCGATGCAATAACGATTCGCCGAGACTTTCAAGCGAGTTTAATCGATACACGCATGCATTAATTTCATTCATGTGGGGATTGTTGGAATTTGGTCTTTGATAAATGGGGTGTTGATCCGATTTTGACCAAATAATTAAGTGGTTTCTATTAGTGAAAAATGAAATTAAATTATTTGTAAAAATTCTACTAAGAGAGTAGATGGGAATATCATTTGGAATTTCTCAAAACAGATTTACGGTGAATGAGAAATTAATGCTAGAAGTTAGCCACTTAATACAAATAAATGGTATGGAAAATAAAAAATGTGGGGAACGAGAGATGCTCCATCCCACATATGAAAAAGAGGATAAAGTTGCACACTTAATATATCCCAAGTTGGACATATGGGTTTGGGCCCCAGGGGCACCCAAGTTTTTAAAGGGGTGAGGACCTACATGCTTGTGGGTTTGGTTCAAAGCACACACGCGCGCCGCCGCCGGCCGGCTCGGCCCGACCGGTCCGAGTCGTGGGCTGGGCTGGGCTTGGGCTTGGGCTTCAAGGCCCTATTTAATTTTGTAATTAATTAATAAAATTCAACCTGGGAGGAGGATCGGCCACAAGACGGCCGGAGCACGACCGGTGCGGTCGGGTCGTGCTCTGCCAAGTTTCGAGTCGTGTCAGACGGGTGGAACACAACCCGTGCGTCTGCCTCGGGTCGTCTTGGGTCCGAACCTTTTTCCGCCAACAGCGTAGGGGGAGCACGACCGTGCGTCGTCGTCGTCTCATTTCCTCAGTCAAGAGTGCCATTCGGTCGCAAATGTACATTTTCGAGCCTACGACGCGATTTTCCGTCACGGGCACTTCATTTCCTATATTATTGAAGCCCCTATGAGATGAATTTACATACGAAAAACATATAATAAGCTGGTCATATTGCATTCAAGCATATTGCGCTTACAATCCATTCAAAAGCTTGAAAGTTAAGAACATGCAACTTGTTGTTTCTTTGTTGTTCCGGTTTCTTTGTCGCTAATCGGGAATTTATTAAAGTCGTTGTATCTTAGAGGCGGCGTCGGGAACCGTAAGCACTCGGTATACGGGCGTTTCGTCTTGCGGAGACAGAATCTAATTGGCCTCGACTTAAAGCCTATACACTTTATCCTAACCATTTTCTTCTAAACGAAACCTTCTACGTAAATTTTACCCAACATGTTAAAAGATCCTATGGCATGTTCGAGATTTTAGAAGAAGTAATATTTGAAAGTAAGTTTATAAGCTTTCAAATTAAGATATTAGAAAGTGTAAGTATTTTTATTCTGAAAAAAATAAACAGATCTTAGCTAGTTTACTTTTAGATCTCAATAATTCTTTTTAATTCATATTAATTATAAAATAATTAGTAACATCTTATAAGTTCTTATTTCATCTAAACAATTGAAGAATTTATTTTTAAAATAAAATGTAAGAATCTTACAAGCTTAAATTAAGTATATCTTATGATTTATGAGGGATCATTTAGTCATTTAGACAAATTTACTAAGGGATGACAATGGGGTGAAGCGGGTATCTCAATACCCGGACTGCTCCATCCCCTCCATAGGCGAGTGCGGCGGGGGCGGGGCGGGTGTCCGTGTTGGAAATAATTTTATTATTTTAATATTTTTATCTTGTATTTTATATTATTAATAATTTTTAATCTTATATTTTGTATCACAAACGTATATTATTTATAAAATTTATCATTATGCATGTTAAATATAATATTAAGTACATAAAATTATATTATCTTATATAATATATATGTAAATATATATTAAATATATTAAAAAAAAAAAAAAAAATTGCATGAGGCGGGTACCCCACGGGGCGGAAGTGATACCGGATCGCCGCACCATGGATCACGGGACGGGGTGGGTCTTGATCAGGCAGGTCGAATTGGCATCCCTTTCCAAACACAATAAAATGCTCCTACATTTACCAGCTTTGTTTATTGTTCCATAATTGTTTATTTCATTTTATTAATTTTTAGGTAGTAGCTAAATACAAAAATCTCCTACTTTTTGTAACATTAGATACTGTACATGTATAAGTAGTTACATACTTACATTGGGAGTTGAAAGTTTTGTTAACTAGGAAAGTTTGGTGGGAGCTAAATAGTGTGACTCCAGCAACCAAATGATCACCAACATATTTTTGCTTGTTGCCTTTCTTCTATAAATAGAAGGCTTCTTTCTTTTATTTTCCTCACTCGAAGCATAAGATATAATTTATAATATTGTTTTAACATGGGGAATATCAAGAAGAGAAGAAAATTGATTCTTTTCTTCTTCATGCTCTCATGTTGAGGTAATTCTATATTTTGTGCAAGAAAAAAAAGGGCTTCCTCATTGATAATTTCATAATCAATTATTATAGATCATGTGATGTTTTCTGCTTTTAGGCCGAGACTTTCAAGGAATCTTTCCACTTGTCCTGCAGAGAATCTTTGATATCTATGTAGACTCGGATTTTCTCTTTTAATTCTCTAAATCATATTATGAGAAATAGATGTCTGGGACATTCGTATGTGACTCGATTTAATACAAAACCTGATTAAAAATGAATTATTTTACTTTAATTTATAAAAATAAAGTTTCAATATACCATTTTTAATGTGTATTTATTGTTTATTAATTAATTATATTTTTTAGTTAATTGATTAATACTAAAATAAATTAGTTCAATTTTTGCAGGACAACCTCGTGATGAAGCTTTGTGGAACACTCATTTGAGCAAGATATGATGGACAAGTAACATGATGAAGGCACGAGGGTTATGGGTTTTTATATTGCCTCGACCTCGGACCTTCATCATGTTTAATTAAAAATATAGTTTTTATTTATATAAGATGATAGCGGATACTGTCTAAATCCATTTTATTTGGACTCATATACTTCTATTAATTTTGTAACTTTTTTTATCATTATTGTTTTTAATTGGGAAAAGTAATGAGAGGGGCGATTGGGGTTGTTAGGAGTTTCAAATTCTAATCATATGTTCGAATTGAGCAAAAGATTGTAATTTTGTGTTACATAAGACTGTTATTACATTTCTTTTCGGGTATCGTCGTTTGTTATATATGTATGAGATATTTTTTTGCTTTTTTTTTTTTTTGCTTTTTTCCCCGAAGGCGAAACGATAGAAAGATTTTATCTTTGTTGCGATAAGTAATTAATCGGAACTTTGTGGCTCTATAATTTATTTATTGTTTTAAAAATTGGATTGACTGCCTCCAATACGTTGCTAGTAAATACCACTATTTTTTTCTTTTTATTGTGGATCTTCCAAATAATCCCCCAAGAGATATGGACCCATTTTTTTCCAGATCCTTAAAGAAAATATTGATTTTTTTTCATAAAATAAAAAGTCTAATCAATAAAGATTTCTTTTTCGATTCATCCTTGGCCTCATTCAATAATTACTTTAGATCCAATCAGTAGGAATTAATAGTAAAGGCAAATTCTTTATGTTTCACCAGATACGATTCGGTTATTGATGGAGTGAATAGATCGTTTGTCATTTCTTGAAGGCAAATCCTTTATGATGCACCAGATCCGACTCCAGTTATTGATGAAGTGAATAGATCTGTCATTTTCTGAATTCTCTTTTCTAATTTAAAATCATGATGTGACGTGTATCATCCCCTATTCCAATGGGCGAGAGCAATCAAAAAATAGATCTTTGTTCAAGAATGAAATTATATTGGAACTGTCCATATTCATATTTCCTTCACAACCCTATCACACCATGATGTATGGTTTAAAGTTTAGGGAATTAATGGTTAGCTTGATTCATTGCCTTTAACTAACTGAAAATCTTGTTAAATTAATCGATCAAAATGGTTTCTTTATTTTTTATGTTTAAATTTGATATTTAATTATATGTGGTTATTTGAAATTTGGGGTTTGTTAGATGTACTTTTAAATGGTTTTTGTTATTTATTTACCTTTAAAATTCAATATATAAAAAATAATTACTCTATTAGATTAGTGTGGTATATAATATAATAAAAATAAATAATTAAATATTATTGAATCAAAACGAATATAAGGCATTATTGAATAAGTTAGATCGATTGGACCCGTGACGAACAAGTAATGTTGATCTTACGAAACACCAGTTTTAATAATAAGACAATATTCTGACCAGGACTTGGCAATGGCAATGTACTAACTTAAAGATAGAGACGCATATTTTTTTCTTATATATATTTTTTTGTCCTTTTCTAGATACAAAGAGTTATGACTACATTTAATGAATTAATATGTGTGTAGAGATGGCAGTGGGGCGGGATTCCCCGTTCCCATGGGAACCGCCCGAATGGGCGGAATCCCGAAAATTTCCCGTGGGGACGGGACGATTTTTTTTAAAGTTGGCGGGGACGGGCGGCGGGATCATATTCCCATACATGAATGATCCCGCCCCGTTCCAAGGCCGAATATTAAGTATATAATATAATATTTTAAAAATATATAATATATTATAAATATATCTACATTAAATATATAAAATCAAAAAATCTTTATTTTTTTAATTTTTCTGTAGAATAAGTGTTTTTTCAGTTTTTATATAATTTATATATATTTTTAAATATTAAAAATCTTTTTCTAAAAAAATCTGTTTTTTACAAAAAAATAATAAAACGGGCGGGAATCCCGCGGGCGGGATCCCCGCGGGGACGGGATGGGGAGTTTTTTCCCCGTTTGTCTCATGGGACGGGGACGGGATTCTCATGATCGCGTGGGACGGGGATGGGGATTGCTCCCGTCCCCCCCCCCCCTGACATCCCTATATGTGTGGTTGTGTTGTTAGTGCTCACCCTTTCTAAGGGTATTGATCGGTGTTCAACTCTATATCTTTCAATTTCTTTAGAATTTATCTCTTCTCCTCCAACCAAGTCTCCAACTTATTTAAAAAAAAATATATATGTGAGGTTCTGTTGTTTCTACTCTCCATTTTCACATATCTGATTCCCACGCTCTTACCTTGTAATTTCATTTTATACCTAAAAATCTCAATTTTGATAATCTATTGCCAAATGGTGTTTCATCAACTATTTCATCGCACGAATGATTAACACGTGTATAAAAGTTACCATATTAATTTTGAAGGATAAATCAAGCCTAAATTGTGGGTTTTTCATATGGTAACTTCTATACATGTGTCAATCAGCGGTATGGTGAAATATGTGATAAAACACCATTTTGCAATAGAAGATTCCATAAATTTTCATAAATCCATCGTAAAATGTTGTGTCATGGAATAGGTGATGTGGATTTGTGTAGTAATTTCAAATCCATCGTAAAATTTTGATAAAAAAATTTAAAAAATCTAATTATTTTTTTAATTGACATTTAATAAATAAAAATAAAAGATATAATCTTATTATTTTTATAAATAATCATAATTTACACTAATTAAAATATGAAATATATAAAATTTATTATGTGAATGTGTGTGCAGTGTGTGTAGTGTATAGTGTGTGTGCACGCACGCAGTGTGTGTTTGAATATGTTGAAGAAATAGAAGAATGAATTTTAAATGACTAGGTTTTGGGAGGAATTTAAGATTTAAAATCCCTTATCCCAAATTCCCAATCCAAATGCACCCTATGACCCTAATTGTTTATAGATCTTTTTTTTTAATTATGTTTGTGTCTTTGGTGACGATTTTGATTAAATTAAGTTGTGATATATGATTGATCCGGCCTAAAATATGAGCCCGATCTACCAAACTATTTATGATCACATTCAAGTTGGCGCCTAATAAAGTAGGGTAGACCTCATGGTTTTGGAGTACTTAAAAATAGTCATGTTAGTTATGAACATGTCTATGGGTAGAGCTCCAGAGAAAGACCTACCTCTATGGTTCGAGCTATTTCTATGGGTAGACCTACCTCCATGGGCAGAGCTTCAGAGGAAGACCTACCTCCATGGGTAGACCTCCATAGGTAGATGGACATAAAATGCATAAATGTGAAAGATATTTCATGATGTGACATAAAGCATAAAGGTGGGAAAACCTTACATGCATTAAATTTGACAGACACATTGATGTAACATAAAGCATAAAGGTAGGGAAGAGTTGACATGCATTAAATGTGAAAGACACATTGATGTGACATAAAGCATAAACACAAGGTATAATCGAGAGAAGAAGTAAATCTTTAGCGGTGGATCTACCAAAAAGTAACTTTGAGATTCTATAAAAGGAGGAAAACTATCTCATTTAAAAGAGATTATTCATTATCTCTAATTTTCTCTTACAACAAAACACATCCTTTTTGTTTACTAACTTGATCGTCGGAGCGCTAACACCGAAATCCTTCCGGTAGTCTAGTGTAAGAAGACAGCGGATGATCGACTTAGGAATCTTGGGAGGTCTCGATTTATTTGACCATCAGATCTGATTTATTTGGCCTTTATAAAATATATCAAAATCTTTGAAGAATTGTCCCCGATTGAAAATTGTTCAATTATTGCTAAACAAATTGTCAAGACTTTTGAAATTTTTATATACAAGTTAAAGAGCAATAACTAAGAAATTGCTCTTAAGAAAAATAAAAGAAATTGGATAAGTACTGCATAAATCCACACAATATTTACAATTTTTAATTATGCTAATCGTGATTGACTCTGACTAAATAGTTTAATTAATCCCTTGGGTTTGAACAAGCTATGTAACTTGATCAACAACACTTTTTAATAGGGTTAATTACAAAAAGTACCCTTGAGGCTTGAACTAATTACAAAAAAAATTAGGCAACTTCCAAAATTACAAAAATACCCCTGAAATTTTATTTTGTCTAACATTTACTTCCTTCATAAAAAAAGAATATTTCAAAATTTCCCCTTTTATTTATAAAAATATTACAGTTTACCTCTTAATTTTAACACTGAATCAAACCACCGGGAATACTTTTTGTAATTTTAAAAGTTTATTATTTTTTTTGTATTTAGGTCAAACCTCAAGGTACTTTTTTCTAATTATCCCTTTTTAATATGATAATTTAACATTTTAGTCAACTGGAACAATCTTATTATTATATCCAAGCACACTGTTCTACAAATACATGAACAGAAGCAACCTCATATTTGATTGCAATTTCCTAGCAATAAAATTTAATAATTTTAAATTGAAAATTTTCAGTATATATAGGAACTTATTTTGCAAGAATTAATGTACTAATCATCACTAAAAGAATAAAAATGCATCCTAATAAAGCAGCAGATGAAATTGTTAAGCCTTCATGGCCAGAGGGCCAGTGGTCTACTGGGCTCTTTGATTGCTGTGAAGATCGCTCTAATTGTAATTAACTTCACTAATAAATCAATTATTTTGTTTCTAAATTTTTTATCTGTTATTTTATTGACTATTTAATTGTTCTGATTAAATTTATATATGTTTCATGTTTTCTGAAGGTCTCAAGAGTTTCTTTTGTCCGTGCATCACCGTGGGACAAATTGTTGAGATAATTGATAGAGGGACTACATGTAATATTCTTTACTTTTGTCGTTCTGTTATTCTATTTTTCTTATTCTACTTATACTTTTTAGAAATTTGATAATAATAGGTCAGGTAAAGCCGATTTAATTAGATCTGACTAAAATTTTGGGCAACCCAGTCCAATCCTATTCACACATGATTTCGTTGGGCCGTTCGCTTTTTGGGCTTTGTGCCATTCGAATTAGGCCAAAATAGGTCTAATACTTTTGGACTTCTTAAAATAAAGCTCAATACAATTCTATAGCGGAATCGGTCAGCCAAATTTTGCCAGCTCTAACTACGTTAGAGCATTTACATGTGCCTTTTTAAGACTCCATCAGGTAGACGGCCCAGCCCATTAATCCCCAGGATTGGATCGGCTTAACTATAATACTTGACAAATTGACTTTTTGGAAGACAATAAAAAAATATTTATGGCTTCTTGGGTTCAAGTTTTTCACTAAATTTCTTTTTGATATTCAAATATCTCATGTAATTATGTAATTCGTTTTTATATATAGGGATAATTAGAAAAACACCCTGAGGTTCAAGTTAATCACAAAAAAAAACAGAGATTTTTGAAAATTACAAAAACCCTTGAGGTTTAATTTCATCTACATTTTCCATTTCATAAACAAAAATATTTCAAAAATCCCCTTGATATTTATAAAAATATTAGAACTACCCCTTAAAAGTTAGACATAATCAAACCTGATGGACTTTCTTTGTAATTGTGAAACATCTTTGGATTTTTTTTGTAATTAGCCAAAACTTTAAGTGTGTTTTTGTAATTATACCTTCTATATATGAAAAAATATTCAAAATCCAACTGGAAATATTTGCACCTAAATCAAAATATCGAATTTATAATTACATGGAGTTTATAAGACTAATACCCCACAACCAACATTGTAATACCTTTTCCATTGGTTTTTTGGCCATACAGCAAGTGGAACTGCTTGTGGTATATTTGCTGCTCTAAACGCGGTCCATTGCACCTGGTTGTACACAAGCAATTACAGGACGAAATTGCGGGCACTTTACAAATTGCCCGAATCTCCTTATGGAGATCAGACGGTCCACTGTTGTTGCTGTGTCTGCGGCATAACTCAGGAATTCAGAGAACTCAAGAATCGCGGTGTCGATCCTTCTATAGGTATAATGTTTCTAAATTTTAGAAAGGGATAATTACAAAAATTACCCTTCCGTTTATCTTAATTACAAAAATACTCTAATTATCTTTCAAAATTATAAATACCCTTTGAGGATTATTTTCACATAACAAATACATCTTCTTAAAGTAGAGTTGGCGATGGGATGGGTGCGCTAGCGCGGTCCAAGCCCATGGGCCAAGTCATAAAATTTGCTTGGGCCGGGTTGGCCGAAGTTTCATCAGATTGTCCTTTCTAGTGGCCCAACCCAATAACACGTTTCATCTGTATTTTTGGTCGGGCCCATCATCGCTTAAAGCGTATGAGATGGGCCAAAGCAAGTTCCGGTTCTTTTATGGGCCACTAAAAATTAAAGTTCAGCCCAATTTTATATGCGGATTTGCCATGCTAGATGAATTTTATCAACTCTACTCTCAAGATTTCTTGAAAGTGCAATTTTTAAGTTAAAAACAAATATTATGTATATTTATAAGGAAAATTATATAAAATTCCCTAAGGTTTGGGCTAATTACAATAACCCAGAGATTTTTGAAAAATATAAAAATAATCTTAAGGTTTGATTCCACTTAGATCTTCCCTTCAGTAAAAAAAATTTTAAAAACCACATTGATATTTGTAAAAATATTACAATTAATCCCTTTAATTTAAGACAAAATCAAATTTGATGGGTTTTTTTTTTTTTTTTGTAATTTTGAAACATCTCCGTATTTTTTTGTAATTAGGTCAAACCTTGGGGTGTTTTTGTAATTATCCCTATTTATAATGTTAAAGGATAATTACATTTTTGTTTGCAAATTAAGGTAAACTCCAGATATAGTTCTTGTAATTAACCAGAAAATTTACTTCTCAAAGATAAAGAAGTATGTGGGCTGGCAAATGTTTATAGATATTGGATGCTGAAATTTATTTATGTTGTCAGGTTGGGAAGGAAATGTTGAAAAGTGGAAACGAGAAGGTGCAATCGTGCCCCGTTTTTCCCATCTGATATGGCTCGTTGACGTGTCTCTTTTATCAATTTAAAATTACAGGATTTTATTGGCATCTATTTTTTCTTTTTCTTTTTGAATATTGCAATTTGATTGGTATCTTATGTATACTACTTTTGTATTCTTTTGTATGATTTCCATTTGAATGCAAATTCTCTGTTTGTTATAGTGGATGTATTGGAGTAGATATCGTTATGTATTGTTGTTATTGAAATGTAATTTTTTTAGAGTCAAATATGAATTCCATTCATTCATAAAAAGAAATTTATAGTTGATTACAATAGCGAGTAAATAAACAATTGCAAGTTCGCATACAAGATTATAAATTTATACAGAGCAAAAATAAAATATTTAAATCGAACAAATCTAACTCATTGCGATGGACAAAACATGTACCAAATTAATTCCAGATTCTATTACGTATCGTTGGGAATGACTATCCGAATTTTTGAACAAAGATTGTCCTCGATTAGATTGGTGGATGTGCACTAGCGGCGGGGATCTAAGGAAGAATACCACATGACACGAACCTCATAATAGCCGCAACAATATTTGATCGGAACTACCAAACACAGCCACGTCACGTTAAGCCTTAGTCCTTACCACTAGTCTATGCTCTCAGTGGAGGTACATTGGTGGGTTGTTACATCTTAATGAGGTTGGAAGCAACTAAAATTGAAGATCAAATAAAATTACCTTCTACGAGCGATTTATTGTGAATCCAGAGTGTCACGAATTCAATCATACTTCTGTTAAAGAATCCTTATATAATAGTCAACCAAAGTAGTAGAAGATAACGATTCCATTTCCTTTAGTCTATATATAATTAAACATCAATAATGGTAAGGTGATAAAAATGAAATAACCAAATACTCAAAAAGAAAAAGGAAAAGTAATCTAAATAAAATAGGACTTTTTTTTTTTTATCTAATAGAACCATTTTAGAAATGTGCCACATCAAGCTTGATAAGGACTATACTAATTAAATTAATCCAACAATATAGTTTTTGTCCTTTTATTTATTTTCTCGATCCACAGTTTGAATACTTTCATTGAACTTAGAACTTTTTTTTCTTACAAAAGATTCCAGTATTCTACATGACTAGTAGTGGTTAAACAACCCCAACCCCGAGAAAGTACTATGTAAAAGCTGAGAATACATAATTGTTCACAGGTTCCCAATATCCTAAACTACTGCACACAATGAGTCATCCCCCAAGTGATTGTTCCATTTTGAACTCTTTTTTATCTAGGTCCCTAATATCCTCAACTATCGCGCACAAGGAATCGTCCCTCAAGTGATTGTTCCATGCTAGACTCCCCTCTATCCAGTCGTAAATTCCCACCGACTCCATACTGGACTCTCCTCTATTTAGGTCCCTAATATCCTCAACTACCGCCACAAGGAATCGCCCCTCAAGTGATTGTTGTTGGAAATATGGTTGAGCTCACAAGAATATTTAGGGTGAATGAAAAATTATTGCCTAAAGGTGACAAGTTGAGGTACAAGTGGAACTTTGGTATTCCATGTTGGACAATAAATCTAGATGAAAATTGTATATTCAAATGCATCTAGACTATTATTTGTAATTAGTACAAATGAAGTTGCAAACCAAATGGTGCAACTCTTCATGGCAACTCACCAAAGGATGCAACTTTTCATGGAAACTCTTAATAGTTGCAAGACAAAGGGTGCAATTCTTCATAATAACTCTTGGAATGAAAAGGTGTGTCCAAGAGTTATGTTGTTTCACTTGAAACTGTGGCAATCTATAAATATCCCTAAGATCTGCAGATTTAATCGTTCATTATTGCATACAAACACAAGCATACATTCTGTCAAAATTTTCCCGTAAAGAGAGAGTACAAAACATTTGAAGTTCGTTTGTCTCTTGTTGTTTGGAGTGCTACTACAAAGAAGAGGAGACCGTTGTATCTTAGGAGACGTTTGCTATTCAACCGTGGGCACCGTAGCGGGGCAATTCGTCTTAAAGACATATAGTCGAACTCTAGCCTCGGTCTAAATTTCAGCATTTTCTGTAATTTCGTATTTCCGGATTCCAAGTAAGTTTTCTGATTTATTCTCGAATATAATATTGCACGTGATATATCCCCAACAATTTTAAGACGAATTCCTATCTGCTATTTCGTGCGTATTGTATTCTGTTTTCACGGTTTGATTATCTTCATGCATGTTTGTTGACGGACAATGCATGTGAATATTAGTGTTTGATAATCTTTGTGCGTAATATTTCAATCCCAGAAGTTTAAGTGTCTCTAAAGTTGGTTGAATATTAAAATATCAATTAAGTAAGAAGAGTAACATTTTCATTGATTCTTTAAAAGCACTTTGTTTCTGTATGATTGATTGATTGTGCATATTTAATATATACACACAGAGGATTCATACACAGTGAAATTATACATTTGACTGAACCTTGAATTTATTTAATATATAGGGTAATTTTATGCTTCTGGTTTAATTAAACGTGAAAGTGCTTACTGTCTTTTTGATAATTTTCGAAACCTAGGCCTCTGTAATTTATGCTTGTATACTTAAACCTTGCTATTTAGTATTAATTTGTTTTAGTTCTTTTTACAAATTGAACTTCAAGTATTGTTTCTGTTTTAATTTATTAATACGTTATATGTGTAATGATTGTCTTACACCAATTATATTTTTTTTAAATCAAATAGTTGTTACAGCCATTAACCTGATATTTATGTGTTGTAATATTGTTCTGTTTTCTCATGCTTAATACATGTGCTTATTAAGTTAGCATTTGAATATAATTATTGTACGGTGAATATTAGTTTGGTTCATATTCCTGATTATACTAAATAAATTATAATATTAAGTCCAGAACGCTTAGAATATCGGTTATTTGTTTTTGTGTCTCTCATAAGAAGTAATATAATCTAAGTTTGTAATTAGTTGTTTATCTTGTTTTCGCAATGAGAAATAGAAGGAACTACTGTTGTTTCCCTACCACTTGTTGTTCCTATTCAGTCGGCTCATGTTCCTCATGGAGAAAAGCCGGAAAAATTCAGTGGTGTTGACTTTAAGAGATGGCAACAGAAAATGTTGTTTTATCTCACAACACTGAGTTTGGCGAGGTTTCTTAGGAGGATCCTCCGATGTGCAAGAAGGAGAGAATAATCGAGAATCTCTCATTGCTTTGGATGCTTGGAAGCATTCGGATTTTCTGTGCAAAAATTACATCCTCAATGGATTGGATAATACGCTATACAGTGTGTATAGTGCCATGAAAACTGCTAAAGAGTTATGGGAGTCATTGGAGAAAAAATACAAAACGGAGGATCTTTGCACGAAGAAATTCATTGTCGGAAAGTTCCTTGATTACAAAATGGTGGATTCGAACCGTTATCAATCAGGTTCGTGAATTGCAAGTCCTTCTCCATGACATCCATTTGAAAACATGACTCTTAGCGAGTCATTCCAAGTTTCGCCATCATTGAAAAGCTTCCGCCATTATGGAGAGATTTTAAGAATTATCTCAAGTATAAACGGAAGGAGATGAACTTGGAGGAACCGATTGTCCGATTGAGGATTGAGAAGATAACAGAAAGTCGGATAAGAAGATTGGAGGACAATTTGGGCAAGCAAAAGCCAACGTGGTTGAATCCGGTTCAAAGAGCAATAATAAGAAAAGGAAATTTTCTCGTGAGGGTCCAAAGGACAACAAGAAGAATGTTAAGCGGTTTAAAGAAAATTGCTACAATTGCGGTAAACCTGGACATCGCAAGAGTGAATGTCGTAATCCAAGAAACTTAAAGCACAAGCTAATGTGGTGAAGTTGATGAACTTTCGGATGGAGTACAAGAAACGAGTTTATTTCTTGTTGTCTCGAGTGCAACAATGTTGGAAATCCCAGGGAGTGATGGGTAGATCCGGGGCTACCCGCCATATTTTCAGGCCGATAAGGCAATGTTCTCCAACTACAAGCCAATCGGTGAAGAACAACTATCATGGGAAATTCCGCGAGCTCAAAGGTTGAAGGACAAGGGAAGATAACCTTGAAAATGACTTCCGAAATGAGCTCGTCCTCAATAATGTGCTACATGTGCCTCGACATTTGCAAAAATCTTGTATCGGGTTCTTTGCTTAGCAAAAATGGCTTTAAGCTTGTATTTGTAGTCGATAAGTTTGTACTCACCAAGAATGATGTTTATGTGGGGAAAGGTTATCTTTGTGATGGAATGTTCAAGATGAACGTTCTTACTATTGTACCAAAACCAAATATTAATAATATTACTAGTAGTTCGCTTATATGCTTGAGTCTTCCTGTTTATGGCATATTAGATTAGGGCATGCAAATTTTAAAACTGTTCGTAGAATGATGAATTTGAACTTGTTGCCTAATTTGCAATTTGATCCTAATCATAAATGTCAAATATGTGTTGAAGCTAAGTTAGCTAAAACACCATATAACTCTGTTGAAAGGACTACCACTCCTTTAGAGTTAATTCACAAATGATATATGTGATTTGAAATTTGTGCAAACGAGAGGTGGTAAAAGTATTTTATTACTTTTATAGACGATTGCACAAGATATTGTTATTATGTATATTTGCCGAGAAGCAAATATGAGGCTTTGGATGCTTTTAAGCATTATAAGAATGAAGTGGAAAATCAACTTAGCAAGAGAATCAAAATGATTCAAGTGATAGAGGAGTGGAGAATATGATGCTCCATTTGGTGAATTTTGTTGAGAACCGCATTATTCATCAAACTATCGCACCATATTCACCTCAATCAAATGGAATTCGATTGCAAGAATCGAACTCTTAAAGATATGATGAATGCTATGTTGATAAGTTCAGACTACGAGTAACTTGTGGGAGAAGCAATTCTCTCGCCAATGTCATTCTTAATAAAATTCCACTAAAGAAAATGGATGAAACTCCATATGAATTGTGGAAAGGACATAAGCTTTAGCTATAAACACTTGAAAGTGTGGGTTGTTTGGCGAAGGTAGAAGTTCCTAAGCCTGACAAGTAAAAATTGGGCCTAAAAAGCTTGATTGATTGCATATTTGTTGGATATGCACATAACGAGAGTGCATATCGATTCCTTGTGCACAAGTCGGACATTCCCGATATTCATGAAAATGTAATTATTGAATCAAGGAATGTTGTGTTTTAAGAATGTCTTTCCGTGTAAAGACAGGGGATAAAGAAGAAACAAGTTCACATAAGAGGACTTATGATATCGCAAATCTTGATCATGAAAATGATGAAGAACAAGGCTTGATAAGAGGGCCGGAAAGTCTACATCATTTGGCCCCGATTTTTAACCTACATGGTAGAAAATGAACCTAAGACATTTGCGAAGCAATGTCAACTCGTAAGACCACCATTCGGAAAGAAGCTATCAACAAATGAGATATAATCCATTATGCAAAATCACACTTGGGAGTTGGTTGATCTCCCACCGGAAATAAATCTCTAGGTTGTAAGTGGATTTTCAAAAGGAAGTTAAAACCAGGATGGATCTATTGATAAATATAAGGCTAGGTTGGTAGCTAAGGGCTATAAGCAAAAGGAAGGCCTTGATTTCTTCGACACATACTCCGGTTACAAGAATTACTTTATTAGAGGTCTTGTTGCAATTGCGCTTATACGATCTCGAGATTCATCAAATGAATGTCAAAACAAGATTTCAAAATGGTGAGTTAGAAGAAGAAATATACATGGAACAACCTGAAGGGTTTGTTGCTTCAGACAAGAGAAAAAGGTGTGTAAGCTCGTTAAGTCCTTGATGGATTGAAGCAGCACCAAAACAGTGGCACCGTAAATTTGATAAAGCTATGTTATCAAATGGATTTAGAATTAACGAGTGTGATAAATGTGTCTACATTAAAAATACACCGAATGCCTATGTTATTGTATGTCATATATTGACGACATGTTGATAATAGGCAAGAATCATGATATTATCATGAATACTAAGAGAATGTTGACACAAAACTTTGATATGAAAGAAATGGGAGCGAGATGTTATACTAGGGATTAAAATTTCTAAGACATCCGGTGGACTTGTTTTATCTCAATCTCATTATGTTGAATCTATTCTCGTGAAATTCAACGTTTATGATGAAAGTCCATTAAAACTCCAATTGACACAAGTTTATATTTAGTCAAGAATAAAGGCGAACCAGTGTCTCAGTTGAAATATTCACAGGTCATAGGCAGTTAATGTACATAACAAACTGTACTCGTCCTGATATAGCATGTGTTGTGAATAAACTGAGTAGGTTCACTAGTAATCCAAGCGATGATCATTGGAAAGCTCTGAATAGAGTTTTGAGATATTTAAAATATACTTTGAACTTTGGATTACATTATACAAGATATCCAGCAGTTTTGGAAGGATATTGTGATGCTAACTGGATATCAGATTCAAAGGATTCAAAATCCACTAGTGGTTATGTTTTTACCATTGGTGGTGCAGCTGTGTCTTGGAAGTCCTCAAAACAAACTTGTATAGCTCGATCAAAAGATGGAATCGAGTTTATAGCTCTAGATAAAGCTGGAGAAAAGCGAGAATGGCTTCGGAATTTTTTGGAGGATATTCTTGGCCTTGATCACCGCTTATCGATATACATTGTGATAGTCGATCGGCCATAGGAAGGGCACAAAATAGCATGTATAATGGTAAGTCTAGACATATACGTCGTAGACACAATACCATTAAACAATTGATCTCAAGTGGTGTTATCTCCATTGATTATGTAAAATCTAAGGAGAATCTCGCGGATCCGCTTACCAAAGGTTTACCAAGAGATCAAGTATACCGATTATCAAAGGGAATGGGATTAAAGCCTATTACGCATGAATCTTTGTAATGGTAACCCAACCATGATGACTGGAGATCCCAAGAACTTGGTTCAATGGGACAACTAAGTTATGAAGATTCAGTTAAGCACTTAGGATAAATTCCTACCCATTCCTATGATCAAAAGTGCTTTCTGCAGAAGTATATAAGGTTAAGTTCAACTTTTAATGATTCCTATAGCTTGGTTAAGCCAAGTGGGGTATGTCAGAATACTCTTAATAGAAGGTCACCTATGTAAGTGTGAAGTGGGGCCGCTTCTATGATAATTTTGAGGCTTGAATTTTCTAAAACACTTATGAAACCCAAGGTTGTTCAAGGCCAAAATGAACACAACCATGAGAACTCGGAAAATGTTAGGGAGGTTGTTGTGTGGGTGTTGTTGTCTTGGTTTACACCAACGGTGAACAGATTCAAGACATCAAGTTCAGCGATTAGCCAAGTAAACCGATAGTACTCCACTAGGGAAGGTTCAAGCCGAAGCCACCTGACCGATGCAATAACTTTCCGTTTGTACTCTCTTTTAGTGTCGCATTCACATGTGCATTGCATTGATTTACATAATTTCTCATTCATGTGGGGATTATTGGAAATATGGTTGAGATCACAAGAATTGATGGCTCAAAAGCTACCTTTAAAACCGTAGGCAAGTGCACCTATCGTTTTATAGTATAGATTATCGAGTCGAAAGTGTCATTCCCACGAGGATTGTAAGTACTAATAATTACCGTCTTTTTGTTATTTAATCTAACAATTTTGAGTTTTATTTGATGAAAAAGGAAAACAAATTATAAATTGTAAAAATGAAGAAAGATTTGTAAAATAAGAAATCAAGAGATAGAAATGTGTTTGAATGTAAATCCCTCTAGAATGTTTTTGTGATTTGACAAGTTAAAAATACAACCGTAGGCCCTTAAGCAAAAACCAACCTCTTTTAATAAAATCTCATGTCTTATGGACTGTAGAAATTCCCAATTTAAGTTAAACCCTTTCTCAAGGCGAAAAACTTCTAATCTCAAGTTGATTAACTGAAATCTCTTTCTAGTTAAAACCCCAAGACAAAGATTATAACGATTTGTGAATTCCCATATTAGGTTTGACCCTAATCCAGAAGATTTATGTCGTCCTATATCTAGGATTGCATGCAACTCTTTTCACTTATATAGGTTCTATTTCACCATGAATCTCTCGATTTCCCGGATGAAAAATAAACTTCAAATCAATATTGCGCATATATCAATTCGAATGAACGAAGCATAATATAAGTGAATCACACAAAATATGAAGATTTTATTAAAAACATACACACCTTAATCACAAATCCATTCTAGAGTTCATTACATTCAAACACTAGGAGTTTAGCTACACATGATTTTGACCAAAGAATAAATTACACAAGAAGATTTAAGTATTGTAGACATGGTGTACTTATCTTTCTCAAAATCTCAATTGACTTCTTTCTTGATTGATGATGTTGATCCAAGCCTTCTTCTCCAATGTTGCTACAAGCTTACTCCTCCAAGACCTCTTGATCTCCAATGTCTAATGAATCTATGAATCTAATGAATTCAATGTATCTTGAATTAATGAATGATTCCCCCAACTCATACTCTTGGCTTTTATAGACATTATTTTTGTGCAAGAACACATTAATAATGTCATCCTTTGTTAAACAAATGCTCCAATTCATTGTGGGTTGGTAAATTCTTGTATTCAAATGATAATTGAGGAATATGGGGACATGTTGTAGCAAAATAGGGTGTTAAAGGTGTACAAAAGTGGTCAAAAAGCTTGGTTGGTGAGTTTTCCATAATTTTCGCATGGAAAAGTTGCAAAAAGTCCCCGAACATGGCCATGTCGCCCGACACGCCCGGCCGTCGCTTGAATTTTCTTTGAAAATTGGTCCGACATGGCCATGTCACGACGACACGACCAGGCCGTGTTCAAGTACATGGCCCAAGCCTAAAAATTGTGATTTTTCGCCTGTTTGAACATGGTCGTGTTGCCCGACACCCCCTGGCCGTGTTGGACCAAAAAGGCCCCAAAATGACGTGCTTGGCTTGGAATTTCGAGCGTATTTGCGTCCTTAAACTCCCGGTATGTTTTGACATGAATCCATGGTCCAAATTCACCAAAATTAGCCTCGAATGGTCAATCTACACCAATAAAAGCACCTCACAAGAAGTATAAACAATATACAATCAAAAACTAACGAAAGTAACAACAAAATAACTCAAATTCTACTCAAATATACACATAAAACATGCATAAAAAGACCCTTATCAAACCACCTCCAACTTTGAACTTTGTTTGTCCTCAAGCAAAACATTATATCAAAAAGAGGGATTCAATAAATCACAACATACAAAGATGATTTTTTTCAACATATTGAACATAAGCGAGTCAAGTTCTTGGCCTTCTTAACCTGAATTAACCATTAAGTAAAAACATAGTTTTGTAAAGCGATCGATTGTCAAGAAAGACATGTAATATCGACGGACATTATTCGGACTTGAAATCATCACTCCACAAACATCGATAGTTATGAACAACTTCAATTCAATAACGCCATGAAAATACAAGAATTCAATGGATCATGGTAGTTAGCTTACTAGTCATATAACCAAGCTTTTTGAACTTTATTGGAATGAGAAGTCAAGGAGTATTCATTCTCCTCTTTTTTTTTTTTTTTTTTTTTTTGGGACCTTTCGAGACATGCTTCCACTAGGTTTATATTTTGAATTTCTGTTCAAACACTTGTAAGTCCAAGCGGCTACGATAATATAGAGGGGGTGAATAGATTATCTCCATCTTTTCGATTTCGTCCTCTTTTAACAATCGAATGCTCAAACAAAATAATGAAGGTGCGGAATGTAAACAACACACGTCGATTTAAAGAGGTTCAACCCACCTAGGGCCTAATCCTCTACCACCCCAAGATATCAGGGATGGATTTCGAAAAGAAAAAGAATTTTATTAATTACCAAAATTAATACAAATTCAACTTACAACACCTTGAAGAGCACCACACTCTTCTTCAACACCACCTTGGAGATTACCACAATCTCACTTTGAAGATTACCACAATCTTCCTTCAACGGCACCTTGTGAAGATTACCACAATCTTCAACCTTGAAGAATACCGAATTCTTCAACACCTTAAATAAGAAGATTACCACAATCTTTTTGAACCTATCACCTAGATCATCCAAGTGTGCTCTTACCACAAGAACACTCACAAGGATATCTTGTGTTTGAATGATAACCAAAAATCAAGATTACAACTCAATAATGAATAATACAATTTGAGTGCAAAGTGTAATCAAGAATAGCCTAGACCTCAAAGATGTGAAAGTGATAAGCCAGGCAATTTTACAACAAGAATAATGACTATGAAAGACCAAGTGTTTGCTTGAAGTGTATCTTGTTGTGTTGTATCTTAATTGTTGTATTGGTTGCTCCAAAACTTCCTCTATTTATAGGAGATGATTGATCAAGCATAGGCTCTCTTGGGGATTGAAAATCTACAAAAAATACAATTAAGATCAAGAATATAGTTGTAGAAATCAATCCCACATTTTAAGGAAATGTGTCCTGTCAAACGGTCATATTTTTGTTGTCAATACATAGAGGCGACCGGTCGCAGACAGAGATAAGAGAAAAAGAGAACACTTTGAAAAATAAACAGGCGACCGGCCGACGAGGTTGACGGCCGACTGCTTCAACCGGGTCCCCCTAAACAAAAAACGAAGGGTTTGAGTCCTGTTTCAAAAAAGAAACTTGCAGTACCGGCCGATCATTGGGCGGTCGGCCGACCGGATCGGTCGACGCCAGATGCACGGCCGACCTGCTTGTTTTTTCCTTCCGTCTCATTTTCTGTTTCTAAAAACCTCTTGGTGCGGGTTGCCCTATAGGGCGACCGGTCGACCACGAGTAAATATTGTCCAATTTGTGTCGAAAATAAAACTCAAGAAATACTCGAAAATTTAGTAAAAACATTTTAAACCGATCGGAAGTATTAGGACAACATTTAGAAACATCGTTTGAGAGTGAAAACCCAATAACGTAAAATCATTAAAAGCGTTGTCCAATTTAGACGAAAATAAACTTTGAGAAAATACTCAGGAAAATATTAAAATCATTTTAAATCATTTAGGAGTATTTGGACAACCTTTAAAAACATTGTTTTGGTGATAAAATAAAATCATCAAAATTAAGATAAAAACATGTATCAAACAATCTCCCTTTTTGATGATTACAAACCAAAACAATTTTTACACAAACTAAGAGAGCAATTTTAGAAATGATTTTCCCAGGTAAAAACATTTGACCGTTTGGAAGCAACCAAAATTTCCAAAAGCAACCAAGTAGGGAGTAAATATTTTCAATAATAATCACAAGCTCCCCTATCCACAAGCACATCAAGAATAATGTAAGAGCAATAATCCATAAGCTAAAAGCTTTAGCTTTTACAATTTGTTCAAGAGCTTATAAGCTCTGTCACAAAACAACATTAAACAATAATATAAGTCCATCAAGCAACAATTGGACTAAAAATAAATCACAACTTATGGCTTTTATGAGCCATAGCTTATAGCTTTTATGACAAGCTTTTATTAGCTTCTTTGAGCTAATGAGCCAATATCCTGTTTTTCTCCCCTTTGGAATCATCAAAAGAATGTTAGGATGGTGAACACATCATAGAAGTATATCAAAGTGCGCTAAAGAAATGGTTTATCAACCATTGAGCAATGTAGGCTTAAAAACCAAGGAAAATGGGAGAAATGTATCATGATGAGTTCATACGCTCGTTTTGTTTCCCAAAACATGATCTCAATGAGTATTGAAGACTTGTGGAAGCGAGAGAATCATGTAGAAGTTGAAATTTTCATTGCGACATTTTAACAAACACCTGTGTGCGTGAAAAATAGAAGAGGTTGTATATAACCTTTGTAAATGGTTCAAGCCAAAAATTTGCATATCATCAATCAACCTCATTTCAAAGCTCAAAAATCACATGCACCATATGTAATAATATGTTCATCAATTAAGAAGCTCAAAGTAGATTCTCGGGGTTCAACCCAATTGAGATAAGCTAAGAATGATCAAGGCATTTACAAATGCCAACAATTAGAGCAACCATCAAGTAATAAGTCATGCTTTTAACAATACATGTATCAAATGTCCCAACATATTCAACTAAGCATAACAAAGCAATAAAAAAGCACTTTTACCATCAAGTACTTCATACCAATTATCAAACAATGCTTTAGAGTATTTTTACCATCAAATACTCCATCAAAGTCATGATTATTCACAAGTCATTATCAACTTGCAATTTTAACCCTTTAAGAAAAACAAGCAAATATCATTAGTACAAATGAGTTTTACAAAAGTTCATTAAAAATACAAAGCAACTTAAATGAAAATACTAGAAAGTAAAGGGGTGGGGTAACATCATTCCTCATCCGAGGAGAAGCAAGTTCCGGGTATGAGGTCCTTTATGAATTTCTTCAATTTGCCAATTGACTTCTTCAAACTAGAGTTTTCCTTTTTCACGACCCGGAGCTCTTTTCTAAGAGAAGCCACATCTCTAAATGTTTCTCTTTCCACTTTGGCCATTTCTCTTTGATATTTAGATCTTCAACATCCAACTCGTCTTCATCTCCTTCCTCATTTTCTTCTTCCCTAATTTCTTGTTCATTTCCCACATTTTCTTCTTCATTTTCCTCTTCATCCCCACATCATCGCCTTGTTCGTCAAACTCACCTCTTCCAATATTTTCAACCTCATTGTCATTAAAGAAATCATCCCGAGGTTGTTGTTGATGTCGGGCACGCCCTAGCGGCTTTGGTAGGAACCCGTGGTAAATGTCGTCGCATTCTTACCATTTGTAGAATGTTGGCATTATCAAAATCATTGTGACGAATTTGGTATTCATTTCATTTTCGGGTATCCCGATAAGTATAAGAGTCGGCAAATCAAATTTCCCAAGGTATATTTCTTCTGGTAAGCTTTCTAGATTCTAACAAGCAATATACAAAAATTGCCCCATAATTTACTCTTTCTCCTCGAACAATCTTATAGGTGAGAAAGAGTTCGAGATTACTTGGAAGTTTTACTTCCTTTCCACAAACACAATAGGAGCAAATAATAGATATAATCCGATAATTTGGCGGCATTGCCGAGTATGTCACTTCGGGATATACTCCTAAAAAGGTTTTCACATCATCTAGTGAGACACCGAAAATGTTATCATCCCAATGGGTGCAATTCACATTGACTACTCCATCATTTGGCACGTTAAAGTGATCACAAATATCGGCCAATGTCCATGAAAAATGCCTACCATTAACAAAAGTGTGAAGTTCCAAAGGATTATCTATCGTAGCATCAACAATCCACATATTTGCATAGAAAAGTTTTATAAGCTCGTCATCATAGTGCAAACACGGATTATCCCAAAGGAAACCCATCCTTGAATTTCAAAGTAAGCTCTAATATCCGGAAATTCATCATGAAATGCTTGAAAACGAACCATACGAGTGCACGGAATTTTCTTATCATTCAATCCAATATTCTCATAATGTTCCTCCCAAGTTTATTTAAAAATCGAAATCTATTAGCTCTAGAGGGAGGCTCGTAGAGAGTGATAACTTACTAGAGTCCCAATGAATGCTCGATTTTGAAACCCCGACTCTTAATTCGACAATCTCCTCTTCTCGTAAGCCAATTTTGATGGTCTCTTTGTAGAATATCATCTTGTTGGGGATTGGAAGAAGATTCACCCCTTTGCCTCCTTCTCCTCTTTTGAGGATTTCGTTGATAAAATTTCTTGGAGGTGCCATATATGTAAGATTCTTGTGAAAATAAGAAGATTAGCAACAAGAATCGTGAAAAATGATGAAGAAATGAAGATTTTAAAAAAGAGGTGAAATACGCTGATAAGGGTTTTGGGGGATTTTTGTTTGTTTACGAAAGTGAAGAATGCATCGTTTATAAGTTTGAAAAATAACCCTGGGTGACCGGTCGTGGTAGGGTGCGACCGGTCCGAGGTGCGCGGACCGTCGCCCGCCGTGACTGGCCCCAGGTGATTTTTCTTTCTCCCGAGTTTTCCAAAATTCGATTTTTCACCCCAAAAGTTTTAAAACTTTACAAAAATGTAAGTTTGGACTATATCCAACAAATATGGGTTTTGGGAAAACATATAAATGATAAAACGAGACTAAACACTTAGTGCCTTTTTAAAAGAAAACATTTGCAAGATCAATTAGGGGCACTTAAGTGGTCAAAAATGAAATATCTTGAAAGATATGTGCATAAGCATAATATCGAGTTTATAAAAAAAGATACGAGTAGACATACCTCGATGGTTTAAGAAACTTGATGGCGTAATAGCCAATGAGTATGAAAAAATGTATCCTACACAATACTTAGACAACTTTTGCATAGAAAATACAAGTGTAGGCAAGTAATATGAGATATCAAAAAGAGCTTATGCTATAAGATTTCATGGGAGATAATAAGCCACATAAGTCTAATAAAATGCTCAAGAGTTTTATGAAAAACATGCAAGGTCTCTTTTAAAAATATTGAAACTCATAAATATATAATAAAAACTTGAAGATACATTTTGCAATTAAGACAGAAAATAAAATGCATATACAAATGGGGAGATACGGTTTACCAATTATGCCGTTTCCATGGGTTGTGCCGTTCCCATTGTTGATGATATCTTCCCATTGAGAAGTCACTTTGTTGATGATGACTTCTCCATTTCCAAGTTTGGTTACCTTCCCATGGTTGATGGTTTCTTTTTCTTTGAAAATCATCTTGTTGATGATGTCTTTGCCATTTCCAAGGATTGTGTTCTTCCCATTTTTGATTATACGCTCTTCTTGGAAATTGGCTTTGTTGAGAATAGTTTCTCCTTCTTTGATCAAATGAAACGTTCATTTGATGTTTTCTTGGTGGCATGAATTTTCTCCGATTTTTGCTTTGCGGGTACCTAATAAAGCACATTGTTTTGTGGTACCTCATGTGTTTGGGTCCTTTAAGATTAGCTTTGAGACTTTTAGGTCTCCAACAATATTTAGAGCTATTTCTAGCCCGACACGAATTAGCCGTATGACCCTTTTTGCCACAATAAAAACAAGTAATAATTCTAGGAGCATAATGACCAATATGCATAGTGACTTGATCCTTTTTCATATGATTAACAACATTAGGCTTATGATCACGTTCCTTATCACAATTATGAATATCAACCATATTGGACATTTTATTGGTACTCAAGTTGGATTTTAATAAATCCTTTTTCATGCAATCAATATTCTCAATAAGAGTACTATTTTCTTTTTCAAGGTTTCTAACCTTGTCAAGTGTGGTGGTGTGAGCACATGATAGTGATTCATAAGAAGTAAATAAATTATCCTTATCATTTTTCAAAATATTGAATTCCTTTTTCAAATTTTTGTATCTAACAAGTAAGCTTTGGAATTCATTTTGAAGTTCATCATAATCATTTTGTAAATCACTATAATCATTTTGAATGACAATATCATAGGAAGTAGAGGGTTTAAGACATACCTCATTTTCTTCATTGATGCCCATAAAACAATATTCAACTTCTTCATAATTGGAAGTTGTAGGAGGCTTATTCCTTAGATATGAGCTTGTATGATCTTGAGAAGTAGATGCTTTTGTTTGACTCCTTTCATTTGCAAATACTCCATGGATGGCTTCTAATTTTTTCCATATTTCATGTGCCGACTTTATTCCTACAATATGTTCATATTCTAAATTAGTAAATGAACAATACAAAATATTTAAAGCCTTACCGTTTAAGGAGATGATTTTCTTTTCTTCATCATTGAGCTTTTGAAGCCTTTTGAGGTGCATGGTGTATTTTTTTGTCGGAATGGATTCTCCATTAATGACAAGTTGTTCCAAATGTCGAACCCGCAACCTTGTAGATAGCATTCCATTCTTTCTTTCCAAAAATTAAAATTCTTGGAATCAAATAGTGGTGGCTTGGTGGTGGAGGTGCCGGATAGATGAGCTTCGTTCAGAGTCGTCGATCGTTTCTCTTCACTCGCGATGTGAAACGAGCTTGCCAAAGAGTTTGGCTCTGATACCACTTGTAAGTCCAAGCGGCTACGATAATCTAGAGGGGGGGTGAATAGATTATCTCCATCTTTTCGATTTCGTCCTCTTTTAACAATCGAATGCTCAAACAAAATAATGAAGGTGCGGAATGTAAACAACACACGTCGATTTAAAGAGGTTCAACCCACCTAGGGCCTAATCCTCTACCACCCCAAAGATATCCAGGGATGGATTTCGAAAAGAAAAAGAATTTTATTAATTACCAAAATTAATACAAATTCAACTTACAACACCTTGAAGAGCACCACACTCTTCTTCAACACCACCTTTGGAGATTACCACAATCTCCCTTTGAAGATTACCACAATCTTCCTTCAACGCACCTTGTGAAGATTACCACAATCTTCAACCTTGAAGAATACCGAATTCTTCAACACCTTAAATAAGAAGATTACCACAATCTTTTTGAACCTATCACCTAGATCATCCAAGTGTGCTCTTACCACAAGAACACTCACAAGGATATCTTGTGTTTGAATGATAACCAAAAATCAAGATTACAACTCAATAATGAATAATACAATTTGAGTGCAAAGTGTAATCAAGAATAGCCTAGACCTCAAAGATGTGAAAGTGATAAGCTAGGCAATTTTACAACAAGAATAATGACTATGAAAGACCAAGGGTTTGCTTGAAGTGTATCTTGTTGTGTTGTATCTTAATTGTTGTATTGGTTGCTCCAAAACTTCCTCTATTTATAGGAGATGATTGATCAAGCATAGGCTCTCTTGGGGATTGAAAATCTACAAAAAAATACAATTAAGATCAAGAATATAGTCGTTAGAAATCAATCCCACATTTTAAGGAAATGTGTCTCGCTGTCAAACGGTCATATTTTTTTTGTCAATACATAGGGCGACGGCCGCACAGAGATAAGAGAAAAAGAGAACACTTTGAAAAATACAACAGGCGACCGGTCGACGAGGCTTCACCGGTCGGCCCCTGTTTCAACCGGTCCCCCTAAACAAAAAACGAAGGGTTTGAGTCCTGTTTCAAAAAAGAAACTTGCAGTGTATCGGCCGGTCGGCCGATTTAGGCGACCGGTCGACCGCTTGTTTTTTCCTTCCGTCTCATTTTCTGTTTCTAAAAACATCTTCGGTGCGGGTTGCCCTATGGGCGACCTGGCCGACCACGAGACAGTAAATATTGTCCAATTTGTGTCGAAAATAAAACTCAAGAAATACTCCAAAATTTAGTAAAAACATTTTAAACCGATCGGAAGTATTAGGACAACATTTAGAAACATCGTTTGAGAGTGAAAACCCAATAACGTAAAATCATTAAAAGCGTTGTCCAATTTAGACGAAAATAAACTTTGAGAAAATACTCCAGGAAAATATTAAAATCATTTTAAATCATTTAGGAGTATTTGGACAACCTTTAAAAACATTGTTTTGGTGATAAAATAAAATCATCAAAATTAAGATAAAAACATGTATCAAACAACACTCCTAGGGTGGTTTTCCATACTCATATTCGTGTCGCCATTTTACGTAAAAAGACAAACATGGGGCTCATGAATGCTCCTAGTTACTAAGCAACAACAAATAGAGGAGTATAACCTCGATTGGTCCGTTTTTTTTTCGTTTTTTTCGTTTTTTTTCTCTTTTTTTATATTTATTCACAAGCTTGGTTTAACAACTAGTTAACCACTACTAAATCATGAGTTCTCGGAAGTTCATAGCACTAAGTATCGTCGTATATGCCTTAACACATCAAGTATTTATGGTGTTGGAAATCTCGTCAAAATTTAGCCCGCATCCACGTCAATCTATCCTAGACAATCAATTGTTTTTTCAAAACACAAATTAACAAGTTAATATAGGTATAATTGGGCCAAGTTATTGACTATCAAACATTTAATTTGTTAAAAAAATCACATCTTTTGAAAACAAACACACAAGCATTCCGAAAATGTTATTGTACCCACCTCCAACTTTAGGATTCACATTGTCCTCAATGTGAAAGAAAGAAATGGACAAACACACACAACACACTAAAAAAATTAGAATGATATAAAAGAGGTGGAAAAGAAAAATACGACCTTACTACAATAGTGGAATCGGTGTTGGGCGATCATTGGGTTGTTTTGGTACGGGACCTTCAACTGCATCTTCATACCTAATCAAAGTTAAGCAACACACAACTCGAATACCGTGAAATCTCAAATATTCCCAATTAGGACAAGCAAGAAGATGTTCAAAAGTTTTTTTTTTATTTGAAAATGACTCTAAGGACTTGTGATTATTTTGAAAGAAAATAAAAAAAAATAAAAAAATGAAAACAATTGCACACAAACATCGGGTTGCCTCCCGGGTAGCGCTTCTTTAACGTCGTATAGCTGGACCATTTCACCTAAATGTGAAGATTTAATCGGGCGGAGCCTTGAACTTATGAAAAAAATTATCTCTTTGAACAACATCGCCACCCGTATCGATTTTCGAACAATTGACCTTCATGGTCCTATTTTTCTGCATGTTATTCTCAAAATGGGATTCATCTGTGGAAACTTTTGCACATTGAACATCACATACTTTCAAGGATTTATTAGAAGACATATCAAGCAAAGAATCATTTATCCTTGTCTCAATCAAGTTTATAGGAAAACAAGTATCATTTATAGGATTTCTCAAAGGAATTTTAAAGATAACTTGTTCACCCCCTACTCTCAAAGTAAGCTTTCCATCATGCACATCAATGAGAGATTTAGCGGTAGCAAAAGGACGCCCTAGAATTAAGGGAACTTTATATCATCATGCATGTCAAGAATAATAAAATCAATGGGAATATGAATTTATCAATCTTAACTAGCACATCTTTAACAATACCTCTAGGATGTTTAATCGATTTATCGGCTAATTGAATGTCCATCCTAATAGGTTTAAGTTCACTTAATTCCGCATGCTTGAATGTTTCATAAGACATCACGTTGATACTAGCTCCCAAGTCGGCTAGTGCCCTATCAACAGGTAAACCATCAATTGTGCAAGGGATAATAAAGCTTCCCGGATCATTAAATTTTTGTGGTAGTTCATTGGAAGGACATTTATCATTCAATCGCACATTTGATAATTTGTTAAGCTTATTTTCACTAGGAATGATGTCATTAAGATCCCTAACATGCTTTGAATGAGGGTCAACAAATGGAATATTGGCATGTAATTGATTGAAAGAATCGGAGTGCGTACCAAATTTGTCCTCCCTTCTATCTTCGGTTAGACTCGGTAAGGGATCTTGGGCTTGTATTCGCAATCTCTTTTTTCATGAGCTTTTCTTTGGGCATGTCATCCTCCACGATTTTCGCATGGCGGCATTGGTATAATCATGCTCATGTGGAAAACGATGGTGATTGCTTTACGTGCTCCCCTCAGGTTTGGCTCGGTATTACCCGGCAAACTACCTTGTGGCCTTTCGGAAATCATCTTCTAATCGGCCTATTTGATTTTCCAGTTATGGGTAGATGCCTCTTGATTTCTCAAGGATGTTTCCACCACCGGAATCGGGTATCTGTTGATTGCACAAACTTTGTTATAAGATCTTCCAAGTTAGGCTTACCTTGATTTGGTGAAACCGGAGACGTGTGTAGATCGGGATTGGGATTAGGTCGTGGTTGGCCTTGATTTCCCCAACCAAAATTGGGATGTTGTCGCCACCCAGGATTGTATGTGTTCTTTTGTAAGGATTATTTGGGTAATTTCGGCTTGATTCCCAACGTAATAGGCCCATTAAACTTGCGGTATTATGTGTGGGCGATCTGATGATTATGCAATCCTCCGCAAGTTTCACAAGATAAAACATGCGGTGGTGGTGGTTTAGGAGCCGCTAGATCGTCGATTTTTTGGGTCAAAGCTTCGACTGTGCGGCGAGCGTAGCGTAACCACACATCCGCATTATACACACCAACCGACTGTTAGTTTTACCTCGTATAGATTGCCATTGGTAGCCATTCATGGCCATTCCTCAACAAATCCTGAGCGGCTTAGGTGTATTGTTATTAAGAGTTCCCCGACGCCGCCGCATCAATCATTTGCGCTTGTTGAGAGTAGCCCATTGTAAAATGTTTGGACTTGCATCCAAATAGGAAGACCATGATGTGGGCATTTCCGCAACAATTCTTTGAATCTCTCCCAAGTGTCATACAAGGTCTCGTCATCTTCTTGAGTGAATGAAGAGATTTCATTCCTCAATCGTGCAGTTTTGGCCGGTGGAAAATATTTCAAAAGGAACTTTTCGGCCATGATGTTCCACGTTGTAATCGTTCCCTTTGGCAAAGTATTTAGCCATTGTTTAGCCCGTCCCCGAAGAGTAAATGGGAATAGGCGTAAACGGATGGCATCATCAGAGACCCCATTGATTTTGAATGTATCGCAAATTTCCTCGCATGATTATTCGGATCTTCGCCTGCGGTAGGCCGTCGAATTGAACAATTGTTGCACCATTTGAATGACATTCGGTTTGATTTCAAAATTATTGGCGGCAACAGTGGGCCTTACGATGCTAGATGACGTGCCGTCCATGGATGGTTTGGCATAGTCATACATAGTTCTTTGTTCATCCTCCATGATGAAATCTTTACTTTCGTTAGTATCCTCTTCGTGGTGCGTGTTAATACTTTCCTCTCGTGTTGCTACGGCGGTGTCGCGCTTCCAAATTCGGCGACGTAGTAGGCATGCATTTGCGGTAAATAAAGAGGATAAGTGTAATCCAAGACTTACAAAGATAGATAAAAAGAAAGACAAATGATGAAATAAAATAAAAAATGATTAAATTAACAAAAATAAGGTGTCCTTAATATTACAATCCCGAACGGCGCCAAAAACTTGATGGCTCAAAAGCTACCTTTAAAACCATAGGCAAGTGCACCTATCGTTTTATAGTATAGATTATTAGTCACCGAGTGTCATTCCCACGAGGATTGTAAGTACTAATAATTACCGTCTTTTTGTTATTTAATCTAACAATTTTCGAGTTTTATTTGATGAAAAAGGAAAACAAATTATAAATTGTAAAAATGAAGAAAGATTTGTAAAATAAGAAATCAAGAGATAGAAATGTGTTTGAATGTAAATCCCTACAGAATGTTTTTGTGATTTGACAAGTTAAAAATACAACCGTAGGCCCTTAAGCAAAAACCAACCTCTTTTAATAAAATCTCATGTCTTATGGATGTAGAAATTCCCAATTTAAGTTAAACCCTTTCTCAAGGCGAAAAACTTCTAATCTCAAGTTGATTAATCGAAATCTCTTTCTAGTTAAAACCCCAAGAAACTGACATTATAACGATTTGTGAATTCCCATATTAGGTTTGACCCTAATCCGGAAGATTTATGTCGTCCTATATCTAGGATTGCATGCAACTCTTTTCACTTATATAGGTTCTATTTCACCATGAATCTCTCGATTTCCGGATGAAAAATAAACTTCAAATCAATATTGCGCATATATCAATTCGAATGAACGAAGCATAATATAAGTGAATCACACAAAATATGAAGATTTTATTAAAAACATACACACCTTAATCACAAATCCATTCTAGAGTTCATTACATTCAAACACTAGGAGTTTAGCTACACATGATTTTGACCAAAGAATAAATTACACAAGAAGATTTAAGTATTGTAGACATGGTGTACTTATCTTTCTCAAAATCTCAATTGACTTCTTTCTTGATTGATGATGTTGATCCAAGCCTTCTTCTCCAATGTTGCTATAAGCTTACTCCTCCAAGACCTCTTGATCTCCAATGCCTAATGAATCTATGAATCTAATGAATTCAATGTATCTTGAATTAATGAATGATTCCCCAACTCATACTCTTGGCTTTTATAGACATTATTTTTGTGCAAGAACACATTAATAATGTCATCCTTTGTTAAACAAATGCTCCAATTCATTGTTGGGTTGGTAAATTCTTGTATTCAAATGATAATTGAGGGAATATGGGGACATGTTGTAGCAAAATAGGGTGTTAAAGGTGTACAAAAGTGGTCAAAAGCTTGGTTGGTGAGTTTTCCATAATTTTCGCATGGAAAAGTTGCAAAAAAGTCCCCCGAACATGGCCATGTCGCCCGACACGCCCGGCGTCGCTTGAATTTTTGAAAATTGGTGCGACATGGCCATGTCGACACGACACGGCCAGGCCATGTCGTACAACACGGCCGTGTTATGCGACACGGCCAGGCCGTGTTCAAGTCTGCCCAAGCTTAAAAATTGTGATTTTTCGCCTGTTTGAACATGGTCGTGTTGCCCGACACCCCGGCCGTGTTGGACCAAAAAGGCCCCAAAATGACGTCTTGGCTTGGAATTTCGGCGTATTTGCGTCCTTAAACTCCCGGTATGTTTGACATGAATCCATGGTCCGAAATTCACCAAAATTAGCCCAGAATGGTCAATCTACACCAATAAAAGCACCTCACAAAGAGTATAAACAATATACAATCAAAAACTAACGAAAGTAATAACAAAATAACTCAAATTCTACTCAAATATACACATAAAACATGCATAAAAAGACCACTTTATCAAGAATATTTCCGGGTGAATGAAAAATTATGCCTAAAGGTGACAAGTTGAGGTACAAGTGGAACTTTGGTATTCCATGTTGACAATGAATCTAGATGAAAATTGTATATTCAAATGCATCTAGACTATTATTTATAATTAGTACAAATGAAGTTGCAAACCAAATGGTGCAACTCTTCATGGCAACTCACCAAAGGATGCAACTTTTCATGGAAACTCTTAATAGTTGCAAGACATAGGGTGCAACTCTTCATAATAACTCTTGGAATGAAAAGGTGTGTCAAGAGTTATGTTGTTTCACTTGAAACCTCGTGACAATCTATAAATATCACTAAGATCTGCAGATTTAATCATTCATTATTGCATACAAACACAAGCATACATTATGTCAAAATTTTCCCGTAAAGGAGAGAATACAAAACATTTGAAGTTCGCCGTCTCTTGTTGTTTGGAGTCTTACTACGGCTGAAAGAGAGACCAGATTTGTATCTTGGGAGACATTTGCTATTCAACCGTAGTGCACCGTAATGAGCAATTGTCTTAAAGCATAGAGTCGAACTCTAGCCGATCTAAATTTCAAAGCATTTTACGTAATTTCGTATTTAGAATTCCAAGTAAGTTTTCCGAGTTCCAAAGATCCACATTTGTCGTTTGAAATCCTCAATATTAATTATTTCACTATTATATCTCGAGAGAACCATCGACCTCTCCAAAGAAATGCCAAAAATTATCTCACCTTGACTATTGATCAAGGATCATTGGATCATTGAACTTTATTTTACTTTTATTATTTTTGAAAAAATGGATCATTGAACTTGAACTTGATATAGAGAACTTATTGATGATGGCCCATCCAAGCTCCAAAGCACAACTTCCTAAATATTCCGCTATTTTCTACTTTTAATCATGTCCTTATGTTTATATAAAATAATCTTGGTTACTTTTCATATATTGTTTTTTACGTCGTTGATGGAGACAACGATAACAAAAGACGACCAAGTTGCTCCTTCGAGTCACCTTCTCAAAAAGTTCAACCCCACATTCCCATTACCTGAACCTCCGGCATGTAGCATTCCAAGTGTCCGACGAAAAGCCGCTGAGAGAAATGGCCGACGCCGCCGTCGAATTTCTTCTAGAAAACCTCAAGCAACTGCTTCTCTACAACGCCACCCTGATTCTCGGCGTCAAGGATCAAGTCGAGTATCTCTACAACGATCTCAGCTTGTTCAAAGCTTTCCTCAAAGATTCCACGGAAAAGCGCAGCCAGCATGGGGTATTAAAGGAACTGGTGAAACAGATCAGAAACGTGGTGTACGAGGCCGAAGATGCCGTAGACACGTTTGTTGCCCACGCGGCTGTGCATAAGGCCCGGAAGCCGATCGAGAAAGCCTTCCACATATTCGATTATCCGGCGAAACTTCGCAGCGTGGCGAGGAGATTAAGCTGATCCGGGCAAAAGTGAAGGATATTTATGAGCACAAGAAGTTTGGATTTGAGGTCATACAGGTTGGGGATGGATCAGACAGAGGCACGAAAGAGAAAAAGGTAAATAATATTTTTTAAAAATGGGGGCTTTTTTTCTGTTTTTTAAATGCTATCAAATATAAGCTGTTTGGTTATGGTTTACTATATTCAGAATGTTTTGTCTGAAAAATGTATTTGGTGAATCTTGATATTGGCTGAATGCTTGTATCCAAATGGATATCTTGAAGCGGATGGGATCTTCTATTGCAAAATGGTGTTCATCTCCTATTTTTCATCGCGAATAATTGTGGCTGTGTTTAAAACCTACCATATTAATTTTGAATCATAAATCGAGCCTAAATTGGGGGTTTTCAATATGGTAGGTTTTATACACGTGACAATCATTCGTTTGTGATAGATCTTGAAGTGGTATTACTTAATATACTTTGAAGTTCTGCTGGTCATAAAAAGTCAACTGCAGCTTTGAAATCCTAATGGGATTATGTGTTCTCGTTCTCTAATCTTATTCCACAACTTAAGAATGATGTTGAGAAATCTGATCATCATAGGACCATTTTAAATGTACGACAACAATTTCATGAGAATGTTAGATTTCAGTTTATTTTTCATTCCTTGTTTGCCAATCAGATGGGGTTCTACCACTTAACCTCTTGTTTTCAATAAGCTTTTTAACTGTTTCCTTGAGTATCAACATATAGATTATTGGAAAATATTAGGTAGCGATTGTATATGTTTTCATTTTGAAAATTTTCCTTCTGTTAGAAAGTAGTGGTAAAAAAAATTGGGAGAAAAAAAAATGAATTTTGAGATTGTGATTGGAAATGAGATGAAAAAAGTAATGATGAAAATTGATTTGATATAAAAGAGTAAAATAAAGATTGAATATGATTGTTTAGTTACAAATGTGTGAGTGGGTAAATAGTGAAATTTGTGAGAGGATGTGTAATAATGATTGGTGATTTGATGGACTTTTTTTTCTGATCCGTATTTGATGGATTTTTTTTTGAAAAATGGGTAGAAGTGATTGGTGAGAGAAAAAAAAAAGTGAATGAATAGTGTATTTTTGAAAATTTTCATAAGCATTCATATTTTGGGGTGAAAAAAAAAATCTCTAACGGAACGAAAATGAAAAATTTCCGTAAGCGTTCATTGCCTTGTGAGTTTGGTGTGAAAATTATTTTTGCACTGTGTTATATATGTGTTATACTATTTGTTTTAGTTTTTAGCTATTGAATCAATTTTCTTGGGCTAACATTCTTCACTATTGCACAGCCTCCTGTGGTTGAAGAAGACAATGTCGTGGGTTTTGATGATGAAGCAGAAACGGTGATCAAACTTCTTACCGGAGGATCCGATGAACTAGAAGTTATCTCGATCGTTGGGATGCCCGGCCTAGGTAAGACAACATTGGCCAAAATGATTTATCGTGATCCTAAAATCGAATTCGAATTCTATAGTCGTGCATGGGTTTATGTCTCTCAAGACTATAGCAGAAAGGAAGTGTTCCTTAACATTCTAGGTAATTTTACACAACTCACTGATGACATGTACAAGATGAATGATGAAAAACTATCCAAAGAGCTTTACAGAGTCTTGGAGAAAGGAAAATATTTTATTGTTATGGATGATGTGTGGAGCGAAGAGGCCTGGAACGATCTCAAAATCGCATTCCCCAAGAACAACAAACGGAGCGAATATGCGATAACTAGCCGTATCGGGGAGAGTTGCTAGGCATGCCAACCCTAACGCCGAACCTCACTATTTGCGTTTTCTAACTCATGATGAGAGTTGGAGGTTGCTCCAAAGAAAGGCGCTAGGTTCGGAAAATTGCCCTGAGGAATTAGTGAGAGACGGAAGACATATAGCCAACGAATGTCAGGGTCTACCACTTGCGATAGTGGTAATCGGAGGTATTCTTCTAGAAAAAGGTACGGATTGGTGGGAACAAGTTGCTAAAAGCGTTGATGCATACATCGCCTTAGACCAGGAAAAACGCGTGGACAATTTTATAGCTCTAAGCTACAATCACTTACCTTACCATTTAAAAGCATGCTTTATCTATTTTGGGATGTTTCCGGAAGATTTTGAGATCCCGGTGTGGAAACTGGTTCGCTTGTGGATTGCCGAAGGATTTATACAGCAGCACCAAGAAATGAGCTTGGAGGATATCGGGGAGGAGTACTTAGAAGATCTTGTAAATAGAAATTTGGTGATGGTGGGAAAGTTCCGATCAAATGGTAAAATCAAAACATGTCGTATTCACGACATGCTTTATGAATTTTGCAAAAAAGAAGCGGCGGAAGAAAACTTTTTCCAGGAAATAAAGCGTTTCGATCAAGGTAGCTATGTATCTTCCAACCCGGCCTTAGAAAGGTACCGTCGCCTTAGCATTCATTCCCGTGTGTTGAACTATATCTCTTCAAAACCAGTTGGCCCACGAGTTCGTTCTTTCTTGTGCTTCTCTGCCGAAGAAACTATCTTACCTGCAGAGCATATTTCATCCATCCCAGGAGCATTTAAATTGCTTAGAGTATTAGATGCTCGGTCCATAATATTCACTCGTTTTCCAACCGATGTTACTCAGCTGGTTCATTTGAGGTATGTTGTTCTTTCAAGTAACTTCAAGATTCTACCTGCGGCCATCTCGTGCCTCTGGAACCTTCAAACTCTTCTCGTTCAAACGTCTTCGCGCATCCTTGATATTAAAGCAGATATATGGAAGATGATTCAATTAAGACACGTAAAAACGAACGCATCAACAGCTTTGCCACGCCCTCTTTCCAAATCAAGAAAAAGTAAAGATGACGTTTTGATGATTGGTAACCTACAAACACTATCGACGATATCACCCGAAAGTTGCACCGAAGATGTGTTTGCCAGGGCTCCAAACTTGAAAATCTTGGGTATTCGTGGTCAATTGGCTAAACTTCTCGAAAACAAGAATGGGAGTATGTTATTTGACAGTTTGGGGAAACTGAGTCATCTCGAGAATTTGAAGTTATTGAATGATGTTTTTCCTCGTCCACCTTCCGAAGGAAAATTAACTAGCCTTCCTCAGATGTATAAATTTCCACCGAAGCTCAAGAAACTTACTCTATCGGATACTTTACTTGATTGGAAAGACATGTCTACCCTCGGGATGTTGGAAAATCTCGAGATCCTTAAGCTGAAAGACAATGCATTCCAGGGAGATTGGTGGCAACCAGAAGATGGAGGTTTTCGTGCTCTGAGAGTTTTACATATTGGGAGGACTAATTTAGTTAACTGGAATGCTTCGGCTAATCACTTTCCGAGACTCAGACATCTTTTTCTTAAACATTGCAATAACCTTGCATCACTCCCGTTGGGTTTTGCGGATATTTTGAGCCTCCAACTAATCGACTTGTACTGTACTACCGAGTCAGCAGCTGCTTCGCTAGAAAAATTCAGGAGACGAAAAGGCAGGTGCCGGGAACGAAAGCACCAGAGGCACTGTATTTAAGCTCTCTATTTATCCTCCAGATCAATGATCTTCACTTTATTGAGCTCCACTTTGATAGGTAATTGAAATTTTTAGTTGTTCAGTCCCAAATCCAGCACATAGCTGTGTTTTTCTTAATTTTTATTTTTTGGTTATTTTTAATGATCATTGGCATATTACACCTGTTTTTCGTATTATCGACTCTTTTATTTGTGCAGGTGGGATTTTTAACAAGAAAAAAAAATGTGAAGAATGTTGAAGCCTCGACTTTCTCATCTAGTATTGTTTGGCCTGCCAAAGTATGAGACTTTATTTGTAGTTCATTTTATTTGTTGTGCTGGGCTTCAGTATGTTTCATTTTGTTCCAATGTGTGAACTTCTGCTTTGATTTTGTGGTGTTTATTTGACATTGTCTCACTCTCATAAGTAGAAGTGGCAAAATCAAGCCCGTCCCGTGGTCGGTTCGACCGCCCAACTGTCATATGCGTGTGAGCTATAGTGTTTGAAGAAAGAAAAGGTTGGACTTCAATGGAGTTACTGTGGAGAGAGTGAGGAAATAAATTAATATGAAGAAACATTGATAATTTTAAGAAATTTCTATCTTTTTTATGTATAATTTTTCTGATCTCTAAATTATTCCCTACAAAAAAGGTCTGTAATATGTTTGAAACGTGTTGGATAAGTGATTAACAATTTCTACTTTTTGTCTAATTGTTTCAAACACAAGGTGACTTTTTGGATATGTGGGTGCTTTGTTGGTTTTGACAAACCATAAAAAAGCCAACTCTTTTTATTTAGAGCTGATTCACATGTCAAAGGATTTGTGTTTATTCTATTACAAAAAAATAGTATCTTTGGAAATTACGAATACCCCTTTGTGTTACAAACACCCCTTGAAGTTTATATTTACTTAATAAATATTCCTCTAATGAGGGATGATGATTTGTAAGAGATAAATGTCAAGGGGTATATGAAATTTTGAAACACAATTGAGTTTTTTTTTTTTTTTTTTTGTAATTAGGATATTTTCTAACTACCCCTTATATTTATTATCCATTGTATTTAGCGTATATTAATGATATTATTTTGTTTAATATTGTATCTCCAACTCAAAACATAAGTGGAAAAAGTGGCAAGATTTTTGACAAATAGTTCAACTCTCTTAGGACAAACTTTCAGTCGGCCGGTTTTAGAGTCAAGAATATGATATGGTTACGTAATCATAATCAAGCTGAAAAATAGCTGTCAAAATATTGTTTAACTAACACTGATATCCTCCAAATGTCATTCCAAAACTTCATGATTCCACGGCCTAATTTATTAGTCAACTAAATTTGATACCTACAACCAATGTTTGTTGAGCAAATTATGTGAGGCAAAACAAGCTCAAAAACTGCATAAATTATAATAGATTTTTTTAAGTGTATATCCCGAGAGGGGATAGTAGTGGGAATCGAACTTCAAATCTTTGGTCTAAACTTGAAAGTCTTAGCTACTCTATTATAATTGGCGTTCCATTTATTGCAAGGAGATGAAAATCAATCGCAATTACAACACTTTGAATTCTCAATACTTGTTATTTTATCTCATATTGCAACACCATCTAAACATACCAAATGTATAAAGTGACAGTATCAATATTCTCTCCCCTTCTTCTCTACCCAAAAAGAAAAAAAACCCTAATATTCTCTTCTTCTTCCCTCCCTCACTTATCCCACCCGCCTCCCCTCCCCTCCCTCCCCTCCCCTCCCCTCCCCTCCTCCTCCTCCTCCTCCTCCTTCCCTTATCCCCTCCCCTCCCCAACCATGTTTCATGATGGAGCCAATGAAGGTATATCCTTGCGTTATCAGGAGGTGATCGGTTTTTCCGATCGAAAGTGGAGGCAAGTCAAGGTCGGAGCTACAAAGAGGAGAGTTGGAGCCGGGTAGGTGATGGGTTGCCGATTCTTGGTTGAAGATCGGGTGAGGGAGAGACATTTTCTTTTCCTTTTTTTTTTTTTTTTTTTTTCTTTTTTTTTTTTTTTTTTTTTGTCTTTTTTACCGGTTGATTTGCGAAACTCGTAGGCGGTCGGTAATTTCAGGGCTTGCGGTGCGTGTAGTAGCTCGTGCCGGATTTGTTCGAGTTGGGTAGTCTCCCTTGCGGAGTGCCTTAGTCCTCTTTCTCGGAGGTGGTTTAGTTTCCTTTGGAGTTCTTAGTTTTTATTTGTTTTTAGTAGTTTCTTGTTTTGCTCCCTCGAATTACGGTGGTTTTACCTCTCAAACGGAGTTCTCCCTTGACATGTATCAATGTATGTATGTTTAAGGTGGCCATTTTGCCGATTAGCGAGTGTAAGTTTATTTGAGTAATGAATATATTTATCGTTTCGGAAAAAAAGCGTATCAATAAATAAATTGTCATTGTATACAATTGATTTATAACATCTGTTTTTTTTCCCAGTACAAATCTTGGTAGGAGAGAAGAATGGATGGAAATAAAATCTCGGACATATCTGTCATGGGTTTGAGGGTTTTTAACCACTGGACCACTATCCGATCCCGAATTATAACATCGATTTTTAGTTACACATTAGTAATCCAAAGGGCAAAAGCATGTTTCAATTGATTAACTAATAAAACCTTGTAATAAGTTAAACAATCCAACACAAAAGCAATTTTTAGATGTGAACCTAAAATTCTGAATTTCCACAAGCCTTAAAAGCAGTTCAACGCGTTTTACACCCAAATAAGACTACTAAAATGGAAAAATTCAATGCAAATAAAACTGAATTCACGTGAAAAATTCAAAAATCAGTATTAATTATCATTCAATCTCTAATAAAACAAATAAATGTCCCAAACATGTACTAAACTACAAACATAGGCATAAATGATATTATTCTTTGCATTTGCTTGCCATTTGGAGACGTGTACAAGACCATCTTTCCACTACCATTGAAAAAAACATTGACCACAATCAAAGCACCCCTTTTTCCCACAGGCCCGTAACTATATAATCCCAAACATATGCAATTATTCACCACCAAGCTGATTAATTTGAAACTTCTCCCATGGATCCTCCGACAAAATTATACTCGTTCGAAAAATACGAGGCGGAAGAAGACGCGACAATGTTTTCTACGATGAACTAAGAAGGCAAGTCATGCAATTGACGGTCAAGACGAGCGATAACACGCGAAACCGAAAACAAGGCCCGTTATACAATCACGAGCCTTGTAGTGTTCGTCGCCCGGATGCCATTACGATTGGCCCGGTAATAAGGAGGATTGTGCTACGGCGCTGCTTGGATTTTGAGCTTGTGGAGAAGTGGAAATGGGGACGGGCGTTTTCACCGCAAAATGTCCGATCTGGAAGGAAAAAGCAGATCAAGTATGTTTGTAACTTTTAATATTGTAATGCAATTTTTGAGAGATTTTTAAAGGAATAATTACAAAAACACCCCTAAGGTTTGGGCTAATTACAAAAAAGCCCGAGTTCTTTGAAAATTATAAAAATCCCTTGAAGTTTGATATCGTCTTACATTTTCCCATGATATTCGAAAATATTTCAAAAAAACCCCTGATATTTACAAAAATATTACAATTACCCTCCTTAAATTTAAGACAAAACGAAACACGAAGGGATTTTTGTAATTTTGAAACATGTCCGGGTTTTTGTAATTAACCCAAACCTCGGGGGTGTTTTTGTAATTATCCCTTTCTTAAATTTGTGTCTTATTGCTAGTTAATTTTTAGGGATAAATTACCAAAAAAACCCAGAAATTTTTAAAAATTGCAAAAACTCCATTTAGGTTTGGTAGGTCTTACATTTTCCCCCTTATAAGAAAATACCATTTCGAAACCCCGACATTTACAAAATTATTACAAAGACCCCTTAAATTTAAGGCATAACCAAACATGAGGAGTCTTTTGTAAATTTGAAACATCTCTGGGTTTTTTTTGTAATTGCTTGAAACCTCAGGGGTGTTTTTGTGATTATCCTATTTTTTATTAAAAGTTGTCTCTTTGGATATGTATTGCAGGACGAAAGAAGACTGAAAGGGGAATAACATACAGGCCGGTAGCAAGGATGAACTGATTTTTTCAGATTCTTTAATTTATTTCATGATCAAGAAATATTGCAAATATGTATCTATTGTTCTGCTACTGCTAGTTAAATGATTACAAAATAGGGATATTTGTACTGATTTTGGGCAAATAATTTCCATTTGTAAGAGCATTTGATATAAAATAAGGGGATAGTTACTACCCTTGAGATTAACTTTCAAAATTACAATTACCTCCTAAATATATATTTATGGTTTACAATTTGCCCCTAATTGCAGGGAGTATTTGTAAAACAAACACAAACCTCAAGACGCCACCACATGTTTGTAATTTTAAAAGATAACTAGATTTTTCTATAATTAAAAAGAGATAATTACATACACTGCTCCTGAGATTTGGGGTAATTACAAAAACGCCGAGAAGTTCCAAAATATTACAAAAACCACCCATGAGGTTTGATTTTGCTTTAATTTTAAGAGGTTAACTGTCATATTTTAATAAATGTAAGGGGGGCTTTCGAAAAAAAAATTCTTGTGAAGGGGAAAAATGTAAGACAGAATCAAAACTCGAGGATTTTTTGTAATTTTGAAACTTCGTAGGTTTTTGTAATTACCCCAAACCTCGGGGGTAGTTTTTGTAAGTATCTCTTAAATTAAACCTTGGGGGTAGTTTTATAATTATCCTTAAATTTGATCTGTTTTATAATTACCCATACAATTATGCTACAATCGATATCGGCTCCATACGGGGTGAGTAATCGATTCCCATATACATATTCTCATAGAGCCATTGAAGAATTGGAAGAACCATTCTTGTTTTATTATTGAATTGATATTTTTCATAACCAAATCAAGCTACAGGACCCCTTATTTATAGAGGTAGAGAGAACAATGAGAAAAAAAGGAAATAAGCGTCACAAAGTGCTAATACCAAAATACGACTCTACATATACGAACAACAAGTAAAACATCTCAAAAATATCTCTATCTCCAACACTCCCCTCAGTGGGAATGCCATGGAAATCTTGCATTCCCAACTTGCATAACAAAAAGCAAACACACCGACCCCCAAGGACTTCGTGAACAAGTCGACCCAACTGCACTTTGGTGGACACCTTTTGAGGAAGCACAAATCCACTTTGTATTTGTCCACGACAATGTGACAATCTATCTCCACATGCTTAGTTCTTTCATGAAAAACCGGATTAGCTACAATGTAGAGGGCCGATTGTCACACCAAATAGGAATAGGTAGAGAGTAACAAATATGCGGATCGGTGGCAAGATAAGAAAGCCAAAGCAACTCACACACAGTTTGGCTCATTGATCGTATTCATCCTCGGTGAAGATTTAGACACGATCATCCTGTTTCTTTGTCTTCCAGACACTAGTGCTCCACCAAAAATACACAATACCCGATCGAGGATCTCCTCTTTGTCGGGGCAAGCGACCCAATCCGCATCACAAAGGCTTCAAAGTCATATGAATTATGTCTTTGCATAGAAAAGACCTTTGGAAGGAGTGCCCTTTAAGTACACGAGGACATGTATGGCGGCATCCCAATGGTGAGTAAGGATCATTGATGAACTGACTCAATTTGTTGGATGGCATAAGTCACATCCGCCTACTCATATTTAGATACAATAACCTCCCCACTAATCTCAGTATACATTGGAATCAGGTAAGGGTGTCCTTGCCTGCCATCGATCCTTTAGACCACGAGGGAATAGAGTGGATGCAGGCTTGCACTCCAAAAGCCCAACATTGAGAATATCCAATATATATTTTCTACGGTGCACATAAGTACCACTAGTAATCCTAGCAATCTCCAATCCCAAAAAATATTTAGCATGTCCCAAATCCTTGATTGTAAACATCTTGTGCAGATAAGACTTCAACTCATCAATGTCAGAAGGATTAGATCCAGTAACAAGCACATCATCAACATATATAATCGAGTGCCATAAAAGAGGATGCGGTGGACTTAGTGAATAGACAATGATCATTAGGGGGTGAGAGAAACCAAAAGCAATTAATTTAGCACGTAACTCGGCATTCCATTGCCTAGAGGCTGCTTGAGGCCATATAAGCTCTTCTTAAGGTGACACACCTGCCCTGGTTCAGCCAAAGAATAACCCTCTGGAGGTGTCATGTAGATGTCCTCCTCCAAATAGCCATGGAGAAAGGCATTATTGATATCAAGTGGGCTAAAATCCACTTTTGTCTCTTAGTAGCTAAAGCAATGGGCATCCTAAGCGTCACTTGCTTTACTACGGAGAAAAGCTATCAAGTATGAATCACCATAAACCGATCATATCCCTTAGCCACAAGGCGAGCCTTATACCTCTCAATTGTACCATCGTGAGTTCATCTTGATTTTAAACACCCACTTGCAACCTACGGGTTTCTTGCACAGTGGCGAAGCAGTCATTTCCATGTGTTATTGAGTTAGAGCCTCTAGCTCCTTATCCATTTCTCTCCACTCGGGGTGTTTACATGCTTCAAAGATATGTGTATGGCTCTTTCAAGGTAGAAACATTAGCCAAGAATGAAATATAAGAAGGATTAAAAGCGAGAGGACACTTGATAGGGATAAGTGTTTATAGTATAGGAAATACTGCGGGATGAGGAAGCGGCGACAGAGTGTCTATGGCATGAGTAGACACACAAGAAAAAGCATTAGTCACAAAATCATTAAGCCAGGCGGGAGGCCTGGTTTGTCTGGTACTTTTCCGAGAACGGGTGCGGGTGCGGGATTGAGAGAGGGAAGGTGAAGGCAAAGATGTAGGAGAAGATTCAGATAAAGATGAATTAGAAGAATCAGACTCAACAATAGGAATATTAAAGAGTGGAGAGTGAGAAGGAATAGAAGAGTGAGAGTGTAGGATGCTAAAGGAAAGCGATCCTCCACAAAATGCACATCTCTAGAAATTTGAATCTTACTTGTATCCAAATTGTACAACTTGTATCCTTTTGTACCAGGTTCATAACCCAAAAACACACCTATGTGCTCTAGGTGCAAATTTGTCCTTGTGAGGAAACACATTGGTAGCATATGACAGACATCCAAATGGTTTGAGTCTACCATAGTCGGGTTTGGAACCATAAAGCACCTCACAAGGTGACTTCCATTTCAACACCTTTGTGGGCAACCTATTTATAATATAGGCGGCAATCGAGCAGAGAACATCCAAAACCTGGCAGGTAGATAAGCTTGCAACATCAAGGCTCTAGCAATCTCAAGCAAGTGCCTATGCTTCCTCTCCACTATCCCATTTTGTTGAGGTGAATAAACACACACCTTTTGATGAATGATGCCTGTGTCAACAACAACTCCGACACTCTCTCCCCACAAACTCACCCCATTGTCACTCCTCAACTCCTTGACCTGCTTCCCAAACGAGTGTGCACCATGTTGAAAAATACACTAAGGTATTTAGAGACTTGGTTTTTATGAGACATGAGATATATCCAAGTAGCTCTACTATGATCATCAACAATTGTCAAAAAATATGGAGTATTGTAGTAAAATTGCCCTGTATAAGGTCCCCACACATCAACATGCACCAAATCAAAGCTAGAAGAAGAGCAAGAAGTGCTAACAGGAAAAGGAAACCGAGGTTGTTTGGCTTTATGACAAATATCACAGTGTTTCAATGTATAAGAGTCATTACAAGAAGATTGAATAAAATCCAAATGTGCAAGGACAGAACTAGATGCATGACCAAGTTTAATGTGCCAGGAATCTAATACAGAGTTACAAACAACCAAAGCTGAGGAAAGGTTATGATCAGAGGAGCAAGAGTTGCCGACAGAGAGTATGTAAATCCTGCCATTAGCCTTTCCCATGCCAAGCACCTTGTCAGTCCATAGGTCCTGCAGGAGACAATGTGTAGGAAAGAAAATGCACTTTAGAGGAGTGGATTGAATAAGTTGAGACACAGATACTAGATTATATTTGAAGGAGGGAACCAAAAGCACATCTGTGAGAGTTAATAAGGGAGAAAGGACCACACTCCTGTATGAGTCATAGTTTTGTGAGAACCATCCTGGGAAGATACACTAAGACAGGAGAAGAGAGAAGTGAAAGATGAATCATACATTCCTTGCTCATACACATATGCCTACTAGCACCTGTGTCAAGTATCCACTCTCCATCCTTCACATTATCAAAGCTAGATAAAGCAAAATGTGAAGACTGCATGACCAACATAATGAGCAAAGTCCACAGGTGAATCATCACATGAGTCCTACTCCCGGAAGTGCGGACAAGATATTTAGCAATCTCCTTTTGTATGATGCCGGGAGAGATCGGGAGAGCTGGTATCTTTATTCTTATCAACATTTTCAACTCTGTTGGTGAATAGAGCAATATCCACCATATTCACCATAGATCTATCATGTTGCTCTTTGTATGTTTTATACCACTCAGGATAGCCATGAAGCTTGAAACATTCACTTGCCTCATGCCCTGGAACTCTACAATGATCACAGATCAACTTCGCCTTTTCCTCCTTGGATCTCCGTGGAAATCCTCTACCACCGCGTCCTCTTGCTCCTGAATAAAATCCACGTCCTCGACCATTACTTCCTGTAGAATTAGCTGCCATAGCTACATCTTCCTGAACAGCAGGAAATGCAATCTGCACACTTCTCTGTTTCTCAATACGCAGAATCATTGAGTAGGCTCTATTTACGGAAGGTAGAGGTTCCATAAGTAGTATTTGACTGCGAACATGCTCGTAGGAATCATTCAATCCCATAAGAAATTGCATAAGTCTCGTATTCATCTCATTATCAGCAGCAATCCTTCCAATTTCACAGGAGCAAATCGATTTCGGTACTAAACAACTGTATTCATCCCATAATCTCTTCAATTTCGTAAAATAGGCTACAATTGATTGATTACCTTGGCTAGCAGTCGCAATTTCTTTCTGAATTTGATATATCATAGGACCATTGGATTCTCCAAAACGTTGCCCAATGTCCTCCCATAGAGTGCGCGTGAGAATCGGCGTATATAAATGCATCAACAATATCACGCGATATAGTGTTGAGAATCCGGCTAACCACCATGCGGTCAACCTTCTTCCACATTTGTTGAATTGAGGTGAATCCTCATCTGGTTGAATAACCTTCCCGTTGATGAAGCCAAGCTTCGCCTTAGCTGACAGAGCAATAACCATCGATCTACTCCACGATAAGAAGTTATTTCCATTTAAAATGTTGGAAACAAGGATAAGACCAGGATGATCTGATCCATGGAGCTGGAACGGATCATCCTCACGAAGTGCGATCGGAATCTTATTTGGTTGCGACTCGATCTGCGTCGGCCATTAATGATGGAATCAAGCTCGAGAAGAGGAAGGAGAGAAATTAACTACGCTCCGGATACCATGAAGAATTGGAAGAACCATTCTTGTTTTATTATTGAATTGAAGATATTTTTCATAACCAAATCAAGCTACAGGACCTCTTATTTATAGAGGTAGAGAGAAATGAAAAAAAAGGAAATAATCACAAAGTGCTAATACCAAAATACGACTCTACCTATACGAACAACAATCGTAAAACATCTCAAAAATATCTCTATCTCCAATGACCATGAAATCAATATAGATTGCCATTAGAAACATTTCCTTGATACATCCATGATTCACAGTCATCGTCTATAGTAATTCCTCAAAAATAAATATACTTACATTGACCTAATGGCAAGCTAACAACATTGGCAAGGGACCAAACATTTTGACATGTATAAGCAATTTGCATAGGCAAAAAGGTGCTTGATCGATGATCATCCTTAGGGCGTGCTAGCCACAACGAACTTAGAGCTCGGAGCCTTGACTTGTAATCGTTGATGGCAAGAAGTGCACGACGGGCCGCTTGACGTGTCGTCAAGATTCGTTGCATTTGTTGTAAGGTTTGCGATCTCGGAAGTTCGGCCTTTCACGAACATAATAAGATGGTGGAGTTTTAAGACGACAGTTAACTAAAATAACAAAAGGGATAATCACAAAAACACCGCTAAAGTTTGGACTAAGTACAAAAAAATCGAGTTCTTTGAAAATTACAAAAAGAAAGTTTGATTCATCTTATATTTTTCCGGTGATTTTCGAAAATATTTCAAAATGCCCCTAACATTTATAAAAATATTACGATTACCTCTCTTAAGACAAAATGAAACATGAAGGGTTTTTGTAATTTTGAAACATGTCCGGGTTTTTGTAATTAACCAAACCTCAGGGGGTGTTTTTGTAATTATCCCTAACCAAAATTAAAGGAGATTGTTAAACAAAATCTTTTCTAAAAATAGGTATAATTACAAAAACGCCCTGAGGTTTGGACTAAATACGAAAAAAACAAAGAGATGTTTCAAAATTAGAAGGAAAAAAGCATCATGTTTGATTCTGTCTTGATTTAAAGAGCTATAAGCTCTGCCAAACACGCTCCTATGTCGCCTGTCGGTCGTACCTGATGAACGAAATTCTCGAGTGTAGCAAGCTTGCTCATTGCAATTGCCATTTGGCCCATGTAATCAGCTATGTTTCCAGAATTACGAGGAGCAAGAGAGTTTGAGGAAAGTGTATCCAGAAGTGATTGTTGTAAAGCTTCCATTCCTTGGGATAAAGCATCCTCGGTTTGTTGGGATGATTGCTGTAAATTACAAATGCCCACCAATTGTTGTTCTGTTAGAGGTTCAATTTGGTTTCCAAGTACCTGAGATCCAAAATGTACAATTTGTTAAAAATATTAGGGGGCTTTGAATTTTTTTTTGCTTGTTAAGAGGGAAATGTAAAAAATAATCAAACCTAACGTGATTTTTTGCGATTTTCAAAAATATTTGAATTTATTTTTATAATTAGCCCGAACTTTGGGGATTTTTATAATTATCCATAGAAAATATAAATAGACCAAATGAAAGTCTGTTTCAAACAGATAATAGTAAAATGAAATATATGTGAATGCAAGGCGTGGAAAAGCCGCATGATGTAGCACCCCTAGGCCCTAGCCTAAATTCCCCCCTAGCTCAACTATTTTTTCCTCTTTAATAAAATATATATAATTTTTTGTTTCATTTTTTTCCATAGAAAAAATTAAACAAAAAAAATTGGGGTGCGCCCCTTAGCTACGCCCTGTGTGAATGTTATATGATATAAGATTTATTACAAAAACTAACCCTCTAATTATGAAAAAAACATTCAGTTATCTTTTAAAATGACAAAATACCCCTTGAAGTCTGTATTTGTTATACAAGTTTGAAATTAGCCCCTCAACAACCCCCAATAGGTGAATTTATTCACAAAATAGAAACATATGTTAATTGAGTATTTGTAATTTTGAAAATTAACAGAGTTGTTTCGTAATTAGGCTAAACCTCAAGGATGATAATATGAAATATTGAATAACCTTGAGAACGTCGGAGGAGCGAAATCCCCCCAACCACATGAAACACCTTTCGGCTGGAGTTTTCCACATGCCGGAGATAATATGAAAAATGTCCGATTTTGCACCTGAGCTTTTAAGCCGGAATATTTCTTCATAATGGGACATCACCTTATCAACGACTAGCTGAAGTTCACCATCACCCACATGAGAATTTACGGCTGATCTCAGATCGTTAACGAGTCGTTGGTGTTCTTCCAGCCAACGTGCGTAATCTATGTCAAATGCCACAGATCCTACAGACAATGTCATCAAAATTCAAAACAGTTGTTACAACAAAAAGGGTTGAAAATTTGATCTTGTTAGTTTTCTGCTAAGACCATACTAAGGAGTGTTTGCAAACTAAAAAAAAAAAAAAAAAGCGATTCTCAGCTTCTAGGTGCAGAAAACAGTTTTTTTTTTTTTTTTTTTTTTTTTTTTGCCTAGATACTGAGAATCACTTTTTTAGAGTTTGCAAAAACTTTCTAACCATTATCACAGTGACCTGTTGCTACTCTGCTCTCAACTAGAAAATTTTGTTAGATTTATCTCAACTCAAAAGACATTATCCCACCAAATAGTCTCCATAAGTTTAGAAAAGAGTGAGAAATTTTGTTTTTCAATTTTCGTACTAGAAAAATTCTATTCTAGGACATTATTTAGCAAATTGGACCTAAATTCATTGGTCAAGAACCTCAGAATCAACTACCTTAAAATTTCTAAAAGAATAGAATATAATAATATATAGGAATAATTACAAAAAAAAATCATGAGGTTCGGGCTAATTAAGAGGCTTTTGAAAATCGCAAAAAACCCCTTGAGGTTTGATTTCTCTTACATTATGTTTCCCCACAAGTAAAAAACATTAAGAACCCCATATTTCTAGAAATATTACAGTTACCCTTTAAATTTGAGACATAATTAAATGATGAGACTTTTAGTAATTTTGCAATTAGCCCAAACCTCAAGGGGTCTTTTGTAATTATCCCTTATATATAAAAGAAGTTGTGGCTCATAGCAGAATTTCCCAAGCATAAAGTTCTTTAATTTAACTTTACTCACCACTTCCACCCATAGAATGGCTCTGATCACCTGAAAATCCAGGTGCGACGTAGACACCCTGCATTTTAGTTATATGCATGGTAAGTTATTGATGAAAATCAAGTCATTTTTCACATTATTACAAGATGAGATTTAATTAAACCATTAGAGCTTTCACTAAATATTTCAAAACCAGGAAACTATAACAATGTCATATTTGTTTTCGGATGACCACAGTAAGGGATGAACTCCTAAAATCAAGACTCACATGGATGAAAAAAGAAACAGGGCCAGGGATGGCAAATGGGGCGGGTCGGCCCGGGACCTCCAGACCCGTCCGTGCCTAGAACGGGCGCGGGGCGGCCCGTTCGCACTGCAGATTTTAAACTAAATTAAATTAAAAAATAAAAATAAATTGAAAAATATATACATTATAAAATATTATTTACAAAATTTATTATTATCAAATTATAAATATTAAATATAATATAAGAATACATAAAAATTATATTATAATATATATTATATATGCAAAATATATAATAAAATATATTTTTAAACTAAAAATTCTAGGCGGGGCGGGCGAGCGAGACAGACCCGCCGGATCATGGGGTGGGCGACCCAAACGGTGCGGGCCATGGCAGGTACCCGCGGGTGGTCGGGTCAAAATCGTCATCCCTAAACAGGCATATATGACCAAACAATTCTATTTTCTAGTTTATAAATAGGGATAATTACAAGAATCACCCCTCATGTTTGGAGCGATATAAAAAACCAGAGAAGTTTCAAAATTACGGGAGGGACTGCAATATTTTTACAAATGTAAATGAAGTTTTTGACATGTTTTTTCTTATGAAAGGTAAAATATAATACATGATAAAACTTCAAGTGCAGTTTTGTAATTTTCAAAAACCTCTACGTTTTTTTATTATTAGCTCAAACCTCAGGGTAGTTTTTGTAATTATCCCTAATAAATATGATGCATTTGGTATAGAGAATTTCACCTGCTGCCGTGCTCTTTTAAGGTCTTGCTCTAGCTGTACAAGCCTTTGCCGACTGTTCTCTAGTTGTTGAACATATGCCTATCCAAAAACCATAACATATGTAGCATATAAATATTGTCCAAATATAAATCACTACATGACTGCAAACAAAGAAAAAGGACGATAATTAGCCAAACGGCGGGTTTTGACGTGCTATGGGCCGGGTCGGGCCATTTCGACAGCTCTAGCCATACAACATCAAACTAGATAATTAGCCACCATAATTATAATGCTCTTACTGAGATTGACTAGAAACACTAATGCATACACTTCAAAAAATAAAGCAAAATATTACGTCAACTCAATCCAAATTGTGTCACTGTAGGGACGGAGCCAAGGGCCTGGCGGCGGCATCCGCCCCTCCCCCTCAACTTCAATTTTTTTAATAATTATTATAAGTTTTATAATTTTGCCCCCTTGAAAAATAAAAATACTTTCACTTTATTTATTAGTTTCAAGAAAAAATAAAGTTTGCCCCTCTCATTTTCATTTTCTGGCTTCGCCCTGTCTCACTGGAAGGATGATCCATTCTGCCGTAATAATCACTTGTTCAAAAAATATCAAATAAGAAATATAGAAAGATAATACAATTTACCTTTTTTCTCATTCGACTCTTTCTTGCAGCTTCACGATTTTGAGCTAGCCTGCAAAGTGCCTGATGAAACAAGGAAATAAAACATAAACGGAATGAAGGGTGTGACTGGTTGTGCTTTCACTCCATCCACTTTCACTTTCATTTTCTGATTGAATAGTGGTGATTTTTTTTTAAAAAAAAATGAAAGTTGAGTGTGTGGAGCGAAAGTAATGATTGTGTTGATATGACGTGGAATCTTTTAGAGACGTTGATTGTTTGTGAAATATTTGGTGGAAATAATAGTGTACAATATAATGCAAGAAATTTGAATAAAAAAATAAAAACTTGAATAAAGAATAAGCAATATGGATCTTATTTTAAGAGAAAATAACGAAAATGGTGACAAATTAAGGAAACTACCGAAATTATTTATATGAATGGGAGGAGGAGAGAGAAATAAGTAGTATAATTGGGTATTGTGAAGCGTGAAAGATAAAGAGAAAAATAAATTAATTTTAGAAATTAATGAGATTTTCTTTTAAATAAAATCATTTTTTTCACAAACAATCACACTTCATATAATTTTTTGAAAATTTCCACATACTAATTAATTAAAGCAGCATAAAGCAACAACCTTTTGGTCTCCAGTTCTTCCCTTGGACTGATCAGTGGAATCCTCAACTATCAATCTTTCATGATGAACTCCAGGAAACTATAAATGTGTAACCAAATCATAATTAACCCTAACCATAACTTATCAAGGTAAAAAAAAAAAAAAAAAACTTAAAAGAACATTAATATCTGCTAAATTACTACATTAATTCACTCAAATGTAAAGAAGTGGAAATTAAAAAGACCTGATTTTTGGCATCAGTATCAGTGGAAGTATTATCAGTCTGTTGACTGTGATCTGCTATTACCCCAGAATTATCAGTCCAATTCTCAAATTGCCCATTTCCCAAAGACCCTCCAAATCCCAAAATTACATTTCCACCCCTCTGCAGCATCAACCCTACACCTCTGTTTGATGACCCCATCTGATCACCTGAACCCAAACTCTGTAAAACAAACATAGTATTTTTTTTTTTTTTTGGTTAATGGGTAAATAAAATTTATTTGAGAGGTTAAAAAAAAAACTTACATTGGTAAGTCCACCAAACTGCAAGTTACTAGACACAACTGAACCACTGCTTGCCTTCATGCTGTTGTACATTGTGCCTATTGTAATTTTAAAAAAGTCATTCTTTTAGTTAATTATAAGAGGCACAACACAAAAACCAATTTACCAAGGGAAAAATCCGTAGGTAAATACAGGGCATAGCCAACTGGCTTAATCACTCTAGCCCAAATTTTTTCCACTAGTCCAACTATTTTTCTTCCTTAACAAAAACAGCCCCTAGAAAAAAATGTGATACAAAAATTTGGGGTGCACTGAGAGCCATGGAGGCCCCCCTGAATCCTCCATGGCCCATGGGTAAGTATTAAGCTAAATATGTTAATATGTAAATATCTACAATATTTTGTTGATAAATTTAAAAGTGGTGATTTACCGGTAATTGGTCAGTATAACTTGGGAAAAATAATATTTTTTATTCAATTGGCATTCCGTATGTGTAAAATTTTGTAACAAATCATTTCGTTAGTTAAATTATGTATAAAAGGGTTTTTTTTTTCAAGCTTACGTCTAACTGTGCCTGAGGACAGCAACTTTGGCCCCTCATCGCTACCACCAAGGTAAACCGTGGTATGTGCACGGACTGACAAGTATTCTGGTGGAGTCTGCCAAAGTACAATCATGTCCTCCAGATAAAGAGAACAAGCATGTTCGATCCCACAAACCTAATTATAGTTGATCTCCCCCGGAATCAAATTCATACAGATGTTATTCACCCAATCATTCACCAACTCACATATATCAAAGGACATTTAAATGGTGTGTGGGTTAGAGATGGCGATGGGCGGGAATCCCCGTTCCGCGAGGATCCGCCGAAGCAGGGCGGATTCCGAAATTTCCCCGTGGGGACGGGACGGGCGGGGACGGGGATCATACTCCCGCCCCCACGGGATCCCCGCCCGTTCGTGGGGTACCGCTTATTAAATATATAATATAATATTTATAATATATATACTATATTGTAAATATATCTATATTAAATATTAAAAATGACAAATATTTAATTTATTTTATTAATGAATGGTTTATTAGTTTTATTTATATAATTTATTAATATTAAAAATGATTATTTTTATAACAAATTTATTTTTTTGCAACAAAAAAAAAAAAATTAAAGCGGAATAGGGAATCCGCGGGCGGGATCCCCGCGGGGACGGAGGATGGGGGAAAATTTTCCCGTTTGTCTCATGGGACGGGACGGGGATTTCCCGCAATCGCGAGGGACGGGGACGGGGATCGCTCCCGCCCCGCCCGCCCCGTTTACATCCTAGAACCGACGACCTCCACCCCACAAGAGACATAGTGGTGGCCAGGTCGCAGTGAGAAAGAAGAGAGAGAAACATATGTACTTGTAGTAGTTTAAGTCCAAAAAGCTGAAAAAGCTTACTTCTGGTTAAATCAACAGCATCTAAATGATTAAATCCATTTCCAGCCGACTGTTGAAGCTCTCCAATATTCGTACCATTTGTCGCATTTCTTCCACTGCCATCGCCTCTACATTAACACAAGAGAAAATGACAAGATAATTAAAAACACGCTTTTCTGAATCATACACAAGAAAACCAGCGCTTAAACAGTTACATGCAGTAAAAGAAACAAAAATGAAAAAAACAGAGTATATTTTTTTTATTACCTGAGGTAAAAAGGTGAGAGGGAATGGGAATACACATCAGAGTTAGTGAGTGAAATGTGCTGCGGAACAGCTGCTGCCTTGAAGCTATTTTGCATTTTTTCTGCTCTATCACACCTTCACTGCGTGTTCTGTGCGTGCTCAGAGGTACAAGTTTCAGAATGTTGAGAAGAAGAAGAAGAAGAAACAAAATTTTAATTTAGAGAACAAAATATAAATACAAAAATGACAGCCCAGATAAATAACGCACAAGAAAAAAGTGAGAAAATCTTGAAATCAAATCATTTGGTTGCTTGCTTTGTATTGATTTTGAGTCTGAAAAAATGTATAGTACAATGCCATCTTTTTTCAATTATTACATTCTGACCCGGACAGGGGTGGCGATTCGGGTCATCAGGTCGGATTCGTGTTTAGTTTTGGTTTGATTTCAGGCAGGGGATGTAGCGGCCGCATGGTAGTTCTCTAGTCAAATTTTTTCCCTAGATTCAATTATTTTTTACCCTTAAAAAGTTTATATATGATTTATTTTATTTTTTCCATAAGAAAAACGGGACAAAAAATTTGGGATGCGCGGAAGTCGGAGAAGCCCCCTTGTCTACGCCCGATTTGAGGTTAAGTTTAAAATATATCAAAAATTAATTAAAATATGAAATAACTACGTTTTAGACAAATTATTAATATCGTGTTAGTTATTTTCGTGTTCGATTTTTCTAAGAGCTTGGTCAGATTCGTATCTGATTATTGTGTCGTGTAATTGTCACCTCTGCTTCTTTTGGGGATTTTGGTCTCCGAAAAAGTGGTTCCATCACGTGTATGCGTGACACGTGCCAAACATAGTTGTTCAAAAATGTGACATCATGTTGTGGTGGAAATTGGGGAAGTATCAGTGTCATGCATATATGATATATGAGCCAAAACTTTTGCTCGCGGCTTTATTACATGGCAGGCATTCTGATTCTGATTAGTTATTTTCTTAGATTTATTGTGTATTCATTGCTTTTGTACCATTCTTGTCGTCTAAATTTACCAGACGGTAACATTCTCTTCTTAATATTCTTTGCCTTAATGATGAATGATCATTTTTAAATTATAATGTACGTACATGGAGCTAGCCATGTGGTAACGTTGGTACTTAAATTGTTGCATTGACGAGTTGAGCCTGGCCCTGGGCTGCACTGGCCCGACTATAAGACTATGTTGGGCCATGAATTTGAATATTCGATGTGACGCCCAGGGGCGAAGAAGGCGGAAAATCATCGCTGGTGCAAAGAGAAAGCACAGACAATGAGCGGCTCCTGACATGCTTTTAGGTGGATGGGACATGAATGAATCGATCTCACACCGAAAAAGAGTAAGATTTTCCGAGCGTGTAGGTACAATTGATGAGAGATTAAAAGTTTTAATAGGTACTACTCATACCAACAAGATTTTTTTTCTAGTGTTCATCTCATAAAAACTCGAAGTTAAGCATGTTTGGCTCGAAGTAATTATGGAATGGGTGACCTTCCTGGGAAGCTGCTCTCAGGGTGCGCATGAGTGAGGACAAAACACGTTGGAAAGACTTGGTTGGTTTGTGGGGACAATCGTTAATTTGGAAGGCAAGCCATTACACTCGAATTTCCAATAAACAACATTCTTAGAGTCTTTCTTCCTCTCTTTACTTATCGCCACCGCTCACCGAATTTTTCTGTTGAAGTTCGCCCATCACTCATTTTTCTCTCTTGAGAAAAAGTTTACCCGTGACTTTAGCAAAAATTAAAGTTTCCTTCTCATACATCAAAATCGGCTTCATGTGCTCATTGGAATGGGAAGAAGACAAGATGAGCCGTAATGCCTTATCCTCATCTTCAATTTTCACTCCAATTGCCTCTAGCTCTGAGATGATGCCATTGAGTGTACTTAAATGATCCGAGATTTTAGATCATTCGTTCATCCGCAGTGTGTGAAACTGCTCCTTCAAGTACAACCGATTTGAAATGGCCTTTGCTTGGTACAAAGCCTCAAGCTTTTCCCACAGCTCTTTAGCATTTGAAATCCCATGCACATTTGCAAGAACATTCTTAGCCAAACACAGACGTATTGTGCTTGCAGCCCTCAAATACAGATCCTCCCAATCTTCATCACTCATACTAGTCTTCGCAGAATCTTTGTCAGATGCTCCGCTCGATTCGCCAGCACCATCTGAGTTGGTAGAATTGCCCGAACATGACCTTTCTTTCAGTGCCTTGTGTAATCCGGATTGTATCATCACATCTTTGACTTGTACTTGCACAAGCCAAAGTTGATTCTTCCATCAAACTTCTCCACGTCAAACTTCATTGAATTTGAAAACTTTGACATACCTGCTTATACACCCCTAACCTAATGAATACCCGCCTCAAAAATCTTTTCTAATGTGGAAGATCAGACAAAGCTGCAACCACATAGCATACTAAGAAATTAAAAGATCCCCAAAACCTACCTTTCAAGAAATCTTTTCTGATGTGGAAGATCAGACAAAGCTGCAACCACAGAGCATACTCAGAATTTCAAGAGACCCGACCCGGGCTCTGATACCACTTGTTGGGAAAAACGATCCCCATTCATTCCTAGGGACAAGCAAAAATAAGTGAGAAATAAAATAACAACAAACCACAACACAAGATTTACGTGGAAACTCCAAAATCGGAGAAAAACCACGACCTGCAGAGCAATTCTCTTTGTATGAAAAATTTATACAATCACACAAAAATTCTCTCCCGACTTCCGACTCCAATACTCCCACACTATTACAAATCTTTGACTAACTCACACCTTTCTCCCAATTCTACAAAAGAATACAAAAATGAATTTAGAAGAATCAAAATACAAAGATTATAGTGTATTTGATTAGAAATAAGACTAAATCAAAACACATGAGCTCCTTAAATAGCCTTAAGGCTCCCATCACTTTTGTTTCTCAATCTACGTGGGATAAAACTCCTTCTATTTTGACACTAAAAACCAACACTGGACTGACCTAGTTGTCACCTCTTGCTAGGAGTAACCTAGTGTGTTGGATAGGTCCATTTGATTCTGTCTTAATGTGCAATGAGAGGTAGTTGTAATATTATTAATGTGCAATGAGAGGTAGTTGTAATATTATAAGAAATGTAAAGTGGGTTTCATTCCAATTTCTTAAAATTATATTTTATTTTCTAAAATGGTTTTTTTCAAGAAAGCTCCATTGATGACATAATGCGATTAACTCTAACGTATTACCTTTAATATAATATAAAAGTACTTGAACGTTATAAATGTATGAGCTAGGGATGTGATGAGTGTCATGTCATGGGTGTTCATTGAGGATGTAATATATGATGAGATGGTGACGAGACAAAAGTTGCACCATGAAAAAGTAGGAATATGATTTAATTTTGTTAGGAGAGGGAATTAAATGACAATTAATTATAGGGTAAAATTCACTTTACCCCCTTATATTATTGGTTTTGTATCAATTACCCCCTCTACTATGAAAACCTTCATTTACCCCCTTAAATGAATAAAAGTCACATTCATGAACAAAAATACCCTTAGTATAAATAAAATGTAAGAATTACTTTGCTTACTCTATTATAAAACTAAATATCAATTAGTTTGATTTCAAATTTTGTTCAACATTAATGTTATAATTAAAAATTAGTCTTTTATTTAACTTAAAATAAATAAATAAAAAATATAACTTTAATATTTTTGAGAGGTCAGGTTTTTAGAAATACACATTTGTAAAAACAATTTAATTAATGTTATATTCAATATATAGTTGTTTAAGTAAGTACGTATTATATAAATTGAATCAAATTAATAGATATTATTGAATGATACATGTATTTCTATTAATTGATGAAATTGCAATGCGTAATTATTTATTATATGTGAGAGGAGAATTAATCTTATATAGTAAGTAAGAAAATATAGTAAAATACTAATATAATTAAGAATTGAGTGAAGAAGTACATAAAAAGAAGAATCTAAAATATGCTTTCCAAAACAATATAATATAAATTTATGTGTCTTTTAAAAATAATTAACATGTTTTTATATTATTGGTATTATATATGTATTTATTTATTTCAACTTAATTAATATTACTTTAAATAAAAATTAGATCAAATTATTAATATTTAGTTGTCGAGAGTATTATATGATTATTCTCATTTAATATTTATAAATATTTATTTTTCATTCATAAATAAATTTCTACATTAGTCAATATGTTCACATTTTATGTAATAGAAATATTTAAAAATATCAATTAATATATAAACTTTAATAACTACCTTTTAAAGTAATATATATTTACACGCATGTAATGATAGTAACATAAATTTATTCCTTTATAAAAATTATTCACTTCTCTATACTATTGAAATTATATTTTCTTATTTTATTTATTTTTTATTTAACTATAAGTTAAGTTATTTAAATTAAAAATTAAAATCCCAAATCATATTAATTGTAATTTAATTTTAGACAAGATAAAATATGATATATATCAAACACTTTATATATCTCAAGGGTACTTTTGTCCCCCATATATATCTTTAACTAGTTTAAGGGGGTATTTGAAGATTTTCATAGTAGAGGGGGTATTTGATACAAACTCAATAGTACAAGGGGTAAAGTGAATTTTACCCTTAATTATATTGTTATCGGCCAGAGAGGTGCAATTCTTGGAAAAACAGGCCCATTACCAATATCTCTTCCGTGGGCCCACGTGCCGCCGGCAGCCCACATACACATCTCCGACACCAGTATCTCTAAATTAAATAGAAGGGACACTTTAATATCCTCTTAAGTCTTTAACTTAACTATTTTAAGACCTTTTTCTCGAAATAAACTCCTCCCCAACTTATTTTTTAGTACTTACAATAATCAAAGTACAAAAAAATGTAGCATTTTTAGTATTGTAAGAAATATGTATTTTCCCACATCCTTTCTACTCAATATCGAAAAATATAATAAATCATAGGGATAATTACAAAAAGTACTCGAGGCTTGACCTAATTACAAAAAACCCATTTAACTTTAAAACTTACAAAAAGTATCTCCGATGTTTGATTTAGTGTTAAAATTAAGGAAGTAATCTGCAATGATTTTACAAATATGAAGGTGGATTTTGAAATATATTTCAAACCTCAGGGGAGTATTTTTTGTAAGTTTTAAAGTTAGGTGGGTTTTTTTTTTGTAATTAGGTCAAACCTCTGGGTACTTTTTGTAATTATTCCTAAATTATATTATAAGAAATTGTGGAAGAGGAAGACCTTTCGTGAGGAAAAATATACAACAAGCATGGATCTTTTGGAATGCAGAAATCTTATTTTGGTTGTTGGATTATAAATGTAGGCTATTGGCAGGAATTATTTTGGTCACGTCTCATCTCATTACGAACAAACAACTTGACATCTAATTTTGTATGTCATAGAGATCGACTCTGCTCGACTCGACATTCTTTGAAAAAAGAATAAAATATATATATAAATATCAAATTCTTAAGTTCGATTCGTGTTCGATTCACTAAAAAAAGGCTCGTTCAAACTCAATTCGATTAATAATCAAATCAAGTTCAAACACAATTTTGAAGCTCGATAAAAATTCAATTAAGCTTGAATAGTACTATGTCCTGGTTGGGCTCGACTTATTTACAACCCTATCTGTTAAGAAAGGTTGCGTAATGCGTAGTTTCATTTTAAAAACACTTTTTGTGTTTTTAATTTGGAAATACTGTTATTGTATATTTTAGAATTTTTATTTTTTTGAATTTTTTGAAAGTAATATTACTTTCTAAGCTTTACAACTCCATATTTCAAAAGTCTATGTGTGTACATCTCCACTTTTCAAAAACAAGTTGGAATTTGCAAAAATAAAAAATAAAAAACAGAGAAAACAAAATAATTGTTTAACCTCACCCATACCATGGATGGATCATGTGTACATCACCACATTTTTATTTTCACAAATTCTCCAATATTCTCAAAATGAAAAACACAATAAAAAAAAAACTTTGGCTTCAATGTAGGGTGCGGTGGTAGATAAGAATTTGAAAATAAATCATATACATTATTATGAAAAAAAAAAATGGTCCAGTGTGATTTGGTTTATCTTGAATTTAATTTCTGTATAGTGGTCGGATGTTACCGAGAACTGGTCGCCAGTCGCAACTATGATTACGTGGTCCCACCAGCCCACTGTGCGGAATTTAATAAACTCGGGAACACTTGTTTTAATTTAAAAAATTAGTTTAAGTTTTACCAAACATAAAATTTAATCACTTATTGGTTTTAATTAATAAATCCGCAACTCCCATCATATGAAATGGTATCAACGTCCAATTATGAAATCCTTGAAAAAAAGAGAATGAATCGAAATATAGCTGCTACACCAAAACTAGGTGCAAAGAACTAACCAGATCGCCCTAGCCTAGTGAATAAATTAGGAATACTGAAACAAAATGACAATTGGACCGGAGAATGCGATTGCATTATAAGGTCACAATTGAATAGATCGAGCAAGCTCAAATTGACGTAACATGAAACCTAATTGAGATATTAAGAAAATATTATTCCATCTTATTCTCAATAAGTGCCTTTTTACACATGAAAAGTTATTAAAAAAATGTCGTTTTATGTTTTCAAAAATAATGAGAAAAGATTTTCTCCAAATTATCTTTATATTTATTAACAATAATGCTTAAATTTTGTTTTCTTGCAATGCAATATTTATATTAATTAAAGATATATTGAATATTTTAATACATTTCTTAATATGTGTATTTTTTTCTAAAAAGACACTTATTATGAATAGGAGAGATGTTCATTTGGTTTTATACCAATGATTTAGGCTTCCTAGACTTGAGTTTTGTGTTGTTTTTGAGTATTTTGAGTCATTTGAGTAGCCAAGCCATGTTGAGAGCCAATTATATTGAGTTTATGATTATTTGGTATTTTGCATGTATTTTGGGCTTAATATTGGCTAGAATGTGGGAATATGCATGCATTATACAAGTAAATTGGGTATTATTCTTGTTTTGTAGAATGGATTACGCTTTGCTCGTTTTGTAGGAATTTATCTATATTTGTGGCATAGTGGCAACAATTCGAGCATTACAACCGCCAATACTTGACAAGTGACGAAGTTTGGAGTCGAGTCGAGAAGAAGTTGGACGACAAGGCAAGAAACGGAAAAAAAAAGAGTACATGGGCATATTGTTCCAGGTGAGCACGGGCGGGCGTGCTCCTCTAGCACGACCCGTGCTCGACCCCAGCGGGATTACCGAGTGCGGCACAGAGGGCACGGGCGGCCGTGCCCTCCGAAGAAAGATTACAAATGGTTCGGCACCCAAAGACGGTCAAGGCGTGCCAAAGGGCACGGCCAACCCCGTCCGTCTTTTGGGAAAAGCGAGTTTGTCAAATTTCAACTAGGTTTCGACCCGAACGAAGTACAAATAGACCTGGGCGGCCACAAACAAGGACATGCTGATTTTTACCCTAGAAACCAGGAGAAAAAAGCGGTTTCCCACGGATACTTCGAGAGATTGATCAAGACCGCAACCACACCTTCGAGGATTGAAGATAGATCGAGAAGATCGTCGTCATCCCCGAGTCACTCATTCCATCGTATCGTTATTTCAATTAGTTAGATTTTGATTATGAATAATTTGTCTATGAATTGTTTGTCTTCAATGTCCGGCTAAAACACTTGTGATTCGGGTTTGGGAGTAGATTAATAAATACTTTTATGTGATGATTAAGGATAATTGAAGTTAATGTTTTCTTTCTCTATTCAAGTACTTTGCTTTAATTCTTGTTTTATCAAAAGGCCTTTGATCTAAACTTGTTTGATGTATTGATCCATAATTCTAACCGATGAGTTTCAATACTAGATCTTGAGTACTTGACACAAATAGATCGCATGATTGAGAAGTCTGTGAATATTTGTGAGATCTTTTAATCTTTTGAACTTTTGGGAGTTGGATATCTCATGTTGAGTAGAGATCTTAACATAAATATTCCAATCAACGCTTTTACATACATCTCGAGAGAGGGGTAAATTACTTTGGTGATTGGTCATAGAGAAGAATATGTTTAACCTTAGTTTGCTTAACTAAGCATAAAAGTGGGATATTAATTGAAACCATAACCAGGAATCCATCCATTCATACTTGATCTTTTAATCACTCTTTGCTTTGTTATTTTAGGATTAATTTACGCTCTAGTAGTAATAAAACCAAACCTTCAAATTTCGATAGTTTAGATAAAAATAGGACTATTATAATCCAATACTTAGTACATTAATTTATTAATCTCTGTGGATTCGACCTTGCAAACCCTATTCTATAAAAGCGATCCGTACACTTGCGGTGAAGCTATAAAAATAGGCGAACAAGTTTTTAGGCGCCGTTGGGATTAATCAAATTTTTAGTACTAATATTGCGATAAATAGAACTATTCTTATCGGACATTTTTTTTTTTTATTTGTTCGATTATACTTTATTGTGGTTAACTTGTTTTCTTTAGTTGGTTCGGGTAGTGCATGATCACTCGCTCAAAGCAAGGAGACTTAGCACCGTTCATACCGGGAGGTTGAAACTTTTGCTAGGCGAAATAGTGCGGCTACTAAGCGGGCGGAAAAAGACAACATGACCAAACCATGGTAGAAGTTGAAGACAACAACAGAGGCAGCGATAACGGGGGGTAACAACCAGGCTACTTGGGTCAATGTTGAGTTACCAATACGAGAGGTTCGGTGGCTCGTGACCCATTTCAACAAGCGTCTACGCGATTACTTTCGCCCAATCAATCGCAACTATGGTGGCATTGCCAATGTCTCGATCAATGCGAATAATTTTGAGCTAAAGCCGCCACGATCTCGATGGTACAACGAGAACCGGTTTGGGGGCTTCCCATCCGAAGATCCCAACTCTCATCTTGCGAATTTCATACAAATTTTCAATACTATCAAGATGAATGGGGTATTTGGTGATCTTATACGTCTTCGCCTATTCCCTTTCTCTTTAAGGGATAAAAGAATTTCTAGGAAGCTGCTAGACACCCTAACTCGGGGGAGTGTGAACAAGCTGGGATGAGCTAAGTCGAGGTTTTTCTGTTTAAATACTTCCCACCAAGTAAGACACTCTGACTTAAAAAGCGAGATCACTCGGTTGAGCGGTTTGACTCACGAGCCTTTGTACGCGGGCACGGGAGAGATTCGAGATTTGTTGAGGAGGTGCCCGCAACATGGATTTCGAAGATTAGCGGCTTTGCTTTTTCTATAATGGGTTGATGGGACAGACGAGATCATTTATAGATCTTGCGTGGGCGGCGCTTTACTCGCGAGATTTTAGGAAGATGCATTCAACTTGTTAGAAGAAATGGCCATGAATAGCTATCAATGGCCCTCCGAGAGGACTAACGTGAAAAGGGTAGTTGAAGTTTCGATTGAGATCGATTAAAGAGAAGCAGCCACGGATGGCCGTCTTGATCAATCAATTGAGTACATTGACAAAGGCAAATGAGGTAAACGCGGTGCAGTCGGGGAGTTCTCTAGATCGATAGAGGAAGCAAATTACGTGAATAACCAGGAATTTCAACAATTTCGGAACAATCAAAACCCCACTCATTATCATCCAGGGCCTAAGAAACCACGAAAATTTCTCCTATGCGAACACAAAGAACGTGATGCAACCACCACCGGGGTTTAATGTGACTAATGGAGTTATCTGCAGATCCTAAACCAACCATGGAAGACATGTTCACCTCGTTTATGAAGCGAGACAAGGAAGGAGTTCAACAAGGATGAGGCAAAGATGGATAAAATCGAAAACCATGTCACCCAATTTGGGGTCCCAGGATGAAGAATCTTGAGACCCAAATTGGTCAAATAGCTACAATAATTGGTGGCGGCATCAAAAAGGCGGTTCCGAGCAACACCGAGGTAAACCCAAAGGAAGGCAGTGTAAAGCCATTAAATGCGAGGAGTGGAACGGAATACGAGGGGCCGAAAATACGAGAAAATTCGAAGAATCGCAGAGGCGGCCAGCACGGCCGTGCGCCGCCGCACGGCCAGCCCGTGCGCGCTGGCGACACGACAATCGATGTGCGGGTGATGCGGAAAGCGAGGCAAATGGCGAGGTTGAGGCAAGGAACAAGGTCGAGGAACATCGTCTTTGAACAAAAAGGGTGAGAAGCTTAAATCTTATCTAACCACGATATTTCTAAACTTAATGTTCCCTTCCTTTTCCCAACGTTTTCAAAAGAAAAAGTTAGACGCACAATTTGCTAAGTTTTTAGATATTTTTAAAAAGCGCATATTAACATTCCTTTGCGAGATGCATTGGAGCGGATGCCCAATTACGCTAAGTTCTTGAAGGATGTTATGTCAAAAAAAAAGAAAGATGACTAGTTTGAGACGGTAACTGGACGAGGAGGAGTGTAGTGCAATAATCCAAAGGAAACTACCACGAGAAGTTGAAAGATCCGGGGAGTTTCACTATCCTTGTGCTATTGGTGATGTTTTCTTTAAGAAAGCACTTTGTGACTTAGGAGCGAGTATTAACTTAATGCCCTTGTCTATTTTGAGCAACTTGGATTGGGAGAGGTGAATCCATCTACGGTCACCTTACAACTCGCAGACCGATCACTCACATATCCAAAGGGAATCATCGAGGATGTCTTGTCAAAGTTGATAAATTCATATTCCTGTGGATATCTTAGTCTTTGGACATGGAGGAAGATAAAGCGTTCCTTGATACTTGGGCGTCCATTCTAGCGGCGGGGAAGGCCTTAATAGATGTACAAAGGGGAGAGCTCACGTTGCGGGTTAATGATGAGCATGTTCTATTTACGATATATAAAGGCACTTCAATTTCATGATGGTGTGGAGACTTGTAAATTCATAGCGTAGTTGAATCCTCGCATTGATGAGTATGCGGATCATACATTGTTTCGGGATACTTTGGAGTTTGGTTTGACACATTCGTGTTCAACATCGAACTTGACTATTGATATTGATAACCAAGACTTGTATGATTGTGTTTGTGCTTTGGATAATATCACGGGAACTACCAAGGAGCGCAAGAGGACACACGCCGAAAAACGTGACGGGAATCGATTCTACGGGGACGCACGACCCGTGCGCCTTTGAGCACGCCCGGGCCGTGCGTATGGCACGAAAAAATTGATGAAAGCGGCGGCGGCACGGCCCGTGCCAAATGGCACGGGCAGCCCGTGCCTAAGGTCGAAAAGGAATCTTGAAGGAGGCTGCGGATGGCACGGCCGTGCTCATCAAAGACGGCAGCCCGTGCTCTCTTCAGAAGAGGCCAAATCGAACCAGAACTCAAACCTTGCCCGAGCATCTCAAATATGCATTCCTTGGAGCGAATAACACGAGTCCGTAATCGTATCATCACTTTTAACTTGAGTTCAACTCGATAAATTGCTTAGGGTATTACGAAAACATAAGTCGGCGATAGGTTGGTCAATTTCTAATTTGAAAGGCATTAGTCCATCTATTGTGATGCATAAAATTAGAATGGAAGATGTCTACAAACCTTCGGTGCAAAATCAAAGAAGATTAAACCCTATAATGCAAGAAGTCGTTAGAAAAGAAGTTTTAAAATGGTTAGATCTTTGGAATTATTTATGCTATTTACGATAGCTCTTGGGTAAGTCCGGTACAAGTGGTACCAGAAGAAAGGGGGATGACGGTAGTAAGAAAGCGAGAGTGATGAGCTTATAGCAACTAGTAGTAATTTGGATGGAGAATTTGTATTGATTATAGGAAGTTGAATGACGCTACTCGCAAAAGATCACTTTCCCCTTCCCTTTATTGATATGATGCTTGATCGTTTGGCGGGATATGATTATTATTGTTTTTCGATGGTTATTCGGGTATAATCGGATAATGATTGCCGGAAGACCAAGAGAAGACGACCTTTACATGCCCCTATGGTACCTTTGCATTTCGCGAGGATGCCATTTGGACTTTTGTAACGCACCCGCTACTTTTCAAAGATGCATGATGGCTATATTCCATGATTTCATTGAGAAAATAATGGAGGTTTTCATGGATGATTTTTACGTGTTTGGAGATTCATATGACCATTGCTTGAATAACCTTTCTCTAGTTTTGCAGAGATGCGAGGAGACTAACCTTGTTTTAAATTGGGAAAAGTGCCACTTCATGGTGCGAGATGGCATTGTTTTAGGCCACCGAGTCTCTTCTGCGAGGTTTGGAAGTTGATAGAGCGAAAGTTGTGGCAATCGAGAAACTCCCACCTCCAACAAACGAGAAAGCCATTGAAGTTTCTTAGGACACGCCGGATTCTACGAGAAGGTTTATTCGTGACTTTTCTAAAATCACTAAACCTTTAAGTCGAGTTATTAGAAAAAGATCTTGCTTTCAATTTTTCCAAATTGTTTGCGAGGCTTTTGAAATTCTGAAGAAGGCTTTAGTGAAAGCACCTATTCTAGTAGTTCCGGATTGGAGTCGGCCCTTCGAACTAATGTGTGATGCCAGCGACTTTGCGGTTGGGGCTTTTGGGTCGAAACGAGACAAGATGTTCGGAGCCATCTACTACGCAAGCGGGAACCTTAGCGATTGCCCAAAGAAACTACACTACCCCTTTGAGAAGGAAATGCTAGCAATCGTGTTTGCATTCGACAAGTTTCGATCTTACTTGATTGGGACTAAGACGATCGTCCACACCGACCACGCGGCAATTAAATATATCTTTTGACAAGAAGGATGCCAAACCGAGGCGATTCGGTGGATCTCTTGCTACAAGAATTCGATGTGGAGATTCGGGATAGAAAGGTCTGCGAGAATGTAGTAGCCGATCACTTGTCCGGACTAGAATACAAGAAAGAGGAGAAAGAAATCACGGAGGCAATTAAGGAGGAATTCCCGATGAGCAACTACGATGCTACAAGCTAAATTCCCATGGTATGCCGATTTTGTTAATTATTTGGTTGCGGGGTTTTGCCTCCGGATTTATCATCTTATCAAAGAAGAAGTTCTCTCCATGATGTCAAGTTTTACATGTGGGATGATCCCCTGCTCTTTAAGAGGTGCGCCGACACCATCATTCGACGATGTGTACCTCAAGAAGAGTGGTGGGAGTTCTACAAAGCAGTGCCATTCCTCACCTTCCGGAGGACATTTTGATCGGCGCACGGCGGCTAAGGTATTACAAAGTGGTTTATCTTGGCCTACATTATCTAACGATTGCTATCTATTCGTACAAAGTTGTGATAGGTGCGGCGGATGGGAAACATCTCGAGGCGACATGAGATGCCAATGACCAATGTGATGGAAGTAGAACTCTTCGATGTGTGGGGATCGACTTCATGGGCCCTTCCCATCTTCGTCGGGCTATCAATACATTCTACTTGCGGTGGAATACGTATCTCGATGGGTTGAAGCTATTTCGGCTCGGACCAATGATGCACGAGTAGTGCTCAAATTCTGAAGAAAAATATATTCACTCGGTTTGGAACCCGAGAGCTTTGATTAGCGACGGGGGTCACACTTTGTGAATAAATTAATGAGCACTCTACTTGCGAAGACGGGGTTAAGCACAAGGTGGCATTAGCATACCATCCGCAAGCAAGCGGACAAGCGGAGGTAGCCAATCGTGAGATTAAGCGATTTTAGAAAAAGCAGTGAACATAAATCGCAAAGATTGGGCCATGAAGCTAGATGACGCACTATGGGCATATCGGATTGCATCAAGACACCCTTGGGCACATCATCGTATCGATTAGTCTTCGGGAAATCGTGTCACTTGCCCATCGAATTAGAGCATAAGGCGTTTTGGGTCAGTAAAGAAATTAAATTTTGACTTCCAAGCGGCGGGTGAAAAGAGGCTCTTGCACTGAATGAGATGGAGGAATTTAGGGATGAAGCCTATGAAAATTCCGGATTTACAAGGAGCGAACCAAACGATGGCACGGTCGAATGATAAAGAATAGGGAGTTTTTACCGGGTGAACAAGTCCTTTTGTTTAACTCACGTCTTAAACTCTTTAAGGAAAGCTTAAGTCTCAGATGGTCGGGGCCGTTTGTGATAAAGAAAGTGTTAAATCCTCAGGGAATAGTGGAGCTATTGAGTAGAGATGGGGAGACATTCATGGTGAATGGCGGAGAATCAAGCATTACTTGAGCCGGGAGCAAAAGGAGGAAGTGACACGCCTCACATTCATTGCTAGAGCCATGATCAACTAAACAGGCGTCAAGCTATAGGCGTTAAATTTAGCGCTTGTTGGGAGGCAACCCAATGGTTTTGTTGTTTTATTTCTTCCCATGTTTCTTAATTTGTTCATTTCCTTTTCTAAGTTAGGATTTTATTGCTTTCATAAATAAAAAAAAAAACTCGAACACTGAGGTTCGGACTCAAAGACGGCAACCCGTGCCATATGGGCACGCCCCGTGCCCTTTCAGTCGGGACTCCAACGTTCGGCCCTAAGACGGGCCACCGTGCCGTTTGCACGGCCCGTGCTCTTAAGGATTTTTGGGAGCAATCTTTCGGCCAAAGACGGGCGACCCGTGCCGAATGAGCACGCCCGTGCTCATGCCTCTTGAAGGCTTAAAAACGACGCCAGGCGGGCCTTACTTTCTTCACAAAATCTTCCCCCTTCACGCACGGACAATCAAGAAAACTCCCCTCCAAATTTTTCGAAAATTCATTCTAGATATCATCACTACTCACCTCCCACACTACTCCAAACACGAATTACACGTTTGAATTTGCTTGGAAGCAAGGATTTGGGGTAGATAGCACCTAGGGTTTCAACAATCCAACTCTCTTCTAATTCTCAAAAATTAAGGTATGAATTGAAAATTTTATGTCAAATTTCTTGAGGATTATGAACTAGGGTTGATATATGATGCTTGTGTGATACTTTAGCCATATTTTTGATTGGAATTTTCTATGGGGCTTTTTATCGAACACTTGGTGGGTTGTTAAATTGTGATGAATTTAGTTGATTGCTTGATGGATTATACTTGTGTTAGATTGTTTAGGAGGTTAGGGGCTAGGAATCTCGGCAATTACATTGATATGTGAATTGAACGCTTGATTATGAATCGAATTGTTGATGATGAGCTACTATACTTCTAGTGAAATTGTTGTATTAATTCATTGTTTGTTTTTACTTGGCAAGTATGTATTCTCACGATTATTTTGCCAGGTACTAAATTGAAACATGGGTGAACCACGACCAAACCGAGGGAAGACGAGGTTGGGAGCCGCAGCGCTCGAGCGCCACCACACCGGACGCCCAGGAACTACGGGCTCACTATTGATGAAAATGAAATTTTGGATAAATGGGCGGCTCATCCATCGTTCATTCGCACCTACACGCTATATCGGCGATGAATGTACCCGAGCTCTCGGGATACACGAGGAGGTGTGGCAAATGTTTGATCGAGTTGGATGGACCGCATTTATGCAAGGCGTGCCAACCTACAAGACACTCACACTAGAGTTCTTAAGCCTTTGTTCGAGTCACGGCAACACGACCACGGAGTGAGCCTCGGGAAATCGAGTTCAAGTTGGGGAACGAATGGAGAACCGTCACTATTGCGAACTTAATCAAATTTTTGGGGTACCATCGGACGCCCCATACCGAACGGCTGCAAATTACGACTCGCGTCTTTACGGCGATTGTTGATGAAACTCCCGACCACGGGGCTCATGCAATATGCAGCCGCGCACCTCCAAGGCCTCCTCACTCCGCAACCCCATATTCCGTTACATTCAAAAGTAACGGCCCACTCTGTGTTCGCCGGTACAACAATGGGGGTATGCAAGCGAGAGAGCTATACCTACTTTGGTGTATGCTCAATCGCACCCCTTATAACATGGCGGCATACTTTGTGGAACACGCCGTCTACGTACAACACATGAAGCGGGAAAATACTAATTGGGGAATGATAACCCCAATCGCACTACATTTTGGGGTTGACATAAGCGCATGGAACCATTAGCGGGCGGTGATAAGAGTCTTTTTATGCATGTTTTATGTGTATATTTAAGTATGATTTGAGTTATTTTATCGTTAGTTTCATAAATTTTTGATTATACATGGTTCACATTACTCACGAGGTGCTTTTATTGGTGTAGATTGATGATTTGGAGCTGTTTTTGGTGAATTTTGGGCCATGGTTTCATGTCAAAACATACCCGGGGGTTTCTGGATGCAAAAACACTCAAAATCCCAAGCTAAACGCGTCATTTCGGGGCCTTTTCAGTCAAACACGGGCAGGGTGTATTTTTAAGCACGGTCGTGCTTTTTAAAAGTCAAAAAACAAGCAATTTTTCGACCGAGCGTACCAAACACGGCCGTGTTCGGGAAATCCGTGAACACGGCCTGGCCGTGCTTTGAAAGAAAACACGGGCGTGCTTTTAAATCCCGGTGGTTTTTTCTTTGGCGGAAATTATGGAGACTTTCCTTTGTGCTTTTTGACAACCTTTGAGCAACTTTTACACCTCATTTTGATGCACCAAGCTCTATTATTCCCTCAATTGTCATGTGGACACAATGATTCAACCAACTCAACAATGAATGTGCACACAATGATTCAACCAACAACCATGGAAGTGGAGCATTTGTTAGCATTATTGATGTGTTCTTTCACAAAGATGATGCCTATAAAAGCCAAGAGTTTGAGTTGAAAGGGGATAGATAATTCATGTAGTATTCATTGATAGTGAGATTCATTGTATATTCATTGTATATTCTAAGTTTCAAAGCAAAATACATTGAGAGGATAAAAAAGAGGTAGAGTTGGAAGTTGAAAAGCAATAAAGGAGAAGGCTTGGAGCTCAACATCATTGCAATCAACCAAGGAGGAAGTCTTATATTGGTCTTGAATAAGAGCTAAGTACACCATGTTCATTTTATTCATATCTTCTTGTGTAGTATACTCTTTTGACAAAGCCATGTGTAGCTAAATTTCTAGTGTTTGAATGTAATGAACTCTAGAATGAATTTGTGATTAAGGTTTGTATGTTTTTAATAAAATCTTCATGTTTTGTGTGATTCACTTATATTATGCTTTATTCATTCAAATTGGTATATGCGCAATATTGATTTGAAGTTTATTTTTCATCCAGGGAAATCGAGAGATTCATGGTGAAATAGAACCTATATAAGTGAAAAGAGTTGCATGCAATCCTAGATATGGGGCGACATAAATCTTCCGGATTAGGGTCAAACCTAATATGGGAATTCACAAATCGTTATAATCTTTGTCTTGGGGGTTTTAACTAGAAAGAGATTTTGAGTTAATCAACTTGAGATTAGAAGTTATTCGCGCTCGATAGAGGTTTAACTTAAATCGGGAATTTCTACGGATCGATGAAACATGAGATTTTAATAAAAGAGGTTGGTTTTTGCTTAAGGGATTATGGTTGTATTTTTATCTTGTTAAATCACAAAAACATTCTAGAGGATTTACATTCAAACACATTTCTAGCTCTTGATTTCTTAATTCTACAATCTATTTTTATTTGATTTTTGTAAGTTGCAATTATTTTAAAATTCTCTATTTTTCATTTTCATTAAACAAACAAAACTACGAAAATTACTAGATTAGATAACAAAAAGACGGTAATTATTAGTACTTATAATCCTCGTGGGAATGACACTCGGTACTCAATAATCTATACTACAAAACGATAGGTGCACTTGCCTATGGTTTTCTAGAGTAACTTTTGAGCCATCAAGTTTTGGCGCCGTTGTCGGGATTGTAATATTAAGAACGCTTTATTTTTGTTAATTTAATCATTTTTTTTTTTTTTATTTTACCATTATCTTTCTTTTTATCTATCTTTGTAAGTTTTGGTTTATACTTATCCTCTTTGTTTACCGCATGTGTATGCCTACTCGTCGCCGAATTTGGAAGCGCGACACCGCCAAATAGCAACACGAGAGGAAAATACTAACACGAGACCACGAAGAGGATACTAACGAAAGTAAAGATTTCGTCATGGCGGATGAACAAAGAACTATGTATGATTATGCCAAACCATCCATGGACGGACACGTCATCTAGCATCGTAAGGCCCATTTGTTGCGACCCAATAATTTTGAAATCAAACCGAATGTCATTCAAATGGTGCAACAATTTGTTCAATTTGATGACTACCAGGCGAAGATCCGAACAATCATATCGCAAATTTTCTTGAAATTTGTGATACCTTCAAAATAAATGGAGTCTCGACGATGCCATTCGTTTGCGCCTATTCCCATTTACTCTTGGGGGCGGGCTAAACAATGGCTAAATACTTTGCCAAAGGAACAATCACAACATGGAGCATCATGGCGAAAAGTTCCTTTTGAAATATTTTCCACCGGCCAAAAGCGCACGATTGAGGAATGAAATCTCTTCATTCACTCAAGAAGACGACGAGACCTTGTACGACACTTGGGAGAGATTCAAAGAATTCTTTGCGAAAATGCCCACATCATGGCCTCCCCTTTGGATGCAAGTCAAAGCGTTTTACAACGGGCTACTCTCATCGAGGCAAATGATTGATGCGGCGGCGGGGGAACATTGAATAATAAAACACCGAAGCCGCCCAAGATCTCATAGAAGGGATGGCCATGAATGGCTATCAATGGCAATCCGTGCGAGGTAACCCTATGAGCAGTGGGTGTTTATAATGCGAGATCGGTGGGTTACACTATTTGCACAAGTCGAAAAGCTTTGACCCAAAAGATCGACGATCTAGCGGCTCCTAAACCACCACCTGCTGCATGTTTTATCTTGTGAAACTTGCGGAGGATTGCATAATCATCGGGAATTTGCCCACACACAATACCTCACCTGAGCAAAGGCTAATTACGTTGGGAATCAAGGCGAAATTACCCAAGTAATCCTTACAACAACACATACAATCTGGGTGGCGACAACATCCTAATTTCGGTTGGGAAACCAAGGCCAACCACGACCTAATCCTAATCGATCTACACACACGTCTCCGGATTTTTCAAATCAAATCAAGGTAAGCCTAACTTGGAAGATCTTATAACAAAGTTTGTGCAATCAACGAGATACCCGATTCCAGGCGGTGGAAACATCCTTGAGAAATCAAGAGGCATCTATCCATAATCTGGAAAACCAAATAGGGCCATTGCAAAAATGATTTCGAAAGGCCACAAGGAAGTTTGCCAGGTAACACCGAGCTAAACCGAGGGGAGCACGTAAAGGCAATCACCATCGAGTTTTCCACATGATCATGATTATGCCAACGCCACCATGCGAGAAATATGTGGAGGACGACAAACACGAAGAAAAGCCCATGAAAAAGGTGGTCGCGAATACAAGCCCAAGATCCTTAGGAGTCTAAGAAGAAGATAGAAGGGAGGACAAATTTGGTAAGTACCTTGAGTCATTCAAGCAACTACATACTAATATTCCATTTGTTCAACCTCTTTCAAAGCATGCTAAGGATCTAAATGACATCATTTCTAATGAAAATAAGCTTAACGAACTATCAAATGTGCAATTGAATGATAAATGTTCTTCCAATAATCTACCACAAAAATGTAATGATCCAGGAAATTTTATTATCCCTTGTACAATTGATGGTTTACTGTTGATAGAGCACTAGGTGACTTAGGAGCTAGTATCAATGTGATGTCTTATGAAACATTCAAGCATATGGGATTAAGTGGCTGAAACCTACTAGGATGGACATACACTTAGGTGATAAATCGATTAAACATCCTAGAGGTATTGTTAATGATGTGTTAGTCAAGATCGATAAATTCACATTCCCGATTGATTTTGTTATTCTTGACATGCATGATGATATTGAGGTTCCTCTAATTCTTGGGCGTTCTTTCTTGGCTACGGCAAAATCAATCATTGATGTGCATGAGGAAAATTAACTTTGAGGGTGGGGGATGAACAAGTAATTTTTAAAATTCATGTTGATATTGAAAAGGATACTACTTGTTCTCTTGCCGATTCAATTTCGTTGCACAATGAGAAATCTAAAAATCTCTTGGCGAAAAGTGTTGTTCAAAGTCCATGTTGGAAGCTTATGCCCTAGAAAAGGGGACCGAAAAGTTCAAAGAGCACATTTTGAAGCATAAAGTTGGAGGTAATACTACTAAATACCTAAGGGATTTTCATAAGTCCAAAGCTCCACGACTAATCTCCACATTTGGGTAAACGGTCCACTATACGACTTTAAAAAGCGCTAACCTAGGGAGGCAACCCGGCATTTTGTGTGCATTTTCTTTTACTTAATTTTTTTTTATTGCTTGGGAATTGAAAAAAAAAAAAAAAAAAAAACACGGTCTGGCCGTGCTTAAAAAGCACGGCCGTGTTCGTCACTCAATTCGCGAACACACCCTGGCCGTGTTTAAAAAATCCAAGGTTTTGTAGGAAAAATTCGTACCGAACACGCCCAGGCCGTGCTTTTCAAGCACGGCCGTGTTTTTCAAAAAAAAAAAAATAAATTAAAAAAAAAAAAATTATCGAAAAAATCGTACCGAACACGCCCAGGCCGTGCTTAAAAAGCACGGCCGTGTTTTTATTAAAAAAAAACTCAAAAAAAAAAAAAAACTCAAAAAAAAAAATTATATATATATATATATTTGATGATTTCACGGTATTCGAGTTGTGTATCCTTGATTAGGTATGAAGATGTCGATGAAGGTCTCGTCTAAACAACCCAATAGTCGCTCAATACCGATTTCACTCTTCTAGTAAGGTCGTATTTTTCTTTTCCACCTCTTTTATATTCTTCTAGTATGGTTGATTTTTGAGTGTTTTGTTTGTGTTCGTTCATCTCTTTCTTTCACATTGAGGACAATGTGAACCTTTAAAGTTGGAGGTGGGTGCAATTACATTCTTAGTCGTGTGTGCTTGCTTTTATTTTTAGGTTGTCGACAAGAGGTATTTTTTTTTTTAACAAATTGAGTGTTTGCTAGTCAATAACTTAGCCCAATCACACCAAAATTAACTTTTTGATTTATGTTTTCAATGTGAAGCAATTGATTGTCTAGAATAGATTGATGTAGATGTGTGCTAAATTTTGTGAGATTTCCAACTCCATAATACTTGATTTGTTAAGGCATTTACGACAAAGCTTAGTGTTATGAGCGTTTGAGAATTCATGATTTAGTGGTGGTTAACTAGTTGTTATACCAAGCTTGTGAAAAAAAAAACAAATGAAAAAAAAAAAGAAGAAAAAAAAAAGGGAATCAATCGAGGTTATACTCTATTTGTTGTTGCTTAGTAACTAGGAGCATTCATGAGCCCCATGTTTGTCTTTTTACGTAAAACGGTGACACAAATATGAGTATGGGAAACCACCCTAGGAGTGTTTGAACGAAAATTCAAAATATAAACCTAGTGGAAGAATGCCTCGAAAGGACCTACCCAAAAAAAAAAAAAAAAATCGAAAGGGAGAATGTATATTCCTTGAATTCTCATTCAATAAAAGTTCAAGAAGCTTGGTTATATGACTAGTAGGCTAACTACAATGATCTATTGAATTCTTGTATTTTCATGACATTATTGAATTGAAGTTATTCATAACTATCAATATTTGTGGAGTGATGATTTCAAGTTTGAATAATGCTTTGATATTCTGATCTTTCTTGTGATCGATCGCTTTGCAAAATTGTGTTTTTTTTTTGAATGGTTAATTCGGGTTGAGAAAAGGCTAAGAACTTGATTTGCTTGTGTTCAATATGTTGAAAAAAAAAAATCCTTGTGTGTTTTAATTTATTGAATCAATTTTTTTTTTTGATTTAATGTTTTGCTTGAGGACAAGCAAAGTTCAAAGTTGGAGGTGGTTTGATAAAGGGTCTTTTTATGCATATTTTATGTGTATATTTAAGTATGATTTGAGTTATTTTATCGTTAGTTTCATAAATTTTTGATTATACATGGTTCACATTACTCGAGGTGCTTTTATTGGTGTAGATTGATGATTTGGAGCTGTTTTGGTGAATTTTGGGCCATGGTTTCATGTCAAAACATACCGGGGTTTCGGATGCAAAAACACTCAAAATCCCAAGCTAAACGCGTCATTTCGGGGCCTTTTCAAAGTCAAACACGGGCGGTGTGTTTTTAAGCACGGCCGTGCTTTTTAAAAGTCAAAAAACGAGCAATTTTCGACCGACGAGCGTACCAAACATGGCCGTGTTCGGGAAAATCCGCGAACACGGCCTGGCCGTGCTTTGAAAGCACGGGCGTGCTTTTAAATCGGCCAGACGGTTTTTCTTTGGCGGAAATTATGGAGACTTTCCCTTTGTGCTTTTTGACAACCTTTGAGCAACTTTTACACCTCATTTTGATGCACCAAGCTCTATTATTCCCTCAATTGTCATGTGGACACAATGATTCAACCAACTCAACAATGAATGTGCACACAATGATTCAACCAACAACCATGGAAGTGGAGCATTTGTTAGCATTATTGATGTGTTCTTTCACAAAGATGATGCCTATAAAAGCCAAGAGTTTGAGTTGGAAAGGGGATAGATAATTCATGTAGTATTCATTGATAGAGATTCATTGTATATTCATTGTATATTCTAAGTTTCAAAGCAAAATACATTGAGAGGATAAAAAAGAGGTAGAGTTGGAAGTTGAAAAGCAATAGAAGAGAAGGCTTGGAGCTCAACATCATTGCAATCAACCAAGGAGGAAGTCTTATATTGGTCTTGAATAAGAGCTAAGTACACCATGTTCATTTTATTCATATCTTCTTGTGTAGTATACTCTTTTGACAAAGCCATGTGTAGCTAAATTTCTAGTGTTTGAATGTAATGAACTCTAGAATGAATTTGTGACTAAGGTTTGTATGTTTTTAATAAAATCTTCATGTTTTGTGTGATTCACTTATATTATGCTTTATTCATTCAAATTGGTATATGCGCAATATTGATTTGAAGTTTATTTTTCATCCAGGAAATCGAGATTCATGGTGAAATAGAACCTATATAAGTGAAAAGAGTTGCATGCAATCCTAGATATGGGGCGACATAAATCTTACGGATTAGGGTCAAACCTAATATGGGAATTCACAAATCGTTATAATCTTTGTCTTGGGGTTTTAACTAGAAAGAGATTTGAGTTAATCAACTTGAGATTAGAAGTTATTCGCTCGATAGAGGGTTTAACTTAAATCGGGAATTTCTACGGTCGATGAAACATGAGATTTTAATAAAAGAGGTTGGTTTTTTAAGGGATTATGGTTGTATTTTTATCTTGTTAAATCACAAAAACATTCTAGAGGATTTACATTCAAACACATTTCTAGCTCTTGATTTCTTAATTCTACAATCTATTTTTATTTGATCTTTTGTAAGTTGCAATTATTTTAAAATTCTCTATTTTTCATTTTCATTAAACAAACAAAACTCACGAAAATTACTAGATTAGATAACAAAAAGACGGTAATTATTAGTACTTATAATCCTCGTGGGAATGACACTCGGTACTCAATAATCTATACTACAAAACGATAGGTGCACTTGCCTATGGTTTTCTAGAGTAGCTTTTGAGCCATCAAGTTTTGGCGCCGTTTCGGGGATTGTAATGATAAGAACACTTTATTTTTGTTAATTTAATCATTTTTTTTTTTTTTTTATTTTACCATTATCTTTATTTTTATCTATCTTTGTAAGTTTTGGTTTATACTTATCCTCTTTGTTTACCGCAGTGTATGCCTACTCGTCACCGAATTTGGAGAGCGCGACACCGCGGTAGCAGCAACAGAGGAAAATACTAACACAGACCACGAAGAGGATACTAACGAAAGTAAAGATTTCGTCATGGCGGATGAACAAAGAACTATGTATGATTATGCCAAACCATCCATGGACGGCACGTCATCTAAGATCGTAAGGCCCATTTTGACCAATAATTTTGAAATCAAACCGAATGTCATTCAAATGGTGCAACAATTTGTTCAATTTGTGGCCTACCAGGCGAAGATCCGAACAATCATATCGCAAATTTCCTTGAAATTTGTGATACCTTCAAAATAAATGGAGTCACTACCCGCCGCCACCCCCACAGTAATCCAGGTCCTATCCACACTTTTCTTTGAAATTCTACCTTCTCTTTTATGCGCTATAATTTCATTCAAGTTTGGGGAGAGAGGTAGTAATTTTATTGATGGGTGTGGCGTTTGCATTCATTTAGTTGCATGTAGAGCATATCATATAGGGTGCGAGTGCATTAGATGTTTGATTTTTTTCTTTTTATGGTTTTAGCATGTTTATCGCTTTAGCACGTTTATTGCTTTCCTAGTAGTTAGGGAGTGAGTTGACCGCTATTGTGTGTTTGTTGTGTTTTGATTGAGATCTTGATCTTGGGAGCATTTGCGGATTAGTTCGTGTTGTTTTGAATTGGATGTTGAGTGTGAGTTGATCGGGTTGAGAATAATTATTATGGAGCATGTGCTTATTGGGATCATGGTTAAAATGCTTTGAATTATGCACTTGCAAGCTGTGAGCTTTTGAGCCTTTCTTGCTTTCATCATATGCGTCTTGTTTGCAATTGAGTGTGTCATTCATGTTGATTTGAATTCTAGAACTTGCTCTGTATATCTCGTCAAGGTCACATGTTGTATGCATTCATGAAAATGATTTTAGGCCATTTTTGTTAAGCCTTTCAAGCCTTTTTTTTGCCTACCTTATGATATTTGATTTTCCTAGTTAGCCAATTTGAGTCTATCGCTTTGATTTTTTGATAGCCACATTTCAAGCCTTAGAACTTAAATTGATAGATCTGTTATCCTAAACTTGAGCGTATAGCATTGAGTAAAGGATAGAATAGATGATTGAATGAAGGGATATCAAGAAATTAGAAAACAGTTTGTATGATTGGTGATTGGGAATAAAAGAAGAAAAGGAGAAAAATGGAGGATACTCACAAAAGAGTCGAAAAACAAGAAAGAAATTTCGAAAAAAAAAAAAAAAAAGGCATTTGAAAAAGTGAGTCGGCATGTACTAGAAATAATTTGGAAATTGTGATGTAAGGTGAAGGAGAATGATTTGTATGAAAAAGAAGGGAGAAATAGAGAGGTGATAAGATATAAGGCGATTGGGAGTACATAGTTGGTTGGTATTAAAATAACTGTTAGAGAAAAACGATGTGCTTACCAATCTATACGCTGAGTTGAGTCACTTTATCCATATTCCTACCTTAACCAAAGAGCCTTCATTACAACCTTAAACAAAGTCCTTTCGATTTGTGAATTGCATACAAACGAGTGGCGGAGATGTGAGGCGATTTGCAAGCATATGGTAATTCTTCAACATTGATATGATTTGAGCGAATACACATCCCTTATTATTCTAGTGAGTATAGTATACACTTTATCCATGAGAGGCATGATTTGAAGTGTTTTACCATGATTTTAATAGACTTGTGCTCGTGTTAGCTATTTGAAACTTGGTTGGTTTATGCTTGATGTCTATGGATAGATGACATGAATTGTGATGCGGTGTTCTTGAGTTGCTCTTCTTTACCCCAATTGTGTTGTCTTGTTTATAAAGTGTTGACCGAATTTATCCACAGTTTAAGTTGGGGGTTTGATTGGTGGTATTTTGCATGTATTTTGGGCTTAATATTGGCTAGAATGTGGGAATATGCATGCATTATACAAGTAAATTGGGTATTATTCTTGTTTTGTGGAATTGGATTACGTTTTTTTGCTCGTTTTGTAGGAATTTATCTATATTTGTGGCATAGTGGCAACAATTCGAGCATTACAACCGCCAATACTTGACACAAGTGATGAAGTTTGGAGTCGAGTCGAGAAAAAGTTGGACGAATGGGCAAGAAACGGAAAAAAATAGTCTATGGGCATATTGTTCCGGTGAGCACGGGCGGGCGTGCTCTTCTAGCACACGACCCGTGCTCGACCAGCGAGATTACCCAAGGTGCGGCCTAGGGCACGGGCAGCCCGTGCCATATTGGCACGCCCGTGCCCCTACGAAGAAAGATTACAAATGGTTCGGCACCCAAAGACGGTCAAGGCGTGCCAAAGGGCGGCGTGCCGTCTTTGCGGGAAAAAATAGAGTTTGTCAAATTTCAACTAGGTTTCGACCCCGACGAAGTACAAATAGACCCGGCGGCCACAAACAAGGACATGCTGATTTTTATCCTAGAAACCCGGAGAAAAAGCGATTTCCCACGGATACTTGAGAGATTGATCAAGACCGCAACCACACCTTCGAGGATTGAAGATAGATCGAGAGATCGTCGTCATCCTCGAGTCACTCATTCCATCGTATCGTTATTTCAATTAGTTAGATTTTGATTATGAATAATTTGTCTATGAATTGTTTGTCTTCAATGTCCGGCTAAAACACTTGTGATTCTCGGGTTTGGGAGTAGATTAATAAACACTTTTATGTGATGATTAAGGATAATTGAAGTTAATGTTTTCTTTCTCTATTCAAGTACTTTGCTTTAATTCTTGTTTTATCAAAAGGCCTTTGATCTAAACTTGTTTGATGTATTGATTCATAATTCTGACCGATGAGTTTCAATACTAGATCTTGAGTACTTGACACAAATAGATCGCATGATTGAGAAGTCTGTGAATATTTGTGAGATCTTTTAATCTTTTGAACTTTTGGGAGTTGGATATCTCATGTTGAGTAGAGATGCTAACATAGATATTCCAATCAACGCTTTTACATACATCTCGAGAGAGGGGGTAAATTACTTTGGTGATTGGTCTATAGAGAAGAATATGTTTAACCTTGGTTTGCTTAACCTAAGCATAAAAGTGGGATATTAATTGAAACCATAACCCAGGAATCCATCCATTCATACTTGATCTTTTAATCACTCTTTGCTTTGTTATTTTAGGATTAATTTCCGCTCTAGTAGTAATAAAACCAAACCTTCAAATTTCGATAGTTTAGATAAAAATAGGACTATTATAATCCAATACTTAGTACATTAATTTATTAATCCTGTGGATTCGACCTTGCAAACCCTATTCTATAAATTGATCCGTACACTTGCGGTGAAGCTATAAAAATAGGCGAATAGTTTATAGTCATAGTAATGAATCGTGTATCAAAAGAAATACAAACGAGCAAACAACGAGAGATTGATTTGAAGAAACGTCCAAACGCGTCCGAAATTTCCATCGGCAGCGTTTCATATTTTGGCTATAACTCTCTATACAAAATTGATATTGAGATGATTCAAGTGGCTATGGAAAGCTAAGAGATAGAGCTACAACTGCGAGAAGGTCTTAAAAGCAAATTCCAACATTTTGTGGGTGAAAAACTCGGTCGGCTGGCTGCTGGCTCAATCTGGTGTTGCCATATGAAATTTCAAGTGGGCGCTGCGCTCAACGCCCGTGCTGCGCAGTGCCCAGGCGGATCATTTTTGGGAAATTCTTTGGGCCGCAGCACTAAAGGCGAAAATTCTATGTTCCTCACTTTTTTATTGAATTTTTGAGGGGCTATAAATACATACATGGGAGGCTTGATCTAGGGTATGGAGGAAAGGCTGGGAATACACCCAAGAACACAAGAAATACATCAATTTCATCAAGGAAGAATCAAGGGAAGAATCGGGTCGAATCGGAGCTTGAGGATTGAAAGATTAATCGAGAGATTGTCCATTTCCCTAAGTTTTCTCATTCTTTGTGCTTTAATCTTTCATTTTAGTTTCTTATGAAGATGAACAATTTGTCTATGAGTTGTTTATTTATAATGGGTAGCTAAATTTCTTGTGATTTCCGGGTTTTGGAAGTAGATTAATTGAACTCTTGTTGATTGTTTTAATCTTAATTGAAGTTATTGTCTTGAAGCCTATTTGAGTACTTTGTTCTTATTCTTGTTTTATCATTTGGCCAATGATTTAACATGTTTGATATATTGATTCATAATTCGAGAGATGAGTTTCAATATTAGATCTTGAGTACTTGACATGAATATTTGCATAATCGAGAGGTTTGTGAATATTTGTGAGGATATTTGATCTTTTGTGCATTTGGGAGTTGTGTATCTTATGTTGAGTAGAGATACTAGCATAGATATTTCAATCTACACTTTATATACATCTCGAGATGGAGGATAAAATACATTTGTGATCGTCTTTATAGGTGTATTGATAATAACTTTGGCTTTGATTAAATCGTAAAATAAGAGGAATATTAATTGAAACCATAACTTGGGAATCCATTTCATTTCCTTGATAATTCCACTATTATTTTTATCTTGTGTTTTTGTGGTTATTCTTGTCTTTTCTTCCACAACAATCATTCAATTTTGATCGTCTAAATAAAAATAAGGTTATCTTAGTTCAATACTTAGCGCATTAATTTATTAGTCTCGTGGATACGACCTTGCTTACCCTATTCTATAAACTACACCGTACACTTGCGGTGAAGCTAAAAATAAGGCGAACAAGTTTTGGTGCCGTTCAGGGGACTAATACAATTTTTGGTGATAATATTGCGATAGATAGAATTATTCTTAATTTAGACATTTTTTTTTTATTTTTTTCATTTTTCTTTTGTAAATTCTACTTCTACAATGCTTGATTTGTTTCTTTGAATTGGTATAGGTGCACCTATTCGGATGGAAGAGGCAAAACCATCTTTGGAAGACGCCCTCATTTCATTCATGAATCAAACGACTTCATTTATGAGTCAAATAAATTTATTCATGAGGGAAATGAGAAATAGCCTTACCAAAAACGAAGCAAAGATGGACAAGATGAAGTTGCAATTGACACAGCCAATACTATGGATTCACAATTGAAAAATCTCGAGACTCAAATGGGCCAATTAGTTACAATAGTTGGTGGGCAACATCAAAAGAGCCAATTTTTAAGCACCACTGAAGCCAACTCGAAGGAACAATCTAGTGCCATTCATCAAATGAGTGGTACCGAATACGAGAAGATGAAGATCCTGGAAAAGCAAGAAAGTTTGGAACCAAACACGGATTGTGTGTTTATGCACTTTCGGCCCATGTGTGTGGTACCGAAAGGAGCAAAACAGGACAAGGAACACACGAACCATGTGTGTGCGCCCGTGCATTGCGTGCATGATATAAGAAAACTATTCCATAATGAGACAAGCACGGAATATGCGTACACGCACGGACAACATGAGCATAACCGGATCAAAATGTTCCAACACCAGGACTCATGTACTTGCTTGGAGATCCCAAGTATGTATTACTAGATGCAAACAGAGCAAAAACGGTTCTTGACCACGATCCAAAACAACTAATATATGCATTCAAAGGTGGTACAAATCAAAATTAACAGCGTCGAGCTAAAGCGTTAAATATAGCGCTTGTTGGGAGGCAACCCAACGGTTTGTGGTGTGATTTTTGTTTTTTTTTGTTTTTGTTTTCTTTATAGAAAAAAGAAAATTACCACGATTTTACTTCGCACCACACACGGGCGGGGCATGCGTGAATGCATGATCCGTGCATGATTGAGGAAGTGGAGATATTGCTACGGCCCCACACGGGCAGCCGTGCGGAGGAGACGCCTTGAGGAGGGCCACGAACCGCCACCACCCCCACAATAAATCGGGTCCAATCCACACAGGTTTATGTTGAAATTCTATCTTCGCTTACGTACGATATAATTTCATTTAAGTTTGGGGGAGACATAGTTATTTTGATATGAAATGTGTGTGAAAAAAAAAATGTGCATTTTGTATGTTTCCATACAGTTGCATGTAAAGCATTTTAGGTTGCATTTGCATTAGAAGTATTTTTACGTTTTTAGCACGTTTATTGTTTTCATAGATTTTAAGGAGTGAGTTGACCGTGTGCGACGAGACTTGATGCTTATATTTTTGAAAAAAATTGTATTATTTTGATTGGGTGTTGAGTATGAGTTGATTGAGCCATGAATAGATGATATTGAGCATGTGGATATTGAGAACATGGTTTGATGCTTTGAATTACGTATTTGCAAGCATGTGAGCTTTTGAGCCTTTTTAACGCTTTCATCCTATGCAATCTTGTTGTTAATTTGAGTGTATTATTCATGTTGTTAGAATTCTAGAACTTGCTCTGGTATCTCTGTCAAGGTCACATGTTGTATGCGAATTGTGAAAATGATCAAAGGCCATTTTGTTAGCCCTTCAAGCCTTTTGCTTACCTAATGATGATATTGAAATCCCTAGTTAGCCAACTTGAGCCTATTGCCTAATTTTTGATAGTCACAATTCAAGCCTTAACTTGATAAATCTTTTACCCAACACTTGAGTGTATAGCATTGAGTAAAGGGATTGAATAAGGGTGAATGGGTGAAATCAAAATGTTAGAAGGTGGTGTTAGAGTTGGTTGATGAGAACAAAAGAGAAAGAAAAAGGAGATATGAAATGTTGAAAACTCATATAAGAGTCAAAAAAAAAAATAGTTCGATGAATGAGTTTTCTTTGAATGAACTTGGAGGTTAAGAATTGTAATGTGAATGGTTGAGTTTACAAAATAAAGGGGATGGAGATAAGAAGAGTTGGTGAAAATGAGAGGTGATTTGAGTAGCATATTGAGCTTTAATATAGATGAATTATATGCTCATTGGTCTATACGCTCGAGTTTGAGTCACTCTATCCATATTTTTCTACCCCAACCAAAGAGCCTTCATTACAACCAAAGGAAAAAGTCCTTTTTGATTCACAATTTTGCATACATCCTAGTGGCGGAGATATGAGACGATTTGCAAGCCTATGGTAATTCTGCAATATTGAATTGAATTGAGCGTAAACACGTCTTATATTCATTCGAGATGAGAGTATACACTTGATCTTTGTGAGGTGTAATTCTTAGCATTTACCATGGTTTCTTTAATATGTGCTCTATGTTAGATGTTTGAGGCTTGGTTAATTCATTGCTTGATACCTATGATGAACAATACAAAATTTTATGGAGTTGTTGTGCGTTCAACTTTTCATTACTCCCAGTCATGTTTTGTCTTGTTTTTAAAAGTGTTGACCGGGACTGCCATGATTTAAGTTTGGGGGTATTTGTTCACTTGGTTTTATACCAATGATTTGGGCTTCCTAGACTTGAGTTTTGTGTTGTTTTTGAGTATTTTGAGTTATTTGAGTAGCCAAGCCATGTTGAGAGCCAATTATATTGAGTTTATAGTTATATTAATGAATCGTGTATCAAAAGAAGTACAAACGAGCAAACAACGAGAGATTGATTTGAAGAAACGTCCAAACGCGTATGAAATTTCCATCATCGGCAGCGTTTCGTATTTTGGCCATAACTCTACAAAATTGATATTGAGATGATTCAAGTGGATATGGAAAGCTAAGAGATAGAGCTACAACTTTGAAGAAGGTCTCAAAAGCAAATTCCAACATTTTGTGGGTGAAACACTCGGTCGGATTACTGCATTTCCAAATCTGGTCGTGTTGCCATATGAAATTTCAAGTGGGGCACAGAATACCAACCCCGGCTGCGGCGCCAGGCGGATCATTTTTGGGAAATTGCTGGGCGCCGCAGCGCTCTGGGAAGGCGGAAATTCCTATGTTCTCACCTTTTTATTGAACTTTTGAGGGGCTATAAATACATACATGGGAGGTTTGATCTAGGGTATGGAGGAAAGGTCAGGAATACACCCAAGAACACAAGAAACACATCAATTTCATCAAGGAAGAATCAAGGGAAGAATCGGGTCGAATCGGAGCTTGAGGATTGAAGATTAATCGAGAGATTATCCATTTCCTAAGTTTTCTCATTCTTTGTGCTTTAATCTTTCATTTTAGTTTCTTATGAAGATGAACAATTTGTCTATGAGTTGTTTATTTATAATGGGTAGCTAAATTTCTTGTGATTTAGGGTTTTGGAAGTAGATTAATTGAACTCTTGTTGATTGTTTTAATCTTAATTGAAGTTATTGTCTTGAAGCCTATTTGAGTACTTTGTGAGTTTCAATATTAGATCTTGGGTACTTGACATGAATATTTGCATAATCGAGAGGTTTGTGAATATTTGTGATGATATTTGATCTTTTGTGCATTTGGGAGTTGTGTATCTTATGTTGAGTAGAGATACTAGCATGGATATTTCAATCTACACTTTATATACATCTCGAGATGGAGGATAAAATACCGTTGTGATCGTCTTTATAGGTGTATTGATAATAACTTTGGCTTTGATTAAATCGTAAAACAAGAGGAATATTAATTGAAATCATAACCCAGGGAATCCATTTCATTTCCTTGATAATTCCACTATTATTTTCATCTTGTGTTTTTGTGGTTATTCTTGTCTTTTCTTCCACAACAATCATTCAATTTTGATCGCCTAAATAAAAATAAGGCTATCTTAGTTCAATACTTAGCGCATTAATTTATTAGTCTCTGTGGATACGATCTTGCTTACCCTATTTTATAAACTACACCGTACACTTGCGGTGAAGCTAAAAATAAGGCGAACAAGGGAATTTTAGATAACATCGATAGAGATTCAAACCGTAGAATGTACATTAGTTGTATTAGTAACTCATATTGTCTAGAAACAAAATTACAAAAGCTCAAACAAATCATATGTGGGCTCCATCGACGATCCAATTCCGATCATTCATGGGCCCTTTTTTAATTAAGGGGCCTTGCAATTTGCAAACAATTTTTGAAGATTTAATATTTTTATTAGGCTTAATTGCAATTTTAGTCTTGTAACTCTTAGCGGTTGGTAACATTACTTATGTAACTTCTTAATGCGACAATTTCGGTCCATTGTGATTTTACCCTTTAAATTTTAATTAAAACAGCAATTTACAGCCATGTACTTTTAACATCTGAGTATTTTAACTAAATAATGGGAACAAATAAAATATTGTAACCAGGGACGAGGCCACACTAGGGCCAAGGGGGCACTGGGCCCCCTTGGAATTTTGAAAATTTCTAAGGGTATTTTAGTAATTTTGATCTATATAACCTTGAAAAAAATACAAAAATAAGAAAAATGGAACAAAGTTTCCAATTCCTTCATTCTTCATTCCCCCTTCCCATTTATGAATTTTGAAAAAACGTTGAGTCTTGATCATTTTTTCACATTTCACAAAATTTTGTACATTTTTTTTTGCTCCGTTATAAACTTGAACTCGAATTTTGGCATTATTTTCTTGTGTCTCTATTTGTCTCTTTTGATATGATTTATGGTTTATTATCAAATTCCCATTAAAGAATTCAACATTCGAGATGAGTATGAATCGATATGACTCAATATACAATAAATGTTATGATATATATGTTGATGTAATCGTATTATGTTATTTATTTTTAAATATTAAGATGTAATTGAATTAACACGACTTTATCATAATTGGTTCTTATTTATAGTTTTATTTTAGAGTTGATATATTGTATTTTATTTTTATATTAATGTTAGTTGGGCATAGGGCTGAAAAACGAACCAAATTACTTGATATTCGATTCAAGAACAATCGTTAAAAGCTCGTTTGTGCTCGGTTCATTAACATAAAGAACCAAATTTGAACACGTTTTTTTGTTCGATAAGACGTAAAGCTCGGCTTGAACTCAACTCGATTAGTAAAAAATAATAAAATATGTGTAAAACTATCAAGTTACTCGAACTTGATTTTTGCTCGACTCGACTAAAGCTTGTTGGAGCTCGATTCGATTAATAATCAAACGAAACTCAAACACAATTTTTAAATCTCGATAAAATTTCAAACAAGCTTGAACAGTTCTATATTCGGCTCGACTAGACTCATTTACACCTCTAATTGGGCCCCCCTACACATAATTTCTGGCTTCGTCACTGATTGTAACACCTCACCAAAATCACACAAAATCAGAAAACTTGTTGGACCAAAATTGCACAAGATCAAAATTGTTGCCTAAAGCATTTACAAAGCCAAAACTGCTAGCCCATAAATATAGACCAATTTTGCAATTAAGCCTTTTTACTATTGTCCGAGTAGAAAGAACAATTATAATTCTTTCCCTAATCCAATCCATTGTGTTTAAAGCTTATTTCATTATTTCTGAACATAACATACTAAACTTGCATCTATCAATTATATAATTTACAATTACAGGGTCAATTGATTCTAAGAAGCAATTTCGTTGAAGACGCAAAATGAACTTAAAAACATTTTATACAAACTACAACAAAAAGTAACTTTATGCATCTTATACAAGATCAAAATCAAGCAAGAACGGCCTCTTGTATCTGATCATCTATTCTATGGTTTAGTACCTCTCTGGCCCGAGCGCTTCTGTGTTGTAGTCGTTGGTGCAGTTTTTCCGATATTTGGGCGAAAAATGCTGCGTCCCACCTGTTAATTAACGAGGGTCTTCTGCGTAACAGATATAAATAGATGTCACTGCACTTTCCACAACTACCATTGCTAGTCCAACCTGAAAAACGAGAAGTCACCGGTGAGCAGGCAACTATTGCAACGTCCCGTCGTGTGTGTTTGCATTATCATGTAGCACCTTAGTGAATAGTGAGAGAATAAGCAGGAATGAGGCCACATGGGATGGCGAAATTTATATTTTCTTGAAAAACAGTAAATAAATATGTATTTTTTTAACTTTGATAGAGGGCCAAATATTTTAAATTTAATGATTATATATAATTTTTGGAATAATTACAAATACTACCCGTGAAGTTTAGCTTTGATTACAAAAGAAATCCAAATACCTTTCAAAATCAAGAGTATCCAACTTGCACATATTGAGGGGATAATTTGTATAAGAAAAGGGATAATTACAAAAACACCACAGATGTTTGGGCTAATTACAAGAAAAACTAGAGGTTATTGAAAATTGGTAGAAAAAACTTGCAGTTTAATTTCGTCTTACACATTTCCCCTTCATAACAAAAAAAAAAACATTTCAAATACCCTAATATTTTTATATTTTTAGAAATATTACAGTTACCCCTTTAAATTCAAAACAATCAAATCTGAGTGGGCTTTTTGTAATTTGAAATATCGCGGGGCCATTTTGTAATTAGCCCAAATCTCAGGGAATTTTTTGTAGTTATCCCCATAAAATACAAACATCAAGGGGTATTGTAATTTTAAATGAAAACTGAATTTCTTTTGTAATTAGACTAAATCCCGGGGCAGATGGGTAGGTTTTGTCATTGCCCCTAATTTTGGTTAATCTTAAAATTTTATAATTGAGGAGAGGGCTGGTGGCCTCCGTCCCTGGTGTTAAGAGGGATATAACATGAGATTCTTACCAAAATCATTCCCATCAACATGGCAGTACACCCCACCATTACTACACGGTCGGGATGCTTGATCCGAGTCCAAACTGCTGCACATGTACCGGATATGAGCCCACCCAAGACGGTGCCCATGAATATAACCGCACCTGAACAGTCATAGGCTATAAGTGCTTCAACGCCTGTTGACTGGAACAACTCCCAGGCATCTTTAGCTGAGTGATTAAAGCTTTTTCCATAAACAGCTATCTGGATGGAAAGCACAAGTATGTTTGTTAAATAATTTGTTAATTACTTCTTTAATCCTCAACAGTAACAACACATTCAAAACCATTCATGCAAATAAGTAATTGTCTGCTCACATTTCAAGGGAAAAAAAGGTTATATTGAGGACACACACACACACACACAAAAAAAAAAAAAAAAAAAAGCGCCACTAAGATCTCATCCAAATTCTATTTTGCATATGTGGTCCTCAATATACTGTGTTTCCGCATTAAACAAATTTACAATATAATAATCCCTAACTGTAGGAAAAAGGGAAAAGAAAAGAAAGAACATTACATAATTAAAAAAAGAAAGACAGAAAGAAAGAACCCTTCCAGGCTATTCATGAAAGACCTATAGAGGAGATCAAATTTTCCATCTCCCAACTGAGATTTTTATATTTATTTTTATTTTTGATTGGGGACTGGGGGTGATGGAGGTCGAATCCAATAGGAATTTGATAATACAAAAGCCTTTTGTTTTAAGTCATTTTTAAAAGCATCAAGGTTCTTCATCACGTTCTGCATTTAACTCGTTTCACATCCAATCAGCCTGTGTAAACATAGGTAGACAGCTTCACGCCTTTGTAATGTCATGATAAAATGACCGGACATCAAAATGAATATTGCCGCCCTATATGGTAGAACAAATACCTGGACATAAGCATACTTGTTGAACCAACGAACCAAAAACTCTACTAGATGAAACAGAAAATCAACACAGCAGAGCAGACACTCATTGCTGCCAATCTTTGACCTCAATCCCCTAATCTGTAAAGTCCACCAGACAAGTTGCAGTAGTAAGGTTACTCTCACATTGAAAATACATGCAGTTTTAATGTGCTTATTTTCTGAAGATTATATTAATAAATGACTAATATGTAAAACAATAATTTTGGCTGCTCACCTCCCACCGTAGTGTTCGTATAGCAGCTGTAAAGAGCGATCCGTAGCATATGCTGCCAAAAGAAGTAGTAACGGCATATTGCAAAGAACTCATCACTGGTTTGGGAGGCATTGATGTTGCTTCTCGACCACCATGAATAAGGACGAGAAAAACCATACCCGAAACTACGACATGTACAACATTACATAGAACTGCACCCGTCCAAAACAAACTTACAGATAGCACCTGTTAGTGAAAGTAACAGCCCTATGATTATGTTCTGAGATGAGTAGTGTAATAGTAAATATGTCGCAACCCCAAAAAACATGAAATATAGATTAAAAACTTGCCAGCTCACCACAAGAAGCCACCAGCGACCACCATCGCCAATTCCTAAAGCGACAACCCCAGCAGCACCAAAAGACCACAGGGCTAGCCATAAAAGCATCACTAGCATAAAAATGCATGCTACTCTTGTGACCTCAGGAAGGTTCCACACCATCTTCACTGCTCTTTGTAGCACCAGCATGGTAAATGGAAGCCTATGGAAAGACAATATCCAAAAATTGAAGCCAGGCATAAAAATATCTCTCCCTCTCCCCCTCTTTCTCTCTCTGTGAGATATCTTTCTCACCAAATAAGGTCATTTTGAAAAGCATCCGATAGGTGGAGCTAACACACATATGTTCATTACAAATATACACATCTTTGGATACTACAAGATTAACTTTCAAAATGGATACTTGCATTTCCAGTAAAGACAAATTAATGGGATCAGTAGATTATAGTTTATACTATCACTTATTTCCCAGTACAACACCGACAAATATTTTAGTGAATCATAGCTCAATTTTCATCAACAGGTAACTCTAATCCGAAACTTTATTGCTCCATTCCCATGAATAAATAACACTTTTTCCTTAAATTCTAAAAAGAAGATTGATTCTTCCTACAATTCATAAAACTAATACAAGTTGAAAACAAATTCCAACATTCTGAAAGTAACATCTAGCTGTTAAATTAGAAGTATGAGTGATTATAGCAGTTTAGGAAAGTCAGGAAATAACATAAAACATAATTTCAACCTCAAAATGCTGCGGGAGTTGTTAATGATTATAACTTCCTCAAGGATAAAGTCAAACAAATTTCAATATCTGTTGACGTAATAATCGAATATTACAAGATAGTTTATAAAAAAAAATGGAAAGGTAGCAATATAGCATCCAAAATTATTTGTAGGTTCCAGAACTTCAGAACCTTAGAATAATGTGTAAGAGATTTCACAGATATCAGAAGTCAACTGAATGATTAAATTAAGAATTGAGAATTTTGCACAAGCAAAAGGTTTTCTGTCATGGTTAATTTAAATAAACTTATTTCACTTGATCTGGATTAAACTAAAGATATTATCCACAAGATCACATTGTTTACCTGTCAATGACTGATATAACATACAAGAATTGCAATGCAGCACCAATAGCAAATGCAACACCCCAAAAAAAACTGCTCGGCCCAAAAACACAGCACACTGACGACAGCAAGATATGTAGTCAAAATGTGCACTGAGAACTTCATCATTTGATTTGCGCGTGAACCGAGTAACAACAACCAAGTCCATCCCAAAACTGCCCCAACTCCACCAGCAACAGCATACAATGGCCAGAAGTCTTCCGTTAAACCATCCTTATTCTCAAGAAACCCCATTGTATACTTATCTATATTTAGCCTATCCGGTTGCTTAAACCTATTTAGCCCAAAAACCCCAAGGGCAAAACCTACCACAATCAAATGTGCCATAAATATCAGCAACCAGAACACATCCCGCCAGTGACGAGACACCGATGGAGAGATTCCCTGAGAAGATGAATGACTCCCCACAACATTCTGCAATCCAAAACATAAACGGAAAAACAAAACTTTCACTTAAACATTATTTCATATTTGTTTGCCCAGCAATAATTCATGTGCACATATAAAACTAAAAATGTTACAGATACTCTCATTATTTTCACCAATTTTTAAATCACAAGTCATTATTTTAATATTTTCACCTCCACCTTAGTTTAACAGACTTCACTAGGATCCCCCAAAACTTTAAGCTTATTTTGATTAGAGTTAAAAAAAAAAAATGGCAACTCAAAACCATAAACTTACAAAAATTATTTCCCCCTACCAGCCCTTTGCGCAGCCTTGAGAGTAAGATCAAAGTTATGAAGCAAATTGAAATTCTTCAGAAAATAGAACGCATAGGATAATCAGGGCATTAAAGTAAGTTCAAACAAAGTTTTTAAAAGAGTCTGTCTTAATTTATTATTTGTTCATAATTTACAAACAGAGACAAGGTGATCAAAGTAATGTAATTTAGGAAAAGTAACAACAGAAATTAGAAATACTTCATCTTTATGCGCAAATTAAGAGAAAACAACAAAAATTATAAATAAATGAATCTGAAAATTTTTGGAGTCTTTGGCTGCATCGCCGGAAATGTAGTGAAATTGCAATCAGTAAATTCCGAACAACAACTCACAGATTTTCACAAGATTATGCTAAAACCTTGCTTTTAGTAGCAATTCTAAGCCTCGAAAAGCAATTCTAAGTCTCATGTGCAAGCAAACAAATTAAGTTTTAGTGAAAAATAATTCAGTTTCCTACAATCAGCACTCCTAATTTCGTAATTCACATCAAACCACATCAACAAATCTACGCAGCACAAACACACGAAGCCTCCCAAAACTACATAAACACATAAGACCATAATCAAATCTCAACAAACAAACACCAACATACAATCGCCGCACCCAGTAACGACAAGTCTTCTCCACAATTCACCAAAACATAAACAAAAAAAAATCCAAACTCCTACTCGCACGGGTACAACACACACACTCGCATTTTCGTACCGCTTGTGGGGGTCCGATGGCGGAGTCATAGGAGGATGAAGACGAAAGCGACGAAGACTGAGAGTCGTTCATTAGGCCACCGCTACAACAAGAAACTTCGAAAAAATGGCCTATATAATGGATCGAAATTTTGTTTGGTAGCGGACATAAGAGTTGTTTTCACTAGGGTTTTGGAAAATTGACAGCAATGCCAATAGTAGTTTGCAACTTGCGAATGAAAAAAAAAAAACGGATAATTTTGGGGAAGAAACTGAGGGGAAAAACGGCTATCTTTTCATATTAAAGTGAGAGAAATATAAAATAAATAAATTAATGAGAGAGAGGAAAAGAAAAAAGAGGCATGAGTTGCCAGGTAGTTGCCACCCTTTTGTGAGGTGCAATTATGGTTGTCCTAAAGGGTAACCCCACGCGCTCTTGTGTTTCAATGATTGTGTCCTTGTTGCATCCTAAATTAATATTTTCATTTAGTTTTGAAAAAAAATGGTTTTTTATTTTATTTTAATGTATATGGAGAATAAAATTTTGGATCAATCTTGTATTTTAGTGAATCTTTGTAATAGACTATCGGACGATTGACTCGGATTCGATCTCATATGACTAGGGTTGCAAATGAACCAAGTCGTTCGTAAGCTATTTGGAGCTCGACTCGATAAAAGTTAGTTTAATGAGGCTCATTAAAATAAATAAATCAAACTCAAACTTAGAGATATTCAATTTGTTAGTTCATCAGCAGACTCGTTAGTAAGCTCGTAAGTAGATTCATATAAATCAAACTAATAGTTTGACTTTAATTTAAATTTTATATATATTTGCTTATGATAAATATAAAAATATTTAAACAAACTTATTTGTTTGAATAAAATCATAGTTTTAATAAATGTATTATGTGTTTTAGATATATATAATTTTATTTTTGGACTAAATTGAAGAATAATTTAATTTATAATTGTTATTTACTAGGATAGTTTATTCTCGAAAAAGTTCGCGAGCCATCAATAAATTTGATAAATTCAGGCTCGAGTTCAATTCGGTAATAACTAGTCAAGCTCAAATACTCAAAAGCTCAACTCGGTTCGATTCGATTGCATGAGTGCATGTGTTATCTCCTATTATCCTCAAATGTACTCAAAAAAAAAAAAGAATAATCTATATACTATATGATAGAATTGAATCATAAAGTCTATTAATTGAAAAACGTAAGTATTTAATAAATCGTAACTTTATTGAATTATAGAGTGTGTTTGCAATGCAATGAATATATATATATATATATATAGGGAGAGGATCATGTGAGACCACCCTAGGGTGTTAGTCCATAAGACCGAATCTAGACCATCCAAATAGTAAATCAATGGCCAAGATACATTACAATCTATACAGGTTTTCGTAACTAACTATAAAATAGAAAGGGTAAAATTGGAATCCATAAAATCGAGACATGGTAACCTCCTCCTACATTATAGGGGCGTGATCATTATTGATCACGTTCCCATAAATCACGTCCCAAATCAAGCAATTCACCTTTCCTTTTTCTCCCTTCCCATTTGAACCCGCAAATTATTCAAATATGGCAAAGAATAATCATGCAACAATTAATGAAAAGTATACAATTACACTAAACTAACTATACATTAAAATATTACTAAGTATACATAAACAATTAACTAAGTATACAATTACACTAAACTATATGTACATTAAAACATTACTAAGTATGCATAAACATTTAACTAAGTATACAATTAAATTGAACTAACTATACATTAAAATATTACTAAGTATACAATTACAATCTTTGAACTAAATACACAATTTCTTTGAATTACTTATATAACTAAGTATACAATTTCATTGAATTAAGTATACAAATCCACGAGAACTAAGTATACAAATTCACTAAACTACTTATATAACTAGGAATACGATTCCACCGAACCAAGTATACAAATCCACCGAACTAAATATACAATAAAACATGAATAAGTATACAAGTCCACCGAACTAAGTATACAATAAAATGACTATTCACAAATATGGCGAAAAGAAGTATCAATTTTGAAAAAAATGCTTGAAATTGATTATTTTTCCTCCCTAAAAATCGGAATCGAAAAGGTAAGATTATTTTTCCTTAAAAATAGCTAATAAGCTGTCAATTAATAAAAGCGATTAAATATAAAAGTACAATCATACCCTTATAACCCAAAAATAACAAAAGAGATCTACACCATCCAAAATTTAAATCAAGGGTTCATAGTGTTCTTATGGACTAACCTAAAGGGTTGGTCTCATTTGAACCAATCCCTATATATATATATATATATTTGTTTTAAAACCAACAATGAATATATAGTTAATCACCTAAACATTCATTGCATTTTATCGATCTAATATGTTGAACGTGTATCAATTCAAGTGTATTTACAACTCAGTAATATACATTTATCAATTATTAAAATTGTTTGTATTTTTCGTCACAAAAAATATCCCTGTATTTACCAGTCTAATTAGTTGAATGTGGATTTAATCCACTAAATATAATTTTAATTAACCAAAACAAGTAATTCATTGTTATCACCGTAATCTTTGATAACGTGATTCCTATTTCTCAATGATATTCCACAATCAAGACAATTTGTTGAATCCCGTGAAACCGCTTTCATAGAAGTTCATTGATATCTTCTTTTTATAAAGCAAATCGACTTCGATTCTTGAATAATCCACACATCACTTCTATTGTAACCACAAGATTCCCTTTTCTCGTGGAAAAGGCCCATATCAATAATTATGATTTTACGAATTTAATTATATATATTGAATTATGATACTTAATTGAAATATATATGATTTTTGAAAGTTTTAACAATATAATTTTAATATTTTTGTATAAATTGAGTTTAGCATAATTAATGAATATATCCATCAGGTTTCAAAAAGAGATGAATACAAGTCTAGACCTTGGATTTATAAAGTGGAAGTGTGGAACATGAAGTAGAATACCAAAAGTGGAAGAAGAATTTTAATTTGATTCCTTAACTTGACTCAAACCATATGCACTGTCACCCATTATTAATGTATGATACAAAAAATTTCAAACTTCGATTGCTTTATGATCCAAATATTTCAATTATTTTTAGAAAATATAAGCTCATGAAAATCTAATTTTACCTAGGGGTGACCACGATTGGGGAATTGTCGATTCGATTCTTCAAAAAATGAAGAACCATAATCAAGTCTCATTTGGTTCCAAAGCCGGATCGAAAGTTCTAGTTCCAAACCGAAACCCAATTCCTCCACGGTTCTGTTTCTGGTTCTGATTTAATCAGAACCCTTTCTTTCTCTTTTAATATTTTTTTGATTCTTTTAAAGAACAATTTATCAATTTCAGTTAAAAGAAATAAAAAATAAATTGGACTTAATATTTATTATAGTATAAAGTTTTGAACTTAATACTAATAATAATATTAATATGCTTATTTAATAAATAAAATGGAAAACATGGAATCTAACTTGAAGTATTGAAGCCTTGTACTACTAGAGATTTAAGGGCACCCACAATGAGAGTTATTTGTTGAGCTATTTATTGTGTAAAAACCCATAAAAAAAGTTGACGAAAGTTTTTACATGACAATGAGATGGCAAGTGAGGGCCACAAAAAAATAAGCTATATGATTGTGGATGCTCTAAATATCCTGGAGGGGGCTTGGGACCTTAGGGCGCGATTGGATATACTTTCATTTTGAAAATTTTCTTTTTTATTAGAGAATAGTGAAAAATATATTTTGGGGAAAGGAATAGAAAATTTTGAGAATGTGAATGAATATGTAATGATGATATTTGATGTGACTGTTTTTGTTAAGGAGAATTGTGATTGGATATGAGATTTTTTGGGTGATTGGATGTAATAGTTAATATTTTTTTAAAATCAGATTGTATCAATTTAATCCTAAACTCCATATGCGCATTTTTTATTATATTATTATTTATAATTTAATTTGTGTGATTTTGTTACAGTAATATTCCACCATATGTCTTCATTGTACTTAATTTAATTATTTTGTTAGTCGTATCATTATTCATTTTATCATTTAATATATATCTAGGGGTGTCAATTTCGGACCCGACACGAAATGGGTATGGGTTCGGGTCGAAATCGAATGACTTGCTAATTAAACAGGTCGCATTCGGGCCAACATGTTATGCCCCATTTAACCCGTCTAACCTGTTTTTAAATTTAAAGGAAAACTAAGTAAATAATTAGTTGTAAGAAAAACAAAAAAACAAGACAAATATTTAAAACTTAAATGCTAAAACCTCTTAGATTATGTATTTTGTTATTATTTTGCATGTTTTTTTGTATGTTGTCCTCAAAATATGATTAGTATGTTATGTTATTTATGCAATTATGTTATTTCTTTTGTATGTTGTGAATTGTAGTATTTTTTTTATTGATTGAATATAGTGTCATTGTGGTTGATTTTAAAAAAAAATATTTAGGTGAAATTATCAAATGTACATATATTAAACGGGTTAAACAAGCCGTATTCGACACGAATAATTAAATTGAGTCGGGTGCTTATTCGGTTTATTCGATCCACGAACCCCGACCCAACCAACATTGACACACTTATATATATTATGGGATCTAACTATTGGTATAATATAGATTTCAAAAAAAAAACTATTAATATAATACATAACGTTACATTATTTTGGCATCAATTTTTTTTCAAATTAAGAAGGTATTCAACATTACAATTTCAGTTTAATGATTAATTATAATGATAATTATAAACACACCCAAATCAATACTCATTTTTGGCTAACCATTGAGGTAATAAATGTATTGGATAGGTATGAATAGATGAGTGAGGCGGACAACATATAGGGCATAATAGGTGTCGAGAAAAGGGGCTCGAAAATAGTTGCGAGTAGTAAGGTTTAGGGGGAAAAAAATTAAAATCTATGGGAGATAAGTTGTCTTTTTCATAACCATTCATTTGTTCCCATGATTTTCGTCAACTAAGGAAAAATTCTCAAGTCTGTTGACATCCAATCGCGCCTTAATAGCCTTAGTCTTAGAGATTGGCTCAAGTAGCGATAAGTGGTACCTCTAGGCTCTATTATATTGATAGGTAATTCAAACTACTCTAAGGCCTAACCATAATACATTACTCATTATTTCACCAACATGGGTTCGATTCTTTGCGAAAACATTTATGCTTTTTCCGGGTTTACAATTTTGGTGGCGGTCGGTTGATCATTCAACTATAACCCGACCAAGCCGGATATATTCCATGATTTAACCTGGTAGAAACACAGAGGGGAGGAGTCGCTTCCCCTGCATAATCGTCGGACATAAGCTTGAAAATTATGTTTATATATATAGGATTTGGTTCAAATGAGACCACCCTCCCTAGGTGAGACAGTGTGGACTCATCTTACCCATTGATCTTAAAAAATGAAGGGATGTGATTAATTCAGTTTTTTTTTTTAATTACCCGATTTCGCCCATTTAAGGGTAAGGTGGTAATTTTGTAAGTCAAATTAGTGGTCCCAGTAGGGTTTTTTGGTGAGATTGAAGCTATAGGATTTTATGGCGGAATTTAAGGAACATGTTTCTTTCCAAATATTTTTATTTTACAAAGCATAGTTAGGGTTCTTCTCTTCGCATAATTAGACATCAAATAATGCATATTTAGTTGTTTTATTGGCACTTTTTTACGAAAATAATCTGAGAATTGAATATAACGTCGCATATTTAGTTATTCTACACTGCGCATAAATAGGTTCAATATAATGCATATTTAGTTATGAAAATGTGATGTTGCTTTTGGAAATTATGAAAATGAGGTGTTACATAATGTCTTGCATATTTAGTTATTCCATTTGCATAGATGATTTCTAGATAATGCATAGTTAGTTGATTTTGTTGCATAGTTTATGACGTCTTGCATAGTTGGTTATCTTGTACTACATATTAGTTTTTTTTTTGCATAGATAGTTTTGGATAATGCATATTTAGTAGATTTTTGTTGCATATTTTCAAATATGTAATATCCTGAGATATATGCATCGTTTCATAATTATATATACAACGTTTCATAATTATATATAATCACTTTCTACGGATGAGAGATAAAAAAGGAAATAACTAACATGAACTTACTCCTTTTCTATTGGTTAGTATCATTGAAAATGAATTTTTGTAATCTCCATAAATTTGCTTAATTTTTAACCCCATAAAATTGTTTCAAATGCACAACCGATCACTAAAAGAATTTATAGGCTTTAGTTATCTATATATATATAATAGCAGAAGTCAGGAAAATTTTTTCCGCTCTTTTTGCATATTATGTTAGGAAAGAATTCTAAACATTATAAATAGTAATTATTATACATTATAAATGATAATTATTATAAATTATAAATGGTAATTATTATATATTCTTATAATAAGAATGTATTATAAGAAGATCATTGTAATATAATTAAAGATCATTGTATTATAAGGTGTGTATTATAAATGGTAATTTTTTTCCACCATAATTATATGAACTAAAGCTAAACGTCGACTCTTTTGTTCTTTTACATATCTTCATCACTTTTATTTCTTTCAATACATATCTTCATCACTTTTATTGTTCTTCTACGTATCTTCATCACTTTTCTCATATTGTTGATCCTAATTCAAGCCTAAACAACAAATATGACTTCATCTTCACGTTACCCTCTATTTCCGTTTTCATCAAGTGTCCCGCCAACACCGTGAGTATTGAACTCGAATACCGCAATAAGGAAGAGTTTTTATATATACACTATATTGTAGATTTGTACGGATAAGATTTGGTGAATTTTTTTATTATTTTTGATAGTTTTGTTGTATTTTTGTTTACGTTTTTTATATGATTTGTTTGTTTTTGTATTATTCCTCATGCTAACATATTTTTTGTTACATACGTTGTATTTTACGTAATCATTGTTTGCTTCTTATAGATGCTTCAATATTTTTATTCCTTATATTGTATTAGTTTTTATATACACAATTTTTTTTTTTTTATTTTTTGTTACATTCCATATATTGTAGATTTTAAGTTGTTTTTATTCCGTTTTTATTTTTAAGTATTATTCTTGATAGAAACTTCGATATTGTTTGCTTTTTAAGTAATTATTGCATTGTTACATTTCTGTTTGTATGAATTAATTATACGAGTATTACAAGAAAGCATACGAGATCAAAACAATTATTGTGAGTTTTGTTATTGATTGCCAAATTTTAATTATAATTATTGACTTATAATTGTTTTATAGTTTGTATCTTAAAAATAACTAAGTTCTTATCAATCAATCTTAATCGTGACACTCGATCCTCAATATGTTCAACTAAGATTAAGGATTTGGTAGACAAGAAGGTCCTATTCAAAGTGCAGAGTAAAAGAGATCCAATTACAGTTTTAGAAACGCTTTTACAATCGTAAAGTTGACTCTGATTGAGTTCACATCAAGATTTGAGTCAACTTTTATTGAAAGTCGGTATGAATAAAAGTTGATTAACTCTAGAGCCATTCATTCGAATGGGTTGGTGATTAGGTGTAAATTTTATATTGTGATATGATTTTATTACATTTCTTTTCTTTTATTTGAATTTTTATAGATAGCAAATTAATGACATATTACTTTAACAGGATCATCTTAATTTATCCGAGGAAAAGTTTCTTCTCCGACAAAGCCAAACTAAAGAATCCAAACTCTTTTCTGGATCTTGCTGATGTCAATAATGTTAAAAGAAAGCTTGAGGCAAAATTTTCTAGTACCGACTTTTTGAATAAAACTAAGACGTTTATCAAAAAGGAAAATGATTATAATTATATATGATTGATGTTTTTGAACTACTTCTAGACTTTTTTTATATTTGAATATTTTTTATGTCACTTTTCTATGGAGTGTTTCTATGAACAATATACTATTATTAATGAAATTTTTGTTTTTTATATCATGCTCTAGAACAAATATTTGAATATTTGTTTTGTATTGGTTCAATTGCAATTAGTATAATTTTGTTAAATTAGTACTCTTGATTACATTTGTATTTGAATTATACTTTTATTATATGTTCATTACAAATATAAATGATATTATATTTTTGAATAAAAAGTCTTATAGCTTTTGGATAATAAAAAAGTTTTATATCTTACATTTACATACCAATGTGTCGATTAATGCTAATTTGTCGATAAGTTTATGCATAGATGTCGAAATTCTCTGAATTTATTGCATTGTTATATTCTATGTTACCACTAATTTGATCATGTCCCCCATTGTTTTGGCCAAAAAAAAAAAAGAAATAAGAAAAAAAATCAAAAAAATATAAGACTTTTGTCCCCCATTATAATTAAACCAAAAGTTACTAAATAATAGGATTTTGCAACAATTAATTATTATTATAAATTGTATTTTTACTTATTATTATACTAAAAGTTACCAAATGTTAGGACTTCGTAATAATTGTTTAGAAAGAAAGATATGTTATCGAATTTGCATTTATTATTGCAAATCAAGACTCTAAAATTCAAAGTTTACCAAAAGATATATTACTCATAATAATATATATGCATCATTATCAATATTCCTATTATAAGTTAGGATTTTAAAAAATATATCATCATTCCTATGATGCATCATCGTCATTAGATTTTAAAAAATGACAGCAATGATATCAAAGACTATATATATATATATATTAGTTTACGTATATCATTTTTTAAAACTATATGTAATCTTCCATTTTTATGTTTTAAAAGAAACATAGTAGTGAACGTATATAATTTTTAAAAAACTATATATAACTTTGATTTTTATTCACTATTTGGATGTCGACTTTTATTGTATTCCTAAATTATGTATGTATGTAAATTAGAAAAATATTATAAATAATATTAAACTAGGACAATATTATGTAAAAATTTGGACCCCGAAACAAAAAAATATCCGCGCTTTTTAATTCTTATATTCGGTGATATTTTAGATTAGGAAAATATTGTAAATGGTATGTAAATTAAGGTCAATTCAAACTTTCCTTATTACTCAATACGGAAAGTTAAAATGGACGAATTATATTCAATGGAATATTTATGATAACATTTTATGTATCTTTTACCATTGATTTTTATGTTTCAATTGGACGTTGACGTTTTTCTGTTGAATTCAATTGATCAAGTTATAAGTACTAATTGTTTTTTTCTCTTAACTGCTCAAAGTATAATTATTTCTTTAATCTATAAAACTTTGCATCGGGTTTTACAATGAGTTGTGATTGATTAGTAATCCACATTGTTGATCAAAATGCCAAAACTCACGGGGTCTACAATTATTGGAAATAAACGATGAGAGAAAAACAAGAGAGCAATTGTACGATTTCTATTCTCTTTTTCAAGTAATATCATTTGAAAGTTTATAAATTTATATAGTTATTCTTGTTGTTTAATATAATTAGTTTATCAAAATGAGTTGCATGTATTTATTCTTGTAAAAAGTCATAAACTCTTTATGGGTAAAGGAATCAAAATTTAAAATAAGGACATATTAATAAAGGATAAATCTAAAATATTACCAATTTAACTAAAATCCGACGCGTGCGGAGCTACGATCGTCTCGCTTCTCGAGCTCGACCGGGAGGATCCCCACGCATTTCGCGCGCCCGGGATCAACGGCGTGGATCTCTGCGAGTTGGTCCACCGCGTGAGTGAGAGAGGAGTGGATGGCGGAGATATTCGATCCGAAATCGTGGTGAGTGAGCGCGAACAGTTGATAATCAGTGATGAGATATCGATGAAATGATCAGAGAAAAGTCGTCGGAGAAGCGGCCATGGTTGTTATTGAAGATAACTGGAGATAATTATGTAATTACCCCTAAAATCTCATCATTTTCATTTTTCACCCCTATGCTTCTTAGATTTTTTTAAATGTTTTATTCTCTTAGTTTTTATTATAATAATTATTTGACATATATTTTAAAATTTCAATAAATTATAAATATGACTTTATTGACATGCTTTTAATTATGCACAATTGTAAGGAATTCCAGTGGGCAATATGTTTATTCATTATAAACATATGACAATATCATTCATTAAAATTTCAATTCTTTTCACTTTCAACATTAGGAATTATTTTACCGTATTACGCTTTTATATGTATTCATTCTTTACAATATTCATATAATAGTCATAGACTCTTTTCTCTGTCTCACAAAATAATTGGTACTTTTGTATGTGTGCGAGAAAATATTGGATTATCGGGATCCACATCTACAGATTCGGCACTAAAAAGTCCGAAAAACTTACAAATAGTAAATTTTTTGAATTGAGCATCAGAACCTATCAATTTTCAAGATCGCCTTTCCATGATATTTCAAATGGTAATTTTCATAGGCAAAATCTTAAAGTTATTTGTAATTGTTTAAATTAATTTTGAAGTTCATATATTTCATCTACATTTCTTACACATTGCGGTTTCGTACCAAGGAATACGGTTCCAAGTTTTTTGTCGAGTTTAATGAAAAGAACACGTCTACATCGATCCATGTACATAAGCAAGGATTATAGCATCAATGTTATAAATTTGGAATCGGTATACTACAATAAACACTATCCGAAAAAGGACAACTACTGAAAGATATAATGTTCATAATGATGGTAACTCCATACCCATAAATAATATATATAATTATTATCTTAACATAGATAAGTGCAAATTATTGTATTTGATTATATATTATTTGAACAATCAAGTATATTTTTATAGTGCTTTTTTATATTATTTAATAACTTTATAATATTTACATAGTAATCATATTTTCCCATTTCCATGAAAATCTTATACAACATCCGGTTTTTGCATCATAGGTTATTGGGACTGGGAGACCCATCATTCAAATGTGAATATTGTTTCGCACTTTTTTGTTGACAAGAGATTGAATTCTCGTGTTAATACCATGAAGCCAAAATACTACCTGGATGTTATACGCATGGGAAAATCCAGTTGGCCTCAATGAAGAAACCCCAACAAGATCTTTGTATGATTGAATATTTGGTATAAGTGATAAAAATAAATATTTTTTGGAAACTATCAGTCATACAATAACATGTTTTGTTTCACCTCTATGGGAGGAAAAATCGATTCGAGCATGAACACGAGAAATTCTCCTCCGATTTTTCAATTGCACGGTCGAACTATCATTTGATTGGAAGCTTCTTTGTGTGGAAGAAGGTGCTACGCCTAAATTTGTCAACTTTATATTTATGACACGAGAATGAAGTCCAAAATCGAATGAATTCGGTTAGGTATGTATTTACTTTACATTCTTTCTCTAAAATTATATCAATCATAACACATCATTTAACATTAGCTTGGTATTATATTACGTTTTTATGCAACAATAACAAATTGTAATAAATTTCTCATGTAGGAACAATGATGAGATTTCATATTTACACGGTCAAATCGTAGTTAAACTCAAAACCATCTTTGGATGAATACAATATTTTGGTAAGGTCGTTTAGAATGGACAGAGAAAAAATTGCCGATGAAGGTATTTTATACCCGAGATTACGACTTATTGGTAGAAGAGGCGGGGATGCAAGGAGGTGTAATTTGCCTTCAGTTTCAGAAATTGTTGCATTAGTTGTTGGCGATTTTGATCAGTCAATGGGTGATAGAGATATTAAAGTAGAGATGCGAATTGGGAAGTTGAAATGTATCAACGAATTGCACCCTTCGTATCTTAGTTTACAATACCCATTGTTGTTTCCTTATGGTGAAGATGGTTACTAGGAAGATATATTTTTTTCTGAAACTAGAACACCCGCTGACGGAGGTAGAAAAAGGGTTAGCCAAAGGGAGTTCTTTACATACCGGTTGGATGAAAGGGCATTGAGTTTTCCATCATACTATTTTGTCGAAGACTAACGCAACAATTCATTGTGGATGGATATACGATGGTTGAATCATCAAGATTGTGGTATATCATAACCCATAAAACAAGCTGCAGTTGAAATGTACAAGGGGATTGTCGATGCTCTGATACGAGGTGAAACAGACCCCTGTAGTCTTGGAAATCGAGTTGTGTTGCCTCCTTCATTTACCGGTGGAGCATGTTATATGATTCAGAATTACCAAGATGCAATGGCAATTTGCGGATGGGCGAGAATATCACGATCTATTCATAACTTTCATTGCAATACAAAGTGGCGAGGAGATTGTTCGTTTCGTTGAAAGAAGAAATCTTAGAGCTGATGATCGACCCGATATTCTTGCTCAGATTTCCAAAGTAAAATTAGACGTTTTGGTGAGAGATTTGCGACGCAACAAAGTTTTTGGAAATGTTATTTTTGGTGAACATACCATTACTAATTACATAAATTTTATCATTGAAGTTATAGTTTAATAATAGATATTTAATATTTTCTAGACCTAAAATATTTAAAATCATTTGTTTTGCGATTATTTACTCAAAGTGGAGTTCCAAAAGAGAGGTCTTCCTCAAGCTCACATTCTTCATTTTTTTATCAAAAAAGATAGATAGATACCGAATGTAGGTGATATTGATTGAATTATTTCGGTTCAAATTCCAAATGAGATATCGATCCTGTGTATTATCTTTGTTGTGCGAGATTTCATGATTCATGGCCCTTGTCATCTAAGAAAATCTTCTCATTGCATGTCATATGATAAGTACACCAAGCATTTCCCAAAGAGATTTGTAGAATCTACTTCTATCGATGGTGATGGTTATCCGATCTATACACGTAGAAAACACCGAAAGAAGCGGTTATGAAAAAACAGTGTTCCGCTAGATAACGGATGGGTCGTTCCACATAACCGATATCTTTTGTTGAATTACGGAGCTCACTGCATCTTTTTATAAGAGTACAAGTGTTGATAGTTTAACGAATGTTGAATGGTGCAACCAATCCGGATCTATTAAGTATTTGTTCAAATATGTCAACAAAGGCAATGATAGAGTCATTGCATCTTTTTATAAGAGTACAAGTCTTTGATAGTTTAAAGACACATGTCGATGAGGTGAATATGTATTATGATTGTCGTTACATTTCACCATGTGAAGCCGCTTGGAGAAATATTGGATATGAAATTCAAAAGACAAAGACCCCATTTGTCGAGCGATTGAGCTTTCACCTTCCGGATGAGCAGAGAATCATTTTTTTTTGATTGATCCATTGGATGAATTCATTGAATGTCAATCGTTGAATCAAAGTATGTTTTTAGGTTGGTTTGAGGCTAATAAAAATTCCCAGAGGCAAACAATCGACTTACGTGGAATTTCCTCAAAAATTTATTTGGAAGAAAGACAACAGAATGGGTTCCTAGGAAAAGAGGATTGTCTTTGGCTCGACTTTACTACGTTCCCGAGGTCCGGTGATAATTATTATGCTAGGTGTCTACTTAACATAATCCGAGGAGCGAAATGTCATGTGATGATTTAAAAAGGTTAACAACACTCGAGACGGTTCATATCGATGAATGTTATGCTTTGGGGTTGTTGGAAGATGATAGAGAATATATTGATGGTATTCGAGGCAAGCTATTGGGGATCCGCACGGTCGTAAGAGGTTTGTTCACTACTTTGCTTTATTGGACTCTTTGAGTCAGTCGAATATGTTTGGGAAAAATATTAGAAATATTTATCGGATGATGTTTTATACAAACAATGCCAACTCAAAAATATAAAGGTATCAAGTATAAGCAAATTGTTATGAATAATGTTATTATATTGAATTATTAAATTTTGCTATATTTAAATTGATCCAACTAACTGATTCATTTGATATTTTTAATTGAATCTGAGTGATATGAAATAAAAAATCTAGCATTAGTAGAAGTTGAGAAGTTATTGCGAAGCTCGGAAAAAGTTTAAAAGATTATCAGGAGATACCATTACCAAATGTCGTGACTGTGATATCTTTCATAATAAGTTTATTTCTAATGAAATGCAATACGATCGTCAATAATTGAGCGAAGAACACAGAAATCTGATTGAAAGTTTAAACAGTGAGCAACGACATGTTTATGATAAAGTTATGGAAGTGTGAACAAATACTAATATTTATAGTCCGATATTCAACCATGGTCAATCGTTGTTGTATCCACGGTGACTAATCGTAAAGGTTTAAAAATCCTAATTTGTGATGATGGGAATAAATGAAGCAACAAAACTACAAATGTTGTATATAAGGAAGTTTTTAAGTAATTTGTAAATTACATTTCTTCATTGACATTATTTATGGAGAGTTGATATATTTATTAATACAATGTTGTAAAGATTTTTATTTATTAATAATATCAAGTATTATTATTTTCATCAATGCAACTTCAATATGAAAATATGTCTCATATGGATTTTTTTGTATAGAGGTAAAGTGTGTGTGAGAAAGAGAGTGACAAATATAATACCAATGCGAAGTACTTATAAGTTTATAATTAAAAATATAAATTTGATATACAAATACTTATTTTTATTTACTTTATATGAATATTATTGTTAAAATAAAGTAATAAATACCAACTCATTATTAATAAATAGTTTTCTTACAAATTAATAATGTTAAAAATCGATACGCGTCAACACACGGGTGGAATTACTAGTTGGGAAAAAAACAAAGCCACAAAGGTGAAATCCAGATCTTGAGTAGCGCGTAACAGCCACACGCCTATTTCTTGTTGTGGGGGTGGTACAAAATAGACTGTATACAAACCTTAATCACCTTAAGGCCCAATTGATTTTTCATTGTTTACATCTCTTATCCATTTATGATTTGGGGAAAATGCAAAATTAGTTATGTATCTATAGGGGGTATTGCAATATTAGTCCTATAACTTTTGAAATTGCAATTTTAGTTCTGTATGTTTTGTTTTGTTTTTTTTTTTTGCAATTTTGGTTTTAAGTTTTAGATTTGTGCAATTCTGGTCCAATAAATTTTAAGTTGATGCAAATTTGGTCCTAAGGGCTATTTCAAAATTTCAATTATTCCCAAAATACCCTTGATAGCTAAAATAATCAATATACCTAAGATCAAGTTTAAAATGGTATTACAACCTACATTTTATTTAATTGAGTAGAATTTATTTATCATTTATATTCTGATTGCCTAATGAAAGAAGCATTTTAAGTTTATGAATTGATTAAAATTTGAGATACGAGTTCAATATATATTATTTCTTAATTATGAAAATACGAGAAAACAAGTAAAAATATGCCAAAATAATTATTTTTAATAATATGATTGAAATTACCAGAACTAAAAATAAAAGACTAAAGTTGTCAAATTTTAAAAATTACATAATTAAAATTATTATTTTTGCTAAAGGGTAAAATTGTCACACAGGACTAAAATTGCAACTTCAAAAGTTACAGGACTAATTTTGCAACACCTCTATAGATCCAGGACCAATTTTGCAATTTTCCTTTTATGATTTTATCATTTCGGAATTTGGCCTAAATAAAAACTTCCATTTTCCAGCATTTCGTTTTCTATAATATTAATTATTTGCGTCTGTCTAACTTATAACAAACCTGACAAAGAGAGCCGCCTATATTACTATATTAGCATATTCCGCCCATTTTGCTACGTTGTTTTAGCAATTTTTTAAAACGTGCAGTTTTCAATGTTGCCCTTTTTCTTCCCATTGTCATTAGCATTGTTCATGCACAGTGACCCGACGTCGTTTTAACGCATTCGAGATTTTCTATTCCAAATTACGTATCATCTTGTATTCCAAATATCACCTCCGGGCCCGACCCTATATCGCCAGCCAGTGTATTGACATCATTAATTTACACAGACGTATATTTAAAATATTTGGATTATGAAGTGAAATACAATATAAAATAGAAGATTCTATCCGGTTTTAACGTCTTTGGGGGGTGGGGGACCATATGCAGGATCCTCCGCCACCAACTATGAGTTGGCTATCTTTTGCCAGCAAAGCCTAACTTTTTGCATATATCGTGTTTCACGGCCATACCACTAAGTACCATGTTTAACGATAATCTCTACTTTTTATTTTATTATTATAATTATATATTATATATTGTATAATGGGATATACCAAATTGGGCAATTATGTTTTGTGAAAATAAAAGATAGCCATGTTTTTCAAAAATATTTTCTTACTCATTTTGACTAAAACCTAACGATCATATCCTTTGTGTATACTTCGGTGAGGTGTTTGGTCATTCTACAAAAAAAATGATGCGGTATATGACTCGGTACTGAGTTATGTGTCTTGGTACCTAATCACGTGTCTTGCCTTGGTACCTAGAAATGGATCGGTCCCCAGAAATATATGAAAATGAACAAAGTGGTTATTTGAACTCAAAAATTGCTAAAATATATATTTTTGAAAAACATGGCTAAATTTGCTACGGAGAAGTAGCAAAAAATCAGACGCATTTAACTCTATTATATATTCGTGTATTATGGTTTTCTTTTTAACTATTTTAGGGATATTATCCTGAAAGAATGGACGTGTTGGAACGAAAAATGTGTGAAAAATAAAAATGTGCCTAGATATTTTAATTAAAAAAAATTAATGATAGATGTTATGTCGATGTAATTTATCTCGTTGGAGGAGAAATTTTTGTTGTAATTAGTGGAAACAACAGGACATATGATATTTTTTGAATACAAATTCAAATCATTTATAATGGGATGGAAGAGAAGGGAGGGATATAGTTTGAATTCTTGACCTCACCTCTAATAGGTGACTTACATGACCTATAATATTTAAATACTACAATAAATATGAAGACATAAATTATAAAAATGCTCTCTCCCCCCGATTAATCCATGCCAGGGCCACAGGACTAAACTCTCCTTGTTCGCATTCGTTTTTCTTCCGATTAGACAGACTGTCGACCTTGTCAGGCTCTGACATTTGCACCGACTAGCCGCCTAAAGACTTTTTAGAAAGTGACTAAATATTGTGGTATGTTCAATGAAGAAATGTGAAAATTAGGATAAAAGTCATTGCATCTAAATAATATATAATATGTGGGATCCATAGTCAACAATTGATACGAGAAATGATATACGATGACTTTGTTTGGGAAAGACTTATGGAAAAATCCATTTTGAAAATGGGCTTCTTTAGAATGAACTTTTTCAAAAAGATCAATTCTCACTTCTCAGAATGAATTTTTTTGAAAAAGTGACTTATTCAAAAGTCCATTATGAATTAACCATCAAACATGATTTATTATTAAAATGACTTTTAGATCTAAAAGTCCATTTCAAAAGTAGTCCCAAACAAGACGTAAACAATGAAAAATCAATTGATACGAGAAATGATATAAGATATACTAATTAATCAATCGAATTCATATACGATGCAAGACATTGACGTACTGTTGGAAAAATAACATGCAATATTTTGGGGAATTTTATACTCAAAAACTTTTCTAATATGAAAATTCGGTCGTTTTCAATTGAGTTAGGTGGGCTTCAGACTTTGTCTAACATGAAATTTCTCTGGGATTTCAAGTGCAAATTTTCTACGTAGTAGGTGTGATACATAATTAAGTATCAATCCTTAAGTAGTAATTTAAAGGCTTATTAATGTTTTATGTATTTATCGTTGCACAAGAAAAAAATATCATTGATCTCATGGACGGAGTCAGAAAATGAAAATAAGGGGGTGAGATTTATTTTTCTTGACATTGATAGATAAGGGGACATTAATAAGTGACATACATATTTTCATTTTCAAATAAGAAGATTACAAAAATAAAATATCATGAAACTTTTTTTTTCTTAAATTCAATGAATTGAATATTTTAAAATATATACTAATGTACCAAGATATTATGAAGAAAGAAAAATGTCAAAAACAATTAAAAAATGAAAATAATGACTATGTTAATTTGTATAAAGATTTCTTTTTATGTTCCTTTCAAACTAATTAATAAATGAATAAAAACACATAAAACTTGAATTCCAGCTAAGTTAATTTCTTTCAGAAAAACCATATCCTTTATGTTTTCTTTCAAAATTAAATTAATGGGTTATATTTTATTTCGTCACTGAAACTTCCAAAATTCAAAGATCAAGGTTTTAACTTTTTAAGCAAGGACAAACTAAATGACATATTTTTGGATTTGCAAATCATATTAGGTAATATATTTCTGAATAAGTCTTTAATTTATCTCAACCTTAGCTTCCATATTCATTTATTTTATTTATTTATTGTGTGTGACAGTGAGAGTACTGTGCATGCATGTATATCAAAAAGTTAATATTAGACATAAACGAAATTTTATTTCCTTTCCCGTGCTGACTAAGAAAGTTTGACAAGGAGTGGAAGATATATATTTTCATAGATATTAATATTACCTAGCCAATTTTTGACATCAATACTTAAAACGATCAAAAATAACGGGTTAGTGTTTAGCGCTTTATCGTGTTCGTGTCTTTAAAAATTTTATGTCGTGTTCGTGTTTTTACGTGTTTACACGATACGGACACGAAACTAACACGAACACGAACACGATAATGACACAACACGAACACGATAATGACACGCGTTTCGGTTAGTAACACGATAATGACACGACACGAACACGATAATGACACGCGTTTACCTATTAGTGACACGATAGTGACACGATAACTGATATTTTGTGTATTCATATCGTGTATTGTCGTAATACCGTGTAATATCGTGTATTAACATATAAATCATTTTTTTTTTTGTTTTTGACTTATCGTGTCACTATCATGTCGTGTAATAGGTAATCGACACGAAAATTTTGTATTCATGTTAGTGTCGGAGTAGATCATTATCGTGTCGTGTTCATGTGTATCTTTATCATGTCGTGTTGTTATCGTGTCGACACGAAATACGACACGATACCACGATTTGCCACCCCTAAATTATTACCGACTCTTGCAACAAGTATTTTTTTCATCCACTATAACAAATATGTTTTACATAAAATAAAGTTGCTTAAGAATAAAGATTGTGATTTTTTTATGTTTAACCTTTGTCCTTGTTTAAAAATAACAAACTATATAGTCAAAGAATTGGCCTAATGATAAATCTTATCCATTGTGATTTGATTAATATATTATACCATACCACTACGGAATGTTTTATTTCAAGTAAAAGTGTTAATTCACACTCTATCTCACACATACACGTTAAGTATATGTGAATCATGTAAAGTATATATTTAAACAACATTTTTGTGTTATGATATATATATATATATATATATATATATGTATGTATGTATGTGTTGGTGATTGTTAAATATATGTATACATATTTAAAGAACATTGTTTGTGATGTGAAATATGAGATCAATTACAAAATCAAAATAAAATTCTAGGAACAATTTTTCTATGTTCTTGGTATAATTATTTTAAATGGATCCACCATTCATTTTTTTATGTGGTTGTCTTAAGTCAAGAGAAAAATAGAATACCCACATAGAGACACTTGGCTAAGCCCAATATGTATTATAGAGTCATTATAGTATTTTGTGTGTTTTTTTTCAATACATTTTTTTTAACTTGAATCCAAAAAAACCAAAATATAACATTAATAACTTTTTGAAGAGTTATTTTTAATTAATAAGCATTTAAAACATGCTAAAGTTTTCCACCAATAGACTATAGTTCCTTTAATACATTAAGTCATATTGAGTTTGTTGAGGATGGTTAAGATTGAATGGATATTTAAAAATACCATTGTTCATTAAAAATGTAGTAGATGATTTTAAGTTTTTTGGACTCAATATTTAGATTTATGGAAAATTATATTATAAAGGATACATAATTCAAAATTTCGAAAGCTCCTCAATTTTAATTCAGCTAAATAAATAAGCAATTCAAATTTTCAACTTTACGGGGCACATGGCGACGTACGAAAAACTATATTTTGTTTGATCCAACTTGACATTGAATCAGTAATCCAACAACTAAATGATTAACTTTTAGATTGAAAATTATCATAGACCCAAACCATTAATTTCAAACACTTGATCCAAAAATATTTCATTATATTTCCAACCCAATCATTAATCCCAAGTATCATAGCCTAAAAAAATAGCAATTAGCAACTTACATTTAATTTTATACATATCATGCTAAAGTGCAATTGACACAACCGCCAGATGGGCCCATCTGATGGGCTTATGGGGTTATAAATGTTAAGCCCACACATATTCAGCTACTCATTCACAAAACAACCAGAAGTTTAGGAAGAAAACAAAAAGGAAAAATATATATCAAACGAAAATAGGAAAACTTTGAATCAGTTAGGCTGCGATTGGATATGAAAACAAATTTCATTTTCGCCCGCTTGAAAATTTTTTTGACCAAACACGCGATTGTTTATGAAAATTTTCAGAAAAATATACTATTCTCTCACTTCACTTTTTCTCATTTTTTCTTATACCAATCACATCTACACATTTTTTCACAAAAACTAATCATTATTACACATCTTCCCACAAAATTTACTATTCACTCACTAACATATTTCTAACTACCAATCATATCCAATCACTATTTTACTTTTTTAAATCACATCAACTTTCATCATTACTTTTTCATCTCACATCCAATCACACTCTCAAAATTCATTTTTTTCTCCCAATTCTTTTTTTTTCTACTATTCTAGCTAAAAAATGAAAATTTTCAAAATGAAAGACATCCAATCGCACCTTTACTTTTGTGAAGGACAATACTTTGACATCTTTTACCATATGAATTTTTTTCATGTAAAAATATTAGTTTATTGAAAATATAGCATGTCAATTATAAAGCCGAATTTGAGAATCGAATAGTGGTCAAGTGATTAAACTTATCAAACTAAACCATAGGTTTGGTCCTTGGGGTCTAATTTTCATCACCCATACCTTTCCTCATTTTTTTTTAATAAGTTGAGAGTACTATTTGAAAAAGAAGAGATAAATTTTAAAAAAACTAAAAGATATAGATTGATTCGAATCATCCTCACTTTTGATCAAACACAGTGAGACACACCTACCCCTACACGCAAAAACACACATTTTTATGCGCAAAACAGAAAAGTAAACACTCACACATTCATACTCCACACACAAAAATTCACCCACACATACACCTACCCATTTGTTCACCCCTAATAGGGGTAGAAATAAGTGCTACCTTCGTGAGGAGCTCTACTACCGACTTACCTTTGATTTTGACTGACCACTACTAGCCATATTATATATTAAATGAGTCAGCCCAGTCCCATTAGAAAGCTTATTTATACAAATAGGCCAGACTTGCTTAGAACAGAAAAAGGCCTTCAAAGTCCATCAGACTAACATATTTAGGGCCTATATTCATAAAATATAATATATTTTATATACTTTATTTACTCTTTTTATATTTACTCTTTTTATATAGTTATTAATAATTAAATACTTATAACAGATAAAATATATTTTATAAATAAAAGATAATAAAGTGTATTATGTATCATTGTAGAACCACGGTAAACCCTACCCTAATTCTCTCTGTTCCGTCTCCCCCAAACCGCATTCTCTCTCTCTCTCTCTCTCTGTTTTCACTTCTTCACTAATTTCAGCCCATCGATTATTTTTCTGATCTATTCGGTAGAAAACCTCATTCTTACTCTCTCGATCTAAACCAACCATATTTTCTAGGCACTCTTTGGACGAAGAAAGAAGACCACCACAAATCGAAACCCGCGGCTAGGCACCGTGCACTTGATACAGACGATTGATCTTAAGGTATCCCGTCCCCTTGTCCTGAATCCTGATTTATTCACTTTAATTTTTTTACTTTGACGTTTGAGGCAAAAAGCTGTGAGAACTTGAGACTGCAGAATACAAAATTGGGATTAATTACAATTGAGTCCCAACTTTATTAATGGAGTTTATAAGTTCTTTGTCCAGCTAGTTCTTTTCCAAACGCAAATAATGAAGGGAAATGATTTTTTATTTACTTAACTAAATGAACACAATTAATTAGTACCTAACAAAGTCAAACAAGCTAACGCTGAGCAGTACAACAATTTAATTATGTCATAACAAATAGATGGCAAAGGCTTTTAATCAAGAAACGGATAAAATTTGTCTTTAATCATTCCATCATGGAAGCAATATTAAATTGCTAATAATATCTAAACCACCAATCATAGTCTAATTGTAATTTTGTTGGAATTTAAATAATTAATTTAATAAATAAATAAATGAATAAATAATAATTAAATGTCGAATTTACCTCATCAGTCATCACTATAGATCTTGGATTTTTCATAATCTTAGTTTGGTTATATAAATATAAGAAGATAAATTGCGATTTTTTTTTTTTGTTGCTATTTTGTTATAGACCGAGAATAAAGAAAAAGTATTTCACCCAGAATTCCATTAAACCTAAAATATTTTAAATATTTAGTTCTCAGTAGAATATTCAAACAAGATCTTATTAGTTTCAAAGCTTAAACCTAAAATAATCCACATTGAAATTAACAAAAATCAACCTCATTTACAGCTTCAGAAATGGGGAGACAATGAGAAATGGCAACATCAAAGCTATTTTGAAACCCAGTTCGAATTTCCCACCAAGAGAGGTCAACTGCCCAACACCATTTTCTCTGGCGTCAGCTCTACAAAATTACATAAACTCAGATCACCCATTCCACGGCCAAAAGATCCATTCCCACATTCTCAAATCCGGGTTCATACCCGGTCTTAATGTCTCCATCAAGCTCCTCATACTTCACATTAAGTCTTCATGTTTGTCGTACGCGCGCCAGGTGTTTGATAAATTGCCTCGACGAACTTTATCGGGTTATAATTACATGATATCGGGCTATATAAAACATGGGTCTGTTGAAAAATCTATTGAATTGGTAAGAGAACTGTGCCTTTCAAGCGAAAAGCCTGATGGGTACACGTTTTCGATGATTTTGAAGGGTTCAACCAGCGGAAATGCAGGGCTATGTTCGCGTTGTATTGGGAAGGAGGTTCATGCCCAGATAGTGAAATCCGACGTTCAGTGTGATGACGTGCTTTACACTGCATTAATTGACTCTTATGTCAAGAGTGAGGGGGTTGAGTATGCACGGAAGGTGTTTGATTTAATGTTGGAGCAGAATGTGATCTGTTCTACGTCGATGATCACAGGGTACATGAACCAAGGCCGATTGGAGGATGCTGAGGACGTGTTCGAAAAAACTACGGAGAAAGATGTGGTGGTTTACAATGCCATGATCGAAGGATATAGCAAATCAGTCGAAACGGCTAAGAAGGCAATAGAAATTTATATTGATATGCAACGTATAAACTTTACGCCTACTATATCAACGCGTTTGCAAGCATTATCGGCGCGTGTTCTCTTTTATCAGCGTTTGAAGTCGGCCAGCAGGTTCAAGGGCAATTAACGAAAACAGAGTTTTTCACAGATATAAAAATTGGGAGTGCTCTGGTAGACATGTACTCCAAATGCGGGCGAACTGATGACGCAAGACGCATTTTCGATCACATGCCGAAAAAGAACGTCTTTTCGTGGACTTCCATGATTGATGGATATGGTAAGAATGGAAGTCCAAATGAATCACTTGCACTCTTCAATAAGATGATAAGCGAACGTGACGCTGTGCCAAATTACGTTACGTTTCTTGGTGCACTGTCGGCTTGTGCCCATGCCGGTTTAGTTGCTAAAGGAAAGAGATATTTGAAAGCATGGATAGAGTTTATTCAATGAAGCCAAGAATGGAGCATTATGCTTGTATGGTCGATCTCTTAGGGCGTGCGGGAAGTTTGAACCAGGCGCTTGAATTCGTAATGCAAATTCCTGAAACGCCTAATTCTGATGTTTGGGCAGCATTGCTGAGTTCTTGTAGACTGCACGGTGATGTTGAGCTTGCTAAGATAGCCGCAAATGAGCTTTTTAAAGTGAGCACGAAGAGTAGACCGGGGCATATGTGGCGTTGTCCAATACGTTAGCCGATGCTGGACGATGGGATAGTGTGAGCCAGTTGAGAGAGTTAATGAAGGTAAGAGGAATAGCTAAAGGCACAGGGTTCACTTGGATTGGCACGGATGCTGGTTTAGAAGCTTTCCATGCTGGGCAGTCATTGTGATTCAAAACTATTTATTCCCATTCTATTTATGACTTGTGTTGTCAGGTTGCCTTGCAGCTTTGATAGTAAGATATATTTCCTTATGACTTTATCATGTTTTGTTTTGTTCATAAATCACAGCTCTCAAATGACTGCAAACCTTTGTTGTTTCATAGGTTATGACTATCTTATCAGCTGTTGTTGGCTGGGCCGCTCCAAATCTGGTAAGTGGTCTCAACTAAATCTTTTTTGGATATGCTTTTAGTTGGCATACAACATGCTGAATAATTATAATGTCAGATTTCAGGAACTGACACTGCTCCTTTTCCAGTTTTTATTACAATTGAGAATATGAAAAAATAGTGATAAGAAAATTAGTTTCCCTTGCCCCCTTGGTATGGTTCGCAGTACTACAGTTGTATTCCCTTGGGCCTGCTCAAGCCCTTTAATAGACTTATGTTTATTGAAGTTCTTATTGACTGATCCATTATATCATTATTTTCTAGTAACGAAAGACTAGCATCTACGGCCTTGAGATTGATTTCAGACACACTTAAAATAGTCATTCCTTCTTGATACTTGCAAACACACTCATAATAGTCATTCCCTCTTGATATATATTTTAATAGTTGCTATGCATTTGCAAATTTATTCTTTGCAGATCCCATGTAAGTGGACTCATCACATCACGACATTATTGTTTCTGGGGTTTGGCGTGTGGTCTCTATGGGATGCATTTAATGAAGGTTAGTGAACTATTATCCATCTGTTCTTGCTTTATGCCCTTCTACTGGAAAGAAATACATTCTCTCAACAATTTCTCAGTTGACTTTAATCCTTTTATTTTGTTCACTTTCCCCAACAGGGAGGCTGAAGAGTTGGCTGAAGTTGAAAAAGAACTGGTTGGTTTCTTGTTTTTACAACTTACCTTGAGATAACTCTAAAAGTCACTTATTTCACTTTTAATGATGTGGTTAGAATGCTGATATAAAAAGTAAAGTTGGAGAAACCAGAGAAAATAATAAGGTAAGGCAATTATCTGCTGTTCTGTTTTGACATTACATTTTTCGTACACTGTTTTACTAGAGATGTTTGTTACGGGCCGATGTTCACTGCAGTTTTGTTTTCATGAAAGTTCTCTGTATTAGTATAATCCATCAGAAAACATCTAAAATGTTCCAAATTTTCAGAGTTTACCAGAACATTGTAAATTTCTCTGGTTTGAGACATATTAGCTCATAATGCAAGATTTTTGCATGCTGTTTTATTGTTGTTGTTGTTGGAGACTGACTTTCTAATTCTAATATACAATCATGCGAAAACATTTGATTACAAGTTGACAATGTTATTAAGATTGTATCATAAGGTTGGTGTAGCTTTCTGGAGGACTGGAAAAATGGAAGCGGACGATATAGACAATTGTTTGTATTTTAGTTTCTGCATGCCATATCATCACCCTGTCTGCATAATGAGAAAAGGAATGTAAGCATCAAAAATGGTATAGAGTACATTCCCTAAACGCAAGATGCCTTACATTATACCACTCAGTAGATATCATCGCAATGGACATACTTTCCACCATGACTTTAAGTTTAGAATTTCAAATCATATTGGTAAGCAAACTTGAAAGTGAATTTTCTCACACGTGGTTCATATGCTTGTTCTGTTTGTCTAGCATCACTATGCCTTGCAATTGGTTATTTTTCCTTATAGAAGTGAATTTTTATGAACTCAATTGGTTTTATTGAGTTTTTTCCCACAATAAATAATATTTCTGCATTTATATCTATGTATTTTAATTGTTTTGTTTGTGTTTGTTTTATCTAATCAGTTTAAATGAATTGATAGCATCTCTTTTTAATGGCTTTTCTGTTATTTAATTCTTATTAAAATTAAGGTAATTGTTTTTTATATTGTTTAGTTAGAAGACTGATGAGAACAAACACCTTTTAAAATTTTTTGTATCTCGATTAGTAAAAGGAATATGGATGTGGTCTTGGGAGAGTTTTTTTTAGGTATCATCAAATCAGATTTTAGTTTTTTTTTAGGTTTTTATATTGTCATATATGTGTTTTAGTTATTTATTTATTTATTCAGAATATGTTTTTAGTATATTTTGTACTTATAAAATTGTTTAGTTAAAATTCTGTATTTGTTAAGAATGCGTTTTAAAAGTTCTAAGATTACTGAATTGTTTATTTAAAACTGTGAATGTGTTTAAAATTAAATTCTTATGGCAAATCATGTATTTTCGATTTTGTATTAGTCAATAAAATATTTTAGTTAGCTATTTGTATTTATTTAGAATCTTTTTTGTAATAATTTCTTAATTATAAATCAGAAAAGTAATTTACATAAATTTAAATACGTTTAGTTTTTTATTGAAGACTGTTTTAACCAACAGGATTCCACTACAATCATGTTTTAGGGTCAAGTGGTTTTATTTTGATGCATCTTTAAAAATATAAAACAAAAACAGATCTATAAGTAGTCAACTAAAAAACGAACACTTAATAAAAATTTCACCATTAAAATAAAAGGATTCCAATACACTTTTTGTGTACGGTCAAGTGATTTTATATGGTTTTTGATTTATTATACTTCATAAGCATTTAAATTACGACAATACGATAAACATAAAATAGAACCAACATGTCAATACAAATTAGCATAAAAATGAAAAGCATGTCTAAAGATCATTTGATAATCATAAGTCGTTCACCACCACTGACATAGAACATTGCATGTGAAACAATTAATTGATAAACATAATCCATTTACATTGAACACATCATCTTGCCAAACAACAAATAACCTGTATTTTTTTAAAAATAATTCGAGATTTTCTCTCGTAAGTTGGTTCGTAAATAAACTAAAGTCAAAGAAGATGATATTTACTTATATATAGAGATACTATTTCAATGTAAAAAAAAATTTAGATATTGTATTTTATATGTTTGCTTTTTTATTTATTAAATGATCTTTAAATATCTTATATTATTCTCATGCATAATACGATTCCATAGTCAAATTTTATTCTATGTATTTTGCGGTAAAAAAATATAACAAAGCCGGATTCAGGATACTATACAAATCACCTCATTCAATTATATGCACATACCGAAATAATTACGTTCAAGTATATAAAGAGTTCGTGGTTGATTTATTCAAGACATTTTTACATTCTATCAAAGCAAACCACACAAAAAACTTCACAGAGCACACTTTATAAAATGATCTTCATTCATATAGATTATAAGACATTATATTCTTCAATATGAGGAAGCTCACAGTCACAACATAGTTGACAATAAACGGAAAATTGAGTCTATATGGACAAGGTAATTTATGAATGAAGTTGCTCAATATATTGATTATTCTTTTTGTTTGTTTGTTAGTTCTTATTTTATATATTTATCATTCAGATAGATAGATATCAATACCAGAATTTATTTTGCAATTTATAGTTTCATGTAAAATACTTATCTTTAAATATTGAATACAATGTCTATGGATTTGTTTGCATCAGGTTTCAATGATATTGAGCCTGCATCAAATCAGAAAAAAATACAGTTAATAGTCATATATGCATTTTCTAAATTTATTAAACTTTAGTTTTATTTATGTTTATATTCACATAGGGAGAATAATTAAGTAGATAATGATTATAACATATTCAAATTGATATACTTATATGTATATCAGACCCTGCCATTGTATTTCTGATTTTTTACCATCATTCAATATTATCATTGGACCTGCAAAAAATATGAAACACACATTAGGGCAAAGAATAATTCATGACCATTGACACTGAAAAACAAAATTTCGAAAATGAGATCCCTATCTTAGTTTGTGCTTTTATTTTTTTATTACAAAAACAAATTTAACAAATAAAATGTAAATGAAACAACTATTTCGAAAGCTAACTGAACAAATTTCATGAGTTCATTAGCATTAATGAAAATGCAGATAAAATTTCGACTGGTGAAAATTACTAAACAAAAATGAAAATAAATAAACTTATCTTTTTTCGGACTCTCGCACACCAAAGTGGATGAACTGGAACTTGAGGTAATTTCACCCAAGTTTTGATATTATATCCTTTTTAACCAACAGATCAGATATATATACATATATATATATATGTATATATATAAATGAACATTTTATTTGCGACCCATAGGATTCCAATACAATTATATTGTAGGGTCAAGTGATTTACCCGTTTATGCATGTTCGAGAAAGTTTAACTAGAAATCAAATCCATTATCGAAAAAAAAATGAGGCTAAATGGAACACTAAAGAAATACTTGATACTAAATCGATTTGATTGATACAAAATTATGCTTTTTAATTTTTGGAAAATCATAATTCTTCTTATTTTTCCGATCCTTATACACTTTGTCAAAATAACAATCGAAGAAAAAAATTTATGTTTTTCGATTCCAAGAAAACCCTAGATCTAAAATTATTTTCAAAAATAAACCCACCATTAAAATGAGAAATGAATAATAAGTTTAGGGTTTTCTTTTGGAACAAAACCCTAACTCGAAATAATGTTTTTAGATCCAGATTAATATTCTTGAGTTACCCAAAAAAAATGCTCTAAAAAAAAAGAAAAGTTGTCAAATATTTTAGTAACGAAAAATATAAAACATATGAATATCACTTGGAACTTTAAAAAAATGCATATTTAGCTTTGTGGGATTTTTTAAAACCCTATTTTCCACCATTAAATTCAAGACAGAGATTTATTGGCCTTCGTAAAAATGAAAAAAAAAAAAACAAAAAAACACAAAAAAATCATACACACATTTTGTGTCTCGTAAAAAAAAATATATAATAAAACAAAACCCTAAAAATGAACTCGTGGAAGGGCTTACAAACCCCATTTCCACCATTCAAACCCGAGAGACATTATATTATCGATCTACTGTAACATTCAAGTTTCGATTTACAATTTTTTTAGATCTGAGAATATATTTTATAAACGGAACTATAAAAACATTATAAAACATTTTAGGGTTTTTTGGTTTGGATCTCTGAAAATTCTATTTTCGATACTTTTAAAACAAAAAAAGTGATTAAATAGATGAATATGAAGACGAACAAGTATAAGGGTTTTGAAAAAAACAAAATATTCTTACCCTCCGAAAAAATCATGTCGAGAGAAATAACCACAAACATTTTTTAAAATCGGTAAACATTTCAAAGTGCAAATGTTGAAAACATTTTCTAAAATGAAAAACACAAAAACTCTGTCGGACCATCTAATGGTCCGACTGTTAGACGGATCCGACCCGCGGATTCGGTGGCATTTTCGTAATATTAGCAAAGTGATGTTTTAGTAGTTTTCGGGGAATATCGTATTAGCAATCCTTCTTAAATGTATTAGTCATCCTTCTAAAAAGTATTAACAGTTTTCCGAAATGTATTAGTAGTTCCTCAAGAGTTTTTAGTATTTCTCCTAAATATACTCCGAAATGTATTAGCAATCCCTCAAAAAATATTAGTAGTTCCTCGAAAAAGTATTAGTAGTTCCTTGAAATAAATTAACTTTTTCTCCCGAAATGTATTAAATCCTTCCGAAAAGTATTAGTCGTCCTTCTAAAAAGTATTAGAGTTTTTCGAAATGTATTAGTAGTCCCTCAAGAGTTTTTAGTATTTCTCATGAATATACTCCCCAAATGTATTAGCGAGTCCTCAAAAAAGTATTAGATGTTACCCTAAAAAATATTAGTAATTCATATTTTGTCCTCAATAAAAAAGTGGAGTGGCATTATTTTTATTTATTTGTCCATCTCCTCTCCTCAAAGATTCTAGTCCATTGTCGTCGTGTTCCCAAATATTCGGCGATGCGCATCTAACGAAGTGGAGAGAATTTCTATGCACAAATCGGTGTCTTAGCCCCGTAATAGCTTGAAAATAAGCAAATTTATCCGCCCACACCCCCATTTCTTCAATATATATATATATATATATACATACCTTGGCACGGTGGTAGTCACAACGGCGATTGGATAGCAACACGGTGGAGCGACCCCATCCGAAAGTAACAATTCGGGATAAGCATCAATCTCCCTTCCCGGTACCAATTCCCCCAAATTGAAGCTCAAAATGTTTCAATTGAGGACTAGGACTCCGGCGTCTTTCGGTCGGACGTGAGATTTCACGAGACTTGCCATTGCCATGTTCTTTTAGGCGACAAATGGGATGAGGAGAGAGAAAGATAGAAAGGCGTGGATGTTGGAGCAATTGCGTTTAAAGATCCGGGTCGGATTTGGGGGATCCGTCTAACGGATTTAGATCCGTTAGACCGTCGGACAGGAGACTAGCTCAATGAAAAATAATCAAATCGGAAGACGATAAGAACAAAGTATCGAAGAGTCATACATTTTTGAAAGAATAGTTAGAGAGTGATGAGAGATAATCCAAATCGGAAGACGATAAGAACAAAGTATCGGAAAGAGTCATACATTTTTGAAAGAATAGTTAGAGAGAGATGAGAGAATTTTCGAGATATATATATATATATATATATATATATATATATATATATAGGATTTGGTTCAAATGGGACAAATGACCCTTATATATGAGACGGTGGGGATTTATCCAAGCCTTTGGATTGATATCTTGGATGGCTAAGATCATTCCTTTTTTAGGATACTTTTTAACCGATTCAATTAAAAAGGTCAAAGTGGTAATTTTCAAATATAAAGCAAGGGCGTTTAGTAATTTTGTAAAAGGTAATTGATTTCTTCCTTTAATAATTCGCGCTATTTTTTGGGGAATTTGAAACATCGTATCTATGTGTGCTCTCTCTCTGATTTACCCGTCTCTTCACATTTTCTCAAACACTCATGTTCCTTCCAAACTCACGTTTTCTCTCACTTCCAAACCCCTTCAATCACTCCCGTTTTTTCTCAACCACCGTCAACAACTCCCGTCCGCCCTCACTCTTCTTTTTTCCGTCGCCGTCAACTACAACCGCCCGCCTCAACCACCCCAAGCGACCGACGGCCTCGAGCATCCACAGTTTCCGGTCGTCTCTCTCACTGGGCCGGCTCAACCGCGGCTGTCCGAAGTGGAGAAAAGTCCCACTCTTTTCAACCGGCGACGCACCACCTCGGCCCTTCTCCTCCTTTTCGACCGTCGGTAAGTTTGGTAGTTAAGGTTTAATATATTGTATTTGTAATTTTTACCTGATTGTTGAGAATGTTGTTAAAATCATTATGTGTAGTTTCTAGGGTTCTTTTTTTTTTTGTTTTTTTGGGGGAAATTGTGAAAATGCTAATTTTGGAAAGAGTTTTTGGTTTAAATTCTAGTATTTTCATTTTTGGGACTGTGTTTCCAATTTATAGGGTTTTTGTGAACTATTGCTATGCCATAATGTCTGTTTGGGATCATAATTTTTTTTTTTGTTATTCTTTTACTTGGATGTTTACAGCATGTTCTTGTAGTGTAATTCATCTTCTTCGTTGTAAACCTTCGTTTTCACTTTGGAAGCTCCTATTGGGAATTAATCGTATTTACTATGATTATTTGAACACCCTGTTTATTGGGTATCAATTGTTTTATGTGCATTTAGGCAATTTGTAGCTTTGGATGATTTTGTGCATTTATGTTCAAGTTTTTATAGTTTATAGCTTTAATGGTTCTTTAGAAATGCCTGGTTGTTTGTGAAGGGTGTTAAATCGTGTTATGATAAATTATCTAGTTAGAAGCATGCCCATAAATGCAATTAATACATTTTAGTGTAAGTTTAAGTACATTTTTAGTGTTTTTTTATACAATTATGTTGTTTTGGCTTAGTTGTTGGGATTGTGTTTCAATTTCTAGGGTTTTTTTATCTCAGGTTTTGTTCATCGTGCTTCTTTGTTAGTCTATTGAACCTTATGGGCAGTTTTTGTAAATGATAATCGGTTGTATTCTTAGTTATTTTTTAGTGGTTAATTAATACATTTTTAATGTATAAGTAATACATTTTTGCAAAGATGTGTGTCTTGTGTATCTGCACTTTGTGCAAATTTATAAATATGATCGAGAAATATGAGATATTATGTAATCTTAAGTACATTTTAGTGTTTTTTTATACAATTATATTTGTTTTTTTTGGTGCAGTGCATTGTTTTAGTGTAGTGCATTTTTGCTGTTGTAGAACACTTTAATGCATAGATTGTCCTTGCATTTATGTTGAAGTGGAATAATGATTATTTCTTTTGTCTTCTTAATTGTAGGTGCTAATTTGTGAGTATGGCGAGAGGACAACAAAAAACGCAAGTTAATATTGGTGGTACTAGTAGTGGGGTGGGAAGCTAATGCTCACCAAAGAAAAGGAAAGGGGCGATCGGGTTGTGAAGAAGAGTGTTAAGGATATGTTCCCCATTTTGACTACTAGGACCTCGCCAAGGTTTTGGTTGAAGCTATGGCCTCCTTTACGGATGAACAAAAACATCTTTGTTGTCGAGATGGGGTTTGAGAGCTTATTTATGTTGAGAATTTCGAGTTTCGGCGTGCCTAATCTATTGGCTGACTGAAAATTTCAATCCCATGAGTAGTGAACTGGTGTTGGCAAATGGGAAGTATCTTCATATTGACTGGAAGGACGTTCAGAGGGTGTTGGGGTTCCCTAACGGTCCTTTGGCAATTGATAAGAAGTCAAGCGCCGAGAGTTCTCAATTGTATGAAGAATGGCCATCTTTATTTGGCAGAGAACACTACAGAATGACACCTACTGAAGTTTGTGGTAAAATGGCGGGTTGCGTGGATGGAGGGGTATGGTTTAAGAGATATTTTACCGTTTTAGTTGATCAAATTATTATTGGAGCTATGCAGGGTGGGTATATTAATCCATTGATTTTGAATTGTTTGGAGGACGTTAGTAACATTAGGAAGTTTAACTGGTGTCATTACACGTTGAAAACGCTCATTGAGAAGAGGATAAATTGGGGGTCATCGATTAAGAAGACTGAGTTCAACGGTCCTTTGTTGTTTCTCACGGTAATTTTTTTTTTGGCTATTGTGTTGAGTGTGTTAGTTTTATAATTTTAATTTTTTTTAATATCCCGTTCTTTTTGAAGGTGCTTTACATGGATAGAGTCGTGGTTGGCGCTCGGGACATGCCAAGAGGCATTCCAAGTTTTTTGGGTTGGAGCACCGATAAAATAAAGGAGCGCAATTCGTTTGAGTTAAACAATGGGGGATATGGATTTGGTTTTGTTGATGGCCCTTATGATGGTGAGAGCAGTTCCGGTTGTAATGATGCCATGATGGATGCTCCGGCTGAGAAACATGACAATATCCAAGGTTCCAATATGCTTGATGGCGGTGTTCAGGTATTGGTCTAGTTTTGTTTATTTATGTTATTTTGTAAAATTATGTTTACATTAGGGATGAGGTCTGAATTCTTCATGTATTGTGCATGTTACTAAATTTACTGTTAGTTGGTTGTGCTAGTTAGTGTGATACTTTTGCGTAGTCATTGTTATCTACATTTCTGTTTAAGGAAAAATACTGAAACACCACTGAGGGTGGGGCTTATTACAAATTTCTGTGTATTTTTGAGCAGTTTACTGTTTCTGATATCACAAAATCATGTGTATTAGAGCTGGTTCACTGTATAATTAATTATTGTTTAGTGTGCTACTTAGTGTGATAGTTCTAATTAGATAATAAATATTTACAGCATACTAATTACATAACTAGTTAATAAATATTTACAGCATACTAATTTACATGTGTTTTTAGAGCAGGTTCACTGTATTCTCAATAAATTGTTTTAATTGAATTCATGTTTCTTGCAATTGTTTACGTTTATGAAGTGATATGTAAACTAATTGTAACCTTACATGTAATTTTTTCTTTTGGTTTTTATAGCGGAGTTGACATCACGTTGGCGCCCAAGTTGTCTTGTATTGCCACGGATGTCGTGGATATTATTTCCATATTACGTAATGCACCGGATGATGTGTCTTCCGATTGATTTTGGGAGGATGAGGGACGCCGCCAAGAACTTGATTTTTTTAGTGGCAAGCGGGGATGTGCGACGGATGGCGTTGGTGACGGTAGTGCGACGCAGCAGTAACGAAGCTTTCCGGAATAATCCCGAGAACATTGCTATCGAGAAAATAGAAAGTCTTTGTCTTGAGGAACGAGTTTACGAAGACGTTTGACGGTCCAAGCTTCAGTATTGGGTTAACACAAGTTGGTGTTATGGAAGGGTGGGATTCCGTAATGGAAACAACAAGACAATATTCGAATGTTTTTTCAGAGGCACCGTTGGAACATGAGACGGTACAGGCGATAAGCCCTCCGTGAGTTTGTTTTATTTTATTATTAATGTTGTAACTTTTTTAATCGTACTAATGTTTTAGTTTGTACTAGTATATCTTGTATTAATGTTTATTTTTTTTGTGTAGTTGTTTTTGTTTTTCTTTGTATGCTTATGATTTCCATATTATAATTTTTTTTTTTAATTTAAAGGATGATCAAGATAGGAATGATGCCGGTTGGCATGCTAAAGAGGGAAACATACATGGGAATGAAGCGTCGACCGATGTAAATGTTGGGAAGGAGGTTGGTAAGGCCGCATCGAAATCGCCAAAAGAAGTCAAGAAAAGTTCTGCATTGTGGGCGCTCCGCCATTTGGTTTGTGTACTAGTTCACATGAGATAGATCCGAGTTTGGATCCCGATGAAATGACAAATGGTGGCTAAATGGATGTTTGAGAAAACAGGAGGCACGAGTAAATTAACTTTTTCATTTTTTCCTAAGTTTTACATTTGGTGACATTCATTCTTAACAATAAACTCATGTATATTTTATGACTTGTGTTAGGGAGGAGTTGGTATACAAAGTTGGTGATAGATCGCTATGGAGGAGAGAGATGGAGTCACTAAGGCATGGAGAGTATGTATCTCAGAGATGTGGTTTCCGTGTGGTCGATGATTTTAAATGCGCGCGAGAGTTTGAGAAGCGAAAGTGCACCCACAAGATTTTTGCTACGGCCTACTCAATCGTAAGATATTATTTTATTCATTTGTAAGATTCATTATTGTATTTGGGGTTTAATAAATATTTTTGGCGGTTTTGTAGACGTATAGTATCGTGGTCCCCAAGTATAGGCTTGATGATAAGTCTGCGTTGGCAATCTTCTACAAGCTTTGATCAAGTTGGCGTTGAGACCTTTGCAAAACTACAAAAAATTGAGTTGGTTAGTTTAATTGTACGTGCACTAGCATCATTTTTGTGGTTGATTTATTCATTGCTATTTTTTTGTGCGTTTTTCTTCCCTATATGTAAGAGTGAGCACTTATTTGTCATCGTGTTTGATATAAAGAGGAGAAAGCTGTCACATTTTAGACAACTAAATTTTGTTGGCGGTACATCTTGCGATAAATACGAGAAAACCCCCGAGGATTTGGTTAGTAGATTTTCTTAGTAGCTTTTATCAACTATGCAAAATTAATGTATAAAGTTCCACATACTTTGGTAAGTCCATGCAAAATGCATTATTTACTGTATTGTTAGTGCAATTTCAATGTATAATCAAGTCCATGCAAAATGCATTATTTACTGTATTGTTAGTGCAATTTCAATGTATACACAAGTCCATGCAAAATGCATTATTTACTGTATTTGTTAGTGCAATTTCAATGTATACACAACACATTATTTCTGCAATGCTCGACATTCTTGGAGTTTCCTAGTGTGGGAATTTTTGGAACTAATAAGTTCGTTAAGTTCAATGAAGTAATTGCAAAAATGTTTTGAAACTGGAAGTTTTTTTTTTTATTAGTACATATCATTGGAGATTTTTACCTTTTACGGGTTGTATGGTTTCCATTGCAAATTCATTGTATGCATATTGTAGTATTCTGTGTATTTAATGCAATTTAATGTATACATGATATATATTTTTACTCAATGTCTTGTTAACTTGGTTTTTTTTTTATCGTATATATAGTGCAAATCCACCGTCTGATTAATGAAGTATTTACCGCTTTACACCCATGTGTTGTTTTATTGTTGATTTAATGTTGTGTTTACTTGTATTTGTTTCTAGATGCGGGTGTTTTCATTATATCTTTCTTTTGTGATCGGATGTCATGGGCGGTCAAAAATGCTAAATTGAGTAGGTTGTCTATGCCGTGGAGGGACTCAAAGTGAACAAAGTTGATTGTGGGATTTTTGCAATGCGCCACATGGATACATACATGGGCGGAGCGCAAGAGGTTGGGATGCGGGCTAAAAAGGGTGGTGGGAATCTAATATTTAACCTTCGCATTAAGTATTGCTACTCGATTATTAGCCAAGAGAACAATGAGCTAAGAGAAAAGATTCTGATGGAGGCAAGGAAGTTCTGGTTGGGAAAGGATGTCATGTGATTTTATCACCTTTTTTTTAGGATGAACGTGTATTAACTCTATGTTTCTATTTTATTTTGGCGGTTCTCTTTGTTGGATTATTTATTTCCTTAGCCTTTCGAGGTGAATTATCTTTGTGAATGCTACAATGGTCTAGTTAGGCGATTTTGCTGTTGGTTGTTTTTTCATGGTCTAATCGAATATCATTTTTGTTGGAATTGTTTAATTAATGCGAGTTTAATTAATTGGCACGTGTTGTGTGTGTGGTTTAATGTTTGTTAAATTTCGCCCATGATAGTCTATCTTTGTATAATTAGTATTAGAATGTTTGTACACTTAGTGTATTTTTCTTGAAACGAAAAACCGAATATCATTTTGGTGTATAATTAGTATTAGAATCTTTGTGTAATTAGTGTATTTTGACTGTAATTCTAAAACTGAATATCGTTTTGGTGCATAATTAGTATTAGATTGCTATATAATTAGTGTATTTTTACTGTATAATTAGCATCAGAATGTTGTATAAATAGTACTTTTACTGTAGATTTAGTGTATTTTCACGATGTACATTGGTGATTTGGTTCAATATTGTTTCAGTGTATAATTATCATATTTCACTGTACTATATATACATGTTTACTGTGTATTTTATGCAGTTATTTCGTACAGCAAAAATTTGAATAAAAAAAATTTGTAATGAGCAGGTGATAACATACTAACCAAACAGTAAATGTACTAACGAAACATTATTGTTGATGCAAAGAAACATCGAAAACATAGTAAAACATGATGCAAGTCTTTGTTGATTGAAAATGGTTAATATCTAATCAGGTTTTTGAACGTTTGGGGCATGTTCTACTGTTATGGGTTGTGATTTCGCCACATATACCACATCGCTCTTCAATTTTGTGCTTGCTTTGATAGCTTTCTCCTTTGACTTTGTATACGACTTTTCATGCACGCCACTACCTTTGTTTTTGCTTGTTGTGGTGGCAATACATTGATATCCGTTCGATGTTGTCCCACAATAGGTTTCAATTCGCTTGCTTGCCAACTACGGACCTTTCATTCTCTTGTTCGAGTACTAGTTTTTGCTTTTCTTCGATAGTAAGCGTGACAAAGATGACAATTTCTCTATATCACCTTGGGCGAGCCCAATACAACTATGGAAATCGACAAAGCTTGTTGAGAGTTACACATCTTTGCCGTGTTGCCTCCATTGAATTGGTACACATCACCGTTCCTTGAAAAGGATGAATTGTTGCATTTTTCAACCAACGCCTTGTTAGATATTTGGATGGAATCTCTGTTCTCCCTTTAGCAATACTAGTATATGGCGACAAAGTAGTCCGCTTCGTTCAAACATTTTGCAACCGCACCGACATTAACTCGTTCTTGTAACAAATGACATCATATACCCTTCCAGTTTTGTCTCTTATTTTGTAAGCACACGTGTTCAGTATTATCAACCACACCAACCACCGTAAATCAAACAAGATTCTTCAATTTCTTGCGACTTCCTCGAGAACACCATGCATGTGTGTACACCGATGATGCATGTTTCTCAATCTGTAATGGTGTTTTGCATTTGGGATTTAACGTTTCACATTCGTTGCCTAATTTATCGGATTCGTGGCGTTGTGAGTCCATGGCACTTTCAAAGTGCATAAAAAATTCCACCAAACCTGTTTGATACATGTTTTTATCTTAATTTTGGACAACGCTTTTAATGATTTTACGTTATTGGGTTTTTCACTCTCAAACGATGTTTCTAAATGTTGTCCTAATACTTCGATCGATCGGTTTAAAATGTTTTTACTAAATTTTGAGTATTTCTTGGGTTTTATTTTTGACAAAAATTGGACAACATTTACGTTGTCGTCGTCGTCGCCCCTATAGGGCAACCCGTGACTCAAGATGTTTTTAGAAACAGAAAATGAGACGGAAGGAAAAACATGCGGTCGGTCGACCGTGCCGCTCGGGCGTCGACCGGTCGGTCGGCCGACTGGCCGCCAATGGTCGATCCAGCACTGCAAGTTTCATTTTGAAACAGAACTAAAACTTGCATTTTTGGTTAGGAGACCGGTTGAGGCAGGGGTCGACCGGTCGAAGCCTCACGTCGACCAAGGTCGCCCTATTGTAATTTTCAAAGTGTTCTTATTTTCTCTTATTTCGTGATATGACCGGCCGCCTGTATTGACAAAGAAAAATATGACCGTTTTGATGAGACACATTTCCTTAAATTGTGGGATTGATTTCTAACAGCTATATTCTTGATTTTAATTGTATTTTTCTCAGTAGATTTTCAATCCCCAGAGGAGCCTATGCTTGATCAATCATCTCCTATAAATAGAGGAAGTTTTGGAGCAACCAATACAACAATTGAGATACAACACAACAAGATACACTTCAAGCAAACACTTGGTCTTTCATTGTTATTATTCTTGTTGTAAAATTGCCTAGCTTATCACTTTCACATCCTTGAGGTCTAGGCTATTCTTGATTACACTTTGCACTCAAATTATATTATTCATTATTGAGTTGTAATCTTGATTTTTGTCATCATTCAAACACAAGATATCCTTGTGAGTGTTCTGTGGTAAGAGCACACTTGGATGATCTAGGTGATAGGTACAAGAAGATTGTGGTAATCTTCTTATTGAGGTGTTGAAGAATTTGGTATTCTTCAAGGTTGAAGATTGTGGTAATCTTCACAAGGTGCCGTTGAAGGAAGATTGTGGTAATCTTCAAAGGGAGATTGTGGTAATCTCCAAAGGTGGTGTTGAAGAAGAGTGTGGTGCTCTTCAAGGTGTTGTAAGTTGAAGTTGTATTAATTTTTGGTAAATTAATAAAATCTTTTTTCTTTTGAAATCCATCCCGGATATCTTTGGGGTGGTAGAGGATTAGGACCTAGGTGGGTTGAACCTCTTTAAATCGACGTGTGTTGTTTACATTCCGCACCTTGATTATTTTGTTTGAGCATTCATTTCTAAAAAGAGGGCGAAATCGAAAAGATGGAGATAATCTATTCACCCCTCCTCTAGATTATCGTAGCCGCTTGACTTACAAGTGGTATCAAAGCCAAACTCTTTGGCAAGCTCGTTTCACATCGCGAGTGAAGAGAAACGATCGTGGCTACTTAACGAAGCTCATCTATCCAAGCACCTCCACCACCAAGCCATCTCGGTTTAATTCCAAAAATTTTATATTTTGGAAAGAAAGAATGGAATGCTATTTACAAAGTTGCGGGTTCGATATTTGGAACACCGTCATCAATGGAAAATCCATTCCGACAGAAGAATACACCACACACCTCTAAAGGCTTCAAAGAGCTCAATGATGAAGAGAAGAGAATCATCTCCTTAAATGGTAAAGCTCTTAATATTTTACATTGTTCACTTACCACTTTGGAATTTGATCATGTTGTAGGTATTCGATCGGCACATGAAGTATGGCAAAAACTAGAAGCCATCTATGAAGTATATGCAAATAAAAGGAGCAACTCAAAAGCATCTACTTCTCAAATGGATACAACATCAAATCCAACAATATGGGATGAGCCTCTTACAAATTCGATGATGAAGTCGAAAAATATCTTATGGGCATCAAGAAGAAAACGAGGTAAGTTCTAAACCCTCTTCTTATGACAATGAATTGCAAAATGAATATAGTGATTTGCAAAATGATTATGATGAACTTCAAAATGAATTCCAAAGCCTACTTGTTAAATACAAAAATTTGAAAAAGGAATTCAATGTTTTGAAAAATGATAAGGATAGTTTATTTACTTCTTATGAATCACTATCATGTGCTCACACCACCACACTTGATAAGGTGAGAAACCTTGAGAAAAAAAATAGTACTCTTGTTGAGAATATTGATTGCATGAAAAAGGATTTATTAAAATCCAACTTGAGTACCAATAAAATGTCCAATATTGTTGATATTCATAATTGTGATAAGGAACTTGATCATAAGCCTAATGTTGTTAATCATATAAAAAAGGATCAAGTCACTATGCATATTGGTCATTATGCTCCTAAAATTATTATTTGTTTTTATTGTGGCAAAAAGGGTCATACGGCTAATTCTTGTCGGGCTAGAAATAGCTCTAAATCGTTGGAGACCTAAAAGTCTCAAAGCTAATCTTAAAGGACCCAAACACATGAGGGTACCACAAAACAATGTGCTTTATTAGGTACCCGCAAAGCAAAAATCGGAGAAAATTCATGCCACCAAGAAAACATCAAATGAACGTTTCATTTGATCAAAGAAGGAGAAACTACTCTCAACAAAGCCAATTTCAAGAAGAGCGTATAATCAAAAATGGGAAGAACATAATCCTTGGAAATGGCAAAGACATCATCAACAAAATGATTTTCAAAGAAGAAGAAACCATCAACCATGGGAAGGTAACCAAACTTGGAAATGGAGAAGTCATCATCAACAAAGTGACTTCTCAATGGGAAGATATCATCAACAATGGGAAAGACACAACCCATGGAAACGGCGAATTGGTAAACCGTATCTCCCATTTGTATATGCATTTTTTTCTTCTATGCATACTTTTAATTGTGTCTTAATTGCAAAATGAATTTTCAAGTATTTATTTTTAAAATAGGTCTCTTATATATTTATGAGTTTCAATATTTTTAAAAGAGACCTTGCATGTTTTTCTAAAAACTCTTGAGCATTTTATTAGACTCATGTGGCTTATTATCTCTTATGAAATCTTATAGCATAAGCTCTTTTTTTTTATCTCATATTATTTGCCTACACTTGAATTTTCTATGAAAATGTTGTCTAAGAATTGTGTAGGATACATATTTCACACTCATTGGCTTTTACGTCATCTAGTTTCTTAAACCATCGAGGTATGTCTTCTCGTATTTTTCTTTAAACTCGATATTATGCACATATCTTTCAAGATATTTCATTTTGACCCTTAAGTGCCCCAAATTGATCTTGCAAATGTTTTCTTTTAAAAGGCACTACGTGTTTAGTCTCGATTTTATCGTTTATATGTTTTCCCAAAACCCATATTTGTCGGATATAGTCCAAACTTATATTTTTGCAAAGTTTTAAAACTTTTGGGGTGAAAAATCGAATTTTGAAAACTCGGGAGAAAGATAAATCACCTGGGACGGTCACAAAGCGAGGGCGACCGGTCGCCCGCACTCGACCGGTCGCACTTACCCTACTCGGCCGGCCGCCAGGGTTATTTTTCAAACTTATAAACGGTCCATTCTTCACTTTCGTAAAAGAACAAAATCCCCCAAACCCTTATCAGTATATCATCCCCTTTTCTTTAAAATCTTCAATTCTTCATCATTTTTCACGATTCTTGTTGCTAATCTTCTCCTTTTCACAAGAATCTTACATATATATGGCTCCTCCAAAGAATTCCACGGCCGAAATCCCATCTCCAAGCGTAGAAGGGGCGGAGAGGGTTCACAAGAAATCGGCAAGAGAAAGCCGAACAAAGGGATATTCGAGCCGCTCAAAGAAACGTGGCTCAAGAAGGTGATGATGTTCAAAATCCCATTCTCTCTCGGGCCCAAATTACCGAGCTACGCGGAACGATTTCGCTCCAAAATTGCCGTTGGGCGAAAGGTAAAAAATCCTTTGTTACTCAAGCCCCTAATTCCCACAATGTTCTTAATTTCATTCATAAATATGCGGAATGGTATTATGAGGACTCGGGAATGGGAGGAAAGTCGATTGCTCGGACTAAAATGTGTCGTTTTAGTTCATTTACAAATGAGTATCCTACGATTAGAGGATTTTTCGAGGAGCAAGGTTGGATGTATTTATGGGAACATGCTTATGTGTTGTATGATGATGATATTATCCAACTCTTTTATGCCAATATGTGGGTCGAATATGATAATGATAGAAAGCCGATTGCCGTTAATTCGCTTTTATAAAGGGTCGTCATTTTAGATGGACTCCCAATGATATTTGCCGCTTTTACATGTTAGAGAAGGTGGTTGGGATTATTTCTCTTGTGGGACTTGGAATGATGAAATGTTGGGGGTGTCGATGAAAGAAGTCAAGACGTATTTGGGAGTATGGCCTAAGTATTCTTTGTTGGCAATGACACTTGAGCATCGCATTTTATCGGTCATTGTCGCATATTGCATTTGTGGTAAGTCGGAAAGATGCCTAGCAATATGGATTACTTTTTGACTTATAAGATTGCTAGGAGGGAACCACTTAACTTTGGTGCCATACTTATTCAATGTCTTATCGAGTCCATTACTCGAGGTAATAAGAAGTTGGTTATGGGAAATTGGATTTGTAAACTTCTTATTCAATCGGACTTCCTTCGTCGGAGTGTAACTCGGAAGTTTTTCAAAATGACTTCGACATTGATAATATCACCCAAATAGTCACGATGCGCAAGAATATGGACATCCGACCAACCAAAATGGCTAGAGGCAAGAGGTCAAGAGTCCCCGATCCTAATGACTTCTTTGATGACGCTGGGGGGCCGCAAGATTGGTAGAAGAAGGCGAACCGAGCAATCCGGAGGGTAATACGGTGCTCAACCGCATAGGAGGTATACTCAAGCCGAATTTGATGAGATGAGGGCTTTTCATGAGACGAGGTATGAGGCTTTGGAGAAAAGACCTCCAAAATGCAAAAGTCTATCGGCAAGTTAAAGAAATTCATCAAGGACTTAATTCCGGATCTTGCTTCTCCTCGGATGAGGAATGATGTTACCCCACCCCTTTACTTTCTAGCATTTTCATTTAAGTTGCTTTGTACTTTTATGAACTTTTGTAAAACTCATTTGTACTAATGATATTTGCTTGTTTTTCTTAAAGGGTTAAAATTGCAAGTTGATAATGACTTGTGAATGATCATGACTTTGATGGAGTATTTGATGGTAAAAATACTCTAAAGCATTGTTTGATAATTGGTATGAAGTACTTGATGGTAAAAGTGCTTTTATTGCTTTGTTCATTATGCTTAGTTGGATATGTTGGGACATTTGATACATGTATTGTTGAAAGCATGACTTATTACTTGATGGTTGCTCTAATTTTTGGCATTTGTAATGCCTTGATCATTCTTAGCTTATCTCAATTGGGTTGAACCCTTGAGAATCTACTTTGAGCTTCTTAAATTGATGAACAAATTATTGCATATGGTGCATATGATTTTTTGAGCTTTGAAATGAGGTTGATTGATGATATGAAAACTTTTTTGGCTTGAACCATTTACAAAGGTTATATACAACCTCTTCTATTTTTTCACGCACACAAGGTGTTTGTTAAAATGTCGCAATGAAACTTTCAACTTCTACATGATTCTCTTGCTTCAAAATGTCTTAAAATCTTTTTGAAATCATGTTTTTAGCATACTAATGAGCTTATGGATCTTTTATGTTTCAATTCTCCCATTTTCTTGGTTTTTAAGCCTAAATTGCTCAATGGTTGATAAACCATTTCTTTGGCGCACTTTGATATACTTCTATGATGTTTCTATCATCCTAACATTCTTTTTGATGATTCCAAAGGGGAGAAATAGGAAATTGGCTCGTTAGCTCAAAAAGCTAATAAAAGCTCATGATAGAAGCTACAAGCTATGGCTTATTAAGGCCATAAGTTGTGATTTGTTCTTAGTCCAATTGTTGATTTATGGACTTATAAAAATTGATTAATGTTGTTTTGTGACAGGGGAGCTTATAAGCTCTTGAACAAATTGTAAAAGCTAAAGCTTTTAGCTTATGGATTATTGCTCTTACATTATTCTTGATGTGCTTATTGATAGGGAGCTTGTGCTTATTATTGAAAAATATTTACTCCCTACTTGGTTGCTTTAATATTCTTTGGAAATTTTGGTTGCTACCAAACGGTCAAATGTTTTTACCGGAAAATCATTTCGAAAATTGCTCTCTTAGTTTGTGTAAAAATTGTTTTGGTTTGTAATCATCAAAAGTGGGGGAGATTGTTTGATACATGTTTTTATCTTAATTTTGATGATTTTATTTTATCCCAAAACAATGCTTTTAAAGGTTGTCCAAATACTCCTAAATGATTTAAAATGGTTTTAATATTTTCCGGAGTATTTTCTCAAGTTTATTTTCGTCTATATTGGACAACGCTTTTAATGATTTTACGTTATTGGGTTTTTCACTCTCAAACGATGTTTCTAAATGTTGTCCTAATACTTCCGATCGGTTTAAAATGTTTTTACTAAATTTTAGGAGTATTTCTTGGGTTTTATTTTTGACAAAAATTGGACAACATTTTTCTCGTGGTCGACCTGGCCGCCCTATAGGCAACCCGACCAAGATGTTTTTAGAAACAGAAAATGAGACGGAAAGAAAAACATGCATGTCGGTCGGCCGCCCTGGGCGTCGATCGGTCCGGTCGACCAGCACTGCAAGTTTCATTTTGAAACAGAACTAAAACCTTGCATTTTTGGTTAGGAGATCGGTTGAGACAGGGGTCGACCGGTCGAAGCCTACGTCGACCGGGCCGCCTGTTGTAATTTTCAAAGTGTTCTTATTTTCTCTTATTTCTGCGACCGTCGCCGCCATTATGTGTATTGACAAAGACAAAAATATGACCGTTTGACAAGCAGACACATTTCCTTAAATTGTGGGATTGATTTCTATGACTATATTCTTGATTTTAATTGTATTTTTTCTGTAGATTTTCAATCCCCAAGAGGAGCCTATGCTTGATCAATCATCTCCTATAAATAGAGGAAGTTTTGGAGCAACCAATACAACAATTGAGATACAACACAACAAGATACACTTCAAGCAAACACTTGGTCTTTCATTGTTATTATTCTTGTTGTAAAATTGCCTAGCTTATCACTTTCACATCCTTGAGGTCTAGGCTATTCTTGATTACACTTTGCACTCAAATTGTATTATTCATTATTGAATTGTAATCTTGATTTTTGGTCATCATTCAAACACAAGATATCCTTGTGAGTGTTCTTGTGGTAAGAGCACACTTGGATGATCTAGGTGATAGGTACAAGAAGATTGTGGTAATCTTCTTATTGAGGTGTTGAAGAATTTGGTATTCTTCAAGGTTGAAGATTGTGGTAATCTTCACAAGGTGCCGTTGAAGGAAGATTGTGGTATCTTCAAAGGGAGATTGTGGTAATCTCCAAAGGTGGTGTTGAAGAAGAGTGTGGTGCTCTTCAAGGTGTTGTAAGTTGAAGTTGTATTAATTTTTGGTAAATTAATAAAATCTTTTTTTCTTTTGAAATCCATCCTGGATATCTTTGGGGTGGTAGAGGATTAGGCCCTAGGTGGGTTGAACCTCTTTAAATTGACGTGTGTTGTTTACATTCCGCACCTTGATTATTTTGTTTGAGCATTCGTTTCTAAAAAGAGGCTAAATCGAAAAGATGGAGATAATCTATTCACCCCCTCTAGATTATCGTAGCCGCTTGGACTTACACAAACTTGCCTCGAGGGTTTGTGAAATTGCCAAACCAACTATTTGTACTTTCAGATCTTGACGTTGTCCTTATTAGACCTCCCATTGGCACGCCCCTAAAATATCTTGGTATCCATTTTTGTCTAAGATCGAACATTGTATTAAACCATGGATGCGAAGTTAACTCATACTCATACTCAAGCATTACATCCCCGCCATTTTGTCTCGAACTCTGCTGGCTCATCGTAATCATCCCATACAATGCAATTTAGTTTCGGCCTCGAAACTACTATCCTGAGCAATGTTGGTGATTTTGGTGTTTACCTTCTCCATGATGTGCCACATACATGACGATGACCGGTACTTCGGAAAACACTTGACTTTGTATTGCATTCTTCATTGCGGGGTCTTGGTCAAGAATAATATAGCTTGGTTCTTTACCCATTCTTCTAAGAAATTCTTGAATAGCCATATGTATGACGCTTCATCTTCCTTTATTATCAACTGACTCCAAACGTTACACAACGCTTATGATTATCTATTCCGTAAAAGGTGCAAACACCATCTTGTACCTGCCATTTTGCATAAATAAATTCAATTCAATAGACATTGAAATAAATATGTAGTACGGTGAATTTCACCTACCAAAGACAAAGAATATTAAAATGAACTAATAATATTATTTTGGAAGGATTAATAGGTCTTCCTGGTTTTGTATAAATGCAATTGAAGACACAAATGGAATAAAAAATAGCCTATGAAAATTTGAAATTTACACGGCAATGCTCGTATCCAGATAGTAATGTCAAATTAAATAAACACCACATGTTCGTATTATTACACGATTAATATCACCTACGAGTACAAAGAATATTAAAATGAATGAACAATATTTCTATGGGAGGATCAATAGGTCTTTGTATTTTCTTAATAAATGCAATTTTAAAACGGTGGAATAAAAATATCCTACACAAATAAATTTTGTTATGTACACATAGAAATGGTAGTATCAGACAAAGTAATGTCAAATCAAATAAACAAAGACTGTTTGTATTGACGTAGCATCAAACGAAACGACGTCACCAAATACGCCATAATTCCGCAAGATCGACGCCTGGTCCCCAAAATAGTCGGTCGGTGATCATTCTCATCGACATCATAATTGAATGTCATTCCCGGACTTATTTCTTTTTTCCTCAAGTTCTTATCTATTACCAATTGTGCATCCGCACCACATATGTAGGCCTGGAAGTCTCTCCTAAAGTTTTTGAAGTCTATTTGAAGTGCTCGACATTGGAGTATCCTCCCACCATCTCTTTAAACACCCCGAGGGTTTTAGCAAAGACCAACATTTGCCTTTGTGCAATTCAATATGAATGGTGCCCAAAATTAAGACTCATGTTCACCTTCATAAATTGTCCGTATGGTTCGATCTCGGAGAATGAGTATGCCGCTCTTCAAAGTATTTTATCTTGTAGGAATTTGGTGTTGCGTATTGAAATATACACCTTGCATTGAACCCCACACGACTTGGACGACCTTGTCCGTGACGTTGAACTCCTATGCGGATCATCTTCTTCATTGGAACCAATTGGAGGTGAAACCTTACTATTTTTGAACCCTTCGGTTGCATACTATATATTGGACATGAATTTTCTTATTTTCGAACCTTTTGTTGTACTTGTTCGAATGTCGAATCCACTATACGCGCCATAGTCCCTATAGAATTGTACGCCTTTCTGTAATGATGGAAATTCCATTTCCTATGCGTGGTATTTTGTCTTGTTCAACTATTGGGATCCAATACTTTGTTAAACCAGGCGAAATCTCTAATCTTTCTCTAGTGTATCCTGCATTGTCTAAATCAATAAACAGTTAATTAGTTTTCTGAAGCAAAATACCTACACATAAGGAAGATCAGTTTTAATTGATGTAGACAGTAAACGGTACAGTAAAATACAGTAAATTGTATACTAATATACAGTAAACGGTACACTAACATACAGCATAATAGGCGGTTGTAACATTGGTTAAAAGTATCATATGCAAGCAATCTATTTTTTGTAGTATCACGGGACGTGTGCTATGGTTTTAGAAAACATTTTAATAGTTACAGTGACATACACCCCATTATATATAAATACACAGTAAATTGTATTTTAAAGATTTCATTAATGGCTCGTATACAGTAAACACACATTAAACATACATTAAAAGACAACTACACATACAATGTTTCGCTAATAAATTTCGTTCAAAGCATCTTGGCAGGTGTTCGATTATTGCAAGCAAACATATATGCAATACAATATATACAACAAATCAGTTCTAAATAAACACTAATTTCATAGTACTTATACTGTTAAATATCAAAGTAACATTGTTTCTCAAGTTTTTTATCGGTGACATAAACAAATGACGGATGGAGGGGCAAAGATTTTTCCTGGAATTACAATTACATCAGATTTTAAAAAATTAACAGTGTATAGAGATAAATATACATTCACCTTGTTGCACGTCGTAATCGTCAATATTGTCTTCCATCGCCGGCACCGATGGTGTTTTCTTCTTTTCGGGTACGCGCAGCACTCTCTATGATTTTTGCGATCGTCCTCACGTTAATTTGCAGATTATGGAAGAAGATGACGTTTTTTTGGGGAGGGATCTTGTTGAAGAAGACACGTTTTTTGGGTGGGGATATTGGTTGTGATTTGGAAAGATTGTGAATCCATTTCTTCCCTTATCTATTCCTATAATTTAGGAACGGTTCCACTATTTATAAAATTGTCTATTGTGCCCTTATTGTCTATATTTAATAATTATTAAATTAATATTAGCCATTAAATCTGAACCATTAATTGTAATATTTTCAAAGGCTTGGATAAATCCCCACCGTCTCATATAAGGGGGTGTCCCATTTGAACCTCCTCGTATATATATATATATATATATATATATATATATATATATATATATATATAGAGAGAGAGAGAGAGAGTGAAAAGTGAGAGTGAGAGAGAGAGTGAAAAGTGAGAGAGTGAAAAATGAAACATAAAAATCGGATAACAGACACCTTTTTTTTTTCTCAATCGCACGATTTTTGACACGTGTGTTTGATAAATGGTTTTATCATGATTTTGATGATTTTGTTTTTACACCAAAACAATGTTTTTAAAGGTTGTCCAAATACTCCTAAAATGATTTAAAATGGTTTTAATATTTCCTGAGTATTTCTTCAAGTTTATTTTCGACTAAATTGACAACGCTTTTAATGATTTTATGTCAAAGTATTTTTACATCAAAACAATGTCCCCGAATGTTGTCCTAATACTCCCGATCGGTTTAAAATATTTTTATTATTTTTCGGAGTATTTCTTAAAGTTTATTTTCGATATAAAATTGGACAACACTTATGTTTCAGCTCGACCGGTCGCCCTATAGGACAACCCGCACTGTGTTGAGTTTTGGAACAGAAAAAGGGACGGGAACAAATCGAGGCGGCGAGGTCGGCCGACCGGAGGTCGACTGGCGCCCGGGCGCCGTAGAATAAATGCATTTCTCATTTTTGTCTCCTCGACCGGTGAGCAACTCCGATCGGGTCGCCCATGTACAATTTTGCGTTATGTTTCAAACTTTATTTGTGTGCGACGGTCGCTTCTATCTTTGACAATGACAAATTTTCGGACCGTTTGACAGAGACAACTTTCCCTTAATTTGTGGGATGGATTTCTAACAGACTCTTTTCTTCAATTGTCTTGCATGTTTTTACAGAATTCATGTCCCCAAGAGGAGCCTATCATGTACAAGACATCTTCTATAAATAGAGGAAGAATTGAAGCAACACAACATGAGAGAAAACTACAACACAACAAGATACACTCAAGAATATACTTGTTCTTATATTGTCTTATTTCTTGTTGTAATTTGCCTAGCTATTCACTTTCACATTCTTGAGGTCTAGACTTTTCTTGATTACACTTGCACTCTATTGTATTATCAATTATCGAGTTGTAATCTTGAATTTGGGTTATCATTCAACACAAGATATCCTTGTGAGTGTTCTTGTAGTAAGAACACACTTGGGTGATCTAGGTGTTAGGTGTAAGAAGATTGTGGTAATCTTCTTGTTGAGGTGTTGAAGAATTTGGTATTCTTCAAGGTTGAAGATTGTAGTAATCTTCACAAGGTGCCGTTGGAGATTGTGGTAATCTTCAAGTGAGATTGTGGTAATCTCAAAGGTGGTGTTGAAAAAGAGTGTGTCGCTCTTCAAGGTGTTGTTGTAAGTTGGTGTTGTATTAATTTTTGGTAAATTAATAAAATATTTTTTCTTTTTGAAATCCATCCGGATATCTTTGGGGTGGTAGAGGATTAGGCCCTAGGTGGGTTGAACCTCTATAAATCGGCGTGTGTTGTTTACATTCCGCACATTTTTATTGTCTTTGAGCATTCGGTTCTAAAAAGGGTAAAATCGAAAAGATGGAGATAATCTATTCACCCCCTCTAGATTATCGTAGCCGCTTGGACTTACAACGTGTAATAATCCGAACCCTTAATTTTCTAAGGCTCATCTCGGTGGAATCTTCGAATATGGGCTATGGGCCAAAATTTAAGGGGATGAGTTATGTATGGGCTTTGATTTAATGAGATAATTCATTATTGAATGGGCTTTGTATTTTTTTTGGGGCTTTATTTTAGTGTTTAGCTATTATTCTTTTATCTTTATTTAATTTAATTTTTAATAATTTAATTTATTAAATATAATTAAATTAAATTTTAACTAAGTTTAATTAATAATAACTGTTATTTTGTCTTTTATTAATATTGTTATTATTATTATCTTATTACTGTTACCGTTTATAGATATAGATTATTATATTAATATTATCATAATATATATTATCTAATAATTATTAAGTTTTATGTATTATATGACTTTATTTATTATTATATATATAGATATTATTAATATATTAATATCTATATTGATTATTAATTATATTATTATTAATAAATATGTTATATATACACATATTATATATATTATTTAATAATTATTAAGCTTTTAAGTTATTTTACTTATTATATTATCATGAATATTATTGATATTATTATTATTATTATTATACATTTACTTATTTATTATGAAATAATCAATATATTTTGAATTATATTATTTAATTTTTATATATAGATTTTATTATTGTTTAATTTGATATATATATTTTTATTATATTTTAATTTTAAATTTATTTTTCGGATAATATAACAATATCTAAAAGGGCGTCTTTTAATTAAAAAAGGCTCATCAAGTACAATGGTTTATCCATTATCCAACGATCCGCTCGATGATATCACAAATGGTATGTTCAATTATTGTTTGTTTTTATTTTTGTTATAAAAAACAAATATACTATTATATTTAAATACTAATTATGACAATATTTTAAAAAATTACTATATGGAAGAAATATCGTTAATCGTGGGCGTATCTAATTATGGTACTTAGGGCACCCTCTTCAATGAGTTCGAAAGAAGTTGTAGTAATTGATCTACGAGAAGATAACCGAATGAAGCCCCCCATGTTACTTTAAATGAGCCAACAACGTATGAGAATTCATTTGTTAACGTAAATGAGATTGAGCTCGGTGAAGTATTAAATTCTTCATATGATAGTTAGTGCAATTTTTTATATTTTTAATTTCATATATGAGTTTATTAATATTATTAGTATAATTCAATGAATTAGTGTAATTATTAGTTTTTTAAGAGTATTGAGATACATGAGATGCGAGTTATAAATGCGCATTTTGTGGAGCATTATTTTGGTTAGAAGAGAGACTATCCTCCTATCCAAAATCAAAGCCTCACTACTATTTGTGTTGTGGACATGGAAATATTCAACTTCCGCCAATCAAACAACCGCCTTTTGTTTTTCAAGATCTATTGTTTGGGAATTGAAATAAAAGAAAACACTTCCAAGAAAATATACGGACTTGTAACAATATGTTCTATTTTACATCTATGGGATGAAAGATTGACATGAGATGTGAATAAAGGCAGAGGTCCTCCGATTTTTCGAATGTATGGCCAAAATTACCACTTGATTGGAAGTTTGTTGCCGCCGGATGGATCGACCCCCAAATTCGCTTAGCTATATATATATATATAATACGGAGAATGAAATAAGTCAGAGGTTGAATTCATGATTTGTTTATTTTTTATTATATTTTGTCTATTTATTAATCATTTGTTTAAATTATTAAACGCAATTTTGTTTAATTTTTAAAAAACCATGTTTAAATTTGTAGGCAAGAAAGTGATAACAATAATTTGCATGAAGTTATCGTGGTAATCGAATTGAAGAAAATATTGGATGAGAACAATGTTTTGGTAAAATATTTTAGAATGGCAAAAGAAAAGATTCGAGAACATGGATATTCGGATGTAAAATTACGTTTGATTGGTAGAAGAAGACGGATGTTAGGAGATATAATATGCCAACAGCAAATGAAGTCGCCGCTCACGATTGTTGGTATTTTGATCGTCTTTAGACGATCGGGATATTGTTGTTGAAACAAGATCTGGTCTTTTTGCGATGGATAAATGAATTGAATGCTTCTTATTTGGCCTTGTTGTATCCATTATTATTACCTTATGGTGAGGATGGTTTTAGAGAAGATATACCATTTTCAATAAATAAGACTAATAGATCTTGTCTTAGAAGAACAATTAGTGTGCGTAAATACTTTTGCGACTGATTATATGACGAGAGATGATGAATCGGCGACTATTTTGTCTTCTTGGAGATTGTTTCAACGGTTTGTTGTTGATGCATACACAATGGTCGATCGCTTTCGATTGAAATATATTCGTTTGAATTAGAAAAAGCTTCGTTGTGATATATAAAGGCTTGACGAATCTTTGTTTTGCGTGGTGATATTGATCCGAGTACTTAGGGCAAACAAATTATATTACCTTCAACTTTCACCGGAGGTGCTCGATACATGATACATAATTATCAAGATGCAATGGCTATATGTCGATGGACGAGTTATCCGGATATGTTTATAACATTTACTTGCAATCCTAAATGGCCGGATATCATTCGTTTTGTTCGTAAATCCCGAAGATCGACTTAGGATATTGTATGTAGAATCTTTAAACTTAAGCTAGATTCTTTGATCAAAGATCTTCGATAAAATAAACTATTCGGAAAGTAATTACATGTTAGTATTTGTTTTTTAAATATTATATATATATAGATATTTTTAATAATATATTTAATATTTATTTACTTAGTTTATTGTCTCAAATTCTTATTATTTTTGTATTATTATATTGCGATTATCTATACGATAGAATTTCAAAAGCGTGGCTTGGCTCATGCACATATATTGTTATTTTCGCGAAGGAAGACATATATCCAACTACGAGATGACATAGATCGAATTATATCACCGAAATACCTGGCAGAGAACCGATCTATGTTGTTATCTTTGTAGTAAAGGATCATATGATTCATGGTCCATGTGGTGATGTTAGGAAAAACTCTATGGCCGATGGTCGTTGCACTAAATATTTTCCCAAAAAATTTGTGGATGCGATTACTATTGATGAAGAAGGTTATCCGCGTTATAGAGGCGTAGAAATGATGGAAGAGTAGTTGAAAAAATGGTGTCCCGCTAGACAACAGGATATGTGGTGCGTCATAATCGTCAATTGTTACTCAAATATGGAGCTCACATAAATGTGGAATGGTTTAACCATGCAAGATCTATTAAGTACCTATTCAAGTATGTAAACAAAGGAAATGATCGCGTGGCAACGCGTCGTTTTATACAAGCACCAACGATGAGGACTCGGGAAAATTGTTGATGAAGTGAGCATGTTTTATGATTGTAGATATATATCGTCATGTGAAGTGCGTGGAGGTTATTGGGGTCGAGATTCAAAGACAAATATCCGGATCGAACAACTTCGGCTTCCATCTTTCGAATGAGCAGAGTGTTATTTTCGATGATAATGAGCGAATAGACGATGTGCTTCGTAAAGATTTAGTTAAGGAGAGCATGTTTTTAGCATGGATGGAAGCAAACAAAATATATCCAAGCCCGTGAGCTAACCTATCTTTCAAGCTCCAACAAAATTCACATGGAAGAAAAACTCGGAAGTGGATGCTAAGAAAAATGAAGAATAAATAGGTCGGGTGTTTTTCGTCCCTCCAGGTGGTGGTGATATGTACTATTTGTGATGTCTTCTCAATATTGTCCGTGTGGCTACGTATCATGATGATTACAAGAAGGTCAACGGTATTCAACACTCTTCATACCGTGAAGCTTGCTATGCTCTTGGTTTGTTAGAAGATGATAGAGAATATGTTGATGAAATCGAAGTGAGCCATTGGGCTTCTACGGAGAGTCTCGAAGTTTTTTTATGTCGTTGCTATCATCAAAATCTTTGAGCAAACCGAAGTAGTATGGGACAAGTGTTGGCAATATCTTCGGACAATATTCTACATAGGCGGCGATGTCTTCTCCAACATCGAGGTATTATTATTATATGTTAAATATCATATTTTTATTTCTAATAATATTATTTTATATATCTTATTATTTATCGAATGCCATATTATTTCTCTTACTGAGAATTGATATTGAGTGAGACCGAAATAAAAAATCTTGCTTTTTAGAGATTGAAAGAATTTTCGAAATCATGGCACGAGTCTACGTGATTTTGATAGATCGGGATTAGCCAAAAGCAGTTGATATATGATGAGCTGCGTTATGATCGTAAGACTCTTTTGGTAGACCACAAGAACCTCATTCCGGACTCAATGAGAAACAAAAAAATATTTACTCTAAAATAATGGCGGTGGAATCAAATAAAGGTGGTATGTTCTTTGTATACGGATATGAGGGAACATGCAAAACATTCTTGTGGAGAGCTTTATCTGTGGCTTTGTGATCGAAAGGAGAAATTGTGTTGAACGTGGCATCGAGTAGAATATCGCCCTATTCTTTGCCTGGTGGAAGGATCGCCCATTCCCATTTTGTTATTCCTTTAAACCCAAATCAAGATTCAACTTGCAATATCAAACAGGGGACTCGCTTCTTTGAGTTGATTATTCGTTCTAAACTTATAATCTAGGATGAAGCCCCAATGATGCACAAGTATTGCTTTCAAGCAGTGGATGAAACTTTAAAATCTCTTTTAAAATTAGTCAACCCAGAATGAATCAAAACCTTTTGGATGGAAAACTATTGTGTTCGGGGACTTGACATGGATATTACTGTTATACCAAAGGAAGTCGCGAGGATGTAGTCGATTGCCACGATAAATGCATCGCTTGTAGAAAGATTGTACATTACCGAGATTGACTAAAGATATCGTCTTCAAAGCCTCAATCGTGAGATGATTATGCGATTTGGCCCAATTCTCAAAGTGGATAGCAAGCATCGGAGATGGAACAATCGGATGATCTAATGATGGTTGTGCCATTATTGATATACCTAAAAATATTATTTTGGAATCATTTGGTGATCCGATTGCAACAATTATAGAGAATATGTATCCAATGTTTAAAGATGCCATTGATGATCCTACTTATTTGAAAGGTAGGCGATACTCTGATCGACTCTTGATGTTGTTGAGTCGATCAATCAATATATGACGTCTTTAAATTCATCGGAGGGACAGACTTATTTGAGCTAGATAACACGAGTAAATTTGATGCTAATGTTGATTTCTTGCATAATTTGCATACGCCAAATTTTTGATTGGTATAAAATATTCGGCGTTCCCATCATGATGCAATTGAAGGTTGGGACTCCAATTATGCTCTTGAGGAACATGGACCACTCATTTGGATTGTGTAATGGGACTAGATTGGTGATTACAAGGCTCTCTAGACACGTAGTTGAAGCTAAAATTCTCCGAACGCATGAAGGTCATAAGGTGTTGATACCGCGAATGACACTAACACCCATTAGGACCTCGGAATTCAATTCAAGTTTCAACGTAGATAGTTTTCTTTGATCATGTCTTTGTTAGCCAAAAGCGGAATTGCTCAATCACAAAAATTGATTTTATGTGATTGAGCAATCCGAATAGGATCTTGAAACGTAATGCGTATTAACATGAATTGATTAATTTGTAGCAACAAGAAAGAATAGGATTACCCTTGTAGCGTGCTTTCAAAAACTTTTTGCAGAAACTCCACGCTCCAAACCTTCAAGCCTTCTTCGGTGTTCTCCAAGAACTCAAGAAGTGCAGTCAAAATCTCTCTTTTTGTGTGTGGGCACAAAATGATCGATAGATGTTATTAAGTAGGAAGAAGAAATAATTAACTATGTAAACTTTTGCCAAAAGGAAAGTATTACTTTAGGTAATATTCTGATTGGCAAATCAAATCATATTGATTGGCAAATCATATGATTATTTTCTTTCCAAAATTATCTCAATCGGTCCACTTAATTAATTACACTGCACTAATAAATTATAACTCTTATAATTTATTCCGGTTCTTTTCTAGAGCCACCAAAGGGACCTGATCGGACCCAATTAGACTAAGCTACAATAAATTAAGTTTGATTCAATCAACTCTTGATCAATCAAAATAATTTATTAATCTTATTCCACTCCACTAAAGGGATAAGATTGCACTCTTAATCTAATTGAAATTATCAAGTCAATAATTAAATCCTCGATTTGTCGATCTTACATGTCACCCCGTTGATCAACTAAATATTAGAAATAGGATAAAATGACCAAAATCCATTTTCTAATATTTATAAATCTCAATCCTCATCTTCTATCTGACAGTCTCATGTGATTGCCATCACATCATGAATTCAACAACAAATGTCGAATTATCGAGCTCGATTCTATTGTCTATTAGAAGAACACATGAGATCATGATCATGCCTATTAAATAGGTGATGGATTCCATATTGTGAATATATGTTCCTTGTTATTTCACTTTAATTCACAAAGCATCGAGATATTGATCATCAATTTAATCTCACTCATTGATGCCTCAAAGAACTTCAAGTTAGTAATCAAAGTTCATTACCCACTCAGGATTAAGGTGTCACGTCACGATAATCAAGTGAAATTAAATATCTATTGGTCAATTAAATATTTAATTTCACGTGGTCAATCTAATACATTTAGAAAATGTATTAACAATTTTATTACCAAAGTCAAGATAAACTTCAATAAAATTGAGACGATCTTACAAAATAAATTGTCCATATTTATTTACCGATCGTGGACTTTAATTCTTTGAATTGAATTATAAATTGAATCTTTCGTGTTTAACAACTTAAACACTCAATTTATAATACCAAACAATTCATGGACATATGCAAGCTCAATATATATGAAAACAATATTGTATTCAAAATGTCAATTACATAATAATTTACTCGTAGGCACAATACTACCTACATTCTCCCACTTGCCCTAGAGTAAATGAGACATGTCTAGTACACCCATACTTACAAAATGCCCCTCAAAACTTCTAGTTGGTAAACTTTTAGTAAAGGGGTCGACAAGATTTTCTCTGCAGATGATATCTTGCTTACTAACACATCTCCTCGTTGAACGATATCCGACAAGGTGATACTTTCGTTCTATGTGTTTTCCACGTTGATGGTTTCGGGTTCTCTTGCGTTTGCCATCTGCGCCCTTTGTTGTCACAAAGATACAATGTAATGGCTTGCGGCGAGATGGAACCACCTCAATGCTTAGTAAAGTTCCTCGCCCACACGGCTTCTTTGTCCGCTTCACAAGCGCCACATATTCCGCCTCCATTGTGGAATCAAGCAATACATGATTGCTTGATGCTCCTCCAAATGACAAAGACCACCACCCAACGTAAACACTGACTGATGTGGACTTGCGAGTGTCCCCTTCACTGAAAATCGAATCGTATAACCACGGGCACTAAATCAGAATGAATAAACTAAAGCATATATCCTCAGTTGCGAAGATACTTGAGTATATGCTTTCTACCTATCCGATTGCTCGGTCCTGGATTTGTTCGATATCTCGACAATTCCAAACAAAGATAACAGATATACGGTGGTACATAGCATAGCATACATGTGGCTTCCTGCGGTGAGGCATAAGGAACCTTCTTCATGTATTCCACTTCACTATGAGTCTTGGGCAATGCTCAGTGACAAGTGAATTCCATGTCTGAAAGGTGTTTGGCCTTTCTTGGAATTTTGCATAGCAAACCTCTCGAGTATCTTATCAATGTATGAAGCTTGGGATAAAGCAATCCGTTTGTTCTTCCTATCTCGAAAGATGCGGATTCCTAGAACATAACTTGCTTCTCCCAAGTCCTTCATATCAAACTGTTGTGCCAACCAGTATTTAGCTGATGTTAACATTCCTATGTCATTCCCAATGAGCAGAATGTCATCCACATACAGCACGAGAAAAGTCACCTTGTTGTCTTTAATTCTCTTATAGACACAAAGCTCATCAAGGTTTTGATCAAAACCATAACTCTTTCTGACTTGATCAAATCGATATTCCAAGACCTAGACGCTTTTGTTTATGTCCATAAATGGACTTTTTCGGTTTGCATACTCTATGCTCTTGACCCTTTTGGATAAAACCATCCGGGTGCATCATATAGATGCACTCGTCAAGACTTCCATTAAGAAAAGCTGTCTTGACATCCATTTGCCACACCTCATAATCAAAATGAGCCGCAATGGACAAGAGGATCCGAATAGACTTTCAAAGATGGCCCTTTGGTGAGAAGGTTTCTTCGTAATTGATTCCTTCTCGTTGGGTAAAACCCTTAGCGACCAGTCTAGCTTTATAGGTTTCTACCTTTCCGTCTATCCTCTCTTTCTTTTGTAAACCCATTTACACCTATGGGTTTTACCCCATTAGGCAAGTCTACAAGGTCCTGACATTTGGAGTTAGTGTACATAGATTTCATTTCAATCCATAGCACTCCTCCAATGATCAACATCTATATCCTCCATAGCTTCTTTATACGAAGTGGGATCCTCCTCTTGTTCGGTGGTGACTACCTCGAAAGACTCTCCATAGAGCAAGTATCAGAGGGCGGTCGATGACTCTCCCACTACGTCTAACCAGGTGGAGGCTCTTGGATGATTGGAATTGGTTCTTGTTCTCCCACTAACTCTTGTTCACGATGCTCCTCATTCTCATCTTGCACCTAGAGGTGTCGAACAATGGGAACATGATCTCCTTCCGTCTCGGGTATTGGAGATCTAGTAGGTCTGATAGAGTGGAGCTCTGTTTGTCTCCCACTAGATCCAACTACCAACGGTGGTAAAAATGTGAATTCAAATTGAGTAGGTTCGATGCGGAACTCTGGAATAGATGAGTGGGAAGGTTTTTCCTCATCTCTTCCAAAAGGACCTTACTCTTTGATTCACGTTCTTCTATATATCTATCCTCTAAAAAAGTTGCATTTGTCTTGACAAATACCTTTTTATCCTGAGGACTATAGAAGTAATATCCTCTTGTTCCTTAGGATAACCTATAAAAATGCATACCTCCGATCTTGATTCCATCTTTTCCATCTTTCCTTAAGCACGTGTGCAGGACATCCCCATATCCGGATATGTCTTAGATTGGGCTTACGTCCATTCCACAATTCCAGGGGGTGTCTTAGGGATGATTTAGAAGGGAACCATATTCAATAAGTATCTTTGCAGTTTGTATAGCATATCCCAAAAGGATGTAGCAAGAGTAGAGAAGCCAATCATAGATCGACCATGTCTAACAAGGTCCTGTTTCTCCTTTCGAGACACCATTCTGTTGGGGAGTACAGTGCGCTCAATCGGGATAAAATCCCATTTTTCGATAAGTATGTTCTAAAGTCGTTGGATAGATACTCTCCACCTCGATCCGATCGGAAGTATCTTTATGCTCTTACCTAATTGATTTTCGCTTAAGTTAAGAATTCCTTGAATTTCTCAAGTGCTTGACTTGCGAGAAATTAGGTAAACATAGCAAATATCGAGTAATCATCAGTGAAAGTGATGAAATACTCATATCCACCTCTAGCTTGGACACGATGGGTCTACATACATCGAGTGTACTAATTCAAGACTTGTTTGGCCCTAAGCCCTTTAGAAGTAAAGGACCTCTTAGTCATTTTACCTTCCGCACAAGATTCACATCTTGGCGGGGATTCTACCTTTAAATCACTCAACGGACCATCCCTTACTAGTCTTTGAATCCTATCAAGGTTAATATGACCAAGTCTTAGGTGCCACAAATAAGTCTCATTAGTAGGAGATAACTTCATGCGTTTGTTAGATGTAGTGTGATGCAATGAGCATCGAGAAGGTTTCAAAGTATACAAATCGTTATTCACATGTCCCTTACAAATAAGAGATTTATTCAAGGTAATATCAACCGCCATCGGTGAAAAATGGACATAATATCCTTGTTTAAACAATAAAGCAAAGAAATTAAATTTCTAGTAATATACGGGACATAATAACAATTCTTCAAAACCAAATGTTTATTATTGCTAAAATAAAGATAAACTACTCCAACGGCCTTTCTTGCAGACACCACTGACTCTGTGCCAACCCCGAGAGTATGTTCCCCTTCATTGAGCTCCCTGGTTACTTGGAACCCTGCAATGTATTGCGGATATGATTAGTGGCTCAGTCTACTATCCAAGTATCCGTAGAATCAACCACTAAGCATGACTCAATAAAGAAAACTCACCATCACCTTGCTTTTTTAGAAGCTAGGTATTTGAGACGATTTCTCTTCCGGTGACCTTCTTCCCACAATTGAAGCACTTCAGAACACCATCCTGTCTTAGCTTTTTCTTTTCTTTCTTTGTGAGCCCTTCTTATTGGACTTTTCCTCTTATTCCCTCCATTGCCTTTCGGCTTGGAAGAGGATGGTCCAATGTAAGAATAACGACAAAGGCATCACCACTCTTGGTCTTTAAAACATTCTCGGCATTTTGGAGCTCTTTCATCGGCTCGGCCGGGGACATGTTAAGCTTGTTCATATTATAACTAACTTTGAACTACGAGAACATCTGGGAGAGTCTCCAAAAGCCATGTCAACCCGAGTCTCGATTTGATCTTAGCCCCTAAAACCTCGGCCCACGTTAAATCGAGCGATCAATGCAAGCATATGATCTCTCACGGGCGCCCCAGGCTTCATGCGCATGTTCATTATGACCTAATGGTCGCTTGGCGAAGCTGCCTGCCGTCCTTGGTGCTCAAACATTTCCTGAGGCTTTCCATGATTTTGATGCAGTACTCATACTCGATGTTTTATTTGCAACACATTTGAGATAGATCCCAAAATGTAGCGGCGGGCCATCTCATCGAGAATGAGTCCACTTATCATAAGCCTCCTTTTGTTCGGCCGAGGACTCGCTTGATGGGAAACAGTGGGGACATGGTTCGATTAGCACAAATTTTAGCTTCTCCGCATGAGAACAATCATGAGATTTCTTTTCCAATCAATGTAATTTTCTCCAACTAGTTGATTTTTAGATAGTATCATGGACAAAGTGAATGAGCGAGACATTTTAAAATATAAAATTCAAAATAAAATGAGCTTGCATACAACAAAAAGAATTTCATATATGATGCATGAGAAAAGCATGAGTAGACCCAAAACTACTACAATATGTCGATAACCTAAAACCCCAAAATCTTAAACATATTCCTCTATAGGAGAAATAAATGTGATTTATGGCTAAAGGTGGAACCCTCCCACTAAATTCAATATATCTAGCAACTCTTTGCAATATTAATTTAGTACCGCGTAATTTGGCCATCATTGACATCGTTTGGATATTCTATAGGAATTCCCCACGGTGTCTTTGATTTAAGTGCATAACCTCTATATTAATTATTTCTAAGTACCTAATTAATTACGTCACCTATAGGGTAATCATAATTAATTAAAACTTAAAAATTGATCACCATAAAAATGGACCCAATCTAGTGCCGAAACAATATAGCCTTCCTATAGGGAGACCAATAACATTGGCATGAGGCAAACATATATTCTTACTAATGGGCTAATAGAGAGACCGTAGGCTCACTAAAATAGTGCACCATCTATCACTTAATATTTTTAACTATTGGGTTTTTTGAAAAATTAATAATTCCCAACCAAATTAAAAAAATTGGTCCAATTATTAATCACAACATAAATTTTCTAATCTAATTAAAAATTAGAAAAGAAAATAAATATTAAAATTATGCATGACAATATAGTACCTAGAGCGGTGTACATGCGATCTATATGACATGTTATATGAATGACATTTAATTCACAAAATAATTAAAGCAATAAAAGCAATAATTAAAAACAAGAACAAATTTATGGCCCATCCTAGACACAAAATTACAAATTAATCAAAGTCCAATTCCCACAACCCGCCCAATTCTTCAATTTCCATTTGCAAGAGTGTCATTACCCAATTGAACTCTTTCAAATTTGCAGCCCATTCATGTGAGAAGCCCACAAACAATCATAGTGGCTGGCCCCAAAGAAGAAGATGCTTTTCGACCCATTTTCATTTTCCCTTTTCCTTTTTTTTTATTTTTAAAAGTAGATCTGGAAAAGTGCAAAAAATGAAGAATAACGTCGTCTTCTCCGTCTCGCCGTCCGCTGCCATCAAACATGAACAACCGCCAGACCGTCATCTTGCCAAGGAGAGAAGGGAGCAACCATCGCGGGCTCACTACGCTTCCATCGCGCCACCACAGCAAGGTTGCCGCCACTCCACGGCCAAACCCTCACCACCGATCAAGACCGCCACCACCGATTCCATCCGGGTAGTCCAGACGGCTCTCTCTCGCGTCGGGAGTTCCGCCGTGGTTGCCTCAGGGAACCTCCTCGGGCGTGAGAAGATTTTCACGGTGAAAGTCTTGAAGTTTTCCCTTGCAGTTCGAAAAGCTCCTGCCTTTCCCATGGTGGATTATTTGGGATTTGCAGTTGGGTCCCAAAACTTTTGGAGAAAATGCAACTTAGCCCCCCTGGTTTAATACCAGACAAGTCCCCAGTTTTCCAAACCTTCGTATTCGGCCTCAGAACAATTTACACAAAAGAAATCCTATTTCTATGTGCAATAATTAAAATCAAAAAGGAAATTATGGAGACGTAATCCACCCCTTTGTTCTGAGACTCGAAAATACGAATACAAATGTTCACAATCAAAACTAGGGCCATAAATTGTTCAACAATTAAAACTCATTCAATCTAATAACAAAATAAATCACATAACCCTAACACCGCTCAACTAACACATGCATAAACAAATTAATCAATTCAAAATACGCAAAACAATATCAAAACCTAGTCTACGATACCAATTGTTAGCAATACGAATTGCTCAATCACAAAAATTGATTTTATGTGATCCGAGCAATCCGGAATAGGATCTTGAAACGTAATGCGTATTAACATGAATTGATTAATTTGTAACAACAGAAAGAATAGGATTACCCTTGTAGCGTGCTTTCAAAAACGTTTTGCGAAACTCCACGCTCCAAACCTTCAAGCCTTCTTCGGTGTTCTCCAGAACTCAAGAAGTGCGGTCAAAATCTCTCTTTTTGTGTGTGGGCACAAAATGATCGATAGATGTTATTAAGTATGAAGAAGAAATAATTAACTATGGAAACTTTTGCCAAAAGGAAAGTATTACTTTAGGTAATATTCGATTGGCAAATCAAATCATATTGATTGGCAAATCATATGATTATTTTCTTTCCAAAATTATCTCAATCGGTCCACTTAATTAATTACACTTTGCACTAATAAATTATAACTCTTGTAATTTATTCCGGTTCTTTTCTAGAGCCACCAAAGGGGGACTGATCGGACCCAATTAGACTAAGATACAATAAATTAAGTTTGATTCAATCAACTCTTGATCAATCAAAATAATTTATTAATCTTATTCCACTCCACTAAAGGGATAAGATTGCACTCTTAATCTAATTGAAATTATCAAGCCAATAATTAAATCCTCACGATTTGTCGATCTTACATGTCACCCCGTTGATCAACTAAATATTAGAAATATGATAAAATGACCAAAATCCATTTTCTAATATTTATAAATCTCAATCCTCATCTTCTATCGGATAGGTCTCATGTGATTGTCATCACATCATGAATTCAACAACAAATGTCGAATTCTGAGCTCGGATTCTACTTTGTCTATTAGAAGAACACATGAGATCATGATCATGCCTATTAAATAGGTGACAGATTCCATATTGTGAATATGTTTTCCTTGTTATTTCACTTTAATTCACAAAGCATCGAGATATTGATCATCAATTTAATCTCACTCATTGATGCCTCAAAGAACTTCAAGTTAGTAATCAAAGTTCATTACCCAGTTTCAGGATTAAGGTGTCACGTACAATAATCAAGTGAAATTAAATATCTATTGGTCAATTAAATATTTAATTTCACGTGGTCGATCAATACATTTAGAAAATGTATTAACAATTTTATTACCAAAGTCAAGATAAACTTCAATAAAATTGAGATGATCTTACAAAATAAATTGTCCATATTTATTTACCGATCGTGGACTTTAATTCTTTGAATTGAATTATAAATTGAATCTTTCTGTGTTTAACAACTTAAACACTCAATTTATAATATCAAACAATTCATGGACATATGCAAGCTCAATATATATGAAAACAATATTTTATTCAAAATGTCAATTACATAATAATTTACTCGTAGGCACAATACTACCAACTTGAGTCTTATGCAATGACCATAAACAAGAGCAAAGCCAATCTCTCTCAAATGTTGGTACGTATTTGAAGAATCCAATATTCAATCACGGTCAATTATACGTTGTTGTTTCCCAAGTCACCAATCGGAAGGGACTAAAAATATTAGTCTATGGCGAAGATGAATCAAAAAAACAAATAGACGCAAAATGTGGTGTACAAAGAAGTTTTTTAAAATTTGTAGTTATTAATTTGTTCGAGACAGCGTTTGTATATTTTGTATTTTTATTAATATATAATAAATTATATAGGCATCCAATCTATACGTTTGAACCTAACAAACCCAAAAATCGTAAAAACACGATAAACTTTATATTGTCCCACATTCTACGCGCATCGCATTTTGAGTAAAATCTTAGTTATTATATTATAAAGGACACATAATTGATAGGTAATCCAAAACGAGCAAGTCAATTTTTCAGCTTCACGGAGGGGCACGCACGAAAGACTATTATGTTTTTTGTTGGATCCAAGTCCAACAAGTAGGATTGTGTAATAATAGGTCTTGAACTTGAATCAGTAATCCAACAACTGAATTATTTACATTTTAGGTTAAAAATTATCATAGACCCAAATATTAATTTCAAACACTTGATATTTCCAACTCAGTCCTTAATCCCAAGCATAGCAAAAAAAAAAATGAATAGCAATTATCAACTTACAACTAATTTTATACATAATTTTGTGAAGGAATTATTTTTCAAGTAGAAATATTAGTTTATTAAAAATATAGCATGTCAATTACAAAGAGGAATAGGAGCGGATAATGTAACATCTAAATTTAACTAGATTTTATACTTTAGGAAGAAAAAAATAATTATTACCCCCTCAATATTTTAAACCTTAGCTCTTAAAGAATCATTTTCTCTTTTTGTAAACTTTTGTAACTCACGTGCTGAAAATAAATCGGGCTTTGTAAAACAAATTTGAAAAAATAATATTATTCCATTATTAGAGGTATATTTTAACAATTTGCACATTCGAAAATTAAAAGTTTTGGTTTTGGCATCTTATTTGGATGGTGTTCATTGACCACAAAGCATATTCATAGATTCTCTAAAAACGGGTTTTATTGCTAAAATATCTCCTAAAGCCTAATAATTTATTTTGATGACTAATCTTGCTTGATCTATGATTGGTGGTTTAGATATTATTAGCAATTTAGCATTGCTTTCATGATGGAGTGATTAAGACAAATTTTATCCGTTTGTTGATTAAAGCTTTTGCCGTCTATTTATTTATTGCACGATTAACTTGTTGTAGTGTTCATCGTTAGCTTGTTTGACTGAGTTAGGTACTAATTAATTGTTCTTTCATTTAGTTAAGTAAATACAAATTATTTTCCCATTAGGTGTTCTATTTTCAATTTAGAACAAAATTATGCTCTACAGCAATGCGCCAAAGCATGTTTTATTTTGAATTTGTGAATAGTTATGCGCCATAAATGGTGCAACATTATAGCTGAGGAAATTTTTTGTTTTAAATTAATGATTTTGGTAATAAAATCTGCATTACAATAAAATATTATATTCATTTTTAGTGCAAAATCTACTCCAAATTGTCGAAGATGGAGCGAAGGTTATGCAATAAAAAAAAGTGCGAGAATATATCTTATTAAAATGGTCAAACTCCTGAAGATGGTTTTGTTTGCTTATCCAAAAGAACTAGATGGACAAAAACTTATAAATTCCAATTAGTAATATTAATTATTATTATTTCATTAGTTTATTTATATCAATAATATATTGATATTATTTTACGTAATTAACATATAATATTTGTTAAATCACATTTAAGTGATTTAACCATATTTGCCATTTTTAAAAATGTGTCATTTTAAAATATATAAAGGTGTTTTTGTTTTCCGGACTTTTTCTTGTTTAGGGGCTTATTTGCTATTTCTGTATTTGTAAATTGCATTTTAACCCTATATAAATGTAATATCACCTCCATCATCATTCATCAAGAGAGCTTGTTGAGTTCTCCAAAAATCTAGGCTCCATTTCCTTTAAACAATCCACCCACTTATCTTTACAGAGAAAAACAAGAAAAACAATGGATCTCTCTGTTGTTCAAGTAATACACTCTGCTCTGTTTTTTTATTATATTTAATCTCTTTCTGGTTTTTAAGCTTTTTGATTGTAATGTCTGTGTTTTGTTAACCTAATAGGGGTTTACGAAGTCGCTGGCAATGACGGTGTTATCAGAGATCGGAGACAAGACGTTTTTGCAGCTGCTGTAAGATATATATATATATATATATATATATATATATATGTGTGTGTGTGTGTGTGTGTGTGTGTGTGTGTGTTTTCCAAAAAAAAAAAAATGAATCCAGCAATGATTGTTTATCATCTATTGGTTCTTGATTGATTCACATGTGTTATCTTTGTGTTTCTTGCTTAGCAATGTTTAGTGGCTCAATTGTTATTGGTTGCTCCGAGCTGCTTTGACATCGGTTTTACCACGTTTGGCAAAAAAGGGGAAAGAAAATGTCAACGATGATAGTAGTATTTGTTAATTAAATTCGTTAAATTATTTAATTTCAATGTGATTTTGGTTGTCTTAGTTTACTTGCAAGTCTTAAATACGGGCAACTGAAATCAATTTTGTCTGCAATTGATATCGATCGAAAAAATAATATTCTTGTTGGTTTTCACTAATTTGGAAGTATTTATATAAACATTAGCACTATTATGTTTTCAATGAATTTTCCTGTATAAAGGGTAATCCTGAGGGAGTGAGTTTTCTGTTTATCAAGTGGCATTTGGTTGACCAGTCTTATTTCTTGACAATGGGTTATATTCGCCTTTTATTGTTTTCCCAATTGGTTCTATTATTTTCTGGGTTTCTTAACTTGATTATTAGAGGCGTCTGTCAAAAATTGATGTATTGTACAATGGATCACTTTATCAAGCCACATAGACATACACAATAATGAATAAAATGAAGTAAATACCAACATTTACTAGTCGAAGAGGAATAAATTCATCTGGTTCTTCATGTTTTTAAATTTGTATTTGTAAATTGAATTAACCGAGGTGGCTAGAAACATCTTATGAATTACAGGAACAGTGTTTGTTCCTGTATATTGATTAGGAAATGGAAAATATATGCTACAACTAGCGAGGCAGAAAACACGGTGTCATACATTTAGGTTTAAATAGGTTACGGATCTCAAAGGTTTTGTGTTGTTAAACTGATTGATCATTTAGATTGGTCTGGATGTGTAATTTTTCAACTTTGAATGTCTTTTGTACTCTGTTTTCTTATATGGTAAATGTAGTTATTGGATCTCATTAGACACTAAGCGATTTTGAAAAGTATTTGGACGGATAATTTAGCATGACCTTAACTCACTTTATTCTTCCAACTGAAGACAACAAAACTATCCACTAAATCTGAACCAGATTTACTTAAGACTTCCTGTGATTTGGGTTTTGGGAGTAAAACAATAGAGACTCTGACATTACTGCTTGTTTCAGATATTGGCAATGCGTCATCCCAGAAGACTTGTGTTGTCAGGTTGCCTTGCAGCTTTGATAGTAAGATACATTTCTTTATGACTTCATCATGTTTTGCTTTGTTCATATTTCATACATCACGGCTCTCAAATGACTGCAAACCTTTGTTGTTTCATAGGTGATGACTATCTTATCAGCTGTTGTTGGTTGGGCCGCTCCAAATCTGGTGAGTGGTCTCAACTAAGTCTTTTTCGGATATGCTTTTATTTGACATATAACATGAATAATTTTGATGTCAGACTTCAGTAATGGACACTGCTTCTTTTTCAGTTTCTTATTACATTGAGAAGTATGCAAAAAATAGTGATTAGAAAATTAGTTTCCCTTATCTTCTTCGCTTTGTGTTGCACTACCACAGTTGTATACTCTTGGGCCTGCTTAGCCCTTGAAGTAGACTATTATGTTTATTGAAGTTCTTATTGACTGATCCATTGCATCATTATCTTCTAGTAATGAAAGACTAGCATCTTTGGCCTTGACATTTATATTCAATGTGATTTCAGACACACTTAAAATAGCCACTCCTTCTTGATACTTTCAAACACACTCATAATAGTCATTTACTCTTGATAAATATTTTGATAGTTGCTATGCATTTGCAAATTTATTCTTTGCAGATCCCACGTAAGTGGACTCATCACATCACAACACTATTGTTTCTGGGGTTTGGCGCGTGGTCTCTATGGGATGCATTTAAGGAAGGGTAGTGAACTATTATCCCTCGATTCTTGCTTTATGCCCTTCTACTGGAAAGAAATACATTCTCTCAACAATTTCCCAGTTGACTTAACTAATCCTTTTGGTTTGTTCACTTTCCCCAACAGGGAGGCTGAAGAATTGGCTGAAGTTGAAAAAGAACTGGTTAGTTTCTTGTAATTTTACAACTTTCCTTGAGATGAATCTAAAATTCACTGATTTCAGTTTCAATGATGTGTCTAGAATGTTGATATAAAAAGTAAAGTTGGAGAAACCAGAGAAAATAATAAGGTAAGGCAATTATCTGCTGCTCTGTTTTGACATTACATTTTTCGTACACTGTTTTTACTAGAGATGTTTGTTACGGGCGAAGAGAATCATCGCGGCAGTTTTGTTTCAGAATGTTACAAATTTTTAGAGTTTACCAGAACGGTGTAAATTCTCTGGTTTGAGACATATTAGCTCACAATGCAAGATTTTTGCATGTTGTTTTATTGTTGTTGTCGAAAATTGACTTTGTAATTCTAATATACAATCGTGCGAAAACATTTGGCTACAAGTTGACAATGTTATTAAGAATTGTCAATTGTAGCATAAGGTTCGTGTAGCTTTTTTGAGGACTGGAAAAGGGAACTGGACGATTTTGACAATTGTTGTATTTTAGTTTCTGCATGCCATATCATCATCCTGTCTACACAGAACGAGAAAAGGAATATAAGCATCAAAATGGTATAGAGTACATTCCCTAAACGCAAGATGACTCACACTATACAGTTACATAGATATCATTACAGTGGACATACTTTTCCACCATGACGTTAATTTTAGAATTTCAAAAGAGTGGTAAGCAAACTTGAAAGTGATTTTTCTTACCCGTGGTTCACATGCTCGTTCTGGTTTTCTAGCATCACTATGCTTTGCAATTGGTTATTTTTTCTTGTAGTAACATTGATATGATTGTTACTGGTTATGTAGTATGCCACTTCTCTATTAACCATAATCCACCAGAAATGACTTTTTTCTTATGCTATGCTATTTTAGGATGCAGATGATGTGAAAAAGCAAAGTCGGCCCTTTCTTGCTCAATTCTTCTCCCCCATCTTGCTGAAGGTTCTGAAAAATTCTCTTAATTAATCAACTTCAAGAAAAATCCCACTTAATATTCCTAATAATTTATTTTCCCTTTCTCTAGGCCTTTTCCATAACTTTCTTTGGAGAATGGGGTGATAAGAGCCAGGTAAGTATTTGAAAGGGCGAAAGTCTTGTTACTCGTCACAACGACTTTTGCTTGTTCCTCATTTAAATGAGCACAATATTTTTTTCAGATTGCGACAATAGGTTTGGCTGCAGATGAGAATCCTTTGGGCGTTGTTCTTGGTGGAATCCTGTAAGTTCATATCTAATTTGCTTTCTTTGCTAATCAACTTTCTCGTGTTTGCTATGGGCTTGAGCATAGAGTTTTTTTACATGAAATTGTTGCGCTGTAGTTAATAAATTTTTATTTGGTTTGCCTTTATCAGTGGACAAGCTTTGTGTACTACAGCTGCCGTCCTTGGAGGAAAGAGCCTGGCATCTCAAATATCTGAAAAAATAGTAAGGCTCTATGTCTGTGATCTGCCGAACAATCTCATTAATTCATTGTCCCAAAACACATCACTCCAATACATTTTCCCTAATATCAGGATAATTACAAAAACTAACATGAGGTTTTAGTTTAATTACAAAAACCCAGTTATCTTTCAAAATCACGAATACCCTCATAAGCTATTACAAACACCCTCTTGACGTTTGTTTTTGCCTAACATATACCCCCAGTGCAGGTTGTAAAATATAAACAAATATCAAGGGATATTTGTAATTTTGAAAGATAGCTGTTTTTTTTTTTTTTTTTTTTGTAATAAGACTAAACCTCAGATATTTTTGTAATCATCCCAGTGTGACCCTAAGGCCTAATGTATCACATTTTTCTATTAAATTCATTCTATATTCATTTTTCCCACAACACCTCTACAAAATACGCAAGACATCCAGAAACATTGCCTAAGTTTCTGGAATTAATTTACCTTGGACTTTATTTTTCCTTAAAGTGGACAAAAGCGGATCTTGTTTATTAAATTTAACGGCTAACCCGTGATGGATATAGGTCGCACTCTCTGGAGGAATTCTTTTCATTGTTTTTGGAATTCAATCCTTTCTTTCAACGATCGACTCATGATGACACCAAAATTACTAAAGGTCAGTCTAAAACTGCTCAAATAGGTAGAAAAATGGTAGTGGCTGCACCTATTGCTTCCTGCTGTAATTGTTATACTTAAACTTTCTTGCATTTGTTGTTCACATGCAGAGAAGGAAGATAAACTCATTGTGGTTTAGAAAAGACAGTTTGACATTGTAGGAACTGTGACCCATTAGTAATACAGGGGATGACAAGATATTAAAGTAAGCAGAAAAAAAACAGATAGGCAGAGCAGTACTCTCAATTTACAACTTACAAGGTCAATTCTAAGTCTGAGCCTGATCTCAAGGAATTTGGATACTATTGAATTCTTTTCATTTATGGTTTCTGAAATTATTGTATAATTAAAAATTAGTCATATATATACATATATCTTGTGCAACCGGTGATTAAATTCAAAACTGCAGTTAGAGAATCCAGCTTTAGAGGTGGTCTGGTTACCCCATTTACTAGATTTTATATGTCCTTTTAGACTTTATAAGATGTTAAATTTTATTTTAAAAATAACATTTAAAATATTGGGACTTTTAAAATACAATCAATAACTACTAATTTAATTATTATGGTCAATACTAAGTGGATGTTTAAGGAGTTATAAACTCTTTAAAATATCTTTTAAGATATTTGAAAAGTTGTAACAGTTCTAACTAACAGAAGAGTTTATAAGTCTTCAAGATAATAAGACAATGAAATTTTAAAAGATCCTTCTTAAAAAATTTGGGCACTTTATTTCGGAAAAAAGAGATTATAAAATTCTCTCTTATTTTCAGGGCTAGTAACTTCATCTTCTCATTTTGTACATTTGGGACTCGTTTGGGAAACTTGATTGGCTAGAATAAATTGTTTAGTCCAGGTTTTTCAATTGTTTGAGATCTTTGAATGATACTGATCCCGGCCCATTTTTTGTTCTAGCCATGAGTTGGAATTATATAATCCGACCCAACTCTAATCCTACTAGTCATTGACGAATTTGCTCCTACTAGTCATTGACGAATTTGCCCCTCAGTTGCGTAGGTAGTATTACGTTTCTGTTTTTCATTTGGCGTAATTTGGTCATTTCATCCAACTTTATCATCAATCACAAACAAAATATTGTCATCCTACTAAAATAATCACACATCACAATCATACTTTCCAAACATGTTATTGAACTCAATTATATTATCCAATCATAACTTGTCCAAATTATTTTATCATTTCAATCACCAATCACAATGAGTCCTTGTTGGATTAAGTTGAGGTCGCATTCAGTGACTGAATCGGATTATGCGTGCATCAGTTTTTTCCCCTGCTGGATTAACAATTTGATCATTAATAGTTAGTCCTCTCTGTCCTCAGCAATTATCCTTTCCAAATTTCAAACTAACACGAAAGTATTTTGTGTTAAATGGAAAGTTAGGTAAGAAAACTAAGTTTGTTGTCTTCTGGTTGGCAAATTGTTTGGAGTAAAACTGTCCTAAGCATGATTTCCATCACATCTTAGTAGGTTAGTGCAAGACATTAGTTGTAGTTCCACTCTTTTAAGGAGCCCTCGTGTCTTTGCATTGACAAAGTCTTTTGATTTGAATATCGTGGACCTCCTTAATATTCGTCTCAAGGCTCTCGAGTACTCATTTACTATTACTATTACTAGTTGTTGGTGTGATGCCCTCAAATTCAATATTAGACATCAATTACCATTCATTATTTGCATTCTATTTGTTCCCCGTGAAATGCAAATTTGTCAATTTTCAGTTGAAACGTAACGATTTGAGAAGAAAAGTGTATGTTTGTTGTTGTATTTTGTGATCTAGGAGAATGTATTGAGATGAGATTTGAGAATGTGTCCTCTAGAAGAAGAATGATTTTAAATACGTGTTTATGTTTGATTTTATTTTAAGAGAATGAATGAAAAAGGAGTGAATGTTATGGAGATTCCATTTGAATTGATGGATTTGAAGTTATAGATTTTAAATTTATAACAACAAATCCATTTTATATTGTTTAGATAATCCTGTGATACAATAGATTTCAAATAATTGATTCATATTTTTTTACTTTTGAGTTATCGTGATGACTTTCAGGTCCATGTTATATGAAGTCGTTTGAAATGGTTCTCCTAATTATCTTCTCAAATCCAAATTATTTTATCCTAATGCAATCTAACAATAATATTTTGACAAATGTAATGACTTAATAATTTGAATTGCCATAGCTTTCCTTCTTTCCCTTTCTTTTCTCATTCTAAAATAATATGGACCACAAGATACTGTACTTTGATATCTTTCTGAAAGTAACAGTTTACCATTCTTAAAGCAAAAAGGGTATATGATTGGATGAAGTCCTTTTCAATAAATTAAAGTTGCTAGGTCAATTTAAAGAGGAATTCTGTAATTTTGTGATGTTCTTTTAAACTAGTGATCAATAAATCCTAACAACAAGAGGAGAAAAGAAGAAGAATAAATGTCAACTTTTAATGCAATTCTAAGTTGATTATAAGGCCTTTCAATAAATAAAAAAAGGATGTGGCCATGTGGGTCCCTATTGTCCCTGTCAGAGCTTTGTGGGCGGGCGTAGATAGGGTTAGGCCAACTGGGCCCCGACCGCTCTTTTTTTTTTTTAAAAAAGGTTTTTTAGTGAGAATTTAAAAGAAATAGTTATAATTGTATTATTTTTTCTTGGATTTTCTATTCTACCACCACATTTTCGCCAGTCGATCTACCCTACTAAGGCCATCTCCAACCTAAAATTTTATTTTAGTGCAGCTTTTGCACTAAAATAGTGCAATTTCTGCACTATACTTAAAAACCATCTTCAACCCATCTACTTTAAATTTTACACTAAAAGGAATATTCCATGAATATTTCTTATTATTTCAATACAAAATTATTTTATTAAAAATCCAAATATTTATTAATATTTGATTTTAACTGCATATTTATTTAATTAAGGAATATATTTTATTATTATATTTAATTTATATCGTATAATAATATGTATTACATACTTTTACTAAAATATAAAATTAGATTTTTAAAAAATATTTATGTATTTCAAAAATAATAATAATTAATAACATGGAAAATTATAGAATTAATTCTGAATCTTCATTACATTTTTAAACATAAAAGAACTTAAATCTATTGAAAAAACAAAAAAAGAAGATAGCGTTGATGAATAGTGCTGCGTCAAATTTGACGCAATTGTACATATCTTCATTTTGACGCAAAAGATGGCGCACGGTTGGATTAGTAATTTCCACTTTATTTTGACATTTTTTGGTGGGATGGCGCAGGATTGGAGAAGCTCTAAATTGTCCCGGCTCCGCCTTGTTTGTGGATGATGAGGTAAATCGCGGGATATACCCAATGAGCCAAGGTGCGGCGCCCGAATCGCTATGTACGCTCACCACACAAGAAATCTTTCTCCAACTTGTCACCACACAATAAATCTTTCTCCAATTTGTCACCACACAATAAATCTTTCTCCAATTTGTTACTAGACAAATCGAAATTGCATTCTTGGTCTTTAGTAAAACGGATATCACAACACCATGTATCGATTTGCATCATTTGATCTATGCCCGGAGCTCATGATTTCTTTCACTGTAATTATGAAATTTTATGTTTCAGTTCTGATTATTTTGGATTGTACTACTAAATTCAGCACACATGATAAAGTGGATAATGTCCCACTTTTGAATAAACACATGAAAATATCACACTTATCAAGATTCCAACTTCCTAGCAAACGACAAGTGTTGGCAGTCCAATCATGCATTTTCATCGGATACTCATATTTTTCTTTTTCTTCTTTTTGGGCAAGCAATCTTTGACAGTGTCTTTGCAAAAAGTTAGAACTTTGGTAGGAAAGAGAGAAAAAAAAGGCAATTTATTGAAACAAAACTGATTTTCCATCGACCCCATTTTAGGCTAGTGGCAGGAAAATAAAGCAAAGACCCAAAGAAAGATAAGTCTTGGATTGGGGAAAAAGAAATTGGTTTCAACTTTAACAAGCATGACTTCATTCATTTGAATTAGAACAAAAACTCAATTTAGGTGAAGAAAGTGAACGTTTACCAACACATGCATCACATAGTTCGGATAGGGTTTTTGATCTAACTGATAATTGATTCGTAATAGATCGTTAAAAAGCTCGTTTGAACTTTGTCGGTTCGTGTTTTTCCATTTGATGAATTGTAAAGTTCGAGTAGAGCTTGACTCGATTAGTGAGAAAATAATAAATTGTGTAATAAATGTATCAAACTACTCGAACTCAATTTTTATTCGGCCCGTTGAAACTCAACTCGATTAATAATCAAATCAAATTCAAACACAAGTTAAAGTTAGATAAAAATTCAAACAAGCTTGAGCAATATTATGTTTGGTTATATTCGATTCGTTTACAATCCTAAGTCCGTATTATCTTAGAAGTACATTTAATATTTTTTGATAAGTTGGGAGCATTTGGTTAGAATGCAAGGGATAAGTTTCAAAGAAATTGAAAGATCTAGGGTTCGAACCCGGTCAACACTTTTACAAAGGGTGAACGATATTATTTGAGTTACAAACTCGTTATCTTAGAAGTACATTTAACATGAATCATATATACCTTACCAAATATGTATGAATCAGAACAATATGATATAAAACATCACATTTTATTTCCATTTGGATGGTTGGGTTTGCACTCAAAAAATTGGAATGTACTAAATCGTACAAAATTTGAATTTATAAGTGTTTCTAATATAAATACGAAAGCTTAAATATTCTCAACAATCAAGAGGATGTAGATGTGTGTTTTTTCTGTCCAGGTTGATCTGAATATTTAAGATAGATAGTGCTAGTCAATTTTGTTATTACTTCACTCAAATCAACTTTAATTCTCAAATAATTATTGAACTAAAAATTGACACTTTGATGATTTCCCAATTCCCACTATTTTTCAATATTCAAATCGTTTTACACTTGCACAAAATAACACACTCTTAGCCAAACCATCATCTAAAGCCAAATTATTCTCAACCCTACAACAGAAAATTAATTAAAATCACCACATTTAATTTAATTATGAGTAAAATTCATAACTTGAGGAATCTGCAACAATATTTCGCAGTCCTCCAATGGTTGATGCGAACATGATGAACACTCCAATAAATATTTTTTGAAAAAGAAATTGAAATAGCTTTATTATGTTAACGAATTATCGGCTATTACAATTTCATCGACCCAAAGCGGGACATTTTCCATCGTCCAAACAAAAGACGTAGAAGAAAAAGCTGCAAAATTAGCTAATCTATGAGCAACACTATTTGCAATACGACGCACATGTGATATTTTTGTTGCTCCCAATTCCAATAGCATTTGTTTAATATCTTGAACAATGAAACCACGATAGCTAAGATCCTCTTGAGTGGCCATGACTGCTTGCACCGCCATCAAAGAATCCGAATAAATAAACACGGGCGAAATACCTGCCTCCTTGGATTTACGTAGACCCTCTAATAGAGCATTCAACTCACCATCTAACACATTGTCAAATGAATCCCAAGGCCTGCCAAATGCCAACACCAGTTTGCCATTAGAATCTCTAATAATGCCCCCTGAACCATATTTGTCCTTCCTTTCATTGTAACTAGCATCAACATCCAATCGATAGTAGCCTACTGCTGGTTTAGTCCACATTGAATCAATTGCTACCAAAGTGGAATCCTCATAATCTGGCCTCTGTTGTGCAACTTGGAAAGCACTTAATAACTCATCAACCCATTGGACAGAGGAAGCAAGGTTGCTTCGTTCAGGATCATGAATTAAAGACTGCTTTTCCTTCCATATTCCCCAAGTACGACAAGCAAATTTTTCAAATTGGCTCTTATCCAACTCATATTTCAGCTGCATCCCCACATCAATAATATCTCCTCGTCGCAACTGCTTTAACAGAGTCCAAAACTCTGTTTCTTTCCAAAAGTGTCGAATTGCCACACAGAAAAAGAGCGAATGTGTCGTCGTGTCATTACCGAATTTGCACAGGGCACAACCACACCATTTGGGACATGATGCCGGATTAAATTAGCTTTGGTAGCTATTAGATTATGTGATGCTTTCCACCAAAAAATTTTGATTTTTGGGGGGATAGATAAGGCCCAAAGAAATTTCCACCATTTATCTATTTGAGATGACGAGCAGGAAGAATGTGGATTATAGTAGCCTATCGCCAATTTATAACCAGATCGCACAGAATAAGTACCTCTAACCTCGTGCCTCCAGAATCTACTATCTTGATGTGAGGTTGAAGGAGAATGAAGTTTAAGGATTTTACTAGCAATATATGGAGGGAAAGCTCCATGAATTCTCTGCGTCGCCCATTTGTTGTCCAAAATTAATTGATTAATGAAGAGTTTCTTCGAGAAAATGAGGATGACTTGGGGGTCAAGCTTATTGTTTAATGGCAACACCCAATGATCTTTAAATATCCGAACATTTGTGCCATCCCCAACTCTCCACGAACTACCACATTCAATCAATTCTCGGCTCCATAAGAGTGATCTCCATATATAAGATGGATTATTACCCAAGCCAGCATTCATAACATCAGTGTGGCGAAAATAACGAGCTTTCAGGATTCGAGCTACCAAACTATCAGGATTTTGGACAATTCGCCATATTTGTTTAGCTAGTAAAGCCTTGTTGAACTCTTGCAAATTTCGAAAACCCATACCTCCCATACTCTTTGGTCGTGAGAGATCACCCATTTCATCCAATGTAATTTTTCCGCCCTCCTTCCATTCCCCACGAGAAGTTCGCACAAGCCGCTTCTATCTCGCCACAAATACTTTGAGGGATACGGAAGCAAGACATAGAATATGTTGGGATAGATTGAAGCACCGACTTGATTAAAACTTCTTTACCACCTTCAGAAAAAACTTTTCCACCCCAGCCCGCTATTCGCTTCAAAATTCTTTCCTTCAAATAACCAAACTGAAGCCTTTTACTTCTTAACGAGACCGTCGGAGACCAAATACATTTCATGTCCTTGAACAATTGAACGGTGAAGGACGCTTTAAAATAATCCACCACATAAGTACTTGTATTTGGACTAAAAGTAATTCTTTGATTTATCAAAATTAATAAGTTGCCCCGAAGCTCTTTCATATTTTCTCAATAAGCTAGCAACTCTATCACACTCTTCCTTCGTTGCTCGACAAAAAATCAAACTATCATCCGCAAAAAATAAATGGGATAATGGGGGGCATCTGGGAGCAATTCGAACCCCATTAATCCATCGTGTCTCCAAATTCCGTTTAAATAAGGATGATAGGCCATGAGCACACAAAACAAACAAATAAGGAGAAAGAGGTCACCTTGCAAGTCCCCTTTGTGGTATCACGTAACCAACCACCTCGCCATTTAAGTTAAAAAGAATATCTCACTTTGTCATAACACATTTTAAAATTAGATCAACCCATTTGTTGTCAAAGCCCGACTTTTTCATAATAGCTTCAAGAAATTTCCATTCCACCTATCATACGCCCGCTCATATCAAGTTTCAACGCAGCGTATCCTCTATTGCTAGCCCGGTGGTGACGTATCCAATGCATGCACTCAAATCCTAGGATAACATTATACGTAATAAGTCGCGGGATAAAAGCACTTTGAAATTGCCTACCACTCGTGTAGGATAAGTCATGATCTGTTCGTAATAGCTCGTGCAATAATTTTGTAAAAAAAACATCGCACAAGCTAATAGGGCGAAATTCTTGACAAGAAGCTGGATTAGCAACCTTAGGCACCAATGTAATGACCCCATTCCACATACTCATATCCTCATTATTGTTAAGAATACCAAGAATTGCCTTTGAGATATCCTTCCCAACAATCTTCCAATATTTCGAAAAAATAGAGCGGGGAAAGCCATCAGTCCGGTGCTTTAATGAAACATATCAAATAACGCTTTCTTCACTTCATTTTCATCAAACGGTTTACACAAGAATGCATTTATCTCGGTAGTAACTTTCGAGTCCACACTATCCACCACTTTGTTTCAATTTCATTGCCCGACGGATTAGAGAGGTGAATATATCCTCAAAATAATCTGTTATAATATCACTCGGTCTTTGCCTTACCCGTGCAATAGTCGCCTGTTTAGAAGCTAGCCCTTGATAGTATTTTTGTGCGTCGTTTAGAGGCTTGCGCGTGGAAATATGGAGTGTTCTATAAATATACATGCCTGAAATACACCAAAATTTAGTTTAAGTATTTATGCACTAATGAGACTTTTAAGAATTTAATTTTGGGATAATTACAAAAACACCACGAGGTTTGGGTTGATTACAAAAAAAACTCGGACATATTTGAGAATTACAAAAACCCTTCAAGTTTTGTTTTGTCTTAAATTTAAGGGGATAAGCGCAATATTTTTGCAAATGTCGGAGTTTTTTGAAATATTTTTGAAAATCACGCGAAAAATGTAAGATGGAATCAACCTTCAAGGATTTTTTATAATTTTCAAAGAACTCTAATATTTTTTTTTTGTAATTAGCCCAAACTTTAGGGGTGTTTTTGTAATTATCCCTCTAATTTTGTCACTAATTGTCATCCCCAATGAGAAAAATGAAGTAGGTATTGATATATTTACCCAATTAATAAACCATGAGCGGCTGAATCTCTGTGGTTTCATAAGTTTCAGCCATATTATGCTAGGCAGCTGCAGAAATTTCAAAATATAGTTAGATACAATACTAACAACTCAGTAAATTCATGTAAAGTAACTAAAAATCGGGATAATTATAAATACTTACCCTTGAGTTTTAGTCTAATTACAAAAAAAAAACTTATATATTGTTTAAAATTACGAATACCCACTTGCCATATTACTACAAAAAAATATACAGTTTGTAGGTAAATATCAAAATATTCTGTCGAGAATAAAGATCGACGAATTCCGACAAACCAAAGTTGTAGGCATATCGTTGTAGGTAAATATTTCTTGATAAAATCTAAAATTTTTGGTATATTTACAATATTCATTTAAAGAAAGTTGGTGATTTGTTGATAATTAATCGGTATAGTTTGAGCAAAAATAATGTTTTTGATTTTGTCGGTATTCTGTAGATATAATAAAATTTTAGTGTTATGTCTTTAAATTTTGCGGTAAACTTAAAGTTCTTTTGTAGTGTATGTTTCTATTTTACAAATTGCACATATTAAGAGGTGTAATTTGTAAAACAAATATAAATCTCAAAAGAGCTCTTTGTAACACCCAAAAGGAAAAATTACTGATCTTTTTGTAATTAAGCTAAACTTCAAGGGTAGTTTTATAATTATCTCATAAAGATAAAAAAAAAAAAAAAAGATAAAGACTTAAAAGAAGGGCTCACAAAGTAAGAAGTTGGAGCAAAGCCAAATCCACCAAAGAAACCAAGAAGGTCACCAAAGAAAGGGAAAGTCACACCAATGAATAGAGTGAAAGCTGCAATAATTAGTCTATATCAGTCAAAATACTAAAAAAATACTTTCTTTTTGGCTCTGTTTATTTTTTTTTTTCATTCTGTAGGGGGAAAAATAGCCTAATTAAAATGTGAAAAAAATTATTACCAACATAAGCAGAACGAACAATGAGCCTGAGTACAAGTCCACGTGAGATACTCAATCTCTTAACCATGGTTCTCTCAAGTATGTCAAATACTGGCATTGCATAAACCTGCAAAATTACCTCTGTTTACTTTAGCTAGGAATGTGATATTGGCATGGAAGATTTCATGCTATAGGCAAATGATCCATATGTTTTGTCGTAAATATTAGGGATAATTACAAAAATACCCCTAAGGTTTGGGTAAATTACAAAAAAACCAGACATGTTTCAAAATTACAAAAAACCATTTGTGTTAAATTTAAGGGGGTAAATGTAATATATTTGTAAATGTCAGGGGTTTTTTTGAAATATTTTTTCGAAAATCATCCGGAAAAATGTAAGACGGAATCAAACCTCAAGGGTTTTTTTGTAATTTTTAAAAACTCTGGGTTTTCTTGTAATTAGCCCAAACCTTAGGGGTGTTTTTGTAATTATCCCTAAATCTTAAGGATAATTACAACAGTCACCCTGATTTTTAGCCTAATTACAAAAAGAAAAATCATTTATCATTTACAAAAAGGGATAATTACAAAAACTACCCTAAGATTTTGGGCTAATTACAAAAAAAAACCATAGAAATTTCAAAATTACAAAGAAAAACCCTTGCAGTTTAATTCCGTCTTACACATTACCCCTTGATAAGAAACAAAAATCTCAAAACCCCCTTAGATGTATAGAAATATTACAATTAACCCCATAAAACTAAAACACAGTCAATAAGGGATAGTTTTTGAAATTTTAAAACTTTTCTGGGTGTTTATGTAATTACCACAGACATCAGGGGTGGTTTTTGTGATTTCCCCCTTTTAAAATTACAGAAACTCCATGAGACTGAGATTTGTATTTGTTTTACAAATTATCCCCTCAACAAGTGCAATTTATAAATTACACACATATGTGAAGGGGGTACTTGTAAAAAATAACTGGGTCTTTTTGTAATTATGCTAAACTTCAAGGCAGTATTTGTAATTACCCCTAAAACAAATCCATTCAATTATACCTGATAGCTTCCAATAACATGAATGACCACCATCAAATTGGCAGCAGCAATGAGCCACGCCGGCCTCTCAAGCGCGACAAGAACGTTATCGGCCACATCTTGTCCGAACGCCCAATATCCGATCAGGGCCACGGGAAAATAGCATATCGCATTGATGAAATAGGCCAAGACGGCCCCTTTCCACATCGGCCCCCTTGAGGGCTTCTCAGGAGTGGATGGAATAGTTGCCTGAATTTCCAGGGCCACGGCATGGCCGGCATAGGCAAACGTGATCTGCCCCAAAGCATTGAAGACTCGGAACATTGTGTCGGCCCCACTCGTTTTCTTGTACGCGTAGCTCACGCCTGGCGATCGGCCCTTGCTCAGGCTACCCACCCAGGCTATAGTTGAGTAGCTGCATCAAAAATGCTTGTAATTTTACTTGTTACTATGTAAGGTTATGAATGGTTAACAAACTGTTAATGTTATTAGGTAATTTGTTTACAAAGTTACTAAGAACCTAGCATTGTATACTAAGTTAGTGAGCCGTTTTAAAACTTGGTAATAACAAAAAGACCAGGAAGTTTTTGAAAATTACAAAAAATCCTCGAGGTTTGATTTTGTTCTACCTTTGTCCCCTGCATAAGCAAAAATATTTCAAAACACCTCCTTTGAATTTGTAAAAATATTACAGCTACCCTCTTACATTTAAGACAAAATCAAGCTTCATGGAGATTTTTGCAATTTTGAAACTTCTTTCTTTTGTTTTTTTTTAATTACCCCAAACCTGATGATTGGTTTTTGTAACTCCCTTTTAAGTTGTGGTATATTACAGAAACTACCCTTGATGTTTAGCCTAGTTACACAGAACTCCAATTATCTTTCAAAATTACAAATACCCTTGAGGCATTACAAACACCTCCGTGAAATTTGTATTTTACATAACAAATACCTCATTCAAAATTTATAAAATTAGAATAAACATACGGATATTTGTAAATTTGGAAAATAATTGGATTTTTTTTTTTTAATAGTTTGACTAAAAAACAAGACTATTTATTATAATTAAACCTTTAAGTTATCAACTTCATGAATTTGAAGCTGATAAGCTAGCTGCCTGGCAAACTTTATTCAAGGGATAATTACAAAAATACCCTGAGGTTTGGGTTAAGTACAAAAAAATAGACATGTTTTAAAATTACAAAAGAACCCTTTCAGGTTTCGTTTTGTCTTATAACTGTAATATTTTTGTAAATGCTAGAGTTTTTTTTTTTGAAATATTTTCGAAAATCACCGGGAAAATGTAAGATGGAATCAAACCTCAAGGTTTTTTTTTTTTTGTAATTTTCGAACAACTTTGGGTTTTTTTTTTTTGTAATTAACCCAAACCTTAGGGGTGTTTTTGTAGTTATCCCTTTATTTAATTTTGAGCTTACCAGAGTGACATGATTGCAGCAGCCAATGAAACACTAGACACAGAATTGAAATCCGGCAACTGAGACAGGAAAAAATGGACACCTCCAAAAATGCAAATCCAATAAGATTGCCTGATTGGTGTGCAACTGGTGCACACAATTTCCATGAACTTTTTCAGACATTTTCCGCCAGTGACCATGTACACGATGTCACAGCCCACCTGGACAATAAGCTGCTGAGGTAGGACTATCCACGCCCCGAGTCTCGGCCCGAAAGCGTGCTGGCCGAGGTCGGAGTATCTGTCGAAACGAACACCGGGGACACATTCATGGAGTTGTGTCATTTGCCACATTGTGTGCAAAGTTATGCACCATGATAGTATCATCACAAATGTCCCTGGTCCCCTGTGAAACAGAGTTATGAGGATGTTAAGGTAACAAAACTGGTTGATCATGTGGAAACTAGGGTAAATTACAAAACAACCCCTGAGGTTCAGCCTAATTACAGACAACTCTGGTAATCTTTTAAAAATTGCAAATATCCCTGAATGCATTAAAAACATCCTCTTGAAGTTTGTATTTGCTTAAAAAGTAGGGATAATTACAAAAACACCCTAAGGTTTGGGCTAATTACAAAAATACTCAAAGTTCTTTGAAAATTACAAAAAACTTCTTGAGATTTGATTCCGTCTTACATTTTCCCCGGTGATTTTCGGAAACACTTCAAAAAAACCCCCGACATTTACAATAATATTACAATTACACCGCTTCAATTTAAGACAAAAAGAAACTTGAGGGTATTTTTTGTAATTTTGAAACATGTCTGGATTTTTTTGTAATTAACCCAAACCTCATGGGTGTTTTTGTAATTATCCCTAAAAAATATCCCTTCTTGAGGGTAAAATTTGTAGAGTAGAAACAAATGTCGAGACGTATTTGTGATTTTGAAAGATAATTGGACTAACCCCGAGTATTTTTTGGACAGAGTTCAATAAGGTTCAACCTTTAGGGATAATTACAAAAGACCCCTAAGGTTTGGGTTAATTACAAAAAAACCAATGTTTTAAAATTACGCCCTTAATGTCTTAAATCTAAGAGGGTAACTGTAATATTTCTAGAAAATGTGTAAACATATTTTAGGAGAGAGAAAAGCATTTTTACCATCCTAAATAAGCCATGGCATATGGCAAGCTGAGAACACCTGCCCCAACCATGGCCGTGACGGTGTGAAAAGTTGAGTACCACCATTTTGCCTTGCGAGTTGGACCATTTTCTGCCCATTTTTCATCTGATGGAACTTCCTGTACAAACATATATTTACACAAAATAAATACAAATTCTTGAACAATTAAGGACTCGTTCGTAAACTCTAAAAAAAAGTGATTCTCAGCTTATGCAGAAATACATATAGAGAGAATAAATACCAATTCTTGAACAATTAAGGGAGTGTTTGCAAACTCTAAGTGATTCTCAATATTTAGAAGCTGAGAATCATTTTTTTTTTAGAATCACTTTTTTTTAGAGTTTGCAAACACTCACTAAGACTCCAAAGATAGAAGTTACTCTGCATTAGAGAATGAGCATAAGAACTTACTTTGGGTTGTGGAGGAGAAGCTGAAACCATTTTTGCAACCACCAACACACCAAGAATGCAGGAAGTTCAAATGCCTATCACAATGTATTTGTAGTGGTTAATCACTTAGATGTGTCAATCAGGCCGGGCCGGGCCAGCCCAGTACCAGCCCACTGTGCCAAAGGTAAAATCGGGCCAGGTCGAGCCGGATTGGGCCGATTTTTTATAGCCGATTCTGGCCCGCGTAGTGCATTTTATGCCTGGCCGACCAGGCCAAACTATAGACCCGGTCTTTTTCGGCGAGGAAATCCTTGGCCCAGTCTGACCTTGTATTCGAGTCGGACCTGAATTGACACCTCTATTAATCACTTATATGGTATTGGGGGGGCAAAAAAAGGTGATAAATGACCCTTCTAAAGTTATATTGGCTAACTTTACTTTTTCTAGTAAATTTAAATTGCAATCAACTAAAAGCTAAAATTTTATTTGTGGGCATAATGATGGAAACACATAAAAAGGAGTAGGTACAACGCATTTGATGTTGATTTAGCAGATTATTTTGTGAGTATTGGATAGGACTTTAGCCATCCACCAAGAATTTTGAAAAGACTAAAGACCATATATATAAGTTCATCAACTTGAGAGTTGCAGGCATAATATGGGACATTGAAATGATTACATCACTTAATTATATGCTAATCAAAATATTTAAAATTGTAATGAGTGCTTTGGCACCAACAGTGGCTCAAAATTGACTAAAAGCATTGTTAGTGTTATTAAAGTTGGCAATTTTGGTCCGTTTAGCATAGTGCATGTTCTAGTGTTGTAACACCTGGTAATGCAACACCCGACTCACGAGATCCAGGCGGATTTTATGCGGATTTCGTGTTTGATTTTTGGCAAGATCTTTATATTGTGAATATTCTTTGATATTATTGATAATGTTTATCTTAATTGATTGACATATTTTTAGATTGCCAATTATTCCTTTTAATCACTTTCCTTGTGTAATTGATTCTTACCCACAAGGAAATGATTTTGATTTCGATCTCATTCCTTTAGCAAGAAACCGTCCATCTTGAAATCGGGGATAGGTTTTCTTTTGATGGCTATAAAAAGAGAAGTCGGACCTTGAAGATGGAATTGAGCACAAGTATATTGAGCTTTATTTTGCACATCTTCAAGAAATCATTTTACTACATACTCTTATTCTTCGGGAGAAGAAGGTGAAGATCTACGGTGTGGATCGACTCAACCGTTCAAGGGATTTGAAGTTGGAGGATTCCAACAAGGTTGAGTGTTACGAAGAATCAATTCGAATATTAGTTTTATACAGTGTTGGTGTATTAGATAAAGAGGGATTCTTTATGCTTTTCGTAAATCGATCGTATTTGTAATAACTCTTTGTTCTCTAATATTGGATTGTTTTCTTCTGCAGGCGTGGCCTCGTGCATTAAGATTGAGGAATCTAAGACGTTAAAAATCTCGTGTTATTTTTATTCATTTGTGTTCTGGTGTTGGTTAGTTCGGTGTTACAACATTAACATCCAACACCTTGAGAATCTGTTACATTTCACGTAAGTAAGGGCCTGATTCTATCAATTGGTATCGAGCCTTCCACTAATCCTTATTAGTGTGATCCTGTTATTTTTATCGTACTAACATGGACGGCTATCGTGAGGAAGCTCGATTTCGCGACCACCTCTTCTCATTGGAACAAATTTCTCCTCTTTGGAAAGCAAAGATGAGAGCCTTCATCAAATCTGTGGATGAACGTGCATGGAAATCTATCTGGCGGTTGGACACCTCCTACCCACCTTGTTGATGGTAAGGATGTTAGAAGAAAAGCTGAATGGACAAGCTCACGAGGATCAATTAGCAAATTCAAACTCAAAAGCACTCAATGCAATCTTGATCTTTGTGGATGAAAATCGGTTCAAACTGATCTCTACCTGTGAAACCTCAAAGGAAGCATGGGACATCTTGCAAGTTACTCGAAGGAGGCTGAAGCGATAAGAATGTCTAAACTACAAATGCTTACTTCTAAATTTGAGAATCTTCGCATGAGTGAAAATGAAACCATAAGTGATTTTAATTCTAAACTCTGTGATATTTCAAATGAGTCCTATGCCTTAGGGAAAAAATACTCTAATTTTAAGCTTGTCAAGAAAGTTTTAAGGTCTCTTCCTGAAAGGTTTGCCTACAAAGCGACTGCTATAGAAGAATCAAAGGTTTTGTCAGAGATGAAACTTGATGAACTAATAGGGTCCCTTCAAACCTTTGAAATGAACCTGGAAGAAACAAGAAAGGAGAAACTCAAGGAGGCAAGTTATAAGAAAGAAAAAGCGAGGAAATCGACACCGGTGAAACATCGGATGAATTGACTCTTGAAACAGGAAAAGAAATTCAAGAATCATTCGCACTACTAACCAAAAATTTCAAAGAAGCTGTTTAAGCAGGCAAACAAGGAGGGAATTTCCCGAGCGGGAAAAAAGTGCGGACCTCGGAGAAAGCAAAATGTGAGTGGAAAAGGCATAAAATGCGGGGAATGTGGAGGCTTTGGACATATTCAAGCCGAATGTGCAAATACCCTGAAGAAGAAGAATGGTAAATCATTCACCACATCATGGGAGCGATGATGAACCGGATGAAGAAGAAAAAGATGATGTAAGCAATCAAGTTGCCTGCTTTACAAAGGAAGAGGTTGGTTGTAAACAAACGCACCCCAGTCTCTCTTACGGTGTTACTACACCAAAGCGGTATAACTCTAACTTTCTTTTTTTAAAGCGTGCCTAACCGCATCTTCGCGAGAGGAAAACGAGTCGAGATAATGGGAGTTCGAGGATGAATCCGAAGTAGATGAAGAAGAACTTAGAAGAGTATACCAAAAATTTGCTTGAAAAATGCTTAATAGTCGTGAAGACCAATGAGACTCACGGAAAAGAAGGTAGTGTCACTTCTTGTTGAAAAAGAGGCACTCAAGGGTGATGTTATAAAGTTCGAAAGCGGCAATCGAAAGGAAAGAAGAACTTGACAAAGTGAAGAAAGACCTCGATTGAAATGGCTCTTACGTAAAAAAGTTGAATGCGGCAAGGGTAGATTAGATGAAATCCTCTCTCAAAGGAAAGAACCAGCAAAGACCGTGCAATTGGGTATTGGTTTTGGTTTCAATACTAACAAAAACTATGCTAAAAAAGAGAAAAACTCTAAAATTGTTTTTGTTAAAGAAGGAACATCATTGATCACAAGCGGAAAAAGAAGCAATGCTTTTGTTCCAATATGTCACTATTGCAACCGTCCTGGCCATATAAGACCTAAGTGTTATCGTCTTGAAACACTATAGGCAAGGCGAGTGCAAACTCGGTGTTTCAACATCGGCAAAGAAACACTCTTCATCTTAAAATCAATTTATCAAACAAACCCAGGAAAATGCGGGTGAGGAAGGATGAGTTCTCTTGCTATGTTGTTCACACTTTGCTTTGAAAGCCAATGTGACTAAATCATGGTACTTTTGTGGTGGTTGCTCTCGTCATATGACGGAGAGTTGGAAAAATGTGATTTTGAAAAACATGAGAATGGATTAGTTACCTTTGGTGATGGTGCTAAAAGCAAAGTTTTGGGAAAAGGGACCTTGAATGTGTCAGTCTTCCTTCTCTAAAAAATGTGTTGTATGTTGAAGGATTAAAAGCCAATCTTATTAGTATCGATCGACTTTGCGGCGATGATTTGTTTGTAAAATTTGATAAGAATGTATGTCTTTGTGTTTGACAAAGCGATAAATGCATTTTGAAAGGTAATAGGTCCCTCGATAAGCGTTATCGATAGAGGAACATATTCGGTGTTTCAACACCTCTCTTGTGTGTAATAAATCCCTCGTGAGTAACACTTTGAATTGTGGCACCAAAAACTGGGACACTTGAATTTTCGTGGTATCTTGAATCTTATCAAAATAGGAAATTTGTGTTAGGAGTCCCTAAACTTGATAAAGATCATTAAGTGTCTGTGGTCCTTGTCAATTGGGAAAAGCAGGAAGAGGAAACACATAAGGTGTTGCAACATCTCAAAGACTTCACTTTGTCTGGAAGTTATGCATATGGACCTTATGGGACCAATGCGGTCGAAAGCATAGGAGGTAAGAAATATGTGTTTGTGTGTGTTGATGATTTCTCCAGGTTTACTTGGGTTGACTTTATTAGAGAAAAATCCGACACCTTATTTGTTTTCAAAAAATTGGTGCTTAGATGAAAAATGAAAAAGGGTCTAATGTTGAAAGAATCGAAGTGATCACGGTAGAGAATTTGAGAATGCTAATTTCTCTAATTTTTGTGAAAAACTTGGAATCTTTCATGAATTTTTCTGCTCCCATTACCCTCAAAGCCAAAAACGGAGTTGTGGAAAGAAAAATAGGACTCTCCAAGAGATGGCACGTGTTATGATTAACTCCAAGAAAATTTCTCCTAAAATGTGGGGTGAAGTGAGCCTTTGCATGTTACATCATTAATAGGGTTCATTTACGTCCTGGTACTAATATGACACCCTATGAGATTTGGAAAGGTAAAAAGCTCAACATCGGTTACTTTCATGTGTTTGGATGTGTTTGTTATATTCTAAAAATGACGGACAACATCCGGGTAAGTTTGATTCGAAAAGTGATATGGGAATTTTTCTTGGATATTCATTATGATGAGAGCCTATAGAGTCTACAACATGAGAACTCGTACTATCATTGAATCTATAAATGTTGTAGTGGACGATACTAAAGATTTTGCGAGAAACTTCGAGAGATAAAGATGAAGAAGGAGCGAGGAGATCTTTGAGTCAACAGTGGCGAAGGTGAAACCATTGATGTTACAACACCTGGTTATGCACCGGTGGCGATCGATGATGATCGCGATCTTGATCTGCAAAGTCGAAGCAAATGAAGCCACCGAGTTCGACATTTTCGATCAAGTCGAGGAAAGAACCGCCAAGCGAATAAAGAAAAACCACCCCATGGATCAAGTAATTGGGGAAGTGTCGGAAGGCATAAAGACAAAGAGGTAAAGAGAAGGTAAATTACGGGAAATGGTAAGATTTGTTTGTTTTACTTCTCTCATTGAACCCAAAAATGTTAAAGCTCTTGTTGATGAGTATTGGGTGAATGCTATGCAATTGGAACTGGAACAATTTGAAAGAAATAATGTGTGGGATCTTGTTCCTAGGCCTGAACATTCTAATGTTATAGGAACCAAGTGGATTTTCAAAAACAAAACTGATGAACTTGGTAACGTAACTAGAAACAAAGCTAAAGGCTAGTGGCTCAAGGCTACACACAGGTGGAAGGAGTTGACTTTGATGAAACTTTTGCCCGTGCTTGGACTTGAGTCCATAAGACTCTTGCTTGCTTTTGCTTGTGTTCTTCAAATCAAATTGTTTGAGATGGATGTCAAAAGTGCCTTCCTAAATGGTTTTGAATGAGGAAGTGTTTGTTGAATGCTTGACCCCAAAGGTTTTGAAAATCCCCATTTTCCCAACCATGTTTTTAGACTTAAAAAGGCCCTATATGGGTTGAAGCAAGCTCCTCGGGCTTGGTATGAAAGGTTGACCACATTTTTGTGTGATAAAGGCTATAAAAGGGGAAGTGTTGACAAAACTCTATTCATCCAAAAATTTAGTAATGGTATCACCATTGCTCAAATTTATGTTGATGACATAGTGTTTGGATCAACCTCTAAACAAAAACTTGATGAGTTTGTTGACTACATGTCTTCGAGTTTGAAATGAGCATGGTAGGAGAGTTGAATTATTTTCTTGGGCTTCAAGTTAAACAATTCGACAAAGGTATTTTTATCACTCGAACAAGTATGCCAAGAACCTTGTCAAAAGATTTAAATTTGGACAATAAAAGCACATGAAAACTCCCATGGGCACTAATGATAAATTATCCAAAGATGAAAATGGTACCCCTATTGATCCTACTCTCTGTAAGTATGATAGGGGAGTCTTTTGTATCTCTTTGCTAGTAGGCACGATATTAGCTATAGTGTACGTGTGTGTCTTTAGATATCGGTCATGTCCCAAAGAATCCCATTTGAAAGTTGTGAAAAGAATCATTCGTTATATTAATGGGATTGTTGATCTTGGTATCTTGTACTCTTTTGATACTAACACTAATTTGGCTGGTTTTAGTGATCTTTGATTGGGCGGTGATGTGATGACGTGAAAAAGCACCACCTTTGGAGGGTGTTTTACCTTGGGAACAATCTTGTTTCATACGATGAAAGCAATTGTATTTCCTTGTCCATTTCTTTGAATACGAGTATATTGCATTGGGAAGTTGTTGCTCCCAAATGTTATGGATGAGACAAATGTTGGTGATTATGGGATTGAAGAGAAAATTCTTCCGCTTATTGCGATAATTCAAATGCCATAAACATCTCTAAAAATCTGTGCAAAGACTCTGCAGAACTAAACACATCGATATTCGACACCATTTCATTAGAGACTTGGTTGAGAATAAAATTGTTACCATTGATTTTTGTCACTACCGAGAATCAAATTGCTTTGATATTTTCACCAAAGCCCTAGACTTCCAAAGGTTTAATTACACGAAAGCAGTCTGCGGGTGTGTCGTACTCTCTGAGAAAGTGTGGGTTTCGGTGTTGCAACACCATGTGCATCATTTCACCTTCTTGATGTCTTTTGCAACCTCTTTTTGATCTTAATTCTTGTGCATTAGACATTTTGCATTTTTAAGATCATTTCATTGGCTTTTCTTGATGTTTTAGTGGTGTAACCCTATTGCGTACTCCTTTGATGAACTTTGCCTTTAAAAACAATTTTGGGTCGGATTGCAAAGAATGATTTTTCCCATGTGAAAGATGTATTTATTTTTGAGCCTTTGTGGAAAAAGCTGCCTTACATTGTGTGTGAAAGCTATTGATTTGTGAACCATTCTCTGTTCTTTTATATGCTTGAATCTGTTATGATCTTAGAAAAAGAGCTACCCGTGTTTTTGGAGCGAAAGCTACCGATCGCTAATTGCTAATTGTTATTCTGCTGATTCCTTTCACTCAAAAGATTTATTAAATAGGAAAAGGATTTTGATCCATTGACTTTGTATGGTGGTGTTCTTGAAAAAGGTGGTACAACTGCTCTTTGGGTTACCACACCAAACGCGTCGAGTTTTTTTATTCCTCGAGAAATAAACTCATCATTCTAGACATCCTCAGGATCATTTTTGGGCTTGTGGAAAATATTTTCTCTCTTGATTCGATGTGGTGTATTATTTTTGGAAATGATTTATTCTTTAAATTTGTCTCGATTATAAAAGGTATTGATTATCTGTGCTCATTCTTGAATTAATGCACACCTTGACTTATGGGACTTTTCCAAAAATATTTTGAATTTCAAAATTTGCGATTGGGATTTTTTGGGAACTTCCACATTGGCGCCAAGTGTATCTCCTATCGAGGAAGTTATTTATTTCCCTTTGTCTATATACTCACATTCACTTGTGTTTAAAAGGAAGTTTTATTTTCTTTTGTGATTCTTATTCTTCGACTTCTTGATCCGCTCGTCTTACCCAAATTTTCCATAGTATCTTGTGCTTGTGTGTTTTTGTTTTGAGATTCTCTCCCAATGGTTCGCCTGACAAGAGAACAGATCCTACGAGAATTGAGAGAAGTTGCAAGTCGGAGAAGAAACAGGGGGAAACCCCATTACGAAACCCCTGTTCGCGTACAAGAAGGCCTTACCATTTGGTAGTGCAACTCTCGGTGTGGTTACCTCTCGGGGACATCTCCGGGAGTGGATTTAAACAACCCCCCTGTTGAAACTAACCCTAATTCTTCGGGGCCGTTGAGAGTGTACACACTGCGGCCATAGACCAGGACATTTTTTCCATGGGTAATGTCAATCAACCATCTAGGTTGTCGCCTCCTCATCACGGGTGAAACCCGTGAGATCAATGTTTCGCCAGGACATACTTTCGAAAACGAAAAAATGGTGTACCCTTTGACCAGGGGAGATGAGGAGGAAGCCTTTGTGGCAAGAAAACGAGCGACCACCTCCGAACCCTTCCAAGAGGATCATTCGACGAGATGGTGTTCACGATTCGAAGATGAAACTCCACGGGAAGACCTGCAGTAAACCTCCTCTTCGTACTAATCTTTGTTGAACCCTACGAGGATACCTCTTCGTCCGATAGTGAAAGCGACCCGGTCGGACTCGGCCTTTGGATGATGATGCCGGAATGGACACTAATGAGGGTGCCAATGTCAGTGATGCAACACCAAGTTCACACACTGACTCTGAGGAGTCTAATCATGAACCCTCTGACTCCGAATTAGAGGCCAGCAAAGGTCAGTTTTCTGCCTTTTACTCTACTGAGAATAAAAATCTTTGGGAGAGTGTTGTTCAGCGTGAAATTCTATGTGAAAGGCCTCTCAAAATAGATGATCATGCTAAATTTGGTATTCTTCCTCTCCTTGGGAACATAGATCTCCTTGGTTCTGTTACTCACATTGGTAAGTATGTTGATCGTGTTGTGAGGGAATTTTACTGCAACCTGCCTTTGAGATTTACTGATCACAACTCTGCTAAGTATGGGTCTGTGTGGGTTCGACGGAAGGTTTACTCATTTACTCCTGTGGATATTAATTCGGTCTTGGAAGGAAATAATGCGGATGATTTGGATCTGCCATCTGACATGGATGCAATTGCAAAAGAAATAAGTGGGGGTGTGAAAGAAGTTTGGCCGGGAACGCAAGAAAAATTTAAGGCCAAGGACTTGACCAAGAAGTACACTCTCCTTCACAAAATTGCACTTTGTAATGGACTCCTACAAAGCATTCTCTCTTGATCACTATGGATCAGGCCACCCTGTTGTATTGCATTGGGACCAGACATCCATTCAACATTGGGAAAATGATCTTCGACATCATCGGGACTCATGCTGGGTACACCAGTACTTATGGTATTCTCCCCTTCCCTTCTTTAATCTATAAAGTGCTTGTTTTTCTCGGGGTTTACAAAGAAGTCATCCGAGGATCTAGTTGCTGTCCCTGCTCCCATTTCCATCTCAGTTAAAATTCTCAAAAGTGGGAAGATAAATGACCTACCTCTCCTTCCTCCTTCTGTTTCTACTGATGGGGCTTCTTCCAGTGTTGCAACACCGGGAAATTCCGCACTTGAAGCCGGATTACGTCTTGAGATAGTGAAGGCTGAACACCAAGTCAAATCTTGGACCTCGAAGAAGTTAGAAGCACGGTCTTCTATCCCAGCTCCTTGCTCTGCTGGTTCTTTGGCACATGTTGCTCAAAAGGGGAGTAAGTGGTCATGATAATGATGATCTTGATGACTTGGCGGATCTTGCCATTCTTCTTTGAAGAAGCATATTCGAGGGGAGTCTAGTACGAAGGAAGATGCTACTTGGAGAGTCTCAATCTTCATCCGAACATGAAGTTGACTACGAGGGGAGTCGAAGGAAGCAAGTGGCTCACGATTGAATTTGCAACATCTCTGAATGTTCTTATTTGTTTTTTGTTGTTCAAATGATTAAGGGTGTTAAACTAGTTCATTTAGACTAGTATTTTGGGTAATATGTTGGATGTATTTTGAAGCTGTTTGCATGCTTTCAACGGCTAATGTGCTAACTTGCGGGTTTCGCTTATTGACTTCTCTTGTCGTATTCTATATTTATCTGTTAAGTGTTGTTTTGACCAAAAGTGCCAAAAGGGGAGATTGTTAGTGTTATTAAAGTTGGCAATTTTGGTCCGTTTAGCTGATGCATGTTCTAGTGTTGTAACACTTTGGTAATGCAACACCGACTCCGAGAATCCGGGCGGATTTTATTATTGCGTATTTGTGTTTTTTGGCAAGATCTTTATATTGTGAATGTTCTTTGATATTATTGATAATGTTTATCTTAATTGATTCAAACATATTTTTAGATTGCCAATTATTCCTTTTTAATCACTTTCCTTGTGTAATTGATTCTTACCCACAAGGAAATGATTTTGATTTACGATCTCATTCCTTTAGCAAGAAACCGTCCATCTTGAAATCGGGGATAGGTTTTCTTTTGATGGCTATAAAGAAGAGAAGTCGGACCTTGAAGATGGAATTGAGCACAAGTATATTGAGCTTTATTTTGCACATCTTCAAGAAATCATTTTACTACATACTCTTATTCTTCGGGAGAAGAAGGTGAAGATCTACGGTGTGGATCGACTCAACCGTTCAAGGGATTTGAAGTTGGAGGGATTCCAACAAGGTTGAGTGTTACGAAGAATCAATTCGAATATTAGTTTTATACGAGTGTTGGTGTATTAGATAAAGAGGATTCTTTATGCTTTTACGTAAATCCGATCGTATTTGTAATAACTATTTGTTCTCTAATATTGGATTGTTTTTCCTCAGGCGTGGCCTCGTGCATTAAGATTGAGGAATCTAAGCACGTTAAAAATCTCCGTGTTATTTTTATTCATTTGTGTTCCGGTGTTGGTTAGTTCGGTGTTACAACATTAACATCCAACACCTTGAGAATCTGTTACATTTCACGTAAGTAAGGGCATGATTCTATCAAGCATGAAGGTATTTTGCCACTTTAGTGTAAAGATAGTAAATTGCATTTTTTTTTTCTTAAGCGAGATTCCATATTCCTACATGACTAGTCTCGGAGAAACAGTCTCGGCCCCTCAAAAACTGCCCCATGTAATAAATCGTGAGAATGCAGGTCCCTAATATCATCAACTATAGCCCACAAGGAGTCGTCCCCCAAGTGATTGGTTATCAAGAAAATTACTCGATCCGACTCAAGAAATATTAATTGTTTGCATTTCATTTGAACTCGATTCGTTAGGCATAATTTGAGTTGTCAAATTGATCGGTCGGTGCTTGTCCTCCCGGGTCAAGGAGAAAAGTCGGGCTGATTCGGGCCAAACCAGATTTTCACCGATGCTATTTTTGAAGCCAAGCCCAAACCATGCTTTGAAAATACATGTAAAATTCAAAAAGAAAATAATTAAACCTCAATTACAAAGGTTCACCAAATATTTTATCGATTTTCATGCCACTGAATTTAGTTAACAAAATAAAATCCATAGCTGTTACCTTTTACAACAGTGGGGTTTTCAAAACCATGGCTCAAACAGAGTCTAACTTGGGCATGTTAACAGCACTCAGCTTGACATAGAACTGAAGAATTTAACAAACAAACAAATTTGCAGAATCAAATGCATTTCTGGAAATAGAAAAAAACAATTGTAATCAATGTTTTTATTTTATGTTGTGCCCAAAATAATCAAATCTATCTATGAAATGAAGATTTTCAGATATCAACAAATGAGAAAAGAAGGGTAGAATTGGTAATTTTTATTTTTACTTTTTGGGTTACCTATGAGCAGGGGAGTAACCATTTCATTTGTTACCCCTAGCCCAATTTTTTTTTTCCCATTTTCCTGCATTTCAATTATTTTTTCCCTTAAAAAAACATATATAAATTTTGTTTTCATATTTTTCCAAAAAAAATCGGGACAAACAAAATTGGCAAAAACTTGCCTGAGACGGAGCCTTCTTACACAAAGTTTTAAAGGTTTTTTTGATTTTATTTTTCTTAGGGTTTATATTTGTTTTTTAGGGTTTATTTTGTTTCTTGGGTTTATTTTTAATTGATTTGGGTTTTTAGGATTTTTAGTTTTTTAGGGGTTATTTTTTTTATTTTTGGGTTTATTTTTGTTTTTCGGGTTTATTCTTGTGGTTCGTTTTTAGGGTTTATTTTTGTTTCTTCATGGTTCATTATTATTTTTAAATTTATTTTCATGGTTCATTTTACTCTCAAGACGGTTCAGGAGGTCCGTCTCACGGTTAGATCAGTATGACCGTCTCACAAGAGACTTGCTCAAAAAAATTTGGGGTGCGCGGGGGCCGGGGTGTCACCCCCTAGCTACGCCCCTGCCTATGAGTAGGAGACGGTGGACGCTGTTAATGTTTGAGGAGGAAAAGAGGATGATGTTGTATTAATGTTTCTGGTTTTTGTCCTAACTTATAATTACTCAACTGTATCCACTTCCAGATTCGCACATTAATTAACACACATATCTACTCGTTTCAAAATCCAAAATACAAATCAAAATATATAAAAAAAGAATGTGTGAATTTGATACTTTAAAGAAAGTATTTTGAGAAAACAGTATGTTAGAAAATACAGTGTATTGGAAAGAAAATATATCAAAAAACATAATATCTTTGTAATTTTCTTTTGAGTGAAATAATTGAATTAATTTATGGGATAATTACAAAAATACCCTTGAGGTTTGAGTTAATTACAAAACCGACCCAGACATGTTTCAAATTACAAAAACTCCTTCAAGTTTCTTTTTGTCTTAATTTTAGGGAGGTAACTGTAATATTCTTGTAAATGTCAGGGTTTTTTTTGAAATGTTTTCGAAGATCACCGGGGAAAATGTAAGAGGGAATCAAACCTCAAGGAGTTTTTTGTAATTTTCAAAGAACTCTGGGTTTTTTGGTAATTAGCCGAAACCTTAGGAGTATTTTTGTAATTATCCCTTATATTTATTTAGAAAATGAGAATAAACATGGTCATATTGACATTGACACTCACTCAACAAGTCTACCTGGTTATTTTTATTTATGTTCACCTTATATTAAGTGATGATGGATGATCCATTGAGCTTGTCCAGTTCAAAGAAATTTGTTTGCTAATGTGTTATTTCATCTGGTCATTTGTAATATTAAGAAAAGTTTGATATTTGTAATATTCAGATTCATTACTTTCCTGCAAACTCCCCTTTTGTTATAATTTTTTTTATTTTTTTCCAATTACGAACATTGCATAATCCCTCGATATAGTGACATTGTAAAAAAAAAGAAAAAGCAATATTCCATGACATTTTTTCCTCATTAAAATTGTGAAAATATTAGCAAAAGTTCCAACAAAAATTCATTCCCGGAATTTAAAAAAAAAAAAAAAAAAACTCAAGTTAACTAATAAAAGATCCTCCAGACATAGATGAAGGTCCTTGCGATGAAACTTGTCGTCCTCGTCCACCACCTTGAATATAAGCTTGATTAAAAAACGAACTAGTTACAAAGTATTGTATTCTGTAAAAACGAAGAAAACCTTAAAAGATATAAAGACGCCAAAAAAGAAGTAAGAAGAAGCAATATATGAAGCAAAAACCAAGGCATATGAAGATTTCTATAAAACTAGGAAAGAGGAGAGAAAGATATATATAAAATAGCAAAATTTAGAGAAAAACAAACAAGAGATCTAACCCAAATTAAATGCATAAAAGATGAGAATGAAAACATTTTAGTGAAAGACGAGGACATAAAAGATCGATGGAGGAGGTATTTCAATAATCTTTTTAATGAACAGAAGAGGAATGAAGTCACATTAGGGAACTAGAGCGCCAATCTGAATCGAATAGAAACCGTACCTTTTATCGTAGAATTCAACTTCATGAAACGAGAAATAGACTAAACAAAATGAAAATCGCAAAGTGGTTGGCACAGATGATATACCAATTGAAGCGTGGAAATGTTTAGGTGGAGTTGGAATATCATGGCTTACTAAATTATTTAATGTTATTCTAAAAACTAAGAAAATGCCGATGAATGGAGAAAAAGTATATTGATACCTATATATAAAAACAAAGGGGATATACAAAATTGTGCAAATTACGGGGAATTAAATTAATAAGTCATACAATGAAACTATGGGAAAGAGTTATAGAAGCAAGAATAAGAAATGAAACTAGTATATTAGATAATCAATTTGGCTTCATGCCGGGAAGATCCACAATTGAAGCTATACACTTAATTAGGCGATTATGTAACAATATAATGAGAGAAAACAAGATTTACATATGGTTTTTATTGATCTTGAAAAGGCATACGATAAGTCAAAGTGATATAATGTGGCGCGTATTGGAAAAAAGAGGAATAAAAATAGCCTACATAGATGCCATAAAAGATATGTATGAGGTATAACAACACGTATCGGACACCAACGGGGAATATCTAGTGAATTCCCAAACACTATAGGTTTGCATCGAGGGGATCCGCTTTCTAAGCCGTACCTTTTTATCCTAATAATTGATGAAATCACTAAACACTTACAAAAATCCATCCCTGAATGTATGTTATTTGCGGACGATATAGTTTTAATTGATGAAACAAGGGGAAGGAGTAAATGCAAAATTGGAAGTTTGGAGAAGACTAGAATCAAAAGGTTTTACTATAAGTAGGGCTAAAAGCAGAATACATGGAATGCCACTTTAGTAAAAACAATGAACAATGAAACGAAGGTTAAAATTGATGGACATGAAGTGAGTATAACAAAGAGTTTTAAATACTTAGGATCTATAATTGAAGAGAACGGAGAAATCAATAAAGATGTCACACATAGGATCCGGCGGGTTGGAATAAATGGAGGAGCGCATCTTCTATCCTTTGTGATCGTAAAATACCATTAAAATTGAAAGGAAAATTTTATAAAACGGCCATAAGGCCCGCAATGCTTTATGGAGCGAGAATGTTGGGCGACTAAATACGAACACGAACAAAAAATGAGGGTAGCGAGAGATGAGAATGCTAAGATGGATGTGCGGACACACTAGATTAGATAGAATAAGAAATGAACACATTAGGAACAAAGTGGGAGTAGCACCAATAGCGAGAAAATTAGAGAAACACGATTAAGATGGTTTGGACATGTTTATAGGAGACCTTTAGATGCACTGTGCGGCGTTTAGAAGGTAGAGAATCACTCACACAAATCAAAAGAGGAAGAAGCGGACCTAAAAAGACTTGGAAAGAAGCTATTAAACATGACATGTTATACCTAGAAATAAACGAAAATATGGCTTATGACCGTAAACGATGGCGCGATATGATCAGTATAGCCGACCCCACGTAGTGGGATTAAAAACTTAGTTTGTTGTTGTTGTTGTTGTTGTTGTTCTTTGTTTTGCAGATTGTGCTTGGAGTTCTTTGGTTTGGTATTTGTGGCTTAAATACAACCATATCTAGAAAGAGTAAAAGAATAATTAAAAGTAGTAAAAAACTAGACAATGTGATGGTGTTTAAGAAAGTTACAAGAATATACAATGTTCAAATACAGATGATTACAAAACAAAGTTTTGGGGTTAATTACAAAAATACCCTTGAAGTTCAATCTAATTACAAAAAAACCCAACTAATTTTACATAATTACAGGTAGCCCCTTGATATTTGTTTCTATTTTACAAATTACACCATCAAGATGAGGGAAACAAACCTCAAGGGCGTGTTTGTAAATATCTTAAGAGGGTACTTGTAATTTTGAACCCTTTTTTTGTAATTAGCTAAACCTCAAAGGTATTTTTTTGTAATTAACCGTAAACTTTATAACATCTTACACCAGGGAAAAGCATTCCAATCAAACGATGCGCTTTGTCTGAAACGGATAGCAGCAATGTCTGAGATGGTAGCTGTATAACTGCACACTGAACAAATTATAAACAAGGGGAACTATGAGAATTTTACCATTAAAACTACAAACTCACAATTTCTTAGGATTACTGAGCAATGTTCCACAATGCTTTGCCCGAAAAAGTTGAAAAGCATTGCAATTTAATGACCATTAATCCCATCATTCTAGCAGCAGTTTTAACATAATATACTAAAAAGGAAATTAAGGTTCCCATTGACAAGACTTACAAGCTTCTTTTCTTGCAGCTGACCAAGAAAGCCATGTTGATTCATTGCCGAAAAACTAGAAAATCAGCTTTTCCAACATATTGCCTAGCACAATATATAGAAAATTCAAACTTCTATAATTGAAAAAAAGGTTTTCCTAAAAATGAGTACATCAGGTAACATAATTGAGTTTCGACGGAGATATTACTTGTTATTCATGTGATCCTGGGATATCAGGCGAACTATCTGCATTATTGGAGGCCAATTTGCAGCAAGCCTGAAGAAGGGTAAAAATGACCAGATGAAAGTACACAGTCAGGTCAATTTAAGTAAGGGCAAACAAAAGCACGCCAAAAATAATAACAATAATAATAAACTAAAGGTAGACTTTCGATATTTTATGCCAGCAGTTACATGTCACGAGCATTGCAATAGTAAAGCCAATGGGGTGTTAACAGCTTTGCGTCATGACCGTATCTAATTCTTTTTGCCATGCTTTTATCACAGACATGGTTTCTAGGCCTAATTGTGATGGATTTTCTATTGTTACTTGACTGTGGATGAATTATTTCCCCTTGAAATTTGTTTTGTTGATCCCAAAGACATTTCAAATTTTTGAACACATATGGGCAACATGACCATGGGAAAATATTTGAATCTTGACAACAAACTGCTAAGATAATAATTTTGATGGGAAATAAGAATGCAGTTTACTGTTTTTATCTGTTGAGATTTTCATCACAAAACCAACAGTAAAATGCAGTTTGCTCTCTATCTTCATTGAGATTTTGACCCCAAAACCAACATGCCTTGAAGTGTTGTACTTAATGAGGTAGTAGGCTTGGAAAAGTCTCACTCCCCCCACCCACCAAAAAAAAAAAAAAAAAAAAAATTAAATATATAATTTACTTGGGCAAATACTAATGCATCTGATGGAAAAGTTTTTAGCATAAGCTTAATTTTTCGCCAGCAACTGCAGATTTCTTATGAATTAGCAAATTGCAGATCGCATAGTAACTATGCAAAAAGGTGGTAACACAAAGTAAGAACATCAGTGGAAGCAGACTTACGTCTCAGAAGCTGAGGCACTCCTGTATCCCTGGCACAAAAACACATAATTAAAATAAATAAAAAAGAGTAAAATGAGAAAATAAATGCTAAGAAGATAATCACTAGAGAATAACATGCATAGCATGGCATACAGCATGTCGACATGATTAACTATTTAAATTAAAATTACATATTTTACTGAATTATTTCAAATAAAAGCACATGACATTATCAAGAACACGTCCCTTGTTATGCAGGTGAAGCATACATACCTCCAGTCTGGTGATGAAAACAGGCTGGCCTTGCCTCTGTCCAGATAAGTTTCCCTGAGATTATTCCATCATAAAAATTTAGAGGCTACCGATAATCAAACTAAAATTCTCTAGCTGCTTGTAGATGTTTCTGAATCATTTACTAATGATTATTTTTCAAATTTGATATTTATTTCCTCAACTTAAATGAGAGGAACTTTAAGGTGAGATTTTCGCAAAAATCACAGATAATTGTAGATAAGACAACCAATATCATTTTCAAGTAATCATGTTGCTATTCAAACTTAACCAATTAGACAGATGAAAAGGAGTAAAAACGACAAATATTATACTGCACGAAAAACAGACTGTTAACCCTCATTCTCAGGTAAAAGCTTCAAAATTCATCAATACTCTCCCCTTTCTGAACAGAAAACCAGTCAGACAATATTCATTTTTCTCGACTTATGTTGGTGACTACAATATTCAGGCAATAGTAAATAGTCCTTGGCTTTTCTTTAACAAGATGAGGCAATAGAGTAAAAATAGAGGTAAGTATCTTTTTTCTTGAAGTCAATACTCAATAACTAACAAGACTGGCAGCACTGCAGATAACACAGCGTATAATAAGCAACGTGAAAGTGGAGCTACCCATCCCTGACTAAAATAAGAGACACCATCACCACCATAATGTGAACCCCCAACATGGATCTATTCTAGCACTTTGCTTAACCATCATAGTGCATATCTATACCATATCAACCATCCTTTTAACCTGCATCACCCATTGTGGACTCTCCAATTGAGACACCATGTTTTTACTTTATTATTGTGTGGTTAAAGACTTAAAGTCATATATTACAGTTAGCTTTCGCCACTCAACAGGCAACTGCTTTAATCCATAAAAAGAAGTATCTACCGGTAGATGGTATTTCTTTTGCAATATACCCAATAAGGTCATTTTGAATATTTTGAGGTTTTAAACATTAGTTGAATAGCTAATTAGAGCCACTGCACGAGCAAGAAATACTTTTTTTGGATCATTTACTTTCGATTAATTAATAGACAATGATGATAAATGGTTATAGTTAAACTCCATATAATACCCAGTTACCTACTCTCAGTTTGTTTTCCCAGTGTCTGTTACTTGGCATTTAAATGATACTTTCAGCACATGCAATTTTCTATCAACCCGACTTCATTCAACAGTGAAAAAGTTCCAACTCAACCAAGAAACATAGCTATTTTCTTCACTTCAATTTTGTACAGGGTTAGGAAGGAGTTGGAGTGGGAACTGCCATACATGATACATCTCCTACATACTAAAAACAGGGTAGTTAAACTGAATATTTGACAGAAAGCACTTACACGAATTGATCTTCCACGGAACCAGCTAACAGTACCAAAAATGTCATGCAGAAGATTCGCTCAAGAAAAATAATAATTGCTAATGATAAAGAATTAGGCATTTGATCTAAAACAGCATCTCCATAAATAGTCCAGGCTTTTCTATTACTATATAGCTATATTGATATGGGTAGTTACCTCCCAGACTTTAATATATTTTGATTGTGCTGATTGTATTGTACTTGAAGTCTGCTGATTCGAGGGCATATTTGACACAGAGTGGTTGCTATTCACACCAACTGGCTGCATTCCTGGTTGCCCTTGCTGAGAAGGCATAACAGAAGCACCACTACCACTCATCATATTCTGATTCATACTCATTCCCGTCTGTGCCATTTGTGTTTGAACCAGACCAACACTTCCTTGGAGATTAGTTATCGGTTGTGACATTGGCAGTGATCCAGCAACCGGTCCGACAACCGATGGACCTGATGATATTACAGTTTGAGCCGCAGAAACTGAAGTTGTCATTCCACTTGATATCATACTTGAGAGAATAGGTGTTTTAGAAGGAAGTCCAATAGAGGTTCCTCCGGATAGGGCTTGGCGTGCTTGCGCCACATCATTCAAAATTCTCACATTTGCTGCTGCACCACCAACTGGTCGCAAGGAGGGTGTTACATTATTTACCACAGGTTTCATGTCTGGTATATTTTCATTATTTGCAATCATGTCTTGAGACGTCGACATAGGTGAAGAAGTTTGCAAGCTTGGAACAGCTTGAGAAGCAGCTCGGGAACAGATGAAATATGTGGAAATGCAGGCCCGGTCACAGAGGCCAAAGCGGTGGGCTCCTGTACAACATTAATGTACGATGAGATCTTCCATGTCAGAGGCCGAGATCAAGCCCCTAACTTTTCCATCAGTGAATAAATGAAAGGATTAATTAAAATAATACCCTTGAGGTTTAGTCTAATTACAACGAAACCCAGCTATTTTTCAAGATTACAAATACCCCAATGATATTTGTTTTTATTTTACAAATTACACCCCGAATAAGGGGTATTTGTTATAAAATACAAACCTCAAGGGGGTATTTGTGATTCTGAAAGATAACTGAGTTTCGTTGTAGTTAGCCTAAACAAAAAGGGTAGTTTTTGTAATCATCCCTAATTAAAATTAGAACACATGTGCCTAACCGGTTTTACAGTTCCAGGATGGATGTTTCCAACAGATATTGGTTGCGGACCAAGACGGATCCATTCGCTGAAGAGGGAAAGGCACAGTATCAGTATCAGGACAGGAAATAGAAATGAGATTTAAATTCAACGCTACAGAAGTAACACAGGTTAAACCCTGGTCAAAGTTGAAAATAAATTACAAAATTACTTTTTTCAAAAACCAAAGTAAAATTTCTAGGTCCAAAGCTCATAGTCAGAAGAATTTGCATCGACCAAACACTAAATAGATTCCAGAAACAAATGCATCATCTCAATGTTTAAATCGCTAAACATACCCTTTAATTTCCAGAAGCTAATGCATCATCCCACCGCTAAATCGCTAACCGTACCCTTTAATTTCCAATCACATTTCACAGTGTGCATAAAACTATTTCTCTAATGCTATCTTATCATGGTTTCTTCACTCTCAAAGTCAATCGAACAATGTGCAATATTAAGCTGGTAATACAATCAACTTCCAGTGGGCAAACGGGTATGAGTCGTATGACCCAACCCACAGCATTTTTCACGCCCAACAAAAATTACAAAATAAATAAAAGAAAACATATAGAACATCAGTGATAGTGTAAACAAGAAAGGAGCAACATATGAACTATGACGAGCGGAAACTATATTGCCCCAACTTACTAACACAGAATGTCAACTCTTGCACATTGATGTTTTGTTCTCAAAGGTCTGAGCTTATAGTTCCAAATATCATAGATGCAAACATAACCTATCAACTCAGAATTGTCTAGTATATTCAAATGTTCGATAGTGGGTCCGCTGAAACAGAGGTGAAACAGGCAAATAACTAAGTTCAGCATGCAAAAGTCACCTGATGGGGCAGAAGCTGGAGGTGGCCCAGAAATGGGAGGAACAGGTGTCACATCCACCTTGACAGGGTTTTGATTAGATGGCAAACTTGTCACTCCAGACCGACTTAAAGAAGAATGGGCCTCAATAAATTTCTCTGAGATAAGAACAAGGAAATGAGGATTCTTAACATTGTCTACAGGTGGATCTGCAGCTCGTGGATCGCGTTTTCCCTAAATTATCACAGTGAAAATAGTATCAGCTCTTTGAAAGAAAGGCGAGAAAGATACGAGAAAAGAAAAAGAAAAAGGCTTTCCAGATTTTTTTTTGGGTTGTTTATGTATGACAAACATCCCTCCCACTACCTAATGCGCTTCGAAAGCAGAACTCTCATGTACTTTTGGCAATGGGTAAAAATAGATGATAAAGGGCAATAAATCATCACAGAGGTGAAATTCAAGAATCACATGCCAAATACCCAGACCAAACAACCAAGTTGGTGAAAGTATCAAATATCAACTTCAGGAAAGGCCTTGGTTTCACCAGCTCAGAGCATGAGCTTCGTATCATTCTCAAACTGAAACTCATTTCTTGAGAATTGTTAAAAAATGGAATTTTCATAAATAAGGCAGAGATGCAGGAAAAAAACAGATCAACATATGCAGTTTACATAAGCTTTCACAATCTTTCAGGAATTCCCACAAGCAGCAAAACAATGAGCTTCAGGGAAGTAGAAATCAGTACCGCATTATAGATTCCTCTAAGTTTTGGAAGCTGCTTCGGACAAATAACAGAGAGAGAAATAGCACACTGCAAAAGGAAGTACTCTATCTGGTAAGATGAAATGAATTGAGAGATAATGATGGCAGAAAAAGGATTCAGACTTTTACCAGTACCTGAGCAAAAGATTTTGCTAATGTCTCTGCATCAGACAGACGATTATCAGGTTGTGTCTCAATACTGTCAGTCTTTTCAGGATTATTCGGAAATTGTGGTCGATATACTGGTGTGGGTAAAGGGTAAGGATTGCTTGCAGCAACAAGAATGCAGTGTCTTTCTCCTTCCACATTTTGATTTTGGTTTCCATTTGGGGAAGAGAACATCTGAAATATGAGCTCGTAAAATATAATTAAGTTTATGAAGCACAAGATGCATTAAGTAAATGAACAAATAAGAGCAGAAAAAATACAGATTGTATGATAACCTATAAACATTCTCTAATCATTTACCAATTTTATTAAAATATCCATACGGAGTACAATCACACAAGATTTAAAGATATTGTAAACAAATGAGTTTAAAAGAACCACTGCACCAGTATATTGTTGGTAAGAGAGTGTAAACTCAATGTATTATATTGCAATATAAACATATAGTCCACCCATCCATCAAGATATGAATTACTGAAATTTGAAACTATCAGTATGATCAAAAAGTACAAATTCATGTGCCTCAAGGAAGGTATATATCACCACGCACCATCAAAGCTTCTGCCAGCCCTTCAGCAATTGCAGCATCATTAAAACCACCACCTGCAAAGGGTATAGCTGAAAGCCACTGAAAGAATATATCCATATCTTTAGTCCAACCACTTCGTTGCACGAGACAAGCTGAATCACAAATAATGGTAATAAGAGTGAAGAAGAAAAGGTGAGCAATGCAAGGTACAAGGTTAAATTATTAAACAATTTGGAGAATCCACCTTAAAGTAGAACGTGGAAAATGAATCAATTAATGCATAAGAGAAAACCTTTATGTTCAAAGTTTTCTGAGAGTGCAACTTAGGTGTTAATGAAAAAATTCCATTACACTTGTCTCGGCCTAAGAGGCTGCCCCAAATCACAGAAAGTAATCCACAATTAACCACCCCATTGGAAGCATATATGCAGCCAAAAGGGCAGATTAAAAACATACCCTGTATACAGTAACACCTAAGGAAAAATATGGGACTTGATTGGGATTGAACTTCATGCTAAGAGCAAAACTTGGAATGCATAAACAGCTAGAAATCGTACAAAAGTGAATGAGCAAGGGCCAATACAGTAACTTAAGTTTCTTGAACTGTGTGGATTTCTTTCCAAGGATACCATTCAATTTATAAGGCGAACAACCAGCATTACAAAAGCTTGTAATGTGTGAAAGAAGAAAAAAATTACGCACCACTATAAGAACCATGAGAATTGAACATGACTAGTGAGAGCTCAACATGGGTAGTAGATGGCTTCTGAAAAATAAAATGAAATGATTATAAGTTGAAATCAAAATTCCACAGTAATATACATTAAACATATGAACATGAATTTGTACTCCTAATACTGAATCATTGTAATTGATTAATAAAAAAGCAAAACTAAGTGAACCAAAATTATGATTAATGTTGCTGATGTGTACCTGACCCATTGGCTCATTTCCGCAAAAACATCTGTAGGAAAAAGAAAAGAAAATGCACCAGAGTCAATGTCCTATGTGCTAATGCGAAAATAGAAGGAAAGATCAAACTTTTCTTAGTTTAAGATGTCGAACAAGATAACACAATTAGAAAAAATGACTATTGAAAATTCCAATAGAGGTCAAAGTGAAGCAACCATAAAACTACAATCTAACGCTGAATCAATTTCATGGGTTTATCCACAAGAAAAGAGGGTTTTCACCAAAAATTTCAAAGCAATGATTATAAACATCAACCAAATACGTCAAATGATCCCACTATATGCACTAACCGGATAAAAACATAACAAAACATAATGCAACTGCATTAAACAACGTTAAAAAAAAAAAACCAAATAAAAGTTCAATTTCAAAAATCACATTTCCAATTAAGCAAGCGAAAACACGTAAACAATCTGTACAAGAAAAAGAAAAAAATCTCAAGTAAACGTAGCTATACGCTCAACTGTTTATACAAACATAATCACACACAGAGCGGGTGTGAGTGTGCGCGAGTACCGGATGATCTTGTCGAGATAATCGGAGACGATAGTTTTCCAGAAAGGGCCAATGGCGGCCGTGCCTTCAACGGCCACGATCAGCTGTTTCGGTACCATGCGTTCGTAGAAGTTCCTCAACCAATCTTGAGTCTTCTTTACAAATTGAGTGTTTCTTCTTTCTCTTTTTCCTCTGTTTCTGTTCCTGTGCTTGAAGCGGGGGCTCTAGTTAACTACCCGCTCTCAGGGGTTGCGTGCTAGAATCCAGGTTTGAAATGAATGTCCATATTTAAGTTAAAATAATTCGAAAATTAAAAAAAAAAAAAAGATAAAGAAAAGAAGCAATAAAATAAAGAATTTTATAGTTTTAATAATTTAGTAGATATATAAAAGAAAAGTCACGTAGATGCTACAGGGTGTCTGTCTGACTTGGTGGGTGGATTGATAATAAGTGTCTCACTACTTATAAGATTAAACATTTGTCAATTATTTATTTCAAGTGTGAAGACAAATTTAAGTGTAATATGGATAATACTTGAAAAGAAAATTGTTTTTTTAGTGGGATAGCAAGGGACGAAGTAGAGGTGTAAAAATGGGTTGATCCGATTTGCCGCGTGAAAAGATTAGGTTGGTGGGCAATTTTGAGGCTCAAAATGGATCGGGCATGTTTGGCTCAACCCATTTGACCCAATAAGTCGAGTGCCCCCTGTGTCATTGATGTGTATTTTTATATGTTGGGTTGGACTTGGATCTTAAAAGGAATGACTTGATGAAATCTCGACTTGGCTCGCCCGATTTTCCCCTTATCCCGATAAGCGACTCTAGAGGAACATTGTTGAAAACTTGAAATATATCACTTGTGAGTTGTTGCATATTGATTAATTAGGGATGATATTTTAACTTATAAGTTAAGTGAGCTCTCTACTATCACCAATTGGTTTTATGATTGAACTCCTCACTTGGTGGACTTATAGTCCAAGTAGCTACGAAAATATAGAGGGGAATGAATATATTCTCCCGATTTTGCGATTTATGCCCTCTTTTTCGATCAAGATGAATAAATAAGATAAAAATGCGTAAAGCTAAATCAAGCAGTTGATTTATAGTGCTTCAACCCACCTACGGTTTCGTCCACTACCACCAGGGATGTCCGAGTGGATTTTGAAAGGAAATAGTTTATTAATTGATACCAAATAATTATAACTTTACCTTAAAGAAAGACCAAACTCTTTTCACAACTATGAAGAACACCAACTCTTTAACACATAAAGAATCAACTAAGTGTGTTATTGTCGAAAAGAACACTCGATAAGTATGTCTTGTTTTATAGATGATTTTAACAATCAAAATTACAACTCAAATGAAAGTATACAATTTTGTAAGCGTGGGTGTAATCAAGAAAGAAAGTCTAATAAGGAATATGTGGAAGTTTAGTGCTTAGGTTATTACAACAATAGTACGAAAATAAAAGTTTGAGAAGTTTTTGAATTTTTATTGCTATGATTGTAGAATGATGTGTTGTATTTAATCCTTCAAATTCTTCAACTATTTATAAAAAAGCTTCAAGATTTGATTTCCAACATAGGCTCTCCAATTTGAAATTTGTCTCGCAAAAAAAGGATAAAAAGATCTACAAAAATTGTTAAGTTGATAAAGTGAATCTGGCGATAAGTGCGTAAGCAACAAATAGAATTTATTGTCAAAAATCTTATAGCGGACCGGTCGCTATGTTGAAATTTCGAAAGTTTAAATTGTTGGATCAATATTTGACATATGATGGCATCTAGGGCGACTGGTCGATGTCTATGGTGATCGGTTGTTGTGGATAGTAACCGTTCGCTCGAGCAACATAGAAGAGAAGCAAAATTATTCAACTCTTCAAGCACTGGTCGCCATATAAGGCGACCGATCATTTCTCTTTACAAAGAAGTTATTCGATTTTTGTCAAAAATAAAGTTCAAGAATCTTCAAAAACTTGGTAAAAATCAATTAAAATATTTTAAAGAATTTTGACATGACTTTTGAAAATATTATTTTAGTATAAAACTCATTTATATGAAATAATCAAAATCAACTTACAAATATTTTTCTAGTAGGGGTTGGACATTTCATTTCGTATTTGGTATACTTCACGGTGTGGGTCTTACAAGTCCCCCGATTGAACAAATACACGCACACACACTCATAGAGTGACAATGGGTGGCGGGCTTTTGCAAAAATTCGGACTGGATTGGGTCGGCCGATTTTGGCGGGCCGCGAAAATCTTGGCCCAAAGACATGCATGAAATCGTGTAAAAATTCGGGTCGCCCGAAAAAGGTGGCTAACCCGACCCATCGGGCCGGGCCAAATAGGCATGACTTTGTTTGGGCCTAAAAATTCACAGCCAGTACTGAGCCCAAACCTCGGGCTGGTTTTTACCACCTCTACATGCTCATATGGAATTGACCAAGGGTTAATCTCCTAAAGAAATAATTTGTTTTTCTTTTTATTTGAGGATAAAGAAAAATCCCAACGAAAGTACTATCCGATATCCGAGTAAATAGTAACTAATGATAGATGGGCCAAAAAGCGCAGGCCCAAGAAGGGCGTGGACCCGCGGTAACCCAAGCAATCCTCCGTCAACTCATCGCGTCAACCCTTAAACCATCAGAATTCCCAATTCTTAATTGAGAAGGAAAATGCAGTAGCAAACACGTTTGAATAAGCCATTTTGAGAACGACCCAGAACTGTAATCAATAAAATGATGTATGTATATATTATTGATACACCATATATACTTATATTCCTATCAAGAAAATTTCGATAGTCTTTCTTGAAATAGCTACAATAATTAACATTACTTTCTAGGTAATTTCGAATTCGAATCAATCTTCCGTTCTATTACTCTGCTTCCTTTTAGTTGCAAAACCCATATTGAAGCTGATACGAAAGGTAATCGTATTTGAGGTGGGATTGTGGACTTTTTGAAGCTATGGGTTTCCCCCTTTTTCTGGTAATGGGATTTAAGTGAAAGACTGGAATATTATTGCGTGAAGATGATGATAAGTTATCCAGGCCTTTCAAAGCTGAGAACTAAGCCGGTATGTTAATCTTTTTACACTTGTTTTTGTTTTTTTGTTTGTTGTTTCTCATTCTCCCCAGTTTCCCCCCCTTTTATATTATGTTCTGCAATTTAAGTTCATAGAGGCTGGTGATTATTTGTTGGAGTGAACAAAATTTTATTCATGTATTGTGTTTAATCCACCTAATAAGAATGAATACTATATGGGATTTTTTGAGTTATTCTTACTTCTTCAATATTTCAAGTTTTGTTTTGATGTAGAAGATGATGCTCATTGCACTCTTTTAAGTTCTTGGTTTGGAATGTGTACATGATATAACTTCCATTTATGGAAGCCATTTATAATAGGGGTAATTACAGAAACACCCCCGAGGTTTGAGCTGATTACACAAAAACTCAAAGAGGTTTCAAAATTACATAAACATCCCTCAAGTTTGATTTTGTCTTGAATTTAAGTGGGTTAATGCAATATTTTTATAGATGTCAAGGGTTTTTTTGAAATGTTAGTTGCTTCTGAAGGAGAAAATATAAGATGAAAATCAAACCTTAGTGGGGCTTTTATAATTTTTAAAAACCTTTGTTTTTTTAATTAGCATGAACCCTAGGGACTTTTTGTAATTATCCCTTTATAATATGAAGAAGAAAAGAAACTGTTAGCATTTTTACAAAATGCCAGCTTAACAATAGCATTTTAACAAAATACCAATGCCAGCTTACCCTTAGTTCACTGTATTAATAAGTTAACTCTGTTTTGATGCATGAATGGATGGCTGATAGTAACATGTTGCAATTGCTAGGTTTTATATGAAAATGTGTTTTCGGCTAGCGATTCAGGCACACTCGAACAACTCAAAGAATTAAGCTCCAAATGTAAAGCAATCGCGGATTCTATAAAAGAAAGCAGCTTTATTACAGAGGCTATTGCAAGAGAAATGTCTAGTGGTCTCACATCCCGTAGTGAACAGGTAAAAAAATAAAAAAAGGACATTAGTATTTTCAACAAACTTTTGGAGTTTGGATGGTTTGATATGTCTCTACGCTGGTTCGTATCTGTAGTGCATTTTGTTTTTGCACATAAAAGTAGTCCAGTTCCATAATGTCCTAAAGCAAGCTGGTGGAGTTTTGTATGTATTTAACAAGTACCCGTCTTGAGGGTGCAGTTTTGTAAGCTAAAAATAAATGTCAGGGGTATTTTGTCATTTTAAAAGATATTTGGTTTTTTTTTTGTGATCACGCTAAACCTCAGAGATTGTTTTTGTAATTAACCCTTATTTATTCGTTTAAACTCTATCAGGACATCCAGAAGTTGGAATGCTATTTACCTTTATTGGAGAACCTCGTTCACCACATCAATTCGAACTGCAAAAATCGCCAAGTAATTTGCTGGATATCAAACCTTAAAATAAGATGGAGCAGCGTGCTTACTCCGTCGTCTATTTTTCACCTTCACGGTCCAAAGTTCTATCAGGTTGACGATATGTATTTCGAGCTTGGAATGACGCTTTTCCTTTATGGTGCATTAATTCGTGAGCAGGCTCTGGAAGTTCTATCATCAGGTAAGCATAATTGTACCAAAAATTCACTGATCCAAATGTATAACTGCGAAGCTTCTCTTGATTTCATTTTCTTCTCTGTAGATATGGTTCAATCTGCCACCCTTTTCAGAAAAGCTGCTGGAGTGTATAGCTATTTAGCTCAGCAAGTTTTTAATAATTTAAGTAGGACTCAAGAAAGGCCACCGGAAGCTACACCTAGTGTTTCTTTTGTAATGAGCCTCATTTGCTTGGCAGAGGCCCAGGTGTGTGAAATTTATGTAAGATATCATTATTTGCTATAGGGATAATTAAAAAATACCCCTAAGGTTTGGGCTAATTACAAAAAAACCCTGAGATGTTTTAAAATTACAAAAACATCCCTAAAGTTTGATTTTGTCTTAAATTTAAGGGGTTAAATGTAATATTTTTATAGATGTCAAGGGGTTTTTGAAATGTTTTTCTAACGGGAAAATGTGAGACGAAATCAAACCTCAATGGGGTTTTTGTAATTTTCAAAAATCATTGGGTTTTTTTGTAATTACTCAGGGGCTTTTTTGTAATTATCCCTTTGCTATAATTATCTCCACCACTACTGGAGTTGTCAGATTCTCTTTTCAGATGGTCAATAGTGTGTTTGCAAAAACTTCTGATTTAAGAGGAAGTGATTTATTTAGCAGAAGCAAAAAGTAGTTGAGAATCGAAGTTAGTAGTCTTTGAAAAAGAAGGTAAAATTGATCAAGTTAAAAGAGACTATTTGGTGAATAAGTTGTGGAAGTGCTTTATTTGTGTGTTTAAGTCAAGCCAAAAGCAAAATTTGAAATCTAAAGCACCCTCCCTCTTGCAATCAGAAGCAGAGGTTGGCATTTGAAAAACTGACTATCGCTTTATTTAAGCGTTTGCAATAACACTTGTGACAGCTTCCACGTCACGGAATGATTTTGCTTGTAAATTTTTAATTCCACTGGCAGTAAATTCTTTTTGTTCTTTGTTTTATAGTTGGTTTTTAAATTTCTGTAGGCTGTAACTGCAAAAAAGGCTGAAGAAAATGGTAATACAGGATGTCTTTTAGCAAAATTGCATTGTGGTGTTAAAGAATTTATGGTTGAAGCTATTAATATCTTGCAAGTCGCAACCAAAGAATGCAAGGATGTTCCTTCTCGTCTTCTGGTACGTTTGCACTTGAATTGACCGAAACTTGCTTAACTTTCGTTTAACATATGAAATATAACCAGCCATTTTTGTTTTGTTTAGCTTCTATACCCTTTCAGCGATTGCAACGGACTGAGTGTTTGCAAACACTTAAAAAAAAGGGATTATTACAAAAATCCCACTGAGGTTTAGGCTAATTACGAAAAATCCAGAGATGTTTCAAATTACAAAAAACCCCCTCAAGTTTGATAATGTCTTAAATTTGAGGGGGTAACTGGAATATTTCTATAAATACCAAGGGGGTTTTGAAATGTTTTTGCTCATGGAAGTTTTTATTTTTGTAATTATCCTAACAAAAGTGATTGTCATATTTTGGTTGGAATAAGAAAAAAGTAGTTTTTATGCTTTCAAATGTTAACTTCTACTTTTGATTATGTATAATTTAATCAAAATTAGAAGGGGAAATATGCTTTAGATTTATGATTCTACTTCTGTTTTCATTTTGAAATAAGTAAAATCACTTTTTCAACTTATCCACCAAATATTATCTATTAACTTAATCACCTCTCAACTGCAAAACACTACCAATTTTTTTATTTTCAACTGTTATAAATCACTTTTTTTTAAGCAGAAGTTCCCCAAGTGATATTGGGTAATGGAGTAAATGTCAATTAGTGATGGTGTACCTGGATACTTCACAAATGCTTTGTGTTTGCCTTCTTTGAAAATTTGGTGTATTTTTACTGAAAACCGATATGTCATTTGCCGCTCTTGCTTGTCTATGCAGGATTTCATGTTAAGTTGCAAAACGCTGCATGAGTCGATGAGTTACAAATACCTTGTACAAGGCCTAAAAAGTGATGGTAAAATTGGCATTGCGATTGGTTATCTTCGTTGGGCTGTAGCAAATGCAAAGAAAAGCGTACCAAAAGACGAGTCGTGGAGATTAGTTTATAAGCAATTGATCGATGAGTTGAGCGGGTTGCTCCAGAAATATGAGCATGAGAATGAGTTTGTATGGCATGAAAAGGTCCCTTTTAATGATGAGCTGCCCCCTTTGCAACAAGCTGTAAGAATTGTTAGTCTCATTCCTTATCAACCCCAAAAATGGGAAAGAACACTTGTTTTCAAATTGTGATAGTGCAAAAATATGTACATTTGATAGCTCTCTTGGGAGGAAGCAGTGGTGTGGATTTTTTTTGACGGGGATAATTATAGAAACTACCTTGAGCTTTGGTCTAATTACAAAAAGAACTCAATTATCTTTCATAGCCAAGTAAGAATATGGTCCATTTGGTCCGAAAAACTGACTCAGCCTAGTTGGCTGGTTACATGCATTTTTAAGTTATGGGCTGAGTTGAGTCAAAAAATGACATTAAGATTGAATTTCGGGTTGGCTCAACCCAGCCAAATTTTCCTCTTTAGCTCGATCTAAGTTTAGCCCAGCCCAGTTCAGTCTAGTCCATCTGACAGCTCTAGCAACAATGACATTGCAGTTTGCTTGTCTGAATTCTTTCTGGCCCAAATCCTGTTACTGGAGAGAGGTGCAGATATAGAGTGAATGCGGATCACCATGTTTTGGGCCGAGAATAGGAATACAAGTGAAGTATTGTATGGCTCGGTGGATGTGTTTTGTTATATGTGAAAATGGGCTTATAAAGCTATAGCAACAATATGCCACTAGAGTGATAACCAACAAGCATTTGGGCTGTTTGAAAGGGCCAAGCCCACATAGTTTTGGTTTTGAAATTTCGATTAGGAATTTTATGGATTATTGTAAATAGAAAATTTTGTTGGGGTGTTTCGTATGTATTTTTATTCTTTTCTTTTCTACTTTTGTCCGATGTATAACGAAATGGGGATTTATTAATGACAAAAATCAGATAACAAAAAAAGGGAATAGCATAATTCCAGGCAATTCGAATTTCGGACCAATGCTCCGAACCTGAAAATCTGAACTAGACTTAACTTTATCTAATGATGGAAAATATTTGAAGTCAAGATAGTAATTTAGAGGGATGCTCTTGAGAATATTGCTTACTTAGCGATAATTAGTTTGCCAAATATATAAAATTAGAATATGGGTATAATATATGTTGCAATAAAGGGATAATTAAAAAAAATCCTAGGTTCGGAGCTAATTACAAAAATATCCAGAGATGTTTTAAAATTACAAATACCCTCCTCAGGTTTTATTCGGTCTCAAATTAAGAGGATAACTGTAATGTTTCTATAAATGTTAGGGGTATTTTTAAAATATCTTTTGCTTATGATATGAGAAAATGTAACACAGAATCAATTAATAATGAGTTTTTTGTAATTCTCAAAAACCTTTGAACTTTTTTGTAATTAGACAAAAGCACATGGTTTTTTTCTTGAGTAAGTCTCATGTGAGACCAGAGGCGTATCCTCTATGTAAAGCTCCCCCCAAATTCTTTGAAAATCAATGATTTATATGTATATTTTATTTTAAAATATTAAATTTTAGTAATAAATATTATTTTTTATTGATTTAGCCCTCCAAAATTACTTAGCCCCCTCCCCAAACTTAGACATCTATTTCTACGCCCATGTGTGAGACTATCTCACGGATTTAAAGTCGTGAGAGGCAATTTAACTCATTAATCAAATCAAAGCAATTAGTTAGATCCAAATTTAAATGGGTTAACTAATATGGTCATCTTAGGATATGTTTAATGAAATTTAATCCAGTGAGGACAAATCTCATACTGATATTTTTTTTTTTTTTTTTTAATTATCCATACAATAAATGAAACATGAAAGTTGCATAACCCATGCTTCCATTTAAAGTCTTATAAATGTTGCTAAACGAGTAAGCACATGGATTTGATTTTAAATAAATATGCTATGATGGGGCATTTTCATATAAAGTGTCTTTAGTACTAGTCAGAAAGCCAAACTTTTGCAATTTTGGAACACATATATCAAGAATATGTGCTTCAATGTTCCTTAAGGTCCAACCATGTAATTAATCACAATTAATAGAAGAAAGTTAGCACTAATTAAGAGCATTATCCTTATATAGTATTGTAGCTGGCTAGGGAATTAATTACTAGCTAGAAATATTCCTCAAAACTATGTAAATGGCCTTTCAATTCAACTATGATGAATATGTCACATGAATCATGATGCTTTTTCATCTTGTCAATGAAAATTACAAGGACGAGGACACTATGGTCCATATACCATATGTACTATGTAGTATTGTTGAACGACTGCATAAACGTGGTGAAAATTTGACTTTATTATATATAATGCGTAATGAGCTGGCGTTATTAAAATATTTGTAAAAACTGTCAGATAACTTAATTTACATCTAGCTATGATAGAAAACTTCAATCATAGACTCAAAAATGTTGTTATCTTCCACAAGAAAAGGTAAACTAATAGTGATAGCTGGATCAAATAATACCAAACGATATACGTTGTAGTATGCTTTTAGATAAAAGCAAGAAGATTGTACTACATGAGCCCATTACATGAGAATATTCCTTCGAATTTCGCAATATCCAGTAATATTTAATATTATCCAGCATTAACATATTTCAATAATTTTAAAGGAAGGTGGGAAAAGGGAGAAAAGAGGTATGCATAGCACAAAAATAGATACTTTCTTAGGAGAATACAACATACAAAATGTTGACCACAAGAGATGAGCACTGAAGTTAGGTCAAACTAAATTGTACAAGAAGTGTCCTAAAATGGCTTTGTATACTACGACATAGTATAGAGTCTAAAACAGACGTTTTGTTTATTTGTCCTTTGAAATTATATTGTTCTTTAGGTGAGACCAAGAGACGTTTGTCCCAATTTGCACTTGAAAGGCCGTTTTCATTTAAGGTATAGAATTAATGTATTAAATAAGGTTTGTACTTTGTAGTCCTCGTGGCATGTCCAAGTGATTATACTAATGTACATGTTAGTAGCATCTTGCAATATTGTGATAGATATGGACTGCCAATTAATCTGATTTAGAACCCTTGGAACTTGGGATATGTTGAAAAATTGCACCCCAATTGGGGAAATTTTGGATTTTATTTTACTTTTTTAGTTCATCGGATAGGGTCCCAAAAAAGCAATTGTGTAGTAACATACATTGCATTAATTAACCAGGGTTAATTATAAGTAACTAACAAAATGTTTATATGTTTGGGTTTCATGGAAAATATATTCATGAATATTGCGTTTTTCCTGACAAAAATGTCAGAATATGTTAATTTTGAATATATTAGCCTATTTCTGCCCCCAGAGGCCATGATAGATTTAATTTTGTGCATTTTAATTTTATAAGGAAAAATAAAGTTTTAAATTTAACTTGTGGATAATTACAAATTCTACCCTTGAGGTTGGGTTAATTACAAAGAGAACCCCATAGATGTTTGAGAATTTTTTTTTTTACAAAAACCTCTTAATATTTGATTATATATTAAATATAAAAGAGTAATTATTATATTTTACAAATGTAAGCGGTGTTTGAAATATTTTTTTTTTCTTGTAAAGTGGATAAATGTAATACAAGAATCAAACCTCCAGGGTTTTTTGTAATTTTAAAAGAATCTCTAATTTTTTTTTTCCTTTTTGTAATCAACCCAAATCTCAAAAATAGTTTTTGTAATTATCCTTTTAGCTTATGTTCTACTTCTGGTCGCAATCCGTCTTCAATTCAACGGGAGTTGGACACTCACCCACTTAAGTGTCATCTCATTATCATTTGGTTAGAAAATAATTTTAATTAGGCCATAAATATATCACGAAAATTTACATGAATGCAGGCATGTGAGACCACCATATGAAGAGCCAAAATAATTAATAAAAAAAAATTTAATAATTTAGACAGGTGACGGTATCTTAGACAAGGCAAGATTCTCGAGGTATCAGAATATCTTTCTTTCTCTTACCTACAAGATAACATAAACAATGACAGAATATACTTGTCCAATCAAATCATTGCTTACTAATATCAACATTAACAATAAATTAAATCGTTAATAATTCCACTAAACCTAATACAATGATGCATATGCTTCTATTGACAGGAATATTCTTGGATGGGGACCATTTATGTAATTTGTTCTTGCAAAACTCCAATATTAGGTTTTCTATCACAATTAAAGACAAATAAAACAAAGTTCGTCTTTTTACGTTTGTTGGCAATTGGCATCAAATAATGGCACTATTTATTGGTGTGTTGTCTTTACAATAGCAGCCTGCCAGTGCCATGTTTCTTTTTGCAGTACGGAATTTAAGTTGCTTTTGAAAAGAAAAAGAAAAAAAGCGATAGGGGATTTTCCCTTCTAAAAAAGACGATAATCCCATAATCATTGTATTAAATCGTAATTATTGAATTTTGGATGAAATTATATAAGATTATTCACGTAGTTTATGGTAATCACCAAAAAAAAAAACCAAGAAATTTATTTAAGAATATAGAAATCCTATGTAAGTTTGATTTTTAGTGTCGTAAATTTTTACTTGACCACTCAAGTTAGTTGAACTTACGAATTTGATGACTTCATTAAATAATTTACTATTACATCTGGTCAACTTTTCTAAATATTACAAATAATCTCAACAATCCGTCCTACATTTTTATGATAACATTCCTAATCCTTTCTAAGTATTGCAAATAGCTGACGAAAAGTTGGGGCTATTTGATTAAAAAAATTTAGAGATGTAAATCATGTAAGTGTAAAATGATAACGTTATATAGTAGGAATTTTCCCAGCTAAATATGACGATAATTCCATAATCATTGTATTCGGTCTTAATTATTGAGTTATGTAATTTACATAATGAAATACCCGTGGATAAATATAAAATTCGTTTTAATGCCTCACAGTTTCCAAACATTTTTTTCCTGGCCAGGAATGTAACGATTAACTTTGACCATTGTGATTGGTGAAAAATTATGGTGGTCTTTTTATTAGTAGTACTCATAACCAAATTGTACGTGTGTATATGCAAAAAAAAAGGCTTAATTGTATATTTTTTGTTTTTCTATATAATGGACAATTGGACATGTAGCTTGTGTATTTCGAAGGTCCTTCTCTTATCATTTCCCAAATTCAATAATTCTTTTTTAATAAAAAATATTTCAATGAGTAAGAGGGCTCAACAGTCCAGGTTCCCATTGAATCCGGACATTAAAAGGAAAGAGGTTCATTTATTTGTTCGTTAATTAAGCCCCACTTTGCGTTCTCCACATATTAATAAAAAGTATTAATCAATGTCACTCAGACACTTCCATTTGTAAGAAAAATGGGGTGGAAGATGAGAGGAAAATAAATTGTATATGGATTAGCTATACGAGCACTCAATAGTTATTAAGTATTAAGAATATATTAACTCTTAACTTTATTTGAATTGATAAAAATTCAAATAAAAATGATTTTTTTATTGGTTAAATAAAAAATGATTTAATTGTGTGGTTCTTTGGTATTATAGTTACAAAAGTGTTACTATGTTAGTCCATTTAACCTTGAGGTTGACCTGTGGGCTTGATGTTGCGATTAATGCACCTCAAGATCAACATCGAGTCCCGAGTTCAAGCTTTAACTATTATGGAGTGAAATGTGAGATATGTTTTTTTTTTTTAATACTCTAAGCCGTAAAAAAGTCTTAGCTAGAAGAACCCACACCACTTGGTCCAATGTCAGCCCACAAAAGTAGGGTGGCGGACACACGTAAAAATGGGTGGACTAGAAGAAAAACTAAAAATAAATAATATAAATAATAACTTTTTTTTTTTTATTTTGTTCTCAAAGAGGGGGAGCGGGTTGCCCCATGTCTACGCTAGAAGTGGCAAATCATGTTATCATGCCACACTATCGTGTTAATCTTATTTGATCTTCAATATAACAATACCCGTAATTTCAACTTAATTTACAATTTCGTATTCGTATAGTATCATGTCATGTCGTATTTTATCGTGTAATTTATTTCTATAACTTGGTGTTTGTAATCATGTTGTGTCGGACATTGAACTCATTGTCATTACTAGTCTACGCCTTTGCTTTGGTCAAAAGTGGTAAGAGCCCCTTGTCCATAAATGGAAATGGATCTCTCCATTTTAGGATGTGTAAATTTCTTGTGATTTGGAGAAAGAAAAGACACATGTACATCTATACATACACTTATATATATGTATATGTATGTATAGGTGTATGTATAGATGTACATGTGTCTTTTCTCTCTCCAAATGCACAAGAAATTTACACCCTAAATGGAGAGGATCCATGCCATCCATAAATCCCCTAATTTTATTTATTCGACCATCCCAATTTTTTCTATTTTCAATTGTTATAATGGATATTTATTCTTTTAATAATTCTTTTTCAACCTTATTATCACATATCAGAATAATTTCAGACCAATTTTTGGAGATTGTTATGTCCAATTCTAAAGCATTTTAATTTAATTTATAATTGTGTTGGTAAAAATTTCATTACAAAAAATATTTTTTCCGTATTTTGAGTTCTCACTTGAGATGAGACAAGTTCTTCGATTCTTTTAAATCCATTAGTGCCAAAAGAAATAATATGCTATAAATAATTAAACTCCTTCGGTCCTCTTTTTCTGTCTTTTTCTTCCCCTCTTTTAGGATCATGAGCCTCATTGGTAATAAATTAGACTTTAACAAAGCAAATGTAAAGAAAAATCTTCGCCAGTTGACATAGCACTGAGAAAATAATTAAACAATAATTAAACTCCAAAAACAAGTCTTAATTTAATAATAATCCTTATCTGATATCCACCACACTGGGAAACTCCATCTATAATTAATTAATTCAACTCTCACCATCAAATGCATGCCTCCAAGCTACGAAAAACAAATACAAATCAACATGTATAATAAATATCTGGACGAAAATGACCCAAAATCGACTCAATTTTCCTCTATAAATTTTTACCCAAATATTACACAAGTTACCGCCGTAAATATATATTTCTACAAATTTTCACAAAAGTAAAAAGTAAAAATCAGTAAGCCGGTGAGGCAGTGGATGTATGCGTGGAGGATGAGCGTGGCGGTGAATCGGATCGAATGCCACGTTCGCTATGACTACCTCGGCAATGTGATGTCTTATGTTGTCTTTGTTTAGGAGAGGCCGATGTTTCTTGGAAAGGTGGTGGCAATGCAGCAATGGGGGCGTAGGGTGCGTTTGAGGCGGCTGCCTCCCTGACGTGGCGGTTGTAGCCATTGCGGTGGTATATTCCGGTGGCATCCATAGCCCGCCGGCCACCACCACAAATTGAGGGCCTTGTCGCTGTTGTTGTTGTTGTTTTGATTTGAATGGCTAGGTCTTCTCGTGTGTAAACGATATTTACGCAATAAGTGATTCGCAAAAAGTGATTGTCAGCTTTTCATTGTAAAAAAAGATAAAAGTTTTTGTGATATGAAATGCAATTTTTTATTCTGATTCGGCATTTTTGTCTAATTTTTACACCCAACTAAAATACTTTTATAATATATTCACGAAAACTCTCTTTTAACTAAATCAGCTTTTACCTTCTATCTGCAAATAATACCACATTCTGATTCTCAACCTGCTTTTCGTTTATGTATAGTAAATCACTTTTTCTCAATGTTATAAAAATAGCTAGTCGGGCGAGCTGCCTGGTTGGGATTAATTGGAAAAAAACATAGGTGGACAAGAGGGCCTAACGCCTAGTGGGGATTAATCGAGGCTAATTGGGGATTTTAGAACAGTACTTCTGCTATAAACATATGTTTTTACAAACAGTCCGTGTTTTTGTGACATGACCTAAGGAGTTTGAGTAAAGCTAAGACAATCTTCTTTCTCAAACCTAATTCTAAATAAAGATTTTAAAGTGGTTGATTCTTTTCCATTACTACTATTATTCGAATATCAACTCAATTAGTCTTTTCTTCAAATGAAAGTATTCTCTACCAAAAAGATTTGAAAAGTTTGTCCAAGATGCTATTCCCATTAAGGATAATCAAATGCTATTACACCAATCTAGGACCATCAATTAAGATTTTACCTAATCGAATGTTGTAAAATGGGCCTAGGGACGACTAGGCACTACGCGCCCTATGCCGATCCAATTTTGCTACAATTGGTCTCAAAAATCGTTTTGGGCAAAAATTAGCCTAGGCGGCACAAAATTGGGGCTAGGCAGTTACCTAGACGCGCTAGTCAGCAAAAATCAGTAAAAGAACTAATAAAAAATGAAAAATAGAGTTGTTTTAGGCGCAGCCTAGCGCCTAAGAATTTCTACAACCATAATTTAATCAAGATAATCTTGGCCATGTAAAATTGTACAAAAGACCCAAAATTTCCACTTTCCTATGCCAAATTAATTAACATTTTGTAAATCAAAATAAATGAAAAGAAAAAAATGTCAAAAATATGAGCACAAACCTGTAAATGACTTTTAACCTCATCATTTGTGAGCCCATCAACTTTCATCAACTCCTAATTTGTTTTGGTGTAGCAGCTGCATAAATATCCAACCAAACAAGAATAAAATTTAATCACAAATTCCAAACAAAATAAATAATCACAAACAAATAAAAAAAGGTTTAATTTGATGCTTACTATGTGAACCACCAAGCTGATTAAGTGCTTGCAAGAATCTTCTATGTAACTCCGGTGACCAACACCTCCTCGCCTTTCGAGATTGCCCTTCTTTTTCTTCCTTCTTATTTCCACCACCGCCGCCAGTCCCCGCCGTAGAACTGGTGGATGCCGGCGTCGCCGAACTATTTTCCGGCCCTTTGGTAGTTGTAATAATTGCATTACCAGCTGGGCCCACACAACTAATTTTCTCTTTCTTAAATGGATGAAATGCACCACTACTACCATTTCTCTTCACCTCCGTAACTGACACTTTTCTAGGTGAATCCTAAAATAATAATTCCAAAAAAAAAAAAATCAGATTTTTCCCCAAATTTATTAATTGAAAAAAAAAACCGAAACAATACAATATTTAAAAAAAAAAAACACGAGTTTGTAGCGTATCAAAAGAATGAATCACATCCATAAGGCCCTTTATTGCTCTTGCTCTAGAAATTTGTGGGGAGGTGTATCGCGAGACGTAACTCAACAAGTCAGGGTCACGATCTGTCATAAACTGAGTCACCACACAATAAATCTACATCCACTCTATTATAAGGGGATTGAATTTTATCTTTGTGGATCAAAGAAACAGACAATCTTTATTCAGATCCGTTACCAACTAAGCTATGCTTCGGCCCCCGGGACATGTAGCTCAAGTGGTATTAATTACCTTTTGTAAAGGAATCTGTAGCTCAAGTGATATCAATTACTCTTTATCAGGGTTCGAACCTCAATTCTTTCAATTTTTTTGAAATTTATCCCAATATCTCCTTCGACCACGGCTCCCAACTTATTAAAAAAAATTTAAATTAATAAATTACCTCTTTGGGTGGTGGATCTGGAGTTTGATTCCATAGCTGAACAGATCTAAGCCAATCTGATTTTTTCATATTCTTATCATTACTATTTTTCCCATCTGGTTTCTTGGATTCTTCTTCTTCTTCTTCATCACCAGAATGAGATGAATCCCTTTTAATAGGGATGAACTCTTCCAAAACTGGGCTAGATGTCTGCTCAGAACACTCTGATTGCCCATTCAAATTATACTCTGTTGTTGTCCCTGATAACTGCTGTTTACATGCCTCAATTGCTGCAAAATAAAATAAAATACCCCCAAGCCCAAAAAAATGTGAAAATTCAGAAATAACCAAAATTAATAGAAGGGTCTAGAAAGTATATATTAAAATACCTTGAGTAACAAGCTCAAGACAAAGAGGTAGTTCACGTTGAAATACTCGAATCTTGGAACGTTCTTCTTCTAAGGCGTGTATATAATCTTGACATCTCTGCATTTTTTCCGAACTGTGATTATGGCTGTTGATCGTCATTTTTTTGATTAATTGTTTTGGAAATGGGAGATTAAATTTGGGGGAGAAAAAGGTTTTTATTTTTGTCTTATCGGAAGAGATCCGAATGTGAATACAAGAATAAAGGGATCTGAAAACAGAATCAACAATGGAATAAACTTGGTGCACAAGAAATAAAATATGTATTACTGTGTCTATGTATTGGTTTAATCTTTAAAGCAAGAAAATAGGAAATGGAATGGATAAATTTTGGGGTTTATAAGATTATTAGGAGAGAACGAGGGGTGCGTGAGAATGTCAGGGTCGGGGCGTCGCGTACGTACGAATCTTTTGAATTTTGTGTGTTTTTCGTGGGTTTTAAGAGAGAGAAAATGTGTGTGTGTGAGAGAGGATTTGAATATTCGAGAGGTGATTCTGGTTGTGTGGGGCTGGTGACATTGACGTTAACGCATTTTGTAAATTTTAGATAAGATCAAAGCACCTGCTGTTTTCTCACTCTGCATTTCACGTTGGGGGCAATTTGTCTTTTGCCCTTTGAGGTTTTCTGTTCATTGAATTGTGTTCATGTTTTATACTTATCTGTTATATCATGGGAGGTGTCAAATGGGTCACACCGGGTTCGTACTGGCTTGTCAGGATAGGATAGTTGTTTTTATTAGAGCTATCAAACTGGTGGAACCAGACCAATTTGGCAATTTAGTCCATTTGCCAAATAAGTGATCGAGACGCTATATCCTGTTCGGTCAATTCAAAAATACATATAAAATATCGGACCAACCTGGACGCAGACTCTTTTCCGCATCAAATAAATTTGATTCATTTTAGGCCTCTAAAAATTTATCCCGATATTTCACCGGGCTAGTCAGCCCAGGCCACCGAGCCAGACTCATCTTGACAACTCAATAGTTATCATTTTTGCATTTTCTTTTTCCTAAAAAGGCCTATTTTCTAATTTTAGTATTTAATATTTCAATATTTTTCACTCCATTTCTTTGATATATGTTAGCACTTAGCACTTAGCACTTAGCAAGTTCGTTGCAAAACTATATCTATTTTGTTTTGTCGAAGAACATTGGATATTAAAAAATTTAAGAGTTTTAATTGTTGAATAATTCGAAATTACAAATTAACAATGTTTTTTGCATTCGGAGAAAATTGCATATTTAGCCAAATTGAACTCGCACTGTTGCAATTTCAATCCAAAATAGGCAAATATAGCCCCATTATTTTTCCGCATAATATTAGTCTCATATGATGATATAATGTTGCAATTTTTCCCTCATTGTGGTCTAAAAATTAACGGAGATAACATGTGAACGTTTAAACTCGTCAAATTCCAGATATCATTAATTAGATGTGTGTTTAAAGAAAGGCCGGTTTCATCCATATCCAAATGTCAAATGGATTTTCAAAGATCCATTTCAAGTACTTGTACATTGAAGAGATAACGATGGTGCTCAACTAATATGAAAATGAATGCATTATTTACAATAGATTCTCAAACCTTCAATCGTATACTTGATTAATTTCTCGTTTATAATTAGTTGAAACTATGTTGGTTTGGTTTGAAGCTTTTTAGTGAATGAAATAAGAATACAATAATAAGATTAGATTAAATAAATAATAAAAATACACAAAAATTAAGAAACAAATTCACTAGAGAAAAAAGGAAAATCAAAGCAGAGCATGTTCCAAGGAACATGATTGACAGGGGCAAGAGCATATCCAACAAAGTATTCTATTTTTAGTTTGAACAATACTACGCTAAAGTCTGTGCTATTTTAAATATTTGAACAAATTGCCCTAAAAAAATTATGTAACACTGTAGCTGCGTTAAATTTTTTCATTTCATTTAGTTTTAAATTAATGATTTAGTATATATAAATGAACTACAATAGAATATTATGAGGTATTTTTTTTGCAGATTTTAGTGCAAACTACGTGAGATAAAATATATATTAAGCACTCGACTAGTGCATAATCTGCACTAAAATTATGCAAACGGTTCGAGATGGTCTGAAACAATGCTTTTTACCAAAGAGAAAATGAGGCAAAATGACAATTTTGATCATATCAGCCATTGGTGATAAGCATGAAACTAAAAGTACAATAAGATAAGAGTGGGATCAAACTGAAAAATAGGAAGGTGAGGGGACAAAATTGCAATTTTCACCTACCTCATTTCCTCTCTATATAATTACTGATTCGCTTAGAGGAGTGTTTGCAAAAAAACTCGCTTTTAGAAGAAGTGATTTATTATAAGCAGTAAGTAGAAGTAGTTGAGAATCGAGGAAGTTGGTAGTGTTTGAAAATAGAATTAAAAGTTGAGAATGAGAAGTTGAGAATGTTTGGTGAAAAAAAGAAAAAAAATCTTATTTATATGTAAAATTCAAACTGACGAGTTAATCTAAAGACTCCATCTCATCGCTTTTAGGTCGATTAAAAAGCGAGTAATTAAGCGAGAAATTGGTATATCAAACACTAAAAACCCGCTTTTTAAAAAAAAAAACCGAAAAGACTTATTTTAAGTGTTTGCAAACACTCCCTTAATATATATAATTTTAATTTCGAGGATGGAATATACCTGTAATAAATAGAAGAATCGCGAGAGAAGGAATCTTCGCCAGTGCGTGACTTCAAACGCCAATCCCTCCGTACGATTAATTATATTTGGCCTTTCACACTCTCTAAGGGTCAAGAAACCAAAGACAAACGTTGCACACTCTCTCTCATTGTAACGTGTAGTACACGTGCGAATCATAAGTGGACTTTGCCAGTACATGTAATTATAAATGTGTACCGGCTTAACGTATGGTTCAAGACGGGAATATTCTTTTTTCGGGATTGGATTTTGAGTATCTGAGAAGGTTGGATCTGGTGCGAGTGAGCCCATCACCAAAGGTATTTCCATTTTTAATTTGCTATTTTTTTTTTGTATTTTCATTTTTAAGTTATTTGAATGACAAGTCGCACGAGCATATTGGATGAGGAATCACTATTAGTAGGGATGTAAATGAGTTGAGTCGAGCCGAAAATAGAACTGTTCAAGTTTAAGTGTGTTTGAATTTTAGTTGAGCTTTTAAAATACGTGCTTGATTTTGTTTGAGATGATCAGTCGAATCGAGCTAGAACGAGCTTGTTGGAAATATATACATTAGTTACAACGGGAAAGCCTTTAAGATGGCTTACAAAACAGAAACATAAAATTACAAGAAATGTAAAACCTAACTATTACAAGTCTTGAATGGATTCCAACTCAGGAAGCATGAATCGTGAACTTGGAAAACAAAAGTCGAGTCGACTAGAACTCTATCCGCAAGACAAATACGTCCCAGCTAGTGCTCACGGTTTGATGTAATGTCCCCAAAAATAAAACGGTTTTACCTCCTTTGTGTACAGTAGCACCACTAACACAAAAACACCTTTCGAACTCGAATGAGCGAGAACTGGCTGCTGGACACAAATGTAGAAGGAAGTGTTCTTGAAAATGTTCGTCGGAAAGTTACGACACTTTTACCGACACTTGAAGAATATGTAGAGATATGCGATTTTTCTGTGTATACTGACTTCATCTCTTCCTTCTAACTCCCTCAAAACAGCAAAACGTTTAAGACTTATATAGGCCCTCATTTCCAACACATGAAGGGAATTAAATACAAAAAGAGTGGGCATTATACTATATGTAACTCCCATGAGCTACAACCTCTTCTTATGACCACCACTTGGGAAGTTACAAACTCTAAAAGACACGTGAACCAACGCTCCAATGTCAGATCCATCCACACGTGAACCGGACACCTCCAATGTCAGATTCATCACCCCAACCGTTACTTGAAGTTTGGGGCAAGCCCATTTTCAAGTTACAAAACTAACTAAACTCGAACCCGAGCCCAAAGGGTCGGTCCGGTCCAAGGCCCATTTGTGATCATACACTTATGTTATAGTGCATCCAACTAATAACACCTTCTAGTTTTTATACTAGGATAAACAATGCCCATTCGCGTGGCGAACTTCGTGTATTAATTTCTCACTCATCACCGAAATTTGGTTTTGAAAAATAAAAAAATACTACGAACATCTACTCGAAAGGTAGATTAACAATTCACAATTTAATTCCTCCAGAATTAAATTCTTAGCCACCGAAAATTTGGTCAAAGTCGGATCGACGTCCACTTTATCAAAACCAAATTTCCAACAGAGCTTTAGTCAAGCTGAACACGAATCAAGCTCGAGTATCTTGATATTTTTACATATATATATATATATATATATTTTTGCTAATCGAGTCGAGTTCAAGTCAATCTTTAGATCTCATCAAATGAAAAATATGTTCAACCTTGGTTCGTTATGTTAACGAATCGAATTCAAACGATCTTCTAACGATCGATCTCGAATTGAGTATCAAATAACTTGGTTCGTGTTTTAGGCATAACTGTTACCACTAACCAAATACGATATTTGTAATTGTCGTCGGATATTGTTTGGTTGATATTTTTTTCTTTTAGAGAATTATGATGAAAATAATTTAAAAAGAAAAATAATAAATTTTGAGAGTGATGTTTTGCAACACTTTCCTGCATTTAAAGTCAAATTGAAGGAATGTTATAATTTCTTTTGAAAACATACTCAAAAGCTAATTTAAGAGAAATAGTACAATAAAATGAAATGCATGCATGGCCAATAGAGCTTACCTTAGCCCTAAATAAAAATGATTTTATATGACTTTTGATTTCTTTTTTCAGAATTTGAACATTTTTCTTTCCTAATCACATTATCTAACTCTGATTCAAGACCTGGGATTGGGGCCTTCACGGCACTTGAGGGCAGTCACCATAAGACGAATCAAGACTGCCTGATCCAACAAGCCCAAATATACTGGAAACAATACATCATTAGATGCTCAACAAAGTCCATACGTCAAATGTAAATCTATGGGCTGAGCCCACTAAGTTACTAACACCTCATGTCGGCCCATAGGCTAAAAACAACCAATATCACAGATTTTTTTTTTCGTAGAACCAATATCACAGTTAATTAAACAAGTTTAGCATTTACCATTGTTTATAACTATAAGTCTGGAAGAGAAAGCATTGATTATTATTTGGATGCTAAGTTTTTAAAAGAAGAAGAAATTATGAAATTGATTTTATCTTAAAATATTAATTTTCAATTTAGTTTTTGGGTTGGACCTGGACGCACAGCCCAACACACTTAAATTAAAGTTAATTTTTTTTTTAAGAATCAACCCAACCCAAATGCCAATTACAGGCATCCATATCCAAATTAAAGCTGGGTTTAGGACGCGTCGATTGTCAAACGGGAAGGGTCGAGTTTTGGCGTGGTGATACGAGCGCATAACGGCGAGGTCATAAGGGTACGAGCTCAAAAATTCCAACAAGAATTTGCAATTGATATAATGGAAGCAATAGCTTGCCGAGAGGGTCTGAAACTCGCGAAGGAACTTCAGTTGGAACAGGTAGAAGTGGAGACGGATTGTAAAACACTAGTACAGTCCTATCAGCGACACCAAATAAACCTGACGTATCTCGGACGAGTGATAGACGACATACGAGAACTCTGCTCCACGTTTAAATCGTGCAATATCCGCTACATCCCCCGATCCGCAAATATGATGGCACATCATTTAGCAAGATTTGTTTTTTCTGTTTCTAGTAGTAATTGTTATTGTGGTTGTTTTCCATCTGAACTATGTCACCTCATTCCTGATGGGGAGAAACCTTATTAATTTCTAATGAATGTTCTCTTCCTCAAAAAAAAAAAAAAAAAAAAAGCTGGGTTTAGGACTCTATTTAATTTGTAGTCCATATAAATTCTTGGAAAATGCAAGAAAATAGAAAAGGCTGGTGAATGGTGTGTGCATATTTTCATTACACATCACAAAAAGAGTATTTGGGTTGTGAAAATTAAAGTTCTTTCCATGTTTTACTTGGACTTTGATTAAGAACATCAAAATTAACAATCCAGAACATTCATGCTTCAATCCAAAGGTACAATCTGATTTTAGGATCCTTGAAATTTAGCTTAATTACAGATTATTCTTCAAAATTGTAATTACATCCTTGATATAGATAAGTACGGCATACCGCTTGGGGTTTTGTGTTTCTTTTATAAACACACCCTCAAGGCCTCAATAGATACAATCTGTAAAATAAAAATAAATTTGATTGGAATACAATTTACTTTTAAAAGATAAGTACATTGTAATTAGGTTAAACCGCAATGGTGGTTTGGTACGTAATTCATCCAAAATGTTTTTTTTCATTGATTAATTAAAAATGAATCATTTTCCCTACATCAACATGAATCCAACCTTTAAAAGAGATTGAATTTAAACTAAAAAAACTTTTGCATCCCATATAGGGGTGTAAACGATTGGAGTCGAGCTGAACATGCTCCTGTTCAAACTTGTCTGAATTAAAAACTTGTGTCTGAGCTTGATTTTATTATTAATTGAATCGAGTTTGAACGAGATTTAGTCGAGTCGAGAACAAATAGAGCTCAAATATCTTAATATTTTTACATATATTTTATTCTTTTTTACTAATCGAGTCGAATTCGAATCGAGTTTTACATCTTATTTAAATAAAAGATGTGTTCAAACTTGGTTCATTATACTAACGAACGATGTAAAACAAGCTTTTAACGATCAATGTTACTCGAAGTTTGGTTTGTTATTCAATCCTAATCCCATGATAATCTTCTTGTTTGAACTTTGAAGTAAAAAAACTAGACATAGCTAAAAAATAAAAATGAAATAAACAAATTAAAATTAAAATTAAAATTAAAATCGTTACAATATTAATAATACTCCTGATTATTGAACCAATCAAATCATTCCAAAACTAACATACGCCTAATAATTTAAAAAAATATCCCTTTAATTTGTGAAATTAGAAACCCTAGCCTGCGGCTCAGCAGCCTTAGCCGCCGCCGACGGCTCAACCGAAGGAGTCGGCTCCACCGGCTTCACCACCAGCTCCGCCGGCAAATCCTTAATCCCCTTCAAATAAAACGTGTAAAACAGCTTAAACGGAAACACGATCTGCTGCAATTTCACCGTGCCGTAAACCCCCTCGAAAACCCCCGATCCGCCGGTGACGGCCAGGTACGTGTCGGCGTACGTTAGATACGCGCCCTGGACCGAGATGTGTCCGTAATCGCCGAAATAGAAACTGTAGGTGGCCTCGTATCTATCGCCCTTTTTGTCCGGCAAATGTTGGATCAAGACACAGAGACCGGCTGTGATGCCCAATCGCTTCTGTAAATCGCCGGAGTAGAGCTTGTTGGAGAAAGGGACGAGGTCGCCGAGGGAGTTGGTTTCTTTCTGGCTTAGTCTTAGGTAGGCTGGGCTGCCACGGTCTCGCTCGTTGATTTCGTAGACGTATAGTTCCTGAACCTTAGCTGAAAATTTTGGAAAATAAAGCAAAGTTTAGTTATGGATAAACAACACGTTTGTTATAAGACTGTGTTAGACCACAAGACAGTAATATATTGGGTGTAAAAAATGATATTTTATCTAAATACACTAATTTAAGTGTATTTAAATAAATATCATTTTTCACACTAAAGAAGATGATATCAGCTCAAGATCTCAAATCTTCTGTTTTGTCTTACATAAGTTTTGCGATGGATAAATATATTGTGCTATATTATGATTATGGGCACATGTTCAAACTATGCATCATGTCGTATTTTAAATCTCGTTGCTACACGCAAAGTTCATCAGTAACAGTCATTTTTACACTTCACGCGCATTTAAGATACTTGGAATATGACAAAACAAACTTTAGAATAGAAATATAAACCGATAATTATGAATAAATGTAGTGTAGCGAGTAAATATGGTTTTGTTTAGAGCTGACAGTTTCAACCGAGCTCGCGGGCCCGAGGATAGGGCTAGGATGCGCTGCATTTTTTAAATTCAAATGATCACGTAACAAATTAATGTCTGTTTAAAACTTTAAATTACAAAAATATAATAAAAAAATAAAAATAAAATAATTAATACAAAAAAATCAGTTTTGATCAACCAATTTTTGGCTGAATATGACCGATTTGACCAAATTTTGACTGATTTTGACGAATCAACGGCAAAAATGATTATTTTAGACTAGTTAGATAGGGTCTACCACCAATTCGCAGTTGAACCAGTTTTTGAACAATGTAAGAAACACTAAGTAATTGCAGCTTTATTAATAGTATTGATTAATATGGTAATGTACAATAAAATCATAGGAGTATAATCCCACAACACTTACAAATTACAATAAATGTGTAGTGCGTGAAAGAGAAGATTATAACTGCCTGCGTACACTGTCACTCAGTCACTCTGTTTACATTATTTTATCGGGATAATTACAAAAAGACCCCTAAGTTCCAGGCTAATTACAAAAAATCCAAGAGATTTTTAAAAATTACAAAAAAATCCCTTGACTTACTTTTTTTCTTTCACATACAAAAACCATTTCACAAACCTCTAACATTTAAAAAATATTACAATTACCCCTTTCAATTTAAGACAATCAAACTTGAGGGTTTTTTCTGTAATTTTGAAACATCTATGGGTTTTTCTATAATTAGCCTAAACCTCAAGGATATTTTTGTAATTATCCTTAATTTTTTTTTAATGTTCTGAGAAAGTATCTTAGTTGGAGGTGAGGGAATAAATTTCAAAGAAACCGAAAGATACGGGGTTCGAACTCGATCAACACCCTTCAAAGGGTGAACGATCTGAAATTTCTACAAGCTCGTGGTAATTATCCTTAATTTATATTTCATCTTAAAATAAACATTTTCTTAGTGTGAAACTAAAGTTAATTTTTTTGAATGCATTAATATTAATTATATTTACTTACTTGATCTTGAAGGCTCGGGCTTTGGTTTTCTGAAGAAGAATGCCTTTGTGGTGAGCCCTCTGGAAGATCTTGCGGTCGAAAATTTCTGATTATAAGTTGTGGAAATCTTGAAATCTTTTGTTGGAAAGGAACGTGAAATGACCAAACTAGGCTTCCCATTTGCCCTTAATGGGAAAGCAGATGCTGGTTGAGCCTTGTAATTATTAATTGATTTCAGGGAGTTTGTACAAGCCATTATTGATGAAAATAATTGTGAAGAAATAAGTACAAAAATGAGTAATTTGTTGAAGGAGATGGAAATTATGAGAATGAAACGGAAAGTACCTTTGGACTTGAGTCAGCTATATAATTAGATGTATATATATAGTGTAGACTGTAGAGTAATTTGCTTTGAGGGGTAATTACAAAAACCACCCCTAGGTTCAAGTTAATAACAAAAACATCCAGAAGTTTTTGAAATTACAAAAAACCCCAGAAGGCTCTGTATTCCACTTTGCCCATTTCATAAGTAAAAATATTTCAAATATCCCCTTTATATTTGTAACAATATTACAGTTACCACCAAGAGCTTGTAGCTTCAGTGCTATCAATCACCCTCACCCTTTATAAGGGTGTTGACCGGGTTTCAAACTCGGTATCTTTTAATTTCTTTGAAATTTATTCCCTCCTCAGTACTCCAACTTATAAAAAAACAATATTACAATTACCCTTTTAAATTTAAGGGTTAACTACAAAAACCTCCTTGAGGTTTGGACTAATTACAAAAAAATCCAAAGATTTTTTAAAATTACAAAAAGCTCCTTGAGTTTTGACTCGTCTTGTATTTTCCTCCGTCATAAGAAAAAAATATTTTACAAAAACCCTTGATATTTCTAAAAATATTACAGTTATCCCCTTAAATTTAAGACAGAACCAAACTTGAGGGAGTTTTTTGTAATTTTAAAATATATTTGGTTTTTTTGTAATTAGGCCAAACCTTAGGGGGTCTTTTAATTATCCATAAATTTAAAACATAATCAAACATTAGGAGAATTTTTTCAATTTTAAAATTTTTCTTGATGTTTTTGTAATTACCTAAAATTTTAGGGTAGTTTTTGTAATTATTCCTTTCTTTAATTGACGAAACTCATTGGAAAAGACGTGCATCTGAATAAGGGTAATAGTCAAGGCTGGCGGTTGGTGTATGTGAAATAATCAAATAATCATTATTCCCACGAGTTTTTTTCTTTTGTGTGTGTACAATAATTTATTACAGCTGTAGCCTTTACCTTTATAGAAATGGTGGGTCCACGAATCCTATGCTAGAGAACTTTTCCAATATAATCCAAATTCACTTTTGTTGCAGTCTTGCAGATATGTTCACCAATACAGACTATTTTTTTTTCTTTTTCCGAACCATAGCTTTTTATTTGAATTCAAAAATAGGAATTATAATTACAAACGTAACAAACTGGCTCACATGTCGATTTGGTAAAGAAAAGTCAAATAGTGATGGAGATAATATCTAATTTTATTATATTTTAGGATTTTAGAATATCTTATATTTTAGATAGTGATTTGTTTAGTATTCTATTTGAGTTTATCTTTTAAGTTTCCTAGTCAAGTTAGGAGTTTTATTTTGGTAGGATTTTAATCCTATAAATACTTGTTATTTTATTATTTTTAGGAGGTTGAATATTATTAATATTTGAGAATTTATTCTCTTTGCAATACATGTTCTTTTGAGAATTATATTGCTTTATTCAATACTTCCGCTATTCTTGCGAATCAAGCGGTAGTATTTTGTGTCATTGTTGTTCTTGTTACATACATGCGCATCGGTTGGTATCGAGCCCGGTCACGGATGCGAAACATGATTATCCATTGTGTCAACAAGTCGATCATTGACAGGATCATGCGATGTCGCATGCGTTGTGGATCCTGCCTGACAACATGGTTCAAGGAGCGTAGGCGGTCTCGAATCACATAATCGATGCGTAGGCAGAAGTGTAACAAGAACAACAATGACACAAATACTACCGTTGATTCAAGAGAATCGGAAGTATTGAATAAGCGATATATAATTCTCAAAAAAAACATGTATTGCGAAAGAGAATAAATTCTCAAATATTAATAATATTCAACCTCTCTAAAAATAATAAAATAACAAGTATTTATAGGATTAAAATCCTACCAAAATAAAACTTAACTGACTAGAAACTTAAAAGATAAACTCAAATAGAATACTAAACAAATCACTATCTAAAATATAAGATATTCTAAAATCTAAAATATAATAAAACTAGATATTATCTCCATCATTCTCTTCGATGTCCCTTTCGATTCGAGGACAATCGTTTGAACCCGAAGAGAATGATGGAGATAATATCTAGTTTTATTATATTTTAGGATTTTAGAATATCTTATATTTTAGATAGTGATTTGTTTAGTATTCTATTTGAGTTTATCTTTTAAGTTTCCTAGTCAAGTTAGGAGTTTTATTTTGGTAGGATTTTAATCCTATAAATACTTGTTATTTTATTATTTTTAGGGAGGTTGAATATTATTAATATTTGAGAATTTATTCTCTTTGCAATACATGTTCTTTTGAGAATTATATTGCTTTATTCAATACTTAGGTATTCTTGCGAATCAACGGTAGTATTTGTGTCATTGTTGTTCTTGTTACACTTCCATGCGCATCAAATAGAAATTAACAAGACTAATTGGATCTAATTCATAAACTAAAACTCCTCAATCAAAAAAGAACACTCTCACGCTTAGAAACTCCTTAATGAAGACTATAAAATATCGAAAACTTGGCGTGAACAACCACTACACATACTACGTAACAAATAAAACCTGGCCCGCCTACAAGCATGCAAATCAACTTTGGGAAAAAAAAAGACAAAGAAAATTACAACAAAACCAAACAAAGAAAACAAAAACAAAATAAAGGAAAAAAATTCAGACAAGATATAAGACACTATTTTATAACCACACTAAGTTATAATAAAGATTTTGAAAAGTATTTCCGTGATTAGAATATTGCTAGTTCAATAAAACTTAATTATATTGGCACATAATTTAATGGATTATAAATTATAATCTAAGCTTTTTAGCTGGTCTTGGGTGACAATTAACTATTTTTCCACATTACTTGTAGCCATTTTCTACTATATATGATTCTTTCTCCTGTTGAACAATTAAATATGAGTATCAAATCGAATATCGGATTACTTTGTTATACGTAAAAAATAACGTGTACTTGCAGTTATGTGTTAAATTAGCCCAATTTTCGTATATTTTTGCTTCTTAGACAACATCATTAATTTCCACAGGATATTGTATTAAAATCTCTGCATATAGGGAGATGAAATTATTAATCCCCGACAGTTGACAGGTCCATTTTTGGTCTATACCCTTTTGGATCTAAGTTAAATAAAATTATAGCTATATCAGATATCCAATCAATAAAATAAACATGTCCAGGGATGGACAGCGAGATTGGAGATGAAGACAATATCAATACAGGTGAGCACAAAATAGGTATGTCATTATGTCATTAGCTAAATTTCTGAAGTCTTTTAGCTAAACTAATTTTGTGCGTATGCCATTACTAGTAGAAGGGAAGAGGGTTAAAATATAATTCATTAAAATACACTATTTATTGATAATATAATCCATATTGACAATTTATCTCATTTATTTTGATACAACAGCGATAGTAGGAGTGAAAACAAACACATTCTTTTAATCATATGAGATCGAATTTAGGTTAATTACCTTGACAACACAAGCATACATTACTGCAGAACAAGATTAATCCTACTATTTCATTTTTTATTGTGTAGAACATAGTCTGTATCCCCGTGTAGGTTTAGCATGGGGGTTCCAAAAGAACAATATTTTTTCTCACTATTTTGAGCCAATTTTGATAATGTCCAATGTGTACTATAAAAAGTGGCCACCATAATTGTGATGCCCATGCCCAAATAGGGCAGGGAGTATCGCCGGTGCAAAGAGAAGGCACTGACATTGAACGGCTCCTGACAAGCTTCTAGCCAGAAGGGAACATGAATGAACTGATTTCACACCCTAATAAGAGGAGATTTTGAGACTTTGCGGGTATGGTACTATACAATTGAGGAAAGCTTAAAAAGATTTGATAAATACTATTCATACCAACAAGATACATCTTCTTTTCTGGTGCTCATTATATAAAAACTCTGAAGTTATGCGTGTTTGGCCCGGATCATTATATGATCGGTGACCCCCTGAGAAGCTGCTCTCAGGGTCCGAGAGAGTCGAAGCAGCTCTTAAGGTGCTTTCTTTATGCTCAATGCCAAGGACATGTTGATAACAACATTCACTCCCAATAACCAGGGACGGATTTAGGTTTTTTTTTTTTTTTTACAATAGGAGAACAAAATAAATACAATTATAGATTTTATCAAAAACAATTAATGGAGCATGCTTTATTTTTAACCTAATTAACATAGATTTTAAAAATAAATAATAAATAAAAAAACAGATAGGGGCACGTGCCCCATATTGGTAGCTATAGCTCCGTGACTGCCAATAACAGTTCCTTTCAGGCTTTATATCAGCTTTCGATGGAACAAAAACTATCCATGAAGTTTAGTCTAACAATATACGAACACCCTCTTAAGGTTTGTACTTGCCCTACATAGCTGTTTTTTTTTTGACCGATAGCTGTTTTTTTTGGGGGTAATTACTAATTAGACTGAACCTTGAAGGTATTTCTTGTAATTATAACCCTTTCATATATCATAGACAAACATAGGAAATTTTAGTAACCTCTCAATATTTAGTCAAAATCTCAGCACCAGTTCTTGTGATGAGAATTGTATGCTCAAATTGTGCTGCGGGGCTACCATCGGCAGTTAGAGTCGTCCAATTGTCTTCCCAGGTTACGCAATCCGTAGTTCCCAATGTAAGAATAGGTTCTGCAAGAACGGTGAAGTTCTTTTCTTAAGATGCTCGAGAAAGTACTGAAGTTCATTCCAACATCATTCATTGAAAGAGAGTCACACTGAAGTACACTCTATCTATAATGTAACTAACAAAAGTCTCATATTATGCGTTGAGCAAATTATTTCACATTTTGATTTTGCTAACACATATATATAATTATATATATATATCATGAAACAGTAGTATGTTCGTTCAATTTTAAATAATTTCGATCATATAATCCAAGCACAAAAAGATAAGAAAAAGCTACTTGCACTTAAATATAAAACACTCACCAATAGTAAATGTCTGCCCTTCAACCATGTGACCAGACTTGTCATTACCTATCAAAGAAATTGAACTTACATCACCAAATAATTCAACCATTGAGGAAAAATTTAAACCAATAAATGGCTAAATAAATGAACTGTGCAAGTAAAATTACTAAAGGAAGCGACAATTTCAATCTTACTTTCTGATTCTTAATTTTTAGTTAGTAGCATGAGGTAAAAAGAGAAAAATGTAGATATTGAAGAACAAGAATGAGGTAAAAAACAATTAGGATAAGAGAGGACTGACTGGGAAAAATTCAGGTGATACTTCTAAAAGGCTCTCATTGACAAATCAAAAGGATAAAGTTGGCTTGTCAAAGGGGTTCCTCAATAATAAAGAGTGTAGATAGATTAACAAACAAATAAATGAATGCATAGAAAGAGGAGTTTACTCACGGTGGTGATATATGAGAGGTTCGAATGAAAACAGTCCCAATGCCATGTCCAACAAAACGGTCCACCACGCCATAGCCAAACTTTTCAGCATGTTCACTGAGACAATGATCAAGAGAAGTTGAAATTTACAGACTACAAAAAGTTAAATCTCAATAAGAATCCACATATTATGTGTCCTGACATTTGAGCTTCACGGGTATTATCATCTTAAGACAGAAGATTATAACCTCAAGATTCGATTATTATGCTACAAATGGAGTATGCTGTATGATATTTGAAGAAGATGGTTTAAGCCCCATATCATTTTGTCATTCTTTGACAGAGTCGAGGTTTGACAAAATTTCACTGATTTAACTTTCTTGGCTAAATGCAATTACATCTCCTAGATCCAATCTGCAGTTCACTACCATAATTACCTGATCCTCTTCCCAATTTTCCTGAACAGTGCACCATCTTTGCAAACAGCAATGCCCTTGTACATACATTCTTCTGTTACCTGCCATTGAACGGAAAATGTAAATCAGTTACTAACATAATATCAAACAATGCCTCAGAAGTAAATAGCTACAATAAATGGAAGAGACAAACGGCATAGGTTAATTAGTGCCAAAAAAAAATACAGGTACCTTTATAAGCCGTTGCATTGAATTATTTACATTGCCACAAAGAAAAGTCTTAGATGTATCTCCATGATAACCCTGAAAGAGACAATTAAAGGTAACAGGTTAGATATAGAGAACTAGAACTTCATGGAAATTGAAAGTACATGATATTTTGTGCAGCATATGCATTTTGTTACCAGAAAATATAGTCTGTTTATTCTTGTGTAAATTTGTCAATAAAAATGAGATTAGACACACAGGAGTTAAGCCTTTATAATATCCATGGTGCGATAAATCATTCATAGTCACTTTTAGCTCCTTTCATAAAGCAACAAGAGTCAAGAAAGCAGCAACTTCACATATTAGGTGATAAATTACTTTGATTCTCCAAATTTCCAAATTATTATGGTGACGCATTCTCAATCCTTCTAATGGTGAAAAACAGACAATATTCTAATACTCTCTTCATATGGATATAGATATAGCCTCCTTTCATATCTAGAGAGCAAGTCTCGTAATACAACTGGGACTAACAACTGCTTAGTTCTCCCATATAGATGTAGGTGACAAAAACAGACAAATCAATGATAGCTCAAAAACAGAAGTATACAACTGAGACCTAGCAGCTTCCTAAATAAATCAGTTGCTAGGCTGGAGACATTCCTTGTTGATAAATGCTCCCACTAGAGCTGAAGAAACAGAAAATACAGAATAGGACATAACAACTCCTTAATTTATAAGTTGTTAGGTTAAACACATGGGTGATATAGATAATAGGTAACAGGATCGAGAATAATGGGTCAAGTAGCCTCATTGCTGCAGCTTCAGAAATATGCTGGATGAACTCGACTAGATTTTCAAGAAGAACAACCATATGACATTTTCGGTTGCTCCATTAGCAGGAAAAAAAGAAAAAACTTAGGTGTATTTTTTGTTTGAAAAAAGGAAATATAGATTTAAACAACTGTGTTCCAATTCTTTATTAAATACACACACTGATTTCAATTAACATGGTTAGAAGGTCAGTAACATAACAGTACACTACATAAAATAAAATTGAGCAACAAAAGTAAACGTCTTACATTTAAGTAGACTGTCACGTCAATGTTTATTATATCACCATCCTGCATACAAATGAATATTTTCAAATTCAGGAAATGGATTTGAGATGGCAGAGGTTGCTAATCATAAAATGTACCGAACCTGTAATTGGCGTGAATCAGGTATCCCATGGCACATGCACTCATTAACTGATGTGCATACACTCTTAGGAAAGCCCCCATATCCTAACGGAGAAGGGTAAGCACCAGCATCAATGATCATTTGATGCACAGCTTTATCGATCTCATTTGTCGTTACTGATGGCTGAGATGATATATAACACCAAGTAAGTGCACTTTAATGTAAAAGTCAATATACAAGTTCCCACTTAAGTCCTAAAATAATAATTACATGAAACAAGGCAACACTATACTTTGTTCCCAAACATGGAAATAAAACTTTAAAGATGAGAAGAAAATCCAATCATGTGAAAACAGCAGCTTGTACAACTTTAGCTTAACATACATCAATAAGAAGAATTCTAAACACAGTGCTTTCTTGAGTCCTTTAAAACAGGATTGTGGTACAATTACGCATTTTCAATAATATATAGCCAGAAGCACAAGATAATTAGGAAAACGTCTGCAATCACCAAATGAGATCCAAAAGAAAGGTTAAATTATGCCGTATGGAGTACAATAAACTAGAAAGGGTATGATGCACTTCAAATGCAAAAATCGGTATATATAACTATATAAAATAGAAATGAATCATAAAATCATGTTTTCCCGAGTTTACCACAGAAAGTACATTCCTACGGAATATCCTGATCTACTAGGGAAGATCAACATCTCTTAATGGGTATACTTGCAAGCAGTTCATAAAAATTATTGTTAAAAGAGTCATTCAGTTACACTCATATTCAAATCCTCAATATGTATAGGGTAAAGTATACAACAAACATAAGAATAAAAAAGTAAAAACATTAATAGATGCAAAAGCCTGATTAAGTCCCAAAAGAAGAAGAAAAGTGCGACCTATGCATCCTAATGAAGTACTAAAGAGAGTTGCAAGGTATTTACTTACAAGAGCTTTAACTTATACATCCTTATTTGGCATTTACGTTCTTAGTTTTCAATCATTCATGTGAGCAAGTCAGCAGCAATAGTGTACAGCCGTACCCATGCTCGATCCTGCCCCGGAATGTCTTAACCAACCATTAATAATCAAGCTATAAGACTTTTAGCCTTAATTGTAGAAAGTGTCTTACAAAGGATTTTCATGTTTATTTTGTTTCTAAAACTAGTTAAATAGCTAAACAAGATACAGTTACAAGCTTCAAGTCTTCAAGATGTTCATGATAAACCAGACTTCATAAGCACGTCTACACAAAAACTTATCTACTCAAATGAAGAATTTTATATAAATTAAAATACAAAATAGAATGTATACACCAAAGCAACACAGAAAACCTGGTGATGAAGCTAACATAAAAACATGAGTAGGCTTTATCAGTTAAAGCTTTTCTAGTATCAGCAATGCATACAGAAAAAGTATCAATATCTTGGACCATATTACTGAAAACTGTGAATTCTCACCCTAACTAATGTTCCTGCATAGTCTACCACCCGAGCAGCAAGCTCACATGCAGCCCTCATGCGAGCAAGGCCTTCAGAATCATGAATTTGATGTTCCTTTGAAATGTCTGGCAATAATTCTGAACCAACATAAGGAGGCCGTGGAATATGATCAGGCACCAGAAGTCGTTGTGATACCTTTCCACGCCTCAAAGCAGGCCTTCTTTTAGATGTAGGTGAAGTTCGAAGCTCACGCTCCCTGTGTCAATGAAAAATGTCACAATCTTTGGATATGTCGGCAGAGATAAAACAAGAAAGTGAATATGTACAAATGCTTATATTTCTTCAAACGATGCTGACCAATGAAATTTCAATTAGCATAATCAAGACAAAGTGAAAGTATGGCTCATAAATTTATAAACTACACTGCTTTGGAAGTATCCAGAGTCAGCATACAATTCCATTGTTTTAACAAGTAACCATCGCAAGAAATGACGACTTCATGAAAGAAATGCATCATTCGGAGACATATCAAGCTCTAACTCTGCTGTTTTGTAATACATAATTAAGCTGCATTATGAGAATAGCACTAATACTAATCAAAACATCGAGTATAAGCAACACGTTACCAAAATAAGACTTATACAGAAAAGCATATATTACCTTCTTATTCTAATGGCCTCCTCCAAACCCGATATCTTCTTCGCATGAACAGGAAGACGACTTGTTCCTTTCAAATCTTCGAGTAATTCCAACAACACACACATGAAAATTAGAGCGGAAGTCTCGAGAAGAAATCCAACACTACAAACAAAACCCGTTAAATTAAAGACTCCACATGTTCGATTTTGGCAACAAAGATTAGAAGAATTTCCTATTCATGGACTCTATCTAGCCTATGATAAAACGTCAACCTACACAAGCACAAAGCAATTAAGTTACCGTAAAAACAGTAGAAATAAACATAAACATACAAAGAGGCAAAAACACAAACACATGGCGGAAAAAGACAAAACATACTGTAGAGAGGAGAAGAGCTGGGGAAGCGAGCGAGGTCCCCATAAGAAGAGTGGAGGATGCCGAGAGTCTTGCTTCACCATAGACACGTGAAGATGAGAGTTGCAGGGATGCTACTACCTGTGAGACTGAAATATTTGAAATAGCCATTTTTGCCGAAACAGATATTCTTGCTTATGCTCATTTTATCATTCTGAGATTTTTAGGCAGAGTTTGGAATTGTTGGATGCCGTATCAAGGTTCATCGACGGCTCAGATTAATTGTCTATTTATTGTTTTACAGTATATGGTTTTGAGCATAGGGTATCGAGTAGAGCCGAAGCCCGAAGACAATATAGTTCAAGTTTTTACGGAGATTCAAAACTATTGCTTAAAGATAAATATTGAAATGACATGGATCGAACTCAATAATTTGATATTTTTGCAAATTTTTATTAATTGAGTTGAGCTAGATTCTAATTTTACATTTTATCTAACGAAACAGTGTGCGGAAACTTGGTTTGTTATGTTAATAAATTGCTCAAACGAGCATTGAATGATCAATTTTAAATTGAATATTGGGTAATTTAGTTCGTGTTTCAAACCAAATCAAGTGAATCAACTATAACTTATGGAGCAAATAATCACATATTAAAATCTAAAGAAAAATGAGACAAATACTCTTAAATGAAAGGAATAATTACAAAAATACCCTTGAGGTTTGGGTTGATTACAAAAAAATCGACATATTTCAAAATTATAAAAAAAAAAAAAAACCTTCAGGTTTCGTTGTCTTAAATATAAGGGAATAACGTAATATTTTTGTAAATGCTGAGGATTTTTGAAATGTTTTTAAAATCGTGGGAAAAATGTAACAAGGGATCAAACCTCAAGGGCTTTTTTTTAATTTTCAAAGAATTCTGGATTTATTTTTAATTAGCCCAAACCTTAGGGGTGTTTTTGTTTTTGTCCCTAAAAGAAATTATACTTACAGAACTTTTTACGTTTTAATTATAACTATATATCATGCATTTTCATAGAACCATTTTTTATTTCATTAAAAGATATTCAAACCTCAAAATATCATAGTGCTTCTAACCCATAGGCCCTATGCATATGGTAATATTCAGTAATACAATGCAATATTTGGATGATGACAAATTTATTTCTCAAGTGAACAGTAGCCACTAAGCCTGCATAACATGTGAGTAGAGCTATCAAAATGGGTCTCAGCTGCCGCCAAAATCCGCCATTTGGCCGGGCGGTGCGGGCCAGCCCGCCACCTTGGCGGGCTGAAAACGTCAATCCAAACCCAATCCGTCTTGGGTCACGGGCAGGCAGGTTGGCCCGCCATAAATAAAAAATAAATATTTTTTATGCCAACTTGAAAAATCTGATTGTGTTGCTAAAAAAAAAAAAAAAAAAAATTACTGTGATGCACTGCTTAACTCTAAAAAAATTTTAGATGTTGAACGGGTTTGCACTGACGAATGATTTCCCTTTTCTACGAATTAATCATTGTCAAAATTCAAAATTTTTGAGGAACTTATACAGCCAAATTGATACAAAACTAGAGTGTATACACACACACACACACATATATATATATATATATATATATATATATATACTGCAAAAAAGTTTAATGGGGATGTTAGATAGTGGATACTCATTATATTTTTGCATAATAAAGTAATAAAACCCAATTCATCTCACCAATTAGCATATCCAGTTACCATATCCATGTTCTCATATATCTCTTCACAAAGTATTATATAAATTAGTTTTCGGATGTGTGTATGAATTGTAATAGAAGTTATGACATTTGCACATAATATTTTCTATTTCTAAAAAATAGCAGGAAGCCCGTGGGCTGGCCCGCCCCGTCGCGGGCTAGCCCATCTCAACCCGCAGCCCAAACGGGCTGGCCCGTTTAGGCCCGCCTCTTGGCGGGCCACTAAATCCTCAACCCATACCCCTACCTTTGATGCGGCGGTGCGGATTTGCCCTGACGTGGTCTAAGCCCGTTTGTGACTCTACATGTGAGTTGGGCCTATCGAATGCTTAGATCCAAGTATAAAGCCCAATATTTTGAAAGGGTAAAAAAATCTAAAAAGTCGATAGGGGAAATTACACAAAATACCCTCCTTTGGCACAAATTCGATTTTACTAATGACTCACATCCCTACATTTTTATTTACTTTTTGTACGTTTTTTTCAATTTTTCCCCTCATTTACGCCGCATGCCTTTTCATGTCCAATCAATCACTTCACTCTCTCTCTTTCCGCTCGACGTTTGAGTTTTTTCTTTGCATGTCCGCCATTGTTGGTTTGTTTTTCTCTTTGATTCATGTAACTTCTTGTTCAAAATCTGCCCTAGTTTCTTCATCTTCTAAAAAAGAAAGATGAAACTTGTCAATGTTGATGAAAAACAAGGTGTTAAGGAAAAATCATCCAAAAAGAAAGTCTTTGGATTTAGGCGTTGATGATGTTGAGTGTCCGGTGTTTTTTCCTTTATATTTTGGATTTATTTTGTTATTTATTGTTTCTATGGATTTTTATTTTTTTTCATTTATGTGTTGTTTCTGTTGTGTTTCTATGCTGTTGATATGTTGTTTCTATTATTTTTCAAATTTTTCTGTACAAGATGTATTGTTTATTTTTTGTTTCGTTGTTGTTTCTTTGTTGTTCTATTTGAAACATGAAAAAACATAATTGAAACAAATATGAAACTTGATGTTTGTATGTAGAGGAAGCAATGTCTTTGTATTTGGGAAGCATATAGAATAGAAACACTTTTTCAACAACAATGAAACAACTTTGAAACAATTATCTAAAGGATTGCATGCAGGTTTTTAAGATTCATCCGATATATATATATATATATATACACACACACACACACACACAATTATGATTTTGCATCTGGAAATCGATGTGCAATGATGTACATATTTTTTTTCAGAATAAAATAAGCATTGGTTTTTCAGATTGAGTTACTTGGTAACTTGTTTTTTGTCTTGCTTTCTTCTTCTATTTGTTGCTTTTTTGTTCTTGTATGTTCTTATTCTTTTTCCTGATCTACAGTCCGATTCTTCTTCCTTTGTGCTCGAAAAGATGTCTTCTCCTTGTTCTTCTTCTTCGCACAGTGTTTGCGCCCTTGTTTTGGCTGTTGCGTTTCAAATTGGTGCTCTGTTTTTTGGTGGTTGTTTTATGTGCAGCGTATTGTGGGAGAAAGATAGAGCTTGGAGCATATTTGGTGGAATATGAGACCATACAACATATGTTTATTAAAAGTCGAGATTTGCGCTTTGTACTAAATATGTGGGCATTTTTGTCATTTTCCTAAGTCGATATCTATGCCTTCGTGGTCAATATGGAGATATTAAACAAATGAAGGGTTTTTGAATAAAGTCAAAAAAAAAAAATGAAAGATTTGTAACAAGGTCGAAAATTTATTAAGCTACATCTCTGTTGTTAATAAAGTGTGAAAATGGGAGGAAATTGAGTTGGGCTGGGTTTCTAACGTTTAGGCTTACCCAAGGCTTGAACCAACCAACTATTTGCAATTAAATCCAACACATATTCAAAAGCACACCCAATTTGCTTCATTAAATATATGGGAAGTTGGCCCAAACGTAACTCCCACTTCGGAAGTGGGCCAGCGACACTGATTCGACTAGGGGTGTCGATTTGGGACCGACACGCAAAACCCGACACCTAACCTAACACGAAATTAAGGGGTATGGGTTGAAGCCGTGGGTCCGGTCGAAATTGGTCGGACCCGACTAACCCGCCAATTAAACAGTCGGGTCCGGTCAACCTACTATGACCCGTTTAACCCGTCTAACCCATTTGTGAATTTAAAAAAAAAAATTAAGTAAATACTTAATTGTAAGAAAAAAACAACAAACAAGAAATATCTTTAAAACTCAAATGATAAAACTTCATTAATTATGTATTTGTTATTATTATGCATATCTTTTTGAATATTGTCCTCAAAATATGATTAGTATATTATGCTATTTATGCAATTATGTCATTTCTTTTTGTATGTTGTGAATTGTAATATTTTATATTGATCGAATAGTGTATGATTAAGAAAAAAATAAATTTATTCAGATTAAAAATATTAAATATATATTAAAATAATTTTATTAGATGGGTTAAGTGGGTGGTCCGGTTACTGTGAAATAAGCGTCGGGTCCGGGTTCAAGATTCTCGACACGAATAATTAAACAGTCGGATCCGGTTTGTTCTCGACACGCGAACTGACGCGAACCCGCACTCCAACCCAAATTGACACCCCTAGATTCGACTCATCTGAAGCCCAATATGACTTGTTCTAAAACTTTTAAAGTGCTATTACCTTAAAAACAAATACGTACTATAATATTCAACTCCTATTTTGTATAGGTAGGGATATACACACAATGTGAAAAAGATACTTCGTCAATTTATTATTCATGAATGTACAACAAGTTGCAAGAATATAAACGATGTTCTTATTCTTATCCAGCACAAAACTACGACTATTGCATGTGTGAATGAAATATGTTTTAGATTCCTATGTGCAGCTCAAGAACGAGGTAGTTTTGAAGTTGAAAAATTATTTTATAGTTAGAGCCCTCAAATAGGGGTGTAAACGATCCGATCCGAGAGAATTTTAGCTTTAACTTGTTTGCCATATGTTCGTTTAATTTTATACATGTTCAAGCTTGAGCTTGAGCTTGATTCGATTTTAAAAAAACTTGTTTGGGTTCGGCTTGATAAAAAAATTTAATGCTTGAATGTGTTTGTGAACATGTTCGTGAACGTGTTCGTTTTTGAGTTCGTGTTCAATATATTCGTGAACAATTAATAACTTTGTTCGCGAACAACAAATAAACAAAAATTAACTTTTTTGGTGAACGATAAACAAACAAACATTTTTCAAACTTATCGATGAAAATATATATAAATTATTGTCAAAAAATAAACACACATAAACTAAGTAACTAACCAAACAATTGACAAGTCTACCAAACTATATTTTAGAAATAGTGAAAAAATATGGGCAGAGCTTATTTAATGAGAATTATCATTATTACGTATTAAGATAGGGTTTAGGGAGTATTATGTATCTTAAGGGCTTTCGGTCTTTTTAATTTTATTAAAATAAAATATTTTTAATTCTTTATTTAAAATAATCAAGCTATTAGTCGAGCCCTTAACAAGTTTGTTCACGAACAAGTCTAAAAATATATTATATGAGCTTGTTCTTGAACATTTATAAACGAACACTAAACAAACTTGTTCACGAGCTTTTAGTAAATGAGTATAGAATTGTTCAAGCTCCGTTCGTTTATTACACGAGCCTCAAAATGTGTTCATTTATGCTCACTTAACTAAATAAACGAACATAAACGAACGTTATCCGAGCATATTTACGAGTTGTTTGCCGAACGCCTATTCACTTACATGTTCTATCCTCAAACCGCTTTATGCAATTTATGTCATCATCTAAAAGAACTTGACACACATGTATTTATAAGATAAATATAAATATGTGCTGATTTTTAGATTTATATACATGCATGTGTCCAACGCCCTAGTAGTGGAATATAAAGTGTAACAGAAATCGATTCCAATCTAAGGGTTAATCAAAGATAATGAAGGCAAGTTCATTATCGTACATTTCAATTTGTCGGGCACTAAAACTCATCCAAAAATCATCATAAAAAATTCAAAGTTTTTAGGTCTCATACACGAGTCACGTGCCAATTTTCGGTGGATTTGAAACATATATTCGAAGAAAATATAATTAAAATTTGAGGACAAGATTAAAATTTTAAAAAACGAATAGGACGAAATTTGACACCCTCCCTAAATTACAGGACCAATTTTACTATTTTGCCGCGAAAATGTACGTACTCAAATAAGTAGAAAGACCGAACAAAATACGTATAAATAAATGTGTGTGTGTGTGTGTGTTGCGGTACTAAAATATACTAGAATCAAGTGTGGCATGAACGTGAGTAAAGCAAGGACTTTAGCTAGGGGAAGTTGCTAAGAAAATGCGAGAGCTTAACTAACAAATTAAGATAATTTGACTTGTGCTTGAATATCACGCAGCTACATTAATATATCTACGTGATTTGTTGACAATTTAGCTTCTCTAACAATATAATGCAATTTTAAATTAAAAACTGTCTCCCCACGACCTCAAATATAGTTAGACGTAAGTTATAAGCTGAATTGTTTCTCATAAGTTGGGAGTATTAGTTGGAGGAGAGAGCCTCGAAGCTGAGTTATCAAAAAAAAATATTAAAACTTAAAGACTTTAATTTTTTTTTACAATTGGTCCCTATCATTGCTGAGACTTGAACTCGGCCCTCTTGGCCATTAGGCTATAAAAATTAAAAACTTGTCAAATTGATAGTCTGTTTTTGACTAAAAAATGGCCAATATGGAGATAACAATCCACAACTTGGAGTTATTATTAATCCTTTGACCATGCATTAACTTAATTGCGTAATTTTTAACTATCAATTATGTCGACATAATAAACAAGTTAAAATAAATATTATTATTATTTTTATTTGGTGAAGATTTGAGTTTGGTCACGATCAGAAGCATTTAATAGACATGAAACCATCGTCTAATTAATCAAGACAATAAAGTTTAAATCTTAAATAATATATCCATAATTGGGATTCGCTTGTTTGGTAAGAAATTTCAGATTTTTACGTTGTCTTAAACACATTATTAAATAAAATTATAATGTTGGTCAAATGCATATGGGAATTAAATGTTTTGGAAAGAAATTAAAAAAGAAAAAGGATTTTTACAGCCTTTTCGAGATTGCTTTTTCTGATTCGATCAGTGTATGAATCTTATTGAAAAACCAGATTAGTTCATGCACCGTATAATTGTAGTATCCAATAGAATCCGTACACAGATCACGGAAATTAATAATGATTTGAAATTAAGATATATGTACACAAGTGGTAATTAATTATAAATGATAAATAATAAATAAACAAAGCTAGCTTTGAAAGTACTTAATCCTTTTGTTTGCAAAGAAAGGTACATATATGTGTATATATGGTCTATGGAAAGGAAATTAAGTTAAACAATAAAGGCTTACATGCAAAGAAAGCAATAGATTTGGGTAAAAAATCATGTAGTGGTGAAAAATAGGAAGTCATGTTTCTTCATGCAAGAGTGAGAACCTTTAAGAGACGAGATTTAGGGGATCGAGTGTCTGCAACAATTTTTTGGGAGTGGATTTTAGCTTATGTTTGAAAATAAATAATTTTTTGTTAATTATTAAATTTCATCAGAGGATTTTATTAATTATCATAGGTAAAAACTTGCGCGAGACGGTCTTAATTATTAGATCCGTGAGACGGAGCCCTTACACAAAGTTTTAAAGGTTTTTTTCTTTCAGATTTTATTTTTTTTAGGGTTTATATTTGTTTTTTAGGGATTATTTTGTTTCTTGGGTTTATTTTTAATTGATTTGGGTTTTTAGGATTTTTAGTTTTTTTTAGGGTTTATTTTTTATTTTTTGGGTTTATTTTTGTTTTTCGGGTTTATTCTTCATGGTTCATGTTTTTAGGGTTTATTTTTGTTTCTTCATGGTTCATTATTATTTTTAAATTTATTTTCATGGTTCATGTTCTCAAAACGGAGCCCTTAGGAGGTCCGTCTCACGGATTTAGATCCGTGAGACCGTCTCGTACAAGAGACTGTTGGAAATTTTGGTTTTGATAAAGAGGGTATCGACTCGACTTTGACCAATTTTTCGGTGGCTAAATATTTAATTCTCGGAGGAATTAAATTATATATTATTAATCTACGTTCGAAAGCAGATGTTCGTAGTATTTTTATTTCTCAAAACCGAATTTCGGTGAGTGAGAAATTAATACACGAAGGTAGCCACATAAATGGGCATTATGTAAAAATTATTTAAAGAGAGATGAAAGGCTTATGCCTTATCCCACATGGAATATAAATCATAGTTTATCCTAGTTTATTTACTGAAGGTGTTATTTGTTGTATAAACTATAACACAAGTGGATGATCACAAGTGGGCCACACGCGCAAGGCTTGCTCGCCCGCCGACCCGACCTCGTCCGGGCCTGGGCATGGACTGGGAGGGATCGGTTTGGGCGGGTCGGCCCGACCTTATTGGGCCTGGGTCCAGGTCCACTAAAGTTTTGCCACTCGAAAACGGGCTTGGCCCGATTCGAGTGGATTGTTGGATTGTTGGAGCCCAATGAATCTGGACATTGTAGGTGTTGATTCGTGACCGATTGGAGTTGTAACTCCTATAGTGGTGGTCATCCGAAGTTAGCCCACTACCCGATTGTTATGCAAGAGTGGGGTGTAACACCTGGTTGTTACAAATAATTAATGCCCACTACCCAGTTTTTTTCTCCCGCAGTGGAATGGTTGGCTATTTATACATGTTTGTGCATTGCGATTAGAGACAGAATTCATACTCCATCAAAAATATACAATCATTTTCTCGATTCGCACTAAGTCCAAAGTCTTCAAAGACATTTCTAGTTGAAGGTGCTTCGTGTTAGTTAGTGGTGCTACTACGTAAGACGTAAGTCGTTTCATCTTTGGAAGCAATACGTCAAACCATGAGCACTAGCCGGACGTAATTGCTTTGCGGAAAGAGATTCGTCTCGACTCGGCTTTTGAAAGTTCTATCTTTTGTAATAGCTAGTTCAGTTTCTTGTAATCTTATGTTTTCTGTAATTTGCCATTTGAAGAGATTTCCGATCCTGTAACATAAAATTCAACAATCGCAAAGCAATTATCGAACTTCACGATGGCAAGCTCAAGCAGAACCCCAATCATCCCTCCTGCCCAAGCTGAGAAACCCGAAAAATTCATGGGTTTCGACTTCAAGAGGTGGCAAAAGAAAAATGCCGATTTACCTGACTACTCTGAGTCTGGCGAAATATCCGACCGAGGACGCTCATGTTGTTGCTGAAAATGAAACGAATGCTGAAAAACGTGCTGCGTTTGATGCATGGGGCCAGGGTGATTTCCTGTGCCGTAACTATGTCCTAAACGGACTTAGTGATGCACTTTACAGTGTGTATTGTCTTTGTGAAATCCTCCAAAGAATTGTGGGATTCTTTGAGAAGAAGACAAAACCGAGGATCTTTGCACAAAGAAATTTGTTGTCGGTAAGTTCTTGGATTTTGTGATGGTTGATTCTAAAACCGTGATGGAACAAGTTCGAAGTTCCGATTAATCCTACATGAAATCTCGCTGAACGGGAATGGCTTTGCCGGAAGCATTCAAGTGGCCGCTTTGATTGAGAAATTGCCCCAAGTTGGAGGGATTTCAAGAATTATCTCAAACATAAGCGAAAGGAGATGGGACTCAGAGGATCCGATTGTCAAACCTAATTGGGAAGACAATAGGAGGATTGACTCTAAGTCCAAGCTTGTCCCTATGGAGTCAAAAGCCAACTTGATGGAGCACGGCTCGTCAAGTAACTCAAGAAAAGACCTAACGATAAAGGCAAGAAACCGGCAACTGGAAAATTCCGGGAGCTTGCTACAATCGCGGGCAAACCGAACCATATGGCAAAAAAGGATCGTCACCAAAGAAAAAGAAAATCAAACCGCTGATCCCAATGCCAATGTGGTTGAAGAAAGGAGCCGACGAAGTTGACATGTCGGCGGTGGTGTTTGAAGCCAATTTGGTGGATAACCCGAAAGAATGGTTTGTGGATACGGTGCCACTTGCCATGTCCATTCCGATAAGGATGCATTCTCTTCTTACATCCCATCGACCAGGAAGGAAGCTCCATATGGGGAATCACGCCTCTTCGATGTTGCTAGCGTTGAACGGTGGTGCTAAAGCCGACTTCGGGAAAGGAGTTGAAGTCGAAGGATGTCCGCATGTCCAGGACATCCGCAAAAACTGGTTTCGGGTTATTTCGCCGGTCAACCATGGGTTTAGACTAGTTTTTGAGTCCGAAAAATTTGTACTTAGCAAATTTGGACAGTTCTTGGTAGGGTTATCTAGACAAAGGACTGCTCAAAATGAATGTAATGATTTGACGCCGTTTTGGCGAGAATATGAATAAGAATGAATCTTCTTTACATTTATATTTTTCGAGTGCTCTAATTTATGGCATATTAGATTAGGACATGTAAATCAATGCTATAAAAAGATTGGTAAATTTAGAATTGATTAATTTACTCAAGTAAACTCACAAAGAAAATGTGAAGTTTGTGTTGAAGCTAAAATGGCTAAATTACCGTTTCATTCGGTTGAAAGGAGCACTTCACCTTTAGAGTTGATACACACCGATGTGTGTGATCTAAAACGTCGTGCAAACTAAAGGTGGTAAAAAATATTTCATCACATTTATTGATGATTGCACAAGATTTTGCTACTTATACTTGTTAAGAAGCAAATATGAAGCATTAGAGGCTTTTAAGAATTATAAAAATGAAGTTGAAAATCAACTGGCGTAGGATTAAAATAATTCGGAGTGATAGAGGTGGCGAATATGTTGCACCATTTGAAGAACTATGTACCCGATCGGGCATAATTCATCAAACAACAACACCATATTCACTACGCTTCTAATCTGTGTTTCTTGAATGCAAAAACCGGACTCTAAAAGAGATGATGAATGCCATGTTGATAAGTTAGGATTACCCCGAGAATATGTGGGGAAGTCGTTTTTAACGACCAACCACATATTGAATAAAATACCACTTAAAGGGAAAGATAAGACACCTTACGAATTGTGGAAAAATCGTAAGCCTTCTCTTATAAATACCTTAAAGTGTGGGGGTGTTTGGCTAAGGTAGCAAATACCAACCAAAACAAGTTAAAATTGGACCAAAGACAGTTGATTGTGTCTTTTGTGGGATATGCATACCAAAGTAGTGCATATAGGTTTATGATACATAAGTCGGAAAATCCGGAAATGATCAAGGTAACATAATCGAATCAAGGAATGTTGTATTCTTTGAGGATGTCTACCCTTGTAGAGAGAAAATTAGAAGTGAGTACTAATAAAAGAACTCACAAAACGCGCAAGTGGTTCAACATCAATTAGTGAAGAATCGAGACGCAGTAAGAAGAGGTCTAAGACGGCTAAGTCTTTTGGGCCGATTACATAACATTTATGTTAGATGGTGAGCCAAACTCGATTAAAGAGGCTCTAAGCGATCCGGATGCTCCGCTCGCGCAAGAAGCTATCAATAGTGAAATCGAGTCCATTCCGCGAGAACCATACTTGGGAGTTGGTTGATCTCCTGCTGGTCATAAACTTTTAGGATGTAAATGGATCCTAAAGAAGAAGTATAAAAGCAGATGGAACTATTGATAAATATAAAGCACGACTTGTAGCCAAAGGCTTTAAACAAAAAGAAGGATATGACTTCTTTGACACCTATTCTCCAAGAACGGAGGATTGCATCTATTCGGGTGTTTCTTGCGATTCTTGTTTTGCACAATCTAGAGATTCATCGATGGACGTCAAGACGGCGTTTACGAATGGAGAGATAGATTTGAAATATACATGGAACAACCTGAAGGGTTTGTTGCACCCGGTCCAAGAAAAGAAGGTGTGCAAGTTAATAAGATCCTCATGACGGATGAAACAAGCTCCAAAACAATGGCATTTTAAGTTTGACAATACGATGTTGTCAAATGGATTCAAAATCAATGAGTGTGATAAATGCGTATATGTCAAAGGGACATCGAAGCATTTGTCATAGTTTGTCTATACGTGACGATTTGTTAATCATGGGGCGTAGTCATGATACTATCATGGAGACTAAAAGAATGTTAAAGAGGAACTTTGACATGAAGGATATGGGGACCGCTTGATGTAATCCTTGGGATAAGAATCGTGAGAACTCTAATGGAATTATCTTGTCACAATCCCACTATGTGGAGAAAGTGCTCAAGAAATTCAATGCTTTTGTGATTCATTAAAGACGCCCGTTGATTTAAGTATAAATCGGTTGCTAATAAAACAGAACTAGTGGCTCGAGATGGAATACTCACGTATAATAAGCGATCGATGTACATCACAAATTGTACACGCCCGGACTTGGCCTACCCCAGTAAATATGTTGAGTAGGTTCACGAGCAATCCAAGCCGTGAGCATTGGAAAGCGTTAACTGTGGTGTTAAAATACTTGAAGTATACCTTGGATTATGAGCTATACTACTCAAGATATCCATCCGTACTTGAAGGATATAGTGATGCTAGTTGGATTTGATTCGAAAGATTCTTATTCAACTAGTGGATACATATTCACCATTGGAGGTGGTGCGGTATCGTGGAAGTCCACGAAGCAAACATGTATAGCTCGGTCCACCATGGAATCGAGTTTATAGCTTTGGATAAAGTTGGTGAAGAAGCGAGTGGCTTCAAACTTTTCGGGAAGATATTCCATGTTGGAGGAAGCATGTGCCTTCGTGATGATTCACCGTGATAGCCAAGCGGCTATAGGAAGGACACGGAGCAATATGTATAACAGTAAGTCTAGACATATTCGCTCGAGACACAATACCGTTAGACAATTGATCTCAAATGGTGTGATGTTAATTGACTACGTAAAGTCAAAAGACAATTTGGCGAGATCCTTTGACAAAAGGATCAATCGAGATCAATTGGGTAAATTGCTAGAGGGAATGGGCTTGAAGTCCACAAAGTAAAAATAACCATCATAGTGGTAACCCAACATGACGATGGAGATCCCAAGAACTTGGTTCAATGGGAAAACTAAACTATGAAGGTTATGTTGTAACACTTGGAAACAATGTTATAACCCATCCCTAGAAAGCAAAACCAAGTGTTGAAACACCGCAAAGTTGTGGTGAGGCTAAGTCATTTGACTTTTAATGATTCCTACACCTCGTTGAGGTTGAGTATGGCAGGATACGTGGATAGGAGATCACCTATATAAGTGAGAAGTGCGGGCGCTTCAAAGCAACACTTATGAATCCAAAGTGGTGTCCATGGTCGAAACGGACACAAACGTGAGAACAGAAGGTGTTGAGACCTTATTGTGTTAATATCTTTGTTGACTCGGTATACACCGTGGAGGAATAGTTCAAGGCATTGCCCACTAAGCCACCGGTGTACCCGATGGTATTGACTACGGAAGGTTCAAAGCCATAAGCTACCTTTCCGAATGCAATATTGTCTCTTGAGGATCTGGTTTTACGTGTTCCGCATTCATGCATACATTAATTTCCACTCATGTGGGGATTGTTGGAAATTTTGGTTTTGATAAAGAGGTATCGATCCGACTTTGACCAATTTTTTCGGTGGCTAAATATTTAATTCTGGAGGAATTAAATTATATATTATTAATCTACGTTAGGAGTAGATGTTCGTAGTATTTTTATTTCTCAAAACCGAATTTCGGTGGTGAGAAATTAATACAAGGTAGCCACATAAATGGGCATTATGTAAAGATTATTTAAAGGGAGATGAAAGTGCTTACGCCTTATCCCACATGGAATATAAATCATAGTTTATCCTAGTTTATTTACTAGAAGGTGTTATTTGTTGTATAAACTATAACACGTTGGATGATCACAAGTGGGCCACACGCGCGCGCCCCTGGCCGGCCGGGCCTGGACTCGGGCTTGTGCTTGGGCACAGGCTTGGCCGGACGGCCCGACCTTTACGTGGGCTCGGGTCCAGTCCACTAAAGTTTTGCCACTCGAAAATGGGCTTGGCCGGATTCGAGTGAAGTGGATGATGGGCTGTTGGAGCCCAATGAATCGGATATTGTAGGTGTCCGCATTCGTGATCGTTGGAGTTGTAACTCCCGCGGTGGTGGTCATCCGAAGTTAGCCCACTACCCGATCAAGTTATGCAAGATGTAGTGAGGTGTAACACCTTGGTTGTTACAAATGATTAATGCCCACTACCTAGTTTTTTCTCCTGCAGGTGGAATGGTTGGCTATTTATACATGTTTGTGCATTGCAGTTAGAGACACAAAATTCATACTCCATCAAAAAGTATACAATCATTTTCTGCATTCTGCACTAAGTCCAGCAACCGAGTCTTGAAGACATTTCTAGTTCGAAGGTGCTTCGTGTTAGTGGTGCTACTACACGAGAAGAAGACGTCGCGTTTCATCTTTGGAAGAATACGCCAAACCGTGAGCACTAGCCGGGACGTAATTGCTTTGCGGAAAGAGATTCGTCTCGACTCGGCTTTTGAAAGTTCTATCTTTTGTAATAGCTAGTTCAGTTTCTTGTAATCTTCTGTTTTCTGTAATTTGCCATTTGAAGAGATTTCCGATCCTGTAACATAAAATTCAACAGAGACTTGCTTATTATCATTTATATTGGCAAAACATACTTACCATTATTGGATATGCTCATTCTATTGTTGTTATTATTATTATCATTATTATTTACTTTCTACTATCTGATATCTAAGGCTGTCGATATTTCCTGTTCCATTTTGTATTTTCCAATTCGTTAGATGATTGACACATATTTACATGATAAACATGTGTTGTTGATTTGTTAAAGGTAAATACACATGTTAATCATCCAATAGAATAAACTAAAAAATGGTGTAGTGAAACATGAAATCTGATCTCAATCTAAGAACACTAATATGTATTTTTTCCATTTTCTTGTGCCTAAATCTAGGACAAAAAAAGCTAAATGGTCAATATCGAAACTTCAGTTAGTCCTACTTAGATCAACTAATAAATGAAAATCTTAGCACTAAAATTCTCTACTCTTTTTAGGTCTTTCAAATGCTACTTCTAGAAGAATACACTATGTGTAGACGTGTAATATCTACCGTAAATTTATATACAATTCACGTCAGAATGTGTTATTGTAAATAAATTTTTACACAGATATTATTATATTAAATTTACCTTTATTATGCATCTGGTTTAGTCTCTGAGTATGAGTCGGCAAAATTTGTTGAACGCTATCCAATAGCAAGAGTTGTTTCCAGCTGAAATTGGATGCATGATTACCCACTGTCACAATCCCCCATGCATTCTCCTATAAAGCCCAAAATTTCTCAAACACCTTCCTTTCTTCTTTCTTTTTTTTAATCATGTATGTGTATATAATACATATTCTATTCATACATATGGGAGAAATAAGTATAACATATTATTAACATTTTATATTCCTTGATCATCGTTATTCCTTCATTTGTTCCGAATCATAAAAGCAATAGTATTCCAAAAGCATATATAGCAGAAAAAAATAAAACTAACCCATAATAAGTCAAAAAAAGAAAATACAAATTGAAGATAACAGTTTTTAAATTCCCATATTTTCTTAATTCTTAAACTAAGCTCAGCTCTCTTCAGCTAGCCTTCCTTTTTTTTCTTTTCTTTTTTTCTTTTATCTAATTTACTGTACAATTGGAACTTTTTTTTCTGCAACTTGCAACAATCACCATCCCAATCCACCTTTCTCATGCCCTTTCCCCAAACTAACAGTTAAAAACAAAACCAAAAAACAAAGCACAACAAAAAAATTATAGAAAAAAAAAACTAAATCTAAATGTTACAAGGCATTAATAATCCTTTGTTTCTTCCTACAATCTAATCCCAAAATCTCAATTTCTCTCATTCTTTTACCGCCACAGATAAGATCATTAATATCAACGGCGGCGGCGCCGCCGCCGTTACTCGGCGCCTCAAATATGTTCACCCCAAACAACCTAACCATCTGAACGGGCCCAACCCGGCCCGAAACACTCCTCCAGCAGGACCATCACCATTCGATCCGTTATTCCTCGATTTCCAATCAATGTACATCTGTCTATCCGGGCCCGTCGATCGCTGAAAACTCACAACGTCACCGGCCCGCAGATCCTTCTCCTTCACGAATCTGCTCCAGCCTTTCGTCAAAACATAGCTCTGGCTGCTATTCCAGTACGAATACCTAAACCTCCACACTTTGCCCCCAGTGTCCTCAAAATTCAACAAAACACCCTTCGATGTGGTCCCACTCTGTAACGGAAAATGCTTTTCCGCGTGCTGTTTGGGAATAACCAGCCTGTTCAGTTTCCCCACGTCGCTAGGCGTAACCGCTTTTTCGAAGAGCTGTTCGCGTGCCTTCGCCGCAGCGGCAGCGAAGTCTCTCGCGGCGGGCGACCTCTTTCCGCCGCCGTAGTTTCTCCTGCTCTGCTCCAGCTCATCGCTGTACGTGTGTTTCCTCAGCATATCGACGATCTCGGCTTTGGAGTGGGAGCTCAGAAAAGCGGCCTCGACGTCGTCGTCGCCGCCTTGAGTCTCCGACAATGGCTTGAAGTTGGTGACGGCGTCGCGGCCGCGGAATCGCTGCGCCGCCGTGTCGTAGGCTCTCGCGGCCTCCTCTTCCTCGTTGAACGTGCCCAGCCAAACTCTCTGGTGTTTCTCGTAGATTTGTGCGCCCCATCGGCCGTTAGGCTGGGGACCACGCCTTTGAATCTCGACGAGGGGAGTTTTCTCGACTCGGCTTCGACGCCGTTTTCGGCGTCGATTATCACGCTCGCGCCGCTGCCGACGCGGCAGAGGCTTTCCGGCGACTTCGCCGCCGCCGGCGAGGCGGAGGCGAGCGTGATTGATAGGGAGTCGCTGGTTGTGCTTTCGTCTAAACTGCTTCCATCCATTTTTTTTTCTGTTAAGAGAGTATAGAAAGTGAGACGGTGTCGTTTTAGAAATAAATAACAGAGGAGATTTTATAGAGAGAGAAATAGATATAGAAGTTTGAATTATGAAATGAGTTGTTGAGAAGAAGGATGAGTATATATAGGAGTAGTCCCCAAGTCTTTTTGTGTGTTGGAAATATAATAATAAATTAATAATGTTATAAAAACAGCTGGATAAATATTTTGAAAAAGATTGGAGATATGGAGATGTGGGTCAACCCTAGAGATGGTAAGGAACTAGGAAGATTCATGTGTGTGTGTGTGTGATTTCTTTTTTTTTTTATATATATTTTTTTGTTTTATTTTTTATTTTTTTTTGGGGTGGGGGTGGGGGTGGGGTAAAGATAATGAGCAAGTTGAGGGGATTCACATGAGTGTGGACCGAGTTTAATAGTAAGTTCATCCCCCCTGAGTTTTGCTGCTACTGCTGACTATCAAGCATGGTCTCCCTCTACACACAAATATATATAGATATTATATCAAAACTTATTTCTACTTGTAAAATATACATATATGAATTACATGTGATTATGTGAAAAGTACAACAGGTACTATAAGTCTATAAAACAAATTTGAAACAAAATGTTTGAGCTAATTATACAAAACAAAAAAAAGACACCCTGACTTTTGATTTTGTTTAAAAAAATTAAGGGGATGATTGTAATATTTCTATAAATATCTGGGGTTTTACTATATTTTTTGTTTATAAAGAAACAAATATAAGACGGGATCAAATCTAAGGGCATTTTGTAAAATTCAAAACCTCAATTTTTTTTTTGTTTTTTGTAATTATACCTTTATAAATATATATTATGTAAGTGTTGGCCCACAAATTAAATTTGGTAGCGCTTTTAATTTTTGTTCATGCACGTAGTAATTCATTATATAATAAATATTTTATATAAAATTAGGGTTGCATTGAACCGAACCGAGTCGAGCTTTTGGGAGTTTGAGTTTGGCTCGTTTATTATCGAGTCAACTCGAGCTTGGATTTATCGAATTTAATGATGACTCGCAAACTTTTTCGAGCTTAATCGAGCCTAAACAACCTTATTAAATGTCAATTATAAATTAAACTATTCTTTAATTTATTACAAAAATAAAATTATATATTTCAAAAATGCATAAAATATCTATTAAACCTATGATTTTATTCAAAAAAAATAAGTTTATTTATATATTTTTATAGTTATCATAAATAAATGTATAAAAATTTAAATTAAAGTCAAACTATTAGTTTAATTTATACGAGCTTACTAACGAGCACGTTTTGAGCTTACTAACGAACAATTAATGAGCCGAATATCTCTAAACTTGAGTTTGCTTCATTTATTTTAACAAGTTCATTAAATGAACTCAAACGAACTTTTATCGAGTCGAGCTCTGAATAGCTTGCGACCGGCTTGGTTCATTTGTAGCCCTAATATAAACATCTGTGATATGAATTATAAGATGAAAATAAAAATAAATTCAGAATTAAAAAAAATCTAAATTAATGAAAAGAGAAATTAAATCTGCATGGGATAAAATTTGGTGCAATAAAGGCAAGTAGAGGAGAGAATTGATGAAAGTATCAGATCGATAAATAAAAAGTAGGAATTGAAGTGATAGTAAGGGAGTAACAATGCTATAGATGCTATGATTGATGGGAGCCGGAGATTTATGGGATATACTACCGCCCGATGAAAACTCAAGCAACACACATGGACCCTCATGAAAGACCTTCATGCAAACGACGACACACCATGGGTTTGCATGGGAGATTTCAACGAAATCCTATATCGGTCAGAAAAAATTGGGTGGCAGGATCGAAAGATGAAACTAAAATCCGTGCTTTCAGAGACACACTTTCGGAATGCAACCTTGATGACCTGGATTCGAAGGCTTCAAATTCACATGGACAAATGGTCAAGAAGGAACGAATAATATTCAGAACGACTTGATAGAGGAGTGGCTAACATATCATGGATTTGCATGTTCCCTCATTACAAAGTGGAGCATCTACGCATTTCTTCCGATCACGCCCCATTTTATTGACTTGGGCCGCAACGAAGTAAGACGAGGGGGTAGGAAAAGGCAACGCTTATTCGATTCGAAAAAATGTGGCTACAGGATAACTCATGCAATCCTTTCATCCAACAGCGTGGGATCCGACAAACAGATGCGTTTCACGAGAACATATCAAGAAAAAATCCATGGATTGGGCGTCTCTCCTCACCGGGAATCATTGCACTTTGGCATAGTTCGCAAACAACTCGGTGCTCGGTCCCAATCGAAAAAATACAAAAATTGCCACCAATCGGTAACAACATGGCCGCCAAGGATGTTGAGAAAAAAATTACAAAGTGTTGATGCGGAGAGAAGAAACTATGTGGTTCCGGAGGGCCCGGGCAAACCGGATAAAAGACGGAGATAAAAATACGGCCTTCTTTCATAAGATAGCCAATGGTCGGCAAAAGCGTAATACCATCGAAAAAATCATGAAGGCCGATGGACGGTGGGTGAGGAACATAACGATATTGCGGGGTATTTCATAATTATTTCGAGAATTTATTCACCACCACCGCGAACACGAACTTCAACAACGATCGAAGCTATTAACCTCGGGACACGGATGAGCACATAGCGGAAATTGGAGCACCATTCACCGAGCCGACATCATTTCGGCATTATCTCGGATGCACCCGTCTAAGGCCCCGGCCCGATGGTATGCCCTTCTATTTTTTTTCAAAGATTTTTGGTCAACTATTAAAAATGATGTTGTTACAACCATTCTCAACATCCTTAATAACAATGTCAATCCCTCGTGCCTTAATCACACGCATATCATGTTGATCCCTAAAAAGAAATGCCCATCCCTTCCCAGTGAGTTTAGACCCATTAGCCTATGCAATGTGATCTTCAAAATTATTACTAAAGTCATTGCTAATAGAATCAAACACGCCCTCACCCTCGTCATCCACCCTAGCCAATCAGCCTTCGTCCCGGGACGTCTGATCACTGATAACGCTCTCCTAGCCTTCGAAATTTTCCATGCCATGAAGTCCTCCAAAGCCACTAAAAAAGGCTCATTTGCACTCAAACTTGATATGAGTAAGGCATACGATAGGGTTGAATGGAATTTCTTGCACCAAGTTATGATTCGTATTGGGCTTCCTAATCATATTACATCTTTAATTATGCGATGTGTTTCCACGGTTTCTTATTCTGTGATTACTAATGGTATCCCCCAGTAACATCTTTATCCCCACGCGAGGACTCCGCCAAGGAGACCCTCTCTCCCCATATTTATTTTTATTCTGTGCAGAAGCTTTCTCCTCCCTCATCCGACGGTCAGAGCTAGCGGGGCGTATACACGGAGTCAAAATTTGCAGGCAGGCACCCCCGGTATCCCACCTATTTTTCGCGGATGATAGCATTATTTTTGGGAGGGCAACGGGGAATGAAATCCAGGAAATTCAGGATATTATTACTCAATATGGGGAGGCGTCCGGCCAGGTTGTTAATCTTGAAAAATCAGAAATCACCTTCAGTAAAGGAGTCAACGATAATACCGCGGACACTCTAGCAAATCGCTTGGGGGTGCAACGGGTAGCAAAACATCTTATCTACTTGGGGTTACCGGCAAATGTGGGACGCTCTAAGAAATGTATCTTCCAATCATTGATTGATAGAGTGGGAAAAAAGCTCAAAAATTGGAAATCCATCACGCTTTCGATGGCAGGGAAAATGACTTTACTTAAGAGTGTGGCGCAAGCAATCCCGACATACATTATGAGTCGCTTGATCCCATTAGAAACTTGTCAAAAAATCAATTCCATAATGGCAAGATTCTGGTGGGGAGAAAAAAATGAAGGGAAAAAAATCCATTGGCTTAACTGGAGATCATTATGTAATGCAAAGGATCTTGGCGGGTTAGGCTTCAGAGAGTTGTCAGTGTTTAATAAAGCCATGCTAGCCAAACAAGGTTGGAGACTACTCCAAGACGACACTTCACTGCTCGCCCGTTCCCTAAAAGCCCGATACTACCCTAACGGAGATTTCCTGACCGCTAACATTGGCTACAACCCCAGTTTTACCTGGCGAAGCATATTAGCGGGATTGGACATCATCCGAAAGGGCTCCCGACGGCTAATAGGAAACGGACGCTCCATTCAGATTATGAAAGATCCCTGGCTTCCTCCCAATATGAATTGTCACCCTATTATACCGAACGGCAATAGGCATGAGGGGATGACGGTCTCTGAGCTCTTTGTGGAAGGCCAAGCGAGAATGGAATGCCGACTTAGTTAATCACTCTTTGCGCAAAGAGACGCTTCTCACATCTTACGTATCCCCTTCGCAATTTAAGTGCGAGGATCGGTGGGCATGGCACTTCACGGCGAACGGTCAATACAACAGTAAAACGGATATCGTGTTGGACTTGCACTTGATAGTTGTCAAACAGTCGAGCATCATCATCGGAGAACTCAAGGGAATTATGGAAGTGGTTATGGAGACTCGCCTGTACCCCCAAAGTGCAAATTTTCATGTGGAAAATATTTCATAATGTCTTCGTGCCTTACTATTCCATCGTAAGGCGATGGATAACCCTCTTTGTGAAAGATGCGGCGAGAAACACGAAACGATAGAACATGCTCTTCGTGATTGCCCATGGAGTTTATTTTTCTCGCAAGCCTCTCCGCCGACTCGATCACACCGAATCGACCCGACCGCTCTTTAGTGGACATGATCGAGAAGATCGTGGGATATAAGGACGCTGAAGTAAGCCGTATGTTTGTGATGCTCCTTTGGGCTTTATGGTATGCAAGGAATGCTCTTATATTCCAAGGTAAAGTCATTTCACACTGATGTTTTTTGCGTTGGTTATGAGGTCGACACAAGAATACAAAACCACCACGAATGAGACGCCAAAACCGAGAGCTAGAACCGTGGATATAAAATGGCAACGACCAAGGACGGTGTTTACAAGATTAATACAGATGCTTCGGTAGTGAAAAGTGGGGGGTCGAGCATTCGTACGGTGATTCGAGCACACAACGGTGAGGTGATAAAAGTTTTATCTCGGAAATATCAACAAGAATTTGCAATCGACATCATGGAAGCGATAGCGCAGGAGGGGACTTACTTTGGCCAAAGAGCTCCAACTACATCACAGAAGTGAAACGGACCGTCAACAAGTGGTTCAAAGCGTTCCAACGGAAGGATACGAATCTTTCATACCTAGGTCGAGTGGTGGAAGATATTCGGTCTTTGTGTAACACGTTCCATTCATGCATTATACGTCGATTCGCGTCGCACGGCCAATTCGATGGCTCACTCCGTTGCTAGATTTGCTTTTTCTTCTTTGTTTCCTAGTTGTAATGTTTATTTGGGTTGTTTTCCAATGAACTCTGTCATCTCATCCCGATGATGAGAAATTTGAACGTTGATAATGAAAGTTTCTTACGGTTTTCCTCAAAAAAAAAAAACAATGTATTTGTTCCATCAGGATGGGGAGTGTATGGGCCACTGGTAATGAGGGATGGATAGACTTGAAGACAAAGGTGGCTTTTGTCCAAAACTAGAATTCATCCCAAACATACCCCATCCACCCCCCATAAAATCTGACCTGGCATGAATTGATTCGTCCTCTCCATATTTCTTTTGTCTTATTGGCTAGGTTCACCTTAGATTCTCCGGAAAATACACGTATTATTGGTTTCGTACATTTTTCCAACCAACACTCACAAATTCCACCAATTGGCCTTTTTCTCTCTCTCTCTATAGTCTATTTTGTATTCAATACATCAGTATTCTAAAAAGCGGATTGGCCAAGCTTCTATATGGAATTTGTGCCGATCGTGTGGGGCATAATCGAAAGAATAACATAAGCGGACAATTGAAATCGAGCGCCTATACATGAAATATCAGAGAAATTTTTAGAACAGTGCCATATAGAGTTACTATAAAAGTTATTCCTAAGATAAATCGAGGGTATTTTGCAATACAAAAACAAAGCTCAAGAGTGTAGATATTTGTAATATCTCAAAAGAGTATCTATAATTTATTAACTTAGAGAATTACGTAATTTTTATAAATAAGTAAATTTCACGAGTGACATATTATAATTAAGCTAAAAATATAAATTAATGTTTGAGCTATGTGTTATTGTTAGCCAAAACCATATTGTATTAATTTTTATAAACATTGTATTTTGCTTGTTTCAAGTTAATTAATAAAAATACAATTTTCTTGTTGTTGTGTAATAAACCAACCAAACCTTCGTATTTCTTATGCTTTCGTTAAGCCAAAACTGTTAATATATTTTTTTAAGAATCGAACAAATTCATTTAGTAGAAAAAACCTTACGATATTGATTTCAAGGATCAAATTTGATGAGCTCTACAAAATCATAAACTTATATCAATCTAAAAATGTTAATTAATATACTCGGATAAGATTCTTTGCACTATTATTGTTCCAAAATTATGCCAGCCTCTAGTTTCATAATTGGAAATTGAGTAAAGAACAAAAACTTCCTGTGGGCTACCGTGTCTTAATAACGACTCTTTATTCTAAATCTAGTATGTGTCGATGATGGTTATCAACATTAAATAATGGATAAAAATATGGGGACTTCTGTACGGATAAGTCCTTGGCCTCTATAGTTTGAAATAAGACCCAACCAAGTTTCCTAAAAACTCATTTTCTCTCCAAAAATTCTCTCACTAAAAAGAACCCTAACACATAACACCATTGTCATTGCGGCCACCCCTCCCTCCCTTTCTCCCACCTTGTCTTCCCTCCAACCTTGCCCCTCCTCTACTATGGTAGGAGACCATAAATCCCATGGTCTCGGTCACTAGCCCCTCCGTTCCAGGGGGGGATGCTTCTTCTCTTGCGGTATGGTTTTTCCGAACTTGGCTTTGCGGGTTTAGAGGTGACGATGGCGGTGGTGGCGGTTTTGGATGTGGTTTTGGCGGAGATGGATTGCGGTGTGGATCTGAGGGAGGGAGAGGCAGACCTTTTGCCCGTTAATCTTTTGTCTTTCTGTTATGTTTTTTCTTGTCCCCAGTAGGTGGCTTATTTGTCCCGTTTTGTGGCTTTTCTTTTCTGTTTTATTTGTCCCTGTTGTGGTTTTTTCGGAAGATTCGGGGATGTGCCATTACCGAAGTTATGCGATGTAAACGAGATCAAATTCTTGGTACGTGTTTTGTCCAGCGCCTAGTTGTGTAGTTCTGAATATATGGGTTAGTCAGATCTATTGCGGTTTAAAATTTTGTTTTAGATATGTATAGGTCTATAATCCGTAGGCTTGCAATTGTATTACATCTGTTGTTGTAACCAGTTGCAAGTTTCTTTTGTTTAATGAAAGGAATTAGTTCCGACTCAAAAAAAAGAAAAGAAATAAGACCCAACCATGGTTTAGAATTGCACCATTTGACTGTAGATATTTGTGGAATTATTTTTTATATTTTTTATTATTATTTTGTTTCATGGCCCCATTTGAAGTTTCCACTCCCTTGACGAATTATTTCATCAAATAATTCATGTCAAGAATCATGCATGTTCATTATGATAGGGCGAGAGGAAAACATAATTTTATTCACACTCGTTTATTTATGGTAATTGTTGCTAAAATCGAAATTAATTGGCTGACTCTCGTTAAGAATCCCCTAATTAAGTAGCTAGACTCTCTCTATGCAAGAAAATATAACATTAATTGTAAAATATAGTGATAATACTAATAATATATATTAAGTGACAATAATTTGAAATTTAATTTCACATTTAGATTTTCAAAATTTTAATTTTATCTATTTATCATACATATGTCACTAAATTTGAAAAAAAAAATTATTTATAATTTTTGTTAACAATCAAGAGTTTTGTATTTTTATCGTAATTAAATCATAAAAAATGTTTATAATAAAAAAATAAAAAAATTGTACTCATGACAACTTTAATTTATTACTTCTGTCAATAATATATAATAATATATATTTACATAAATTGATCCAATAATCCTTTTATATTTTTGTTTTCTTTTTTCTTTTAAGAATTAAATGAATTTCATTTATTTATAAGAAGAAACTTACAACTAATTGCAATATATCGAGTGAAAAACAGCAGCAGGTCAACCATAAATGATTATAAATTTATACAGATCTGAAACATAAAAATTAACCTAAACAAATCTAACTGATCTGTAGAATCGGAACATCGCAATGGAGACACTGGACAAAATACGTAAAAAATGAAATTGATCTCGCTTCCGTCATTTATCGTCGGGTAACATCATATATGACTCATCTGATATTATGAACAAAATCTCACATATGAGACAAACTTATTAATCGGGAAAAAACTCACATATTAGGTACAAATTTATTAAGATTATAAAAAATAACTTGGGTTTTGAGAGATGACAAAGAAAGTTTTACTATTGTGTTTAAAAAATATATTATAAGTATAATAACTTATAAATCATGATGTTTGTGTATTAGTTCCCATGTCGATCTTGAAGATCACATTACAGTAATTTATTCATGCCATTTTTCATGTGAATTTGTTTATTAAAAAATGGTACGGAATATGGTGTGGGAGTAGTGATACGGATGGTCTGTCCCGTTGTGCTATTGGTACACTCACAGGTGGGAACGCGTGAATTCGTTGGGCTGTCACATGAGTGATTTGACGAGCTAAATTAAATATAAACATGATTATGTTTTTCTTTTTAAATATATTTATATGCATGTATAATTTTTTTTTTTTTTTTTTGAGAGAAACTCAAATAGCTTTATTACGTAAACGAACTATCGGCTATTACAATTTCATTAACCCACGGCGGGGCAACTTCACTCGTCCAACAAAAAGACGAAGAAGAAAAAGCTGAAAAATTAGCAAGTTTGTGAGCAGCAATATTAGCAATACGGCGAACATGTGAAATTTTGTTTGCTCTCAACTCCTTAATCATGCTCTTAATGTCTTGAATCGAAAAACCTAGTAGCTAAGATCCTCTTCACTGGCCATGACTGCTTGCACCGCCATCAAAGAGTCTGAGTAAATAAGAATTGGGTCTAGACCTGCCTCCTTAACTTTGATTAATCCATCCAAGAGTGCCTGCAATTCCCCATCCAGAACGCTGTCAAAAGTATCCCATATAGTCCCAAACGCCAAGATTAAATTCCCCGCTGAATTTCGAACTATCCCCCCTGTAGCGTATTTCTTTTCGTTAAAGTTGCAAAGATGCATCGACATCAAGGCGATACGAGCCATCCGGGGTTTTCCACTTCGATTCGGTTTCAACAAGCAGGATTAGTACCATTTGTTTGTCAATTTTTGAGTGATGAAAAGCCTTCAAAAAATCATTAACCCGTTATTTGAAGGTGCTAGCTTGGGATGATCATTATCATGAATGAAAGTTTGTTTTTCCTTCCAAACACCCCACGTATGACATGCAAAAGCTTCAAATTGGCCCTTATCTAATTTGCTTTTCATCCAACATCCTACATCAATAAAATCTCCTATCATGGCCTGTTTCAAAAATTCCCAATACTCTGTTTCTTTCCACATATGGCGAACAACTGAGCAATAAAATAGGGAATGTGTAGTTGTATCATTGTTAAAGTGACATAGATCACAACCCCCCTCCGCCGGAACATGACGTCTAATTAAATTAGCACTTTTAGAAGCTATCAAATTATGAGAAGCTTTCCACCAAAATATTTTGATTTTAGGAGGAATAGACAATGCCCATAGAAATTTCCACCATTTCTCCATTTGCTACCAAGAGCAATGCACATTAGAGTCATAATAACCAACCGCCAACTTATATCCTAACGCACCGAGTAATTTTCTTTCTGTCAAATCTCCAAAAGCGACAATCCTCTCGAGCCACCATTTAGTAAAGACATCGAAAGAATTTCATTTGCAATATAATTTAGAAATTCCCCCTGAATTATCTGTTTCTCCCAACTTGCATTAACAATTAATCTATCCACTTTGGAGTCTTCAGGGATTGATGAATAACTTGGATCAATTTTATTATTTAAAGACAACACCCAGTGATCTTTAAATATCCGAATATTTTTGCCGTTACCAACCCTCCATGAAATGCCTTGGCTAATTAATTCTCTGCTCCATAGCAATGAGCGCCAGATGTAGGACGGTTTTGTGCCGCTACCAGCCTCCATTATATCACAATGCCGGTAATATCTGGCTTTAAGAACTCGGGCCACCAAACTATCCGGATTACGAATGATTCTCCAAATTTGTTTGGCTAGAAGCGCTTTATTAAATTCTTGTAAATTCCGGAATCCCATACCTCCCTGATTCTTGGCTCGACACAAGTCGGTCCATTTCATCCAATGTAATTTTTTCCTCCCTCCTTCCATTCCCCACCAGAAATTTGCACAAGCCCCTTCAATCTCATTGCATATAGTTTGTGGGATACGAAAACAAGACATTGCGTACGTCGGGATAGCTTGTAGCACCGCTTTGATAAGAACTTCTTTACCACCCTCCGAGAACACCTTTCCTCCCCAGCCTGCTATTCTCTTCAAAATCCGATCTTTCAAGTAGCCAAATTGAAGCCTTTTGCTTTTGAGAGAAATAGTTGGCAGCCCAAGATACATGTCATGTCCTTGTACCACCGGGACTTTAAAGCTCTGCTTGAAAAAATCAACTACACTTGCATCTGTGTTCGGACTAAAAGTAATTGCAGATTTATCAAAGTTAATCAATTGGCCTGAAGCCCTTTCATATTGTATCAATAAACTCGCAATCCGCGTACACTCCTCCTCTGTAGCCCGACAAAAGATCAAGCTATCAACTCGCAATACAGACACCATTAATCCACCTCGTTTCTAGGTTATGTTTGAACAAAGATGATAAACCATGTGCGCATATTACAAATAAATATGGCGAAATAGGATCACCTTGTCGTAAACCACACTGCGGAGTTACCGAACCAACTACCTCCCCATTGAGGTTAAAAGAATACTTCACTATTGTCACACATCTCATAATCAGCTCCACCCATTTATTTTCAAAACCCAGTCGCATCATTATTGCTTCAAGGAATTTCCATTCAACCCTGTCGTAGGCTTTACTCATATCTAGCTTCATCGCGGCATATCCCCTTTTACTAGCCCGATGGTTACGAATCCAGTGCATACATTCAAACCCCAAGATAACATTATCGGTAATAAGTCGGCCCGGAATAAATGCACTCTGAAATTCGTCTACCACCTCATGCAACATAAGCCTGAGTCTATTACTAATAGCCCGAGCAATAATTTTGTAAAATACATTGCACAAGCTAATAGGGCGGAACTCCTTCACAAGAACTGGGTTATCCACCTTGGGCACCAACGTGATTACAGAATTATTCCACATAGATAGATCCCCATTATTATTTAAGATATCCAGCAAGGCTTTTGTGAGATCAGCCCCAACAATACGCCAATACTTTTGGAAAAATAGAGCTGGGAGGCCATCCGGTCCCGGCGCCTTATCATGAAACATATCAAATAATGCTTGCTTAATCTCCTTAGCTTCAAATGGCCTACATAACATGATGTTAGTCTCGGCATTAACTTTCGGTTCAACACATTGTAATACCAGTGATATTTCACTATCCGAAGGGTTACGGGTGGTGAAAATATCCGTGAAGTAGTCCGAGATAATATCCCCCATGGCCGATTTGCTGGTGCAAAAATCTCCCTGTTTAGAAGCGAGGCCCTTGATGGTGTTTTTCGAGCGTCTGTTTGAAGCTTGTGCATGAAAATAGGGAGTGTTTCTATCCCCATGTTTTAACCAATTATTCCGACTCCTTTGTTTCCAAAAGATCTCCTCTTGGGATGAGAGTTTTTCGATCTTACTCTCCAACTCTTTAATATGCGTGTCAGACTTTCTCCAATTGTCCGATTTTTTAAGCTGATTAAGCTTATCCCTATCCTTTTTAATGCATTGAGAAAGAGAATAAAACTTACTTTTTGACCAGATTTGCAGCTCATTCTTGCAACGTTCAATCTTAAGAATCAATGGAGCTGAACTTCCTTCCCCACTCCAGCCTCGTTCAACAACCTCGGTGCAGTCGGATTCAATAGTCCAAAACTTCTCAAACTTGAATATGCTGCTCTTCTTGGAGTTAATTATTGCTTCATTGTTGTCGCAACTCCTCCAACTGATAGTCAAGGCCCTATGATCTGAAGAGTAGAATTCTAGAGAAGACATATTAGCTGTGGGGTATAGTAGTCTCCATTGAAGAGTACTTAAAAATCTGTCTAGTTTTTCAAATATAATATCAGCCCCAGATCTTCTATTCACCCATGTAAACCAGTCCCCAGCTCCATATATTTCTCTCAATTCGCACTCATCGATCACATTATTAAACTCATTGATTTGTGTTTCTGGTCTCATTCTCCCGCCCCATTTCTCACTATGGCGACAAATCTCATTGAAGTCCCCACCCATCAACCAAGGGAGGTATTTTAGCTCCTGTACGGAAGCTAACTTACGAATTAAATCCCATGAGTACTTACGTCGGCTCGCATCGGGGTCTCCATAGAATCCTGTAAATCTCCAATTCTTACCCCCCTCCTTTACTATGCAATCAATTAGGGGTGACAATCTCTCGACACGATTACTAAAACACGGCCTGAACCTAACACGATATAAGCGGGTTAGGGTTGACCCATTTATTATTCGGGTCATAATCGTCGTGTCGACCCATTTAACCCAAATAATAAATGGGTCAGTTTTGGGTTGACTCGAAATGACCTACTAAACCCGTTTAAATAAGAAAATTTAGTATTATTTTTAATATTTTTAAATATTCTATATATAAATAACCCAAAATTCTCATTTTATCAATATAAATAAAAGATTTATTCAAGGTTAAAAAATATACTGAGTCATTTTGGTCGTGTTCGGGTTACCCATGTAATAACAGTCGTGTTCGGGTTGATCCATCGACCCGAATAATTAAACGGGTCGTGTTCGGGTCGGACAAATTTGTGTAATTATCATGTCTCAACACGACCCGCGAACCCGAACACGACTCGAATTGCCACCCCTACAATCAATGTGGCCTGCAGAATATGATGAAATAGTCACAACCAGTGGTTTTTTCCAAAAAAGCATGAGTCCTCCCTTTTTTCCAATGCAATCTACAATGAATAAGCCCTCATATCCCAACCATTCTTTCCATCTACTGCATCTATGGGCTCTCATTCTTGTCTCACTCAAAAATAAGAGTTGTGGGTCTCTTTCGGCGATTAAACGCCTAAGTTCACGGAATGCCCGTTGGTTCCCAAGCCCCCGGGCATTCCAAATTACGCAACTCATGGCTCTTGGCGGGGTTGCGTCGCGATCCCCGCCAAGTCACAAGTTTCTTCGTCAAGCATTTGTTCCTCCATCATAAAATTGACAGCATCTATCATACAACTTTACAAACTGAGAGTACCTTCAATTTTTTTTTTTTATTTGAGAGAGAAAGTTTTTAGGGTTTAGTTTTTCATTATTTGGAGAGATAGTGGGGGGAATCTCCAGCTTGTGGTGATAGACAACTACTGACAAAAGCTGAGAGGATGAAAAAATTAAGGACACGCGAGCATGGGCTGTGTTTTGTAGAATAATCTGTAAAGCTATCAAGGACGATAGCAATCAGAATCCGGTGTGGAGCAGGCTGGTTCGAGAGGTTGAGATAGTGAGCTCAGGGAAGAAGAAAGGAGATGGGGAAGGGGGGTAGGACGTTATCGGAGCGGCGGCGGGTGATAAAACCCTAACAGGACCCTAACGGGGACTGAGCTCGAACGGGAGGACAAAACTCCTTACAGAGAGGAGAACCGTTATAATCATCAACTTTGACAATTCCAACAGTATAATTTTTTTTTATGTGTGTTACGTGTGTATATTTTAATTTAATTTAGTGTAATTATTATTAGGTTTACAAAAATTGCACCTCAGACAGATCAAACGCGTGAGTAAGAATGGTAGTAGGTCCAAGGTAAGACCCCAACCCGCCTGAGACAGTGGCGTAGCTGGGGGCCACCCCCCTCACAAGACTCCAATTTTTTTATCCCAATTTTTACTGGGGCAAAAAAAAATTATATGTATTTTTGAGGAAAAAAATAATTGAATTAGGGGAAATGGGAGAAAAAAATTTGGGCTAAGAAAGAATCAATCGAGTTGGCTACACCCCGGCTCTAGATCTACCCCATTTTGGTCAGATTGTATACAGTATATAATCTTAATGAGCATGAGTTTGGCTCTTGATTTTCAAAATCTGTTGAATCGCTTATAAAAATATTTATCATCTTCGGAGAAGAAGCCCTAACGAGTGTCTAGATTTTGAGGCTAACCAGTGTTTGGGTAATGGGTCCTCAAAATCCTTAATGGGTTAGGTCTTGAGTCCAAGTAGATTCAACCCATTGTCAACCCTAAACGTGAGTATTAGCTTGGAGACAATTCAATATGAATATATAAGATCAAACCCAGACCCAACATAGTCACCCCTAAACCAGGATATAAGATTGGAGACAATGGTATGTATAAATAACATGGTACTTATTTTTATATATTGACTTTTCTAGATACAATGTGTTTGAATTTTTTTTTTTTTTTTTTAATTACAATTAAGAATATAGTACTCCCTCCACCTCACAAATTAAATATAATATTAAACAAATACAAAAACAATAAAATTTGACATTTAATAAATTTTAAAAATTATCAAAATTTTCACATGATAGATTATTTATTTCGACTTCATAAGCAACCAAGAAGGGAGCCAATATTTTGAATGAGTAAATTAAAAAAGATTCAGTTTTTTTCCTTTAATAATGAATTATCAGTCATTCATAAAATTTCATCTTCTGAATCCAATTGTATTTTTGTGGTCTCCATCTTAGGACTGAAATACAAGAAATTTGTATAAAATGAACAACTTGAATCATATAAGATCAGTTTATTAATAACCTTTTTTCCTTTATAAAAAAAATGAAATTATATAATTGTCTAGCTAGTCTCATATTGAGAGAAATAAAACCAAAATTAGAAAACAAAATAAGTGTACATGATTTTTGAAAAGTAAATAAAAGTATAGCATGACTCATGAATGCTGTTGTCAGGTTATCATCTATGTCACAATCCATATTCTTAATTGCTTTTTATTGTTATCTCCTGATATTTTTACATCACATAGTAAAAAACAAAGTGACGTAAATACAATTTAAATGTATATATTAGTCACTACTAATTAACAAAAAGAAATGTCATATATATGTTAAATGTGGATATATATCATCCTTAATTAACGTGATAAAATAGATTCCACGTAAACTAGTCATTAAAGCATATATCACCACAATCAATAAAAAGTAAATAAATTATAGATAGTTTTTTTTTTTTTTTTTAACTTAGTTCATTGTAGGGGATATATGCTAGTTAATTAATGGGTCATTGATGAATAATTTTGGCTCCATTAATTGACAAGGTTCGATTTGAATAGGATCTATAATAATAGTTAACTACAAATAAAAAATTACAATACTCACATTAATATTATTTATTGATTTATAAGATTTACTTAAATCTTGGATTCACTAGTGTTTTTGTTGGTCTAAAGGCTTGCATTACTTACTACAAGAAAAATTTAGTTTACCTACATAAAAATAGTATTAATATAACTATAAAGTGTAGGTAAAATCGTTATAGGTAACAATATTGTAGGTAAATATTTACTTATATAATTTGAAACTATTGGTAATTACCTACGTATTTATGTTGGTAAATTTAATAATTGTCTTTAATGTCTGTTGGTAGAATTTGGGAAAAAATTAATTTTTTTATTGTGTAGATATTCTCAGAGAATCGTAACATTTATTGACAAAATTATTTTTTTTGATAAATTACGGTAGTAAACCGAAATTTTCTTATAATAATAGTTAATGAGAAAAAGCAAATGCCAAATGGTACAGTTGCTTCTATTTTGGATTATCAACTTTCCACGTAGATAGGGCATCTATACCATAGATGGCAAATCAAATGTCACCAAATATATATCTTAGTTACTTAGTACAATGAAAATTCAAAACAGAATCCAAAAACCTTGTCATTCTCAAACAACACATTTTATTAACAAGGCTTTTACATATAAAATGACGTGTCATTAAATGTGGAACACAAATTTTCTAGTGGAAACGCGTGGATAAGTATAAGATTTACACGCCATTATTAAGGAAACCAAATAGAAAATATAAATTCACACAAATTAGAAGGTTAAGAGTGTGACTGAAAACAATCAAACATAATATAAAAACCTTTACAGGTAAGTTACCGATCAAAAAAAAAAAAAAAAACCTTTACAGGTAAGTGAACATTATCTAACGTTGTTTTCCACTAAGAATCATAGCAACATATGTTATCCTAAAAAGAGATAAACATGCAATGTTACTATATATATGCTTTTATGTTTTGTCCGATATAGCTAACCTCTATAAAGTCATCGATTCCTTCTTGCCATATAAAGAATATAATTTCTTTTTTTTTGGGGGGTGAGGATCAGCCCCTTTTTTAGATATATAATTGGACAACAATTTTTTTGGGGTAATTCACCAATGTAAATTGTGGGATGTGCACGGACTGACTAGTATTTTTGACGTACAATCAAGTCCTCTCAAGTACACATAACAAGTATATATTTGGCCTCCCGAATCAAAGTATATTTGATCTCCTCTCGAATCGAACCCCAACTTGCATATATCCTGAGGCCATTTTGATGGAGTGTGGATTTTACTGACAACCTCCACCCCAAAGGAAGTTAAGTCTCTTGTGTTGGCCACTACGTTATGCCCATTGGTTTCAACAATTTCTTAGTTGCATTATAAATGAGTCGTTATTAATCATAACGTCTGTCAATTAAATTGAAATTATCAAATCAAATTACTTTGGATTCCCCAAATTACCACCTCAAGAAAAAATCGGTTTATCAATAGAAAAATATGTAGGTAAGTATTAAGATAATTGTAAAGTGTAGGTAAAATCGTTGTAGGTAAATTGTATAAATTTAAAAAATATCGGTGGTAAAATCGTTGTAGGTAAAATGTATAAATTTAAAAAATGTCGGTGATCTGTCGTTAACTTGTCGGGTTATGTAGATAATATGTAGTTAATCAGAAATTTAGTAACAAAATTACTATTATTTGTAAATTTTGTCGGCAAATTAAAATTTTATTGTATTGTATTGTTAGGTTCATAATTTTTATCCCTTATTTTTTAGGATTATTTTTAATTTTTTCAAGGTTATTCCTGATTGATTCCTTGGAGAAGTAAAATTCGATTTTGCATAGAATTATTGAATAATATTCTTTTGCGTGATGCCTTCAGGAGTCCATAGTAGGGCCTTATTGGTGATCAACTTACGTCACTCATTTCTTGTACTTAAAAAAATACGTCAGATATTGAAGTGGGACAATTCAAATCTTTTTCCAATTTCTATAGGTTATGCGAAAGATAACCAAATGCCATTATTTTAAATTATCTTCTAGGTATCACTAATTAATTAATTAATTGCTGATCTCAGACTGATCATCAAGCTTAATTCTGTTAATTTAGTTGGTGAAGAAATAGTCATTTAACATGAGGATAATTCCTATTTAATTATCCATTTTTCTTTTCTTTCTAACAACCAATCTTAATTAACAAATATGCTTTTATTAAGGCCTGTTATCTTTTTTATGCTCCTCTTAGTCATCAAACATCATCTTCTTCATCATCATATCTCCACATTCTAGTCCAAGTTGGTTGTGTAATTTAACCACTTATTCATGATGGCTATCATTTGTTAGTGCCTAAATTTAATCGGTTGTTTTTGCATGTATATATGCTTGTTTTTAAGATTTCTTCTTATCAAATGGGTTGGTGATCCAGTGATTATGTCTGCAAAAATAACTTATATATATCATGTATAGTGGCCTATATGACTGATGGCTAACTTTATTGATATTTTACAAGGATATATAGTTTCATTATGCACATGTATATGGAGGTTTATTAATTTTTTTAAAATTGGCATTCGGCCATATATTTTTTCCAGCTGACGAAAGGGCATTTACTATTTGATAACCAACTTTCTAAGCTTACGTTTCAATATGTTTTTAGGCAACGGCGAAACTATGGTAAGTGGGGGCCGCTAACCTTCCCACCAAAAAAAAAATTCAAAATTTATTTTTCTTGTTATTTATTCTAAAAATATGGTTATACTAATGAAAAATTACATTTCAACCCCCCAAAAAAAAAAAAAATTAAGAAAAATCATTTTATAGGTCTTTAAAATAGATTTCGCCCTCTTAAGTCTCGACTCGTCCGCCACTATCCGGAGGTAGCAACTTTGTCCCCTCGGTGTAAATTATATGATATACCCGATCCGAATAGAGTTATGGTTGGATCGGCGAGTTCGACCATCACTAAGACATTACCTATAAGGAATCAGGAATGCTTTCGCAGAATTCGAACTCAAGCCGATGATTTTAGGCGTAATTTTTTTCACTCCTTTTTTTAGTCCAAATTTATCTTTGCATACAACGCATTTACTATTTATTGCTTTTACCTTGGTTACATATTACTGATTTTGTAATTATTTGTACAATTTGTTACCTTAATAAAATTATTTCTCTTTTGTCTGGTGGAATACCCTATCGGATTGTTACAATATTTAAACTTTAAAATTTAAACAACACACACATATATATTCGATAATTTCTCCAACTTGTTACATCATACTTCTAAATCAAATAATTTTAATAAAATTCTTATTATATCACCATATCATATGTCATCATCAAATCCCAAGTTAGTGCCTAGCATTTAGCCTCCAAAGCAAAAAATTGATTTTATTCATGCATATCTCTATTGCTTTTTTAATTTTTTAAAACACTAATTCAGATTTACAATCAGGATGATAATCTGACATAAAATGACGGATTGATTAATCTATACGTCTGCACAACAAAAGCGCACTTTCCAACTCCATAGGTTCTATTTTTTCCAGTTGGAGATGACTTAAAATATGACCACAGATGGGAATGCCACCTCAAACTCATTGACAAATGCGACTTTACAATTATATCACCAATTAAAAATACTAATGTTGGCATGTTATCATGATCGAAAAAGAATCATGGAATCTTTTTGATTTTACTGGTTTGGAATTGATATTTTTTTTTTGGCTCTTTTAATTGGACAAATGTTATATAATATTTTCTCAAGATAATATGACAAATAAAGCATTGCGCCTGCCAGAAAAGATAGAAAAAATTAAAAAAAGATTGTACGAATTTAGGCACATCAGTCATTTGATGACTTCGAATTTGGACATTTGATATTGCTATAGATCATGTCATCATTAAATTATGGGATAATTACAAAAATTATCATTGAGGTTTGACCGAATTACAAAAGACCCACCTAACTTTCAAAATCACAAATAATACTCCGAGATTTCATTTTGTCTAGCATTTAAATCTTTCTTTAAGCAAAAATTATTTCAAAACCGCCGTTCGTATTTATAAAAATATTTAGTTACTCCTTAGTTTTAATTTGAATCAAACATCGGATACTTTTTAGTAATTTTAAAAATTAGCTGGATTTTTCTATAATTAGGTCAAACTCAGTGGTACCTTTTGTAATTATCACTTAAATTATAGATGAATTTGTATGTCCTCGTAACATAACTACTGGTTGTGTGAATATTACCGAGTTGCTTAGAATTTGCTAGTATTTTCTCAATTTGTTTGGCCATCAACACTCTATTGAACAATGATTACTAATCTAATTGTATTGTAATTAATGGTTCTACTCAATCCCATACTCGATAAACTGTATGAAGTATAACATTATACAATAATCTGGGAAAAATACACACACTCGTATAGGTGCGTGTGGATGAAGGATGGATCTTCATATGTATTCTAGTACTAGTCACATATATATATTTATATATATATATGTATGTATATGTATATAGGGTTAGCATCAAATGTGGCGGGGAGGCTTACTGCAGGTGTGGCGGTGTGGATTAATCCAATCCATCCACACCTTTTATTCAATGGTCCATATTGCTATTAAAAATAACTCGATTTATTAATTAATTAATAGGTGGAAATGACATAATAGTATCTAGCAAAATGCCATAAATCACGCCCTACAATCAAGGGATGATTAATATCACGTTTCCATAATCGAATTGTGGACCATTTTAATAGTTATGTACACCATTTAATAATCGATCAGACATCATTCTATATCTAATAAAGTGCATCATCATTGTATAACTAAATGTACACCATTCAATCCCAACGATTTTTATGGGATTTGATTTTACGATTGTTCCCATTTTTCATTCAATTGTGGTTTACTCACAATGATGTACAATTAATTATACAATGATGCAACTTTGTTAGATATAAAATGGTGCACAATTATTTATTAAAGGGTAAAATTCACTTTACCCCTTATACTATTGACTTTGTATCAAATACCCCCTTATACTATTAAAACCTTCAAATACCCCCTTGACCAATAAAAAAGTATTAATAGACAAGAATACCCTTGAATTATACATAATATTAAATTCATTTTTGCCTTCTCTATAATTCAATTTCAATTAATTTGATTATATCCTCTAATTTAATTAAACAAATAAATATATATTTAGATCTAACACAAAATATCAAGCAAAATATAGTTTCAATAGTATAGATAAGTTGCATTAGTTTTCCTAAAAATAATTTTATATTAATATAATAATATGTGTATGTATATATATATATTGTTCTATTTAGTAAATAACTAAGTTCGAGTGTCAAATTAATTGATAGTAATTTATACTTATTATATTTGTTAAATAAGACGTGCAAGTGTGCGTTAAACAAATTATCAAAACTATAATTTTATTTTTGAAGCAGTAAATAAATATTATAAGAATGAAATATCATATAATACTCTCTCACAATTATATATCATTGTTTGATCTCATTGTTTTTTAACACTAATTCTAGAAAAAAATAAATATTAACAAAAATTGAACAAAAATTATATAGCTAATATAATATTAATAATATTAATTTTAAAAAATATCATATAAATATATATTATATTGTTTCAAAAAAGTTCTTCTAGTTTTTTTTTTTACTTTAAATGTCATAAGTGCAATAATATTGTACAAGATTTTCTTTTTTCTCCAATATTGATTTTCCTTCAACATATAATACATTACTACACATAGTAATATGGTGTGTACCATACATTATATAATTCTTAAAATCTACAATTTTGACTCTAAATTTACTACTTACTTGCTAAAGTTGTATATTTAAAATAATAATAATGAAAATTTACATAGTATTTTTTAAAAGAATCTTTGGTGAATTCTCTATAATATTAATTGAAGTCATATTTTTCTTTATATTATTTTAATTACATTTAATTAAGATTATTTAATTTTAAAATTTTTTGTTGAATAAAATTTGGTATCAAATTAATCGATAGTTAATTAAAATGGATAAACTATTTATAGTTTATAATAGGTAGATGTTCAAAGTAATCTAAACTTTTATTCAAGATAAGGTCAATTTTGTCCATTAACATACTTTTTTATTGGTTTAGGGGTAATTTGAAGGTTTTAATAGTAGAGGGGGTATTTGATACAAAGTCAATAGTATAAGGGGGTAAAGTGAATTTTACCCTTTATTAAATGGTGCATTATTCAAATTATTAAATTGGTGCATAATTCAATTATGGAAACGTGGTATTTATCACATCCATAATTGTAGGGCGTCATTATAGGAAGATAGTTATATCATTTTGTCTTTATAGTTCCTTTAGATGATGTACAATTAATTATACAATGATACACTATTAGATATAAAATAATGGCGCACAATTCAACTATTAAAATTGTGCATAATTCATTATGGAAATGTGATCTTTATCATATTCATGATTGAGGGCGTCATTATGTGAATGTGGTTACAACATTTTGTCTTTATATGATTTTTAGATGATGTACTGAACGGGTTATACAATGATGCAATCGTTAGATATAAAATGGTGTACTGCTTAAGTTATTAAATGGGAAGATTGTTACACCATTTTGTCTTTATAGTTCCTTTAGATGATGTACAATTAGTTATACAATGATGCAATTGTTAGATATAAAATGGTGTACAATTCAAACTATTAAAATGGTGCGTAATTACGATTGTGGAAACGTGATATTAATCAATCCCTTGATTGTATGAGTGTGATTTATAACATTTTGCTAGTTATTGTTATGCCCTTTCCACCTATTAATTAATTGATAAATCGGTTATTTTTTATAGTTAACTGACCATTGAATAAAAGGTGTGGATGAATGAGATCAATTCATACTACCACACGGTAAAGAGGTTGCCACACGAGACATTTTTCTTCAGAATACGTGACATTTTTCTTGTGTCAATCATATATCGGTTTCAATATTAACAATAATTGTGTAAAAATTGTTATTATTGTTAAATATTAAATAATGACAAGAAATATGCATAAAATTGTTATTACTAAGAAGATTAGTAGTAACAATCCAATAGTAATAGTGATGCTCCTTAAAATTCGGCAACTCACTCCTAGGAGTTAAGGTAATTTAAGCTAAAATATCTAACTTTTGAAGAGTCTTGTGGAGCCCTTCCGATACTTAAATTAGCAATGTATAGGAGAAAAAACCCATTAAGATAATTAATAAATGTACCTAATGAATAATAATTAGAGAGATTATTTATATTTGATAATCGAGAATGTGGACCGCATGAGTCTAATGTAATGAGATGGGCCACAAATGTCTAATACAATGAAGTGGGCCTTAAGGGCTTGGTGTTATAAGTTGAACCTCAGGTTTGATGCGATGAGTTGGGTATCGTGTGATTTGACCCAATATTATTTTCTCGTGAGCTAATAATTAATTAATTTAAATGAACAAATAGATAATTAAATATTTTAAAAAATATAATTTTACCCTCATCAAATTTATATAGTTATCATTTTACACGTGGCACTAGTAGTTATCCACATTCACAACTTAGAAACAATATATTGTTTTCTTATTACTATATTTTCGAAGAGTATATTTTTGAATTATCACCTATATAATACAATCACGGGCATCGGCGGATACGAGGGGGGAAGGGGGGCCGCCAAAATTTTCCAAAATTATTTTTTCCCCCTAAAAGTTTTTAAAATTATTTTTTTATAGCTAAAATAAATGATTTTTTTTTACAATTGCCCCCAAAACTTTGATAAAAAACTTCAAATAGTTGTGTTTTTACAATTGCCCCCATTTTTTTTTTTTTTTTCTCATAGTTTAAATATATGAACGAATAGTTTTTCGCCCCCAAAGCCGAAATCTGCGTCCGCCACCGATCACGGGTAAATTCAAACTATACTAAAAGACAAGTAATTAAATTCATTGTCGAAATTAGAGTGATAATGGGTCGGCCAGATCAAGATGGGCCAAGTCCCGGACATATCGATTTTGGTTGGGCCGTAAAAATACATAGCCAACTATGGCCGAAAATATATTTTGTGCATTAAATCATCGGGTGACCAAAAAGTCGTGTAAAACCCCCCATTGCAGGCGATCGGGGCCAATCCAGCCCAAAGTGCGGCCCCAGTCGGGCCGGCTAAAAATTACCAGCTGTACTCGAAATTTCATTGGTGGCCCTGACAAAAAAACAAGTAAGCGGCGTGAGAAAAAAATTTGTAAAATAATTTTTCTTCCAAGAGTTACTATATATAAAATACTTAACAGTCAAGTATTTCTCATATAGAGCATGTCGACCAAGTTAAAAATAAAAAGTAATTTAAAACTGAATAAAGAATTATATTTATCATTATATATTAGGAGAAAAAGACATAAAGGATATTTATCTGCTATTTTGTAAGAAACACGCGTTTGTCTTGTACCTTTCCATTGTATCTTTTTCTTCCAACTTGTTTCTTTATTATTATCACACGCAATCAACGCATTTTCCGTCAATTCTTTAATATTCCAATTAAATATATCTCTAAAAATAAATAAAATGAGGAAAATAAAAGTAGATCTTTGACTGCTGCTTGATTTTCTTCTACCGACGTGGACGAAGACCCACCTTTTCGGGTCAACCCATGTGGATCCAATCTGGTTGAATTCATTATTTTCTCAAAAACTTAATTAGTCAAGAAATGAATTAATCAACTATTGCTTTAATGATACAATTATGTTCTTAAATAATATCCAAAGACCTACCTTCACCTAAATCACCTCAATTGAAGTTACTAAATCTTGAAGTAACTCTAAAATTTTGACTTGGATTAAAAATTATGGATCCTATTAAGTTTAAAAATTATAATCTTTCATTTTGGCGATGATAGTTCAAGTGAGTCGAGTTTACGTTATGCGGGAAAAAAAAGTGAAAAAGAGAGAGAATATTCTAAAATTTAATTAGAAATTCTCAAGTTTTAATTTCTTGTGTTAGTTTAAAATTGAATGCTTCCTTGAAATTGATACATAATTTCCAAGTAATCAAATTTAAGTTTAAACTTTAAAGTCTTTCAGTTTTTTTTTGTGATGATATTTAGAGGGAGTTGACTTTTTTCACGGCGTTATGCATAAAAAAAAAGAGATAATGTTCCAAAACTTAATTAGAAATTCTTAAGTTTTAATTTCTTGACTTTATTAGTTTTAAATCGAATACTTCCTTAAATTGGCACATAATATCTAAGTAATTTATAAAAGTGAGTAATTCATCAACAACTTTTTTAACATTTGAGCATGCAAGAAATAACGCACTAAAAAAGATATTTACAATTTCACAGTAAACTTTAAAATAAAGTGGGGAAAAAAATAGTACAAAGAGAAATTAATATCTGATGTATGATTTGCTGAATTTTCTTGGCTTTAATGCGAAAAATTGTCAAAAGGCATAGGCTGGCAATGTCCCTATTTCAAAGAATTTTTGGCCTTGGTTTCTTGTCACTGATAGAAGACTTAGAAAAACCAAAACCTTATTTAATAATCCAAGTCCAGCATGCAAGAAAAAAATTTGTGACATGTCCAATCCAGTTAAGCAAATTCTAGAGATTTGACTAATCATATGTAGTTATTCCAATTTGAAATATCACTCTTTCTCACATTTCTATTAATTATAACATAGAAATTAAAATATACACTTTTATTTAGTTCTGTATTAAATAATTTCTTTTATCAATGTCCAGCCATATCATCAGAAAATATTATATTGATAAAGAAATTACCATATTGCTCTCGCGCGCCTAGATCGAAATTACCACTTTGACCTCGCTTCGCTCGAATTACTAAAATACCCTCGGAATTCATGTTCTTTCTAGATGGGTCCCGATTCGACCCGAAGGTCCGGTTCAGTCGTCCACGAACTCTCCACCATAGATGAGGCGAGCCGATCGCCCAAATCATTATACATGTACGGAGATTCATATTTCACGGAGAATTAATTTATAAATATGACATGCAATTATGCAAATAAATATAAAAGGTAACATGTCATTATTCTTAAATTACCTCGCATTTCAGTAACTTCTAAGTATCTTATTACCGATCATGGACATAGCTAGGGGGCCTCCACCACCCGCGCACCACAAAATTTTATTTATCCCGTTTTTATATAGAAAAATAAAAAAAAAATTATATGTATATTTTTAAGATAAAAAATTAGTTGAGTTAGGGAAAGAAATTTGGCTAGGGCTTTCCACGCAGTGGTGGCTATGCCCCTGTGCACGATGTTCGGGTTTCCTTCGAACAAAGATCGCATCTGCTACCCTAAGACCCTGAGGTTAGGACATCTGTTTACATCATGTCGTATATATTACTCAAAATTTGTAAACATTATTAAAAGTGAGCTAGTTTAATTTTATTATATAATATTATTTTTATCTTTTAATTTGCTACATTCTATTATGAAAAAAATAATTAACAATTACTATTTGAAACATATATAACTTCAACTATGAATTTTCATTTGACAAAGCCAAGCATGACCAATACCATTATGCACATCAAAAAAATGACGCACGAAAACCAACAAATTTTAAAGACTTTGTCAAAGAAACACACTGTCATAACTAGTAATAAGAAAGCAAAATCTTGTTTTAAAAAAAAAAAAAAAAGAGCAAAATATTGAATTTAAATTAGAACCACTAGGCTGAGCAAGTGGAAGACTGTTGTGTATTATGTAGCCAAGTTGCTTTTGTTGACGAATGGGAGAGAGAGAATCAAATAATTTCCAAGTAAATTATAAAGGGACCACCATACGCCTGGTATGCCACATAACTTTTCCTATTGGTTGAGAAGTTGAATCATATATCCCTATCTCTATTTGTATTTTGTAAGTATTGTGATAAATAAAAACAAATCCAATTTTTGAAATTTCAAAGATACCCTAATAACGTCCTCATGTGGCCTTCTAGATTCTCCATAACTTTTCTTATTTGTCAAAATTTACCTATACTAACAAGAGCCTAATTGCATGATAACACCTGGAGCTAGCAATTTGGGTATGATCCTAGTGGACCGGCCAGATAATATGGTCAGATTGGGCCTTAAATATGAAGGCCCGAAAAGGATCGGGCCTAATTGGCTGGCCCCAATGGCTTGACCGATCCGAAACAAAACATACTAGAAGCAGTGGCGGACGCAGGATTCAAGCTTTGGGGGGGCGAAAAATGGACTGAATTTATAAGTTTAAACTATGCGAAAAAATGTTAATATACTAACCATATATAATTAGTGACTTTTTATATTATAAAAGACAAATATTTGAAGTTTTTATCAAATTTTGGGGGAGCAATTGTAAATTTATTCATTTATCTTAACTATTAAAAAAAAATAGAAAACTTTTGGTGGAGGAAAAATATTTGGAAAATTTTTGGGGGCATTAGCCTCCCTAGTCCCCCCTAGGTCCGCCACTAACTACACGGGCAAAGTTGGGCAGTGAAAATATTGGTTTAAAAGAATTTCGGGCCTAGCCCGATTTTGGTCTCTGGCCAGGTTAATTGCCAGCTCTAATAAGTAATAACACACGGTTAATGTGAAAAATTAGCATTCAAATTAAAGTTTTATATTATTTTGGGATTTCTTAGATTCCTGTCATTTATGTAGGTTTATGACATTAATAAATTCAAACATTATAAATACCCCATTTAACAGAGAAAAATATATTAAATTTTGTATGGAAATAAAATAGTCAAATAAAACGGAGCTGAAATAGTAGAATCAAACTAAAAAGATCGTCCAATTTAATGGGCCATAGTGACCAATAAAATTTTGAGATAAAAATAAAAAAAATTAAATAATTAATGAGTGGAGTAGTACGTACAAATAAGAGCTGGCTAAATATGTTGCCGACATGGCACGCACAAACATACATAGGCTGTAGTACAAAGTCAACATCGATTTTAGCAACTTGGGTATGTTGCAGTTGGCTGCCAAATGGGATTTCTTCTCTTTGATTTGTTTTCTTCTGTTGCAGATAAGAATTCCTTATGTCAATCCTCATCTACTACATTGTTTCACCACTTGCTACTAAAAATCTCAATATCGACCATCAATATATATTTATATATTGTGTGTGTGCCATACAATATGGGTTTCAATAGTTTTTGACTTGCTAAATTGCAATTTTATTCATGTAATTATACAAATTCGATAATTAATAGTGTTGCAGAAATTACGATTTTAAAAATGTCCTGTGATTTTAAAAACTCTAGATTTCAATTCTTTGATGGCCAAAAATAGAATATTTGCTGTAAAATATCTATGTGACCATATTTCTGGTCAAATCTGCCGATGTAGAAATTAGTATGAACATCCTTAAGTGAGTTGCCATGATTAGGACAAAAGTTTTTGATAAAAAAACAACTTAATTAGATGATGTCCATATATGTAAAGCGAAATTGACCTTCACATCAACGATTTGGTCGAAAAACGTGACCTGTGGATTTTTAGGCAAATTTTTCAATTTTTCGTGACCAAAATACAAAAATCCAGAGTTCTATATTATTTTTTTCAAATTGTGATTTATGCAAGACCATGTAGCTTAGGGGACTAAAATTGCACCTTAGCCTTTATTCACTTTTGCCCTTGAATTTTGAATTAGTGACAAAATTGGATGAAGACTTGTATTTTTCTATGCAAATTAACCCCAACTCGACTAAGGGTGTCAATCTCGACCCGTATACTGAAAATTCGACCTAAAGCTACTAAGGGAAACACGAACATGACCCGAAACACGAACACGACTAACACGAACCCGACAAGTTACTAGTTTGTCTAAAATGCAATTATTTTTTTTTTTACTTAATCTTTTATGTATTTTAAGCATAACTTGAAAAATACGAATCCGATTCGATGACCCAAATCAACACTCGAACCCGACTCGGGATTGGATCGGATTCGACCTGCAATTCCAATGGAATTTTTTTATTGTTTCGTTCAATGGATGATTTATCTAGCAATTTGTAAATAGCACGCATAATTAATATGCAAATTTATTAGCTTTTACTTGTCATAGGTACTATATTATTTTTCAACTAGAAAATATTGAGTTTGATAAAAATACCAATAGGTCTCTGTGGTAAGTCGGATGGGATCTCTATTCCAAAATCACGTTTATTCATATATTAACAGTGTGGATGATTGACACGTGTATTACACTTACCATTTTAGAACCCTACAATTTTCGCTGATTTATGCTTGAAATTTAAAATGGTAAGTGTAATACACGCCACAATCATCCACACGGTTGGAATAGGAAATAAAACGTGGTTTTGGAATAGAAGATCTCATCCGTGGTCGTGAGAGGGGAAGAGTAGACTTTGTTACGTATAACGAGGTCCCCTAATTAAAAGTCCAATAGATGCAAATTGTAAATCTATATGTAGACTATTTTCATATCTCATCACGGGTTCACATTCTTAATATTTTTGCAACTTGGTACAATTTATGATCACCTCATATATGTGGCTCAATTTGAGTGCAACAAATTCAAGTCAACTGGTTGAATGGCTTTTCAACAAACTTATTAGTTGTGTGTATATATATATATATATGTTATATGTATGTGAGTTATATAATAGTTGAAAGTTTACGTACCTTCGCATCACGATATTGGCTAATGGTATTGGATAAAGTCCACTCGAGATCAGACTCCTTCACAATCCGAGTTATATTAGTTTTAGAGGTGTTAAATGATCAATGGTTAGGGCGTTAATATGTGATATGATATGATAACCTAAAATGAATTTCGGAGGTATAGTGTGTATGCCTTTGAGGTCAGTCAAATTCATGACGGATACACGGTTAATACATGAAAAAAAAAGGTTAGGTCGGAGGTTGTCCGCGCGTGTCAACACGACCGATCTATTTAATCCATTTAATCGTATAGAGATATGTTATTTTAGTATTTTGTGATGTTTTAATTAGTTATATGACGTGGACAAATTATTGAATACATTTTATAATAATTTAATGTATTTCATTTGCATTTTTAGCTCTTTCTCCATTTTTTTAATTTTTTCATTGTCAATTTTAAATTATATAAGTATTTCGTGTCCGGTTACACATGTCATAAAGAGGTTGTGTTTGTGTCGTGTATCTTGACACGAAAAAATTAAATGGGTTGTGTTCGTGTTCGTATCAAAGCGTGTAATATATACCCGTGTTAGAACACGATCCGCAAACACAAAACACGACGCGATCGACACCCTTACTAACGGTTAATTTGGGTCAGTCTTAGCAGGCTTAGAGTTAAATAGGTTTTGGGTTAACAGACTACTATCTAATGGACCGACAACATCACGAACATAACCCTAGTTTGACATGGGTTTGACTCGCCCACACCCCAAACTTGATATATTTTTTATTTTTCCTTATATAGATGAATATTTGATAACAACCACTTCAAAATGAAGATAATCATATACTGGAATTAATATTAATGATTAATGATAGTAAATTGTTTTGCACAATGATCAATCTATAGCAAGCCTGGAGTTTTATTAGCTAGTTTTGTCAGCCACAGACTGTAACGTAATTCAAAAACCATGGTCCAATTGCAAATTTAGCCCTAATATAATATTCATTAGACATCTAATGAGATCTCTTAAATTAATAACAATTAGTAGTGGTAATGTGAACGTCGACGTGGCTATAATACTAACTTCATATGTAACAATCAATAAAGTAATTAAAAAGTATTTTTGCAAGCTTAACCAACAGAATACAACATGTTTGAATAAATAAATAAAATCGTCCCACATGCAAACGTTGCTTCACATTTTAATTAATTAATTATAATTAATAATAATGAAATTTGAATTGTGATCTGTTCAGTCAAAAAGCTAATTGATTAGTTTAATATGCGCGAGTTGCAGCCATGGGAGTGGAAATATCACTTAAACAGAACAGAAATAATATTGTTTTATAAGACCTAAGAAAAGTCATCATTGGTTCTTGTTATAAACATCTGAAAGATATCATATGGTTGGATTAGATAATTGTCAACTTGGGCTTTTTGGCTGCCTAATTTCTGGAGCCTAATTAGGAATTTTTACAATAGGACACAATTTGTTTTTTCAACATAAATATATAGCATTAAAAAAAATATAGTAAAAGAGAAAAGTAATAGTAAAAATATTCTAACCTAATTACTACATATTTTACCAATCAAAATATATTATTAATTACCATATTAAGACATTAGTGTTAGGCGGACTCTCGTTTAGGGATGACAATTTTGGTTCCTCCCGCACCGATTCGCCCTAACCCGATCCTTTTGGGCCCGCTCCACCTAACAAATTTATTAATTTTAATACATTTAATATATATTTTGCATATATAATATATATTATAATACAATTTTTATATATTTAATAGTATATCTAGAATTTATAAATGATAATGACAATTTTTGTAAAGAACAATTTATAAGTATATTATAACTTTTTTTTTTTTTTTTCAATTTTTAATATTTAATTTTATTAATTTAGGTCAAGACGGGTCTCCCCACCCCGTTCTAGGAAGGGGACGGGTGCGGGTCTTTGGATACATACCTCAACTTCACTCCATTGACATCCTACTCTCATTCAGTGCAAACAATGTCTTCATGTTGTACTACCCATGAGAAAGTCATATACGATAAACTAATTGACATGTCTGAATGGTGTATCAACAACCAAATCATATTCCGCGATTCACCTCCTACGCGAAACAGGGGCGGGAACAAGAGTGCCTCGGAGATATAATTCATCCTTAACAATGAAAATGACAAAAATGATGAATAGCTGAATTTAATGCATATAATAACAGTCTAAATTTAATACAGAACAACAGAAATATTTATTTAAAAAAAAAAATAGTTTTGTGCACTGCACTATATGTGCAAGTCATTTATTTAATTATAGTACAACAGAAAGTTGGATCTTTTAGTTAGGACAGATATCATAACAATGTGTACTGATATTACATGATATGTACTAAAATAAATAAATAATAATAACAATGTGTAACTCACATTTCCCTTTCCTTTAGATTTTCATTATCTCCATGTTGATAATATTACAAAAATACAGATGGAAGGCACCCATCACAATATACACAATATACATAATAAACGCATATAACGTGTAATTAATAAAATATTTTAATTTGAGTCGATGACTCGATGGTGACCTTACGTATAATGCTTTTATATGATCGTGCGGGTTCAAATTCATCCATGCCACACATTTTATTTCTTTTCTTTTTTATTTTATTTTTGGGGATATTCACATGATCAATATTCAAAACTATGGACTCTATATAGTTAAACTAATCAATCACTTGCAAATTAATGTATCATTTTCAGAAAATAAGTAGTGCATCAACTTTAATTTTTTTAGGAAATACAAGTACTAAATGCATTTTTCATTCACAAACATACCTATTATTCATTGCAATATTCTAATAACGTCCCTAAACTCTACTATACCCCCACTAAATACATGCAATACTATATAGTATTAACAAGACATCTACAATTGAAATTTCTGATACTTCAACAAATACTATTGACAAGATATTTACACTAAAAGAAGTTTCCCAAAATACATCACATCCTTTTTCCAAACAAAATATCCAATTTTTTTTTTTTTCAATCCCACTACCAAAGTAAATTTTCTCAAAATGCTTTTCTCAAAACAATCGGATATAAAACCAAACAAACATGTTTTACAACCCATATAGTACAATACCTAGAGATGTTAAATGGTTCTGGATTGGGTCACGAGAGAAAAACGGGTTGGGCTAAACCCAATTTGGCACCACTAATAGTAGAATTATCAATTTGTCCAGGGCGGGTCGGGCGGTGCTAGCCCGTTGGGCCAAGTGGAGAAATCGGGCCGCCCAAAATTTCGGGCCACTATTTTGGGGGTTCATTCCAACTAGCCCACGTATTAAAAATACACTGATTTCTTGGGCCAATCCGCCGCCGGTGTTTCATGCCCGGCTCTTCCGGGCTTGCAAAATCGTTGCCCCTCCCGACCCTATTATTGGGTGGACGGGCCAAAGCCCATCGGGTTGGGCTTTTTGACAGCTCTAACTAATAGTACCATTCGGATCCATGTGGTCTAGCAGCTTTTGACATTTCTACCCATGACTCGTCAATGGGAAACCATATAAAGATTCCCAATATTTTCAGCTTATTTAGCAGACCTTGTATACTTCAAACCTTTTAATATTTCTTTTTAGTAAACTATTATGTCCCTCAGCTGTATTTATGATGCTTTTGTATTCCTTATCTTCGCTTTAAGCTTCTGACTTTTGTTTATTTGTCAAAATATTTACAATTTTATTAATCAACTTTTAGAAATTTCAGCAGCTGATTAACTTGGAAATTGATTCAAAAGTCTCAAATGAGATAATTTATTCATACGTTGTCTTTGTTTTAATTAACTAGCTACCATAAATTCCAAGAAAAAAATCATATCATGATCAAGAAATCTCATTTGCAATTCCAGGACTTTGATTTCTTGACGCCAAACACTACGTACAGTACACTGAATGAGCTTCAAAATCAAGAAAAGTGAACTAATGGGATTGAGATAAGGATGATCAAGCTGAAATGGACCATTCAATGAAAAAAAAAAAAAAAAAAGTCATGGGACCATTTAATTTGTATTGAATGAAATTTGAATTTTCCATTAACATTCATCAAAGCCCAAAATTGGGTTTGGATACAATGTGCTTGGGGTTTGTGTTGGCGGGTTATAAATCATGAATAGACTAGACCTAATATGAGATGCATTGTATTGCTAAAATAATGTGATACTTAAAACTATTTTTTTCGATTACTATTATTAATTTATAGTTATCAAGTAGAAAAATAGTCATTTTATTCCTTGTTACATTCGTTATAACACACCAAGCGTAGGAATGATTGTGTTATATAGTTATTTCATTCTTAAATTTGTTCTATTTCGACTTAATTTTGTTCACGCATACGAATCATGTTGTTATTTGTATAGAAAAAAGAATGAAGCTAATTAATCCTTTATATTGAGATATTACTTTGGGCCAATCATGTTCAAGCATACCCTATCAATAATTGACCATGTCGAAGCAAATGGGCCTATATTTACGTTTAAGTTAGTGGTGTGGCAATAAATGGGCCAGACCAGATCCAATCCAAATTTCATCGGCTATTGGACCATGTTGAAAACGCTAATGTTTCATGTGGGTTATAAGCGGGACTCCTTATAACCCAAATTTTGTAGGTGAATTTGCTGCATGATTCCATAAAACATTGCGACTAATTTGCAAAAAACATTTGTTTTAAGAGAAGTGATTCATTATAGCATAAGTAAAAGTAGCTGAAAATCAAAGTCGAGAGTGTTTGGTGGAAAAATTGTGAAATTATTTTATTTGTTTGTAAAAGTTAAACCCATAAGCAAAATAAAAATCTAAAATACGCATCTCTCTACTTTTTAGATTCGATTAAATGAATCCAGAAGATAAGCTGAAGTTGACATTTGCAAAACACTAAAACCCATAAGCAAAATAAAAAATCTAAAATACGCATCTCCTACTTTTAGATTTTGATTAAATGAACTAGAATCAAAATCGAAGTTGACATTTACAAATACTAAAATGTTATTTTTTTCCCTGAGAAACACCTTTTACTTTTCTCTAGTGATTCCAAACGCCCCCGCCATATCATTTGCCATTTTCATTTAAAAAAAAAAATCATACTTTAATGAGGGACAGAAATATGATCAGATCAAACACAATGTTAAAGGCGAAGACCACATAGCATTATTAGTAATGATTTGTATTGAATAAAACTTGAAAAATTCACATAGTATGTATCACCAAATGGCCAAAAACTGGTTATGATACAACATGCGGCCATTCGCCCAGCATTTGTGATCCATACAATTGACCAAAAACACTGCACATTACAAAACAATGTGGTTTTCCAAGATCCCCAATCTAATTTCAAACACAAACTGATGAAGAAAAAAAAGGCAAAAGTCATTGAATTGCATCACCTTAACGCAGTGGCGTTGCTCTTTAAACTTTGAACCTTTTGCACTTTGTTTCAATACGATCGCGATTTTTATCTACAAATCATCTTGGTGAGCTGAAACCTATCAAAAATTTTGATCTCCTCTGATAGAAGATGCTAATCAATTTGCACTGTAACTCCTTATAAATCCTTTGGCATGTTGGCTTTCCATTTCGAGAGCCATCAAGGATTTCTGCCGGTGATATCTGTTTGTCTTTGACGAGAGTGCTGTGGAAAAGAAAACCGTTAAGTAGTGCAACATATCATCAATACCAGTGTTGTGAAATCGGCCAAGGCGGCACGAATCGATTGCATAAATCTGTGAAAAAAATCATTTCGGCCAAAAATCAGCCTAGGAGACAAAAATCGATCAAAATTAAAAAAAAAAAAAAAAAAAAAGCCGCTAGGTGCTAGTTGGGCAGCAGCCGGCGCCTTGAATACTACTATTTTTTGTTCTTTTTAAAAAAAAAATGACCAATTTTCGATCGCCTAGTTCGATGTTTTGGCCACCTATGCGGATTTTTGGCTGAAACGATATTGTTCACCCATTTGGGCAAAATCGGCTTGGCCAAGGGCGCCTAGGCAAATTTTACAACACTGCATGTAACTGACCCACAATGGGCCTCGTATGAATTAGAAGTCCATTTTTAAGGATGGAACCCATGGAGAAATAGGCAGATTTGATAAAAAAGAAAAATTGAATCAACAAACCAGATGTTTGGAAATAAACTTACACATTAATTCATGAGGTAGACCAAAGTCATAGTCAGTGTGTCGCCTCCTGATGCAGAAATAGTATATCCCCAGCACAAGTGAAGAAAAAATAACCAGACATGACAGACCTATTCCAATTTTGCCACCAGTAGATAAACCATTTTTCCCCCAGAATAGCGGGCATTCCGGCAAAGAAGGTACTCCACACAGTTTTTTATTACCAGAAAGGCTGTCAAACAAATGCAATCTATTAGGAATGCCAAAGACATATCTAAGAAAAAATTGAGCTGGCAATAAAAAAAAATGAAATGATTTATTCATGTTCTAAGTAAATTAAAATTTGCAAGTTCAACTCTTCGGATATACGACTTTATTTCTTGATTTTGCAACGTTTTCCAGTGATATGAGATTTCATTTTGGTAAACTGGAAAAATAATAAGTTTTCAAAGTCGTGATGTCAAGTAATATCTATAAAATGGTATACTGAGGTCTTATGTAGCTACATATAGCAAAACAGGTGTGAGTGTGCATGTGGGCACCAGATTTCCTGTTCCACTTTGTTTATTACACTTTGTATTCCACTTGGTTGGATGAATGTCACGTGTCTTGAACATAAACATGGTTGTTGATTGTTTGAATATATGTACATCTGTCTTTCATCCGTGTAATTAAACAGGAAGTGTAATAGGAAATCCTAACCCGCGTATGTGGGGTGGGGTGGGGTGGGGAATGGATTTTTTCAACAAAATTTAAATACATGAGATCAAGACATGACTTACTCTATGGCTCCACCATGGACCCCAATTGAATAAAGTTCCTCTGGAACTTGCCCTTCCAATACGTTGTCATTCAATAACCTGAGAAATAATCCGGGTGAGGGAGAAAGAAAAAGATGGTTAATAAATGAATATGCTCATGTACAATGTGCATATGATAAAGTTTTCTTAAGTTTCTTCAGTAGGAAATCAGAAGTCAACTAACTGTGATGAGCAATCAGAAATAATGACATGGTGGAGTTTAATCACACATTTAATAGGTCAATACCATGAATTCAAGGAAAAAATCATTTACGAAAGTCGAAAACATAAGACAACTATTTAGGTTGCGGATTTAAAGAAGCAACTTGCAGTAAGTCAATGACCTACTTTACACAGTTCAAATTCCTCATGAATAATAAGAACAAGCTCCCAACTTACGCAAGCTGCAAACTAGACGAAGTTAGACTATCTGGTATGAATCCGTAAACTTGTTATTCGACAAGTCCCTGCATCAGCAGAGCAAACCAAATTATGAAAATATAGCCAGGCATTAGAAATAAATAAATGATGCACCACCATATGGAAGTGATAGAAACTTCATATCATCAAGGAAAATAAAACATACAAATATTATTTGATTCTTTAAGCTTCTTATATTTTGTGCCAAATCAATCAAACACCGAAAATAAGAAATGTTAGCTGCATAAATATCTAATTATGTAGATCCTTGTGGAATTTGACACTTGAATCCAGATTTACCACAATGATCCCAACAAAGAGAAATGTTTCAATGAAAAAATGCAGCAGGAGTATGTGATCTTACAGCTTCACAAGTGACTTTTGACCCAATCCTGAGGGTATATTACCTCCTAAAGAATTGGAACTCAAGTTCCTGCACATAAAAAGATATTTCCCAGTTAAAAATTTAATCTAGAAAGAATTAAAATAAGTTTCAATGAACTAATTATGAACATAAATCTACTTAAAAAAGAAAATGTACAGCATTTTCTTCCAACTGGTTGAAAGTGAAAATTCACCTGTTTAAGTAATACACATGAAGAATGAAGTGCTTAACAGCAGTTGATAAATTCATATCTGAGTTAATTTGTTCAACTAGAGTATTAGAGAACAGATCCCATTTTCAAGGAGGTAGTAACATTCAATAATAGTTTATATGGTTGCTGCTCCTAAGTCCGTCTACATTTATATTTCCTTGTTTCGAGGCTCAACCTCATCAAAAGAACGATGTTCAAATATTTATTTGACCAGCACACCAAAGACTTTTAGAGACAATCAATCAAAAATCTACTAATATCAGTTATCGTACCCAAGTAGTTCCAGAAACAATGTTTATTTGACTTCGTTCATATTTCTGCTAGCTGATTAGTATTTTAATATTTTCAAGACAAAATTAATTGCTACTTTCTATCGGAGCAGTAATTCATTTATGAATAAACAACGAATAAGAAATTAAATGTTGATACTTACAGGCTTACCAAGTTCGTCAAGAGGCCAATTTGATCACTGACATAACCTTTCAATCCTTGGCTCCCAAGATCTCTGGGATATAACACAAAAGAAAAAGTATGACTAATATTCTTCGAAAAATATGGCAATTATATTATCATCATGCTTTCTTTATGGCTTTTGTAATGATGGAAAAATCTCTTACAAAAAACTTTGAATGGAACTACAACATTATTTTAATAGAAGCTTAAATGGCAATTAGAACTTCCATTGGCAGGACTCAAGAAGCCAATTCTCAAAAGATATGATTCCCCAATGACAAAAGTCAAATCTCAATCCATTTGTTAGATACAGCAGCTGAGGCATAGCATAATTCAGTGTAAGTAATGGATGTAGAAATACTGAGTGCCAACAATTCCCTGATTTTGTCTAAGATAATACTTTGGGGATGATGATGATGATGATAATACTTTGTAGGCAAGCAGATAGAACTAATTTATTCTAAAACCATATATAATCACTAGGACTGATTTCACAGAATTTCCGCTCATCAGTTCTCGGTCAGCTCAAATTATAATGCAATGAATTACGACCTCACAAAATTTATTGTTAGCTTGAAGACGCCAGGGCAACTTCTTGCACATATTCCATCTACACCTTTTACATATATAAAACACCTTGAGAGAAGAAACACTTACATCTGGGATACCACAAGGTAAGATTCATCCTTTGAGGGATGACATGTAACACCCTCCCATGCATCCCATGTAGTAGGGGCACAAGGATCCCCATTCCAACCCATTCTGTCAGGCACATGAAGTGATGCCTTCAGCGCTCTCATAGCAACAACTGCAAAAGTTTTGCCTTAAATTATCAAAAGGTTCCTTTTGCATCGTGTTCTAACTAGCATAACTCACAAGTTTCAACTTTCTTAAAATTTCTCGATTACTATCCCCTGTTCTCACGTCCAAATTCCACTCTTGTCCCCTGAATATATCCCCACTTTAATCTTTCATTCAAATTGTATCGCGTCTTGTGTTTCACATAAAACATGTGCACTAGTTGTATATAATATGTTAATAAATATACACGCGGAATTATCACACATACACATGGTGCATGTATATTACAACTACTCTAAACTCTAAAGCTCATTCCTTACTCCTACGAACCCCCAAAACATTATAACTAAATAGATATGGAAAAAGAAAAAAAAAGAATGACCGAGGTAACATTTTAAGCGAAAAGACGACTGAGAAGAGGAAATTCATTTGAAGTAATAAATCCCACCCACTCCCAAGCACTACCGAATGAAGAAATCAAGATCATATAACTAAATGTCCAACAGCATTCTCTACTACACCAATGAACAATGTTCATTATGTTCATCACCACATAATTATTGCAATTGTACTGATTCTGTCCCTCTTTATCAAAAATGTTGCAGGTCAACTATGAAATCAACAACTGCCAATTACCCAAAAAAAGAAAGAAAAAGAATATATATACTCTGCCAACTTTTAAATTCTGAATTAACTAATTCTAAATTCCTAATCAATAAACTCCCCATTTTTTTTCTCTAATTCTGCCTGTTCTCAACAACGTAGCAAGAAACATAGGCCTATTGTTTTCCTATTCTCTAATATATCCATCACAAGACAATCACAAGTTAATCCCAAAATAAATATCAAACAATCACAAAACATACATACCCTGATCAGGTGCAGTCTTGAGATCGAAAGGAACAATTGCATAATTTTCAAGCCCACATATAACAGGGGCGCCCACCACGGGCTCCAGCCTCACACTCAAAGTAGTACTGCTCAAATTCTTGACGACATAGCTCCAATCATATGCAGCAAAACCCCCCACCTCTCTAAACACATCCACCCTACTCACATTTTCACCATTCACCAGCACATCAAACACCCTTTGCCCTGCCTTCGTCACGCTGACGTCAATCTCTGCGAAATGGAACCACAGCAAGTAATCCAGCTTGGCATCAACTGTCAACTCGTACTCCAGCACTCCACCCCCGCCCCCGTTGCCCAACGCCGTAATCGCTGTCTGGTAAAGCTTTCCCGGGAAGTAATTCGGGCTTTTTTCTACATTAACTACATCCTTTATCGCGGAAATCGCTTTGATTGTAGCTCCGTTAGCAATGGACACTGATTGTCTCCGTAATTCGGCATCAGACAGCCACGAGCGGCCGAAGAAATCGGTGTCGTTACTGAATCCGGGTCCCCATTGATCCGAACCGGATGAAAACCTCCCATAATTAATCAAAATATAGTTACTGGAATTTTTGGCGTAGTCGAAGGGGTAGGCGTTGGTGTCGATTTGAGCCAATTCTAGAGATCCTATAACCGGAGAATCAGTGGCGATGCTGTAAAAGCAAAGGTCCACAGCTGGTTCACGGTGATAAAAGAAGAGATCCGAGTAGGCGCCGGAGCGAGAAACGGAATCGAGCCATGGGGATCGCCAGGAAAAGACCAAAGTGCCGGCAACGGAGACGTCGAAGGACGGGGAGTGTGACTTACCGTCGAAATTATCGTAGACGGTGAATGTCCGGAGGAAGTAGCGGCCACCTCCGGCGGCGGATAAGGGGATGGAGTAGCAGTTCTTCTTACCGGAGGAGATGGGAAAGTAGCGGAGCGTCTTCTCTTGGTGGTGGAGGAAGTGGAGAGGCTCGGAGACGACGGAGGTGGCGCCACCGGAGTAGAAGCGGTCGGAGAGCCAGGTGGTGTGGAAGGCGTCGGTGGAGTTGACGAGGCCACCGCAGTCAATGTGTAAACTGTAGTCTGTGAAACAGAAAAAACGAAAACGAGTGAGTGAGTTATGCTAGTGAGAGTGGGAAACAGAAAATACATATAGATATTGTATGTATAGGAGGTGGTGGACTTACTGAAAGGGTTAGAGAGAGAAAGAGAAGAAGGGAGGAGAGAGATGAGGAAGATGAAAGGGAGGAGGGTCATGGTAAATGAGTGGTGGTGGAGCTGTGTGTTAATGGTGGCCGCTTGGACATAAGGACTACAGCGAAGTGTGTGTGTGTGTGTGTGTGTGTGAGAGAGAGAGAGAGAGAGAGAGAGAGAGAGAGAGAGAGAAGATGACAGATTTGGAATTTGGAGAATTATGAAAGACAAGATAGAATTAGAATATAGAATCAAGATGTGATTATTATATGTATATATATTAACAAATCTTGGGAATAATTTGGTAGTCCTTTAAAAACATACTACTGTTCTAAAAATCACCGATTAGTTCTCGTCTAGGTCCTAGACTTTCATTATCCATATTAGGGGTGACAAATTATGTTATCGTGTCGTGTTTCGTGTCGACACGATAATGACACACACAAACACGACACGATAAAGATCTGCTCCGACACCTAACACGGACACGAAAATTTTAGGTAATCGATTACCGATTACCTATTACACGATAAGTTAAAAACAAAAAGAAAATGATTTATATATGTTAATACACGATAACAAATTACATGATATTACTTCAGATTACATGATAATACACGATACAAACATACAAAATATCAGGTTATCGTCACTAATGTATGAACGTGTCATTATCGTGTTAGGTGTCGTGTCATTATCGTGTTACTAACAGCGTAAACGTGTCATTATCGTGTCCTTATTGTGTTCGTGTCATGTGATTATCGTGTCACTATCGTGTTCGTGTCTTTATCATGTAAACACGTAAAAACACGAACACGACACAAAAGTTTCGTGTCCTTATCGTGTCGACACGATAAGGACACGAACACGATAAGCGCTAAACACTAACCCGCTATTTTCGTATCGTTTTCATGCCGTGCTATCGTGTCGTGTCAAAAATTGTCACCCCTAATCCGCATACGTTATTTTTTCAATTAGGCCACACCTAAATTATTTTAAAGTTATAAAATAATTAAAAGATGAAAATATGGAAAAATTGGGAATAAATCACTTTATTAAAAGAAAATTTCGTGAGAATTTGTTATATCACTATTAATGAAATATACAAGAAATTTCAACTTCGTATGAAAATGTCTTGTTTTATTTGAGTGCTTTTAAAAATTTCGGAGAATTTTGTCACTATGATTATATGTAAAATCTTGTCTATTAATCTATATGGCATTAGTTAATAACTACTATAAAATTTGAGAATAAGATTTTGGACTAAAATGATTCACGTATTAAATGATTTACACTATCGGTTAAATGTGCTTGATGTATATTTAAAATATGTATTATTTCATTATCATCTAACTAATCTAGTATGATTAAACTTGAGTTTTTAAAAATAAAAATTGTACGAGTTGGTATGTAACTATAGTCCATTAGATTACACGGAATATAAAATGGGAATTTGTAAGTTGGAATGGGGAATGGAGAGGGTCCGGCTGAGGTTGTCACGGGACAAAGAAAGTGATGGCATATAAGGGAACAATGGCTATGGGTGGAACATGGATGACTCAATTTAAAGGGTTGTCATATATTTAATATTTTATATTCATAATACATTTATGTTACTATATTTATTTGGTGTGACATAATTTCATATATATATATATATATATATATATAGTCATAGACATGAGATGAAACATCATCACAAGTAATAAATCTAAAATGATTTACATAACACTGCAGCGAAATTAGGACGATCCCCCCTAAAGCTCACGAGCTTACTAAAAGAGAAAAATATTATGCATGTTTAAGAGTAGTTTTGAGATTAAATTTTACTTATAAGATATGGCTTTTTACTACGATTGCTCATTATTAGTTATTAAAGAATTAATATTTATGGTTTAGACAAACAAAACTCTTCTAGCAGCATAGGTGGGTGTTTGTTCCTTGTAACTTTTCTACTTCTCATCTCATCATCTAGATCGAAGTACGGTCAACCCAAAAATTTGGAGCTTCAACTTACTTTGGAGTATGACAATCATCAGTTGAATTTAATTGAGTTTCTATATCTGAAACCACTAATGAAGCTCATTGTCACATGATCATAGAAAGTAACACAATACTTTATGAAATCATCGATAGGTAGAATTTAACTATGGATTATTCTAAAAAAGAATCCAGGTGGATAACCTTGCAGTTACATGATAATATCATTAAAATATAACCAGAAAAGAAATTTCACAATGGATTATTCTAGATAATCTTGCAGTTACATCGATAGCTCATTGTCACATGATCACCAGAAAAGAAATTTCACAATGGATTATTCTAAAAAAATCATTAAAATATAACTATCTAATAATCTAATACATAATAATATCAATAAGTTCATTTGTTTTATGTCATTTGAAATGAATTCCAAACACCCTGGTGGATAACCTTGCAGTTGCCATGTTTAAATATGTAAAAAGAATGAGGAGTCAAAATTACACATTTATCAGAGTTGCCGTTGGCGTTGGAGTGCAGTTGTCTAATTAATTTATTGGATCAATAAATTCACAGAACCACTATAGTATATTAGTATTAAATCACCCACACAGAAAATCCCGTGTATTAATTGCTCCACATTTGAGTGCTCTTTCTGGACCTAGTTCCTAGGGCAATTCTGCTGTCCACGAATCACTATCTTATTACAATTAATGCAATAATTAAAGAGAATTAGGTTTATAAAGCTTCAATAAAATAAAACAAATTTTGGGGAAGGGCTAAGGTGAAATTATTTACGACAGAATGAACGGATAATTTTTTTAGGGTGTTAATTTATGACCCGACAATAACCTAACACGATCTAGCAGAGATATAGGTACAACACTTCGCTAGTTCATGTCAAATCGGGTCGGGCACGATTACGCTAAAAAAAAAATAGGCCAGGTTGACCGTGTGTAAACATGATTAGCATATTTAACTCATTTAGTTATATAATGGATATATTATTTTCATATTTGGTGATGTTTTAGTTGGTTATGTGACAAATTACTAAATGCATTTTCTAATAATTTAATTTATTTTATATATAATTTTAGTTTTTTATTTATTTTTGGTGTCAAGCTTTAAGTTATGTAGATATTTCATGTCATGTCGATCATTCGTATATTAAACATAGGAATAATTACAAAAATGCCCTGAGGTTTGGGGTAATTACGAAAAATCAAGAGAATTTTGAAAATTACAAAAAAAAAAAACCTTAAGGTTTGATTCCGTCTTACATTAATTTTCCCTTTCATAAGCAAACATAATGGATTTTCAAACATCTCTGTTTTTTTTTTTTTTTTTTGTAATTATTGGCCCAAATCTCAAGGATGTTTTTGTAATTATCTCTTAAATATAATGTATTTCTCTTGTGTGTCTTGATACGAATAATTAATCGTGTTGTGTTTGGGTACACGTAAAGGTGTAATTTCCGTGTCATAACACGATCTACACGAATACGACATGATTGACTCATTGACACGGTGACACCACTATTTTTGTTTTTCAATATTTATTAGAATTTTTGTTAATCTGCTTAATTAATACAATGGGACAAGACAAGCTTTGCTTCACAGTAAAGTGATTTAATGTTGAACGAGTTTTAATTCAATGAATTAATAACTGTCGTCTATGCATATTTATTGCAAGAGGATGTAGAACATGTAATTAATCGTAGTATTGTTAATTATATTCAACTATGGCCAACCAATTCATAAAAAAGAAAATCAATAGGTCAAATAAGATATTAGTCTAGATTAAGTGGGTGTTTAAAGGGAAATTACAAGTTTATAGATGTTAATTTTTTTAATTGTGATTAAAAAAACTCAAAATAACGATTTATATTAAAGATTTAGATTAATGCCTTTGGAATTTAATTTTCAATCTAGAGTAATAGAAAACAATGGGACGATATTCTTCAATTGCACCCAATTGTTACAGACTTGCCATTTCGCTCCCATCCACCAGGGTCGATCTATCTCTTAGACAACCATCGATTTCGTCCTACCTTGGGATAATCAGGAATGGGGTTGCATCATTCGACCAGTTTGGGTAGGGATGGCCAATTCTCTTCCTCGTCGTCAAGTTCAAGACTAGCGACAAGTACTTCCCTGTCGGGGCGAGGACGCCGACCATCAGAAGAGTTATATGCACGTACTAAACAAAACCAATCAAGATCAAGATCTGATCATTCACAATACAATCCACCAAGAAATAAAACACCCCAATGCCACGGACGTGACAAAATACACTGCTAAATATTGAATTAAATGATTAATAATTTTCACTATTTTTCTACTCCAATATAATAATATTGTGTCCACGTGGCCCGGAAAACCTGATCAAACTTTCAAAACCTCGGGAACTGGAAAACCCTGGAATCTGGGCCCGTTTTTTTTCTTGCATGGAAGCCTCATGTACTTGGAGTAAACATCTTGACTTTAAGTTTAAGCAATCAGACAAACACTAAATTAAAGTGTCAAACAGTTTTACATAATTTTTTATTTGTTTGTGCAGAAATATATGCTGTGATTTGTCTTGTTGTGTTGGTGGTAGGTCTGTAATTAGGCTTAAACGTTAACCCGTGACATGGATACGTCTGATCTTTATTCTTTATTGCTTTTTGTTGTTTTTATTCGATCGACAGAAAAATAAATGTTTATAACAATATAAAATGGCAATTTTTTCTCAGTTGAATTGGGTGACATCAAACATGGAATAATACTATGTATAATGACAACCTTTTTCATTTGTTTAATGTTTTTCTATTAATTATAGCATCACGGTTTTGCAAATATTATACCTTATACAGTTATATGGTCCACACAATATGGTGGCACCTAAATCAATATCAGGCATGAAATTGCTTTTATTTTTAATGTGATTGATTTAATTTGTATTTAGTTTTTCATTTTTCACATGAGATTTTCTATTTCTTCTCGTAATAATCCACCTTAATTAGATGAATACCGTCACGTGTACCATATAATGTTATCATTGACGTGTGATATTTATTAAGTATATTGAAACACAAGATGAAATAGAGAATGGAATAGAAGATCAGTATTATTTGCAATTCAAGAAAAAATGATGTACAATTAATTAAATATTCTTTATATAATTAGTCGAGTGTGCTTAGAGATCAAATTTAAATTGGATTTTGTTTTTCAAATGTATTTATAAACATAAAATGGGGGCATATATAAATAGGGTTGCGATGTTAACAATAGAATGGAGCAAATGATTGTTTAGATATTGGAAAAAAATTGTTTTATATGGTATTTTTTTTTTTCTCTCAAACTCAAACTCAAACTCTAGCCTATTTTTCTTTCAAACTCTCATTTTACTTCTCTTTCTTTGTCCTTCATTGTTAAGGGGTGATTTTTGGCCATTTTTGGCCTCAAATTACCCCATTATACATATTTTATTTCTATTTTCTAAATAAGTGGTTTCTCCACGTATATTTGGGTTATTTTATTTTTCTCTTGTTTATGATTTCGCCGTATGGTACGGCGTTTGGTTTATAGTCATCTTGATGCGGTGTTTTTTGTGTGGGGGCAATTTAGACGAGCAAGTTTTGGATTAGAGATAAATTAGATTTTGTTCTTCAACATATCGCATGATTTGGAATCATATGTATTATGTACATCATGTAGAATTTTCAAGTAAGTTTTAAATCGAATTTTGTTATTAACTCAGATGATCTTTCGAAATTTTTGTTAGTTTCAACTTCAAACAATCTTTTATGAAAGTTTGTCTAGACTCTTTTCCTTCATCTGAAAATGACTTTGAGCAATGCATGTGTACCCTCTTCCAAATGCTTACTATAGGGATGAGGTCTTATGTCCAGACAATCAATTTCGCGTCTGTTGATAATTGTGATGAGCCATTACTAAATGTCTAGCAAGTAGCAACAAATGACACTACCCCAGAAAAAAAAAATAGCGTTCTTATTAAGGATCAAGAAATTTAAATTATTTCCAATATCTAAACAATTTTTTTGACAATAAAAATAATTTTATTAATAATTTAAACTAGCACTACATGATCTATATGGACACAAGACATAAACAAATCTGTTAAAAACCATAAAAGATAAAGGAGTGAGTGTTTAGGCGAGATCGCCTCTATGGACATAAATTAATTGGGACGGATCCTATAAAACACAAAAATATGGTTTTTATGGGTTTGGATTTATATTGAAATTTTATTTTATTTAGGATTCGTCTATAATAGACAATCCATAAGATCTTTTACAAGTTTTTTGCAAGTTCAAATTGTAACAGCTCACTTAATAGTTAATAGGTTTTGGCAAATTCTAGGGCTATTTATGCATCCAGAGGAAGCAGTCTTAACAGGATTAGGAATGCTATGTGCGTGGCTTGGAAAAGCGAGTGCTCGAACGTTGGAAATTTTGGTAGATGATAAGGATATCGCTTCATTCGACTAATTGCCTGTAAAAATGGTTTTGAGAGTGAAAGACAAAGATAACCAAGACATTTACTGTTATACTTCCTCTTTGAACATATTATTTTCACCTTTCAAGATCCTACCTGTCACTTTAAATCGTTCCACAAAAAAAAAAAAAAAAAAAAAAAAAAAAAAAACCTTAATGGGTTGGATATTATGGAAAGGCAGTCTTTCATCATTTTTCGAAAGTATTTATTTAACCAACTCATTTAATATATCTGGATGCCACCTGATCATGCACAAAGTGCTGAGAAGGACTGAAGGAAAGTGGAAAAATAAATGAAGTACAAAGCAGAAAGCAAAATCGATCTAACCATAAAGAAAAAGTACCTAACTATCCAAGCATAATTTGCCAATCAATATTTCTTTTTTTTCCAAAAAGGGAAAGAAAAAAAAAGAAAGTAAAAAGTTGGATCTCTTTAATTTCTTAGAGGTGAAGAAGGGCAGATTTTCATAAAGCATTGAGTTAAAGTTCACTATGGTCGTCTATGGATTCGATTCACCTATTATTTAATATTAAATTGGATTGGTATCTTGTGCTTTTGTTCCCCATTGAATAATTGTATCACGTTACAATAATTCCTCAATTAAGATTTAATTATTATAAACTACAGATATATAACAATAATTCCAAAATTACCCTGAATTTATTTGAGAAAAAAAAAAAAATAAAAATTGGGTCTTGATTTGAGATTGTTGAAAATTTAGGTCTTGAAGTGATAGATTTTCTAAATTTGGACCCTATTATGAAATTATCCTGTGATGTTGTGTAGGTAATTTTGACGATTTTTTTTTTTTTCTTTTCGTTTTTCCCCCACAGTTTTTAAGAATTAAATAAATTATTTATTCATCGAAAAAATTTACAATTGATTACAAAATCTAGACAAAATAATTTCAAATCATACATGATCATTAACCTATAAAAATCTAAAATATTTTTTTATAAACCTACACAGATCTAATTCATATGTAGAATCATAACATTCCAATGAAGTCACTGGACAAAATACGTATGAAATAAATTCATCTCGCTTTATGCCACGTATCATCAAGTAATTGGCCCCTGGTCTTGAATAAAATCTCATATGGGATAAACTTTCTCTTCAATTCATCTCTCTCTCAAAGACTCAGATTCACCTATACATACAACTGTCTTCCCCTCTTTATATCTAATCTTTTTTTCTCCTTTTTAGTATTTTATCAATTAATTGCAGTAGCCCCCCTCCTCTGTAATCTGTGCGATTAACTGGAAAAAAAGTCACCTATCGGGAAAAAATACTAGCTACCTGTTGGAGACTAATTTATTCAGACTAACATAAACGAAAATCAAAATTACTTCCCCATTCTCCATACGAGGGTAAAGAAAATAAAAGAGGATGAGGAATTTTAGAGTGAAAAAAATACAAGCAAGTACCCTTTTTTTTTTCATAGTTGATCTTAAGTTTTTAGAAAGAACTTGGCAATACCGATTAAGCTAGGTTGGGTGGGTTACCACATTTCTTAGCCCATCAATCTTTTTTCAATTTTGGGCTTTTACTGAGACGAATTCTGAAAATGATAACGAAGGGAATTGTGGCATTTCCATTTGGACTCAATCTTCTTTTTGGACCACATTGTACAATTGGCTAAGCTTATGTTGTTTTATTTCAATTTGTTACCAACAGACATAAAATATTGTAATATTTTATTTTTTAAACAATATATAAATTATAATTACATGCCTCTTTGGTTCACAAATAAGTTAGTGGTAGACGAATTACTCTTCAACTTAATTGAACAATTAAAATGCTTCACTACAATAAAAAACCAGTTTTCCTACAGATTTTACCTAAGTATTAAGAAAATTGTAAAGTGTAGATAAAATCATTCTAGGCAAAATATTTACTACAGAATCTAAAATTATCGGTAAATACCTACAGAAAATCTGTCGGTTTATTGATCACTCACTAACCTTCTTACATAATTAAATTACACATAGAGAATAAATCCGACATAACTAACTATACATAAGATTGTCATGCTTCAAGTCTAGCGACTAAAATTACGGATTAAGATTTCATGTTTCATTTTTCCTATTCCACTCCTATTCTACATCGGATAAATGAGACGTGTATATGATGATGTCACAATTGTACATGTGACATTCATCTAGTGTATGGAATGGGAAATGGAATATGAAAAGTAGAACATGAGTTCTTATGCCATTACTTGCACTTGTGTAACTATTCAAAAATATTATGCATTTACATACATGTTTCCACACCAATATTTATTAAATGAGTTTACAAATATTAGAATTGGCAATGGGAAGGTTGGCCCAAGCCTGTCAATTTTGAACATTTTTGGGCGGTGGGGTCGGAAATACATGACCAACCCAACCCATATGTAAATTTTGTACCTAGGTGAAATCGGTTAATCAATCATGCTCACTAACCAAGTAAACCCAAATTTTTTGGGGCTAAAAACTATGGCCCAACCCAACCAAACCTCAGGCTAGTCGGGCCGAACTATATTTTGTTAGCTCTAAGAAACATGCATAATATGTGTAAGTCTTCGAAATCATTAATGTCCTATTTTAATGATTTACTACTGAGAACATTTTGAAATCAAAGTCATAACAACATACCTAACTATCATCATCATCATATACAATATCATTTTCTGATTTTCTCTAATTATATATGATATAGTATCTTCATCAAATTTCTTTCAAACACACACATAATTAAAAAAACATAATGAACTGACAAAAATCGATTTTTTTACAAAATATTAAAAAAATTAAAATTAATTGACAAAATATATTTTATGAGAAGACTGGTAGCCCAACAATTGAGCCAACATTTCACTTGTGGTCGATATTACATTCCCATCCCATCAAATCCCTTCCCTCCACACAAAATACCTAAAATAACCGTCAAAACAAAAATAAAAAAATCGAAAAATCAAAACCCAGCAAAATGAAAACAAAAGAGTTTAGGCATCTCCAACCCAACTTCAAATCCCACCTTATCACACCAAATATGCAAAAATCCTCTCCAACCCAATCCTAAAACTCACACCAAATTTAGTGTAGTGAATAGTATTACACCAAATTTGGTGTAACACTATTCATTTACACCAGGAAATTTGGTGTAATGCAAATATCCACATTTGCCCTCCAATTCCCTTTTACCTCAAAATTAAATTCCAATTATATCCTCATTTTACATATAATTAATTTATATAACATGATTTTAATAATTAATTAATATTTTCTATAAATTAATAAATAACAAATAATTATAATGTAAATTATAAGAAATAATAATATTAATTTTAATATTTATTTTAGTAATATAACTAATTAATATAATATTAATTAAATGAAAGTTTATAGTTAATTACATTACTATTTAAAAAATATAAGTAAATAAAATAATTGTATAAATAAATAAATTTTGTTACTATAAAATGAAGAAAAAGAATAAAATATTCATTTGGTGTAAGATTTGGTGTAATGGGTTGGAGATGGTTTTTGACAAAATTACACCAAAACACCAAATTTGGTGTAGTTTTACACCAAATTTGGTGTAATGGGTTGGAGATGGTCTTAAAAAGTGTACATAACATACACTCACAGCTAAAACTGCAGAAAACAAATTCAAACAAAAGAAAGAAATCTGATGATATCCCTTTTCATCCAAAAGTAAAATTAGGGCAAAATTGTTTTAATTTTTCATCTTCATCTTCCCCAAATGGCTACAGTTGGCACTGGAAGTACTGCGATTGGATTAGGGGAGTGAAACTCCACTCCTTCAACTCCAAACCACTATCTTCGTTATTCCTCGGCAAAAAGCTCAATCTCAAAGCCTTTTCGCGTGCCCACAAGAAATTCTCCACCTCGAGGTCCAAAAATCTCGTAATTTACGCTTCGGGAGGTGAAATTTTCAATTTCGTTCATGATTTATTTCTGGGTGTTGGTGTTGGACTCCCTGTACGGTCATGGAATGTGGTGATATAATATACAGAAGCACACTCCCAAGGTCGAATGGGATTACGCTTACTGTTCCTGGTGTGATTTTAGCTTTGGGTACTCTTTCGTACCTGTGGGCTACCCCTGGTGTGGCGCCTGGATTCTTTGATATGTTTGTTCTTGCCTTTGTTGAAAGAGTTTTTAGGCCTACTTACAAGAAGGTTTGGGAATTTATATTTGTTTGTGTCTTTGTGTTGTTAGAATTTTGATGAGTGATTGATTAATTGTGGCTTGTGAGGTTTTTTGATTGTTGATATGATGATGATGATGGCAGGATGATATTGTGCTGGGGAAGAAGTTGGGTGAGGGATCTTTTGGAGTGGTTTATAGGGCTTCATTGGCTAAGAAGCCCTCATCCAGAGTATGTGTTAATAGAAAATATCTTACATATTTTTAAGCATTTAGTATGGTTTCTCATTTCAATTCAGCTTTTTAGGACTATTGGGAGATGGTGCTTTGGGTGTGTTTGCAAAACCTTCTGCCTTTAAAAGAATTGGTTTATTGTAGTAGAAGTGAGAATCAGTTGAGAATCAGATGTTGACAGTGTTTATGTATAGAAGCTGAAAATTGATTAAGTTAATAGAGAGTGTTTGGTAAACAAGCTGTAAAAGTGCTTTTTACATCTTTGAAAATGAAACCAGAAGCAGAATGAGGAATCTAAAGCACCTATGCTTTTAAATTATTATTGAATTATACAGAATCAAGTACAAAGTTGACATTTCAAAACACTAAAACTGTTTCTTTTTTTCAGCTAAAAACTGATAATCACTTTTTTTAATTGTTTGCAAACACTCCCTTAAATTGCATTGTGCTATTCTAAAATTGTGACTATTGCATTACATTAAAAATTACCTTTTCAGTCAAATTTTCTTAGTTTTTCTTCTGGTGTCACAGAAAATCAAAATTGCAAATTTCATATATGTATGCCAAATGGAAGGTTTATTGCAAATAGAATTTTGTATGAGTACTTAGACAGTGGTCTGGCCTTGCTGTTTCTTCCATTTCACCAATAGGATGGCGATTTAGTCCTGAAAAAAGCGACTGAATATGGAGCGGTGGAGATATGGATGAATGAGCGTGTGCGAAGGGCTTGTGCAAATAGCTGTGCTGATTTTTTATGTACGGGTTTCTTGAGGTTTGCTATAGCATTCTAACACAGCCATTATCTTACACTATGGTTTCTAAAAAGTCTCAAGCTCATTAATTTGGCGTTCAAATCTATTTCAGAGTTCTGCAAAGAAAGGAGCTGAATATTGGCTCATATGGAAGTTTGAAGGGGAAGCCACACTTGCTGATTTATTGCAGAGCAAAGAATTTCCTTACAATGTTGGTATTTTCTTGAAGTAGAAGTTCTTGAAAAATGATACTTAGCAATCATTTCCATCTCTCCTTCAACTTTGTAAATTGGTTTCTTGGATTTGAGCTGTGGAATGAAGTTATAACATTTGACTAAAAATCAAGAGAAATTGTGATTTATCAGTAGATAATTATGATATTTACGAAATCAATTCAAAGTTCGTACAAATTCATCTCAAATAACACAACTGTTGGCCATATAAAATAAATTGCTGCACTAAAATAGTGGGAGTGTTTGCAAACTCTAAATAAAAGTGATTCTCAGCTTCTAGGTGCAAAAAACAGTTATTTTTTCCATCTAGAAGCTGAGAATCACTTTTTTTAGAGTTTGCAAACACTCCCAAGTGTCCGCATCCAATTTTGGCCAATCATGTGTAGTAACTAGTAGTCTCAGTCCCACAATGCAGAACAAAGATTCAAGCAGAAATAATATTATTTCCTCTTGGTTATGATTGTCAGGTAGAAGCAATGATTCTTGGAGAGAATCGGGATTTGCCAAGGGGCTGGAGAGAGAAAATAGAATCATACAGACTGTTATGAGACAGCTCTTATTTGCATTGGATGGTCTGCATTCAACAGGGATTGTTCATAGAGATATTAAGCCCCAAAACATTATTTTCTCTGAAGGTGACGGCAGACATTAAACATTTCCGACGATCTAGTTTTTTTTTTTTGCTAATATCTTTCTGTTTCGAAAGATTAATTTTACCTACTGAGAAAATTGACGCAGATTCTCGTACATTCAAAATCATTGATCTTGGGCGGCTGCAGATTTGAGAGTTGGCATCAATTACATTCCCAAAGAGTTTCTATTGGATCCTAGGTACTTTCCCCAGTTGCCATTAGTTTCTTAATGCTTGAAAGGATTCATAGCTGATTTGAGTTGTGTTTTATTATTTTTCCTTAGGGTAAATTACAAATTACCCTTGAGATTTAGTATAATTACAAATACCCCCTCCAATTTTGTTTTTGTATTACAAACACCCTCCAATAGATGTAATTTGTAAAATAGAAACAAATGTCAAAGGATATTTGTAATTTGGAAAGATAACTGTTTTTTGTAATTAAACTAATCCTCAAGTGCAATTTTTGTAATTAAACCTTTTTCTTATTCAGTACAAGAAAATCTACCACAAAATCACAAAAACTTATGTGAGACCGTGAGAGAGGTCTAAATCCGTGAGACGGATCCTCAACCCATCTTTCCTATCTTTTTCTCTCTTCTCTCGTTGGTCCCCCTTCTACTCTCTCTCTCTCTTTCTCTCTCTCACACACGTGTTCTTTAATTGTTCCCTTATTTGTCTCTCATCTTATTGTCCACCCTTCCTCTCTCATCACTTAGTCCTTTCTCTTTCTCTTGATGTCCCTCTCTCTATACACATTTTACATATAAAAATCTCACAAAATCCAAATTATTCAGAAAATAAATACCCAAATAAATGATACTTTAAAATGTATACTTTTCATGGCATGATTGATACTTTTTTAAAAAAAGTGATATTTTTAAATAACAAGTAATATTTATTTTAATAATAAGTAATACTTGTTTATTACGAAATGATACTTTTTATCAACATGTGATACTTTTTAATAAAATGTGATACTTTTTTAATAAAAATAAATTTTGTTTAAGTAAAAAAGTGATACTTTTTTAATAAGAAGTGATACTTTTTCTAAAAATATTGATACTTTGTTTTAATAAAAATGATTTTTTTATAATAAAAATGGATACTTTTTTAATGAATTGCAATACTTTTTTAATAAATAGTGATACTTTTTTATAAGAAGTGATACTTTTTCCAAAGAAGTGATATTGTTTTTAATAAAAAAAGTGATATTTTTTCATAAGAAGTGATACTTTTTCCATAAGAAGTGATACTTTATTTTAATAAAAGTGATACTTTTCGAGTCTAATGTGATATTTTTTCATAAAAAGCGATACTTTATTTTCTCCATATTTTTCCTTTGTTTCATGCATTTAGAGAGAAATAATGATGATAGACGCGGAGAGAGAGGGACCACAAGAAGAGTTGGATGAGAGAGAGAGAGAGAAATGATGGACCATGAGAAGAGTGAGGTGTGAGGAGAGAGAGAAAGGGGGACCATGGGAGGAGTGAGATGTGGGGAGGGAGAGTGGGACACGTGAGTATATATAGAGAGAGAAGAGGCATATGAATTTTAAGTAATGGGGGCTCCGTCTCACGAATTTAGATCCGTGAGACAGTCTCACAAGAGACCTTCCCCCACAAAATTTGTCCAGAGCAGCACCTGCAGGATCATTTATTTTTAAAGTTTTTACTAACTATAACTTCTGCTTATAATTTTATATGATCAAAAATCAAGTAGTTCACCCTGTTTTCTTTCCTTCAGATATGCTGCGCCTGAACAATACATTATGAGCACTCAAACTCCATCTGCTCCGTCGGCTCCTGTTGCAACTGCACTTTCCCCTGTCCTTTGGCAGGTCTTCTAATGAATTCTCTCTATGCTAGTTTTAAAAAACTTGAATCCAATAAATTAACATCTGATTGTATTTTGACGGTTACACTTTCAATCAGTTGAATCTTCCCGACAGATTTGACATCTACAGTACTGGCCTGATATTCCTACAAATGGTAAGTAATTTATCGACTACAACTGTTATTGGAGACAATTGTTTCAGGGCCTGTCTAGATTTTTGGATACATATGTGAAGATGGTCTGACAAGAGTTATTATGAAAAATACCCTTAGGTTCAGTCTAAATACAAAAGGTAAATTACACTTTGCCTACTAAAATATGCAAATTTTTGCACTTTGTCTCCTAAACTTTTACATGACACTT